>CM056056.1:96325903-96972894 GCA_029574335.1 Rana kukunoris
GGCCCCCACCCCAAAATTAAGCTCCTTTATATCCGGGGGGGGGGCGGCCGAAAACAGCGGAGAACAACGGGGGTGTCGCCCCACCTCGGGCTCCTCCGCTTCTGCCTGGCTCCTCCCGAGGCCAGGGCTTCTTTCGCCGTCTTCCGCCGGAGGGCGCCACTCTCCGGGCTTCTCGTGGCTGTCTTCCGCCGCGGGGCACCACCCGCGGGGGCCAGGCCTTCTTCCGCCGCCGCCCCCTTCGACTTCTTCTGCCTGGACGAGGGTCGTACATCCCATCCAGGACTTGGACGTGGCGGGCTTCTCGTCGCTGTCTTCTGCCGCTGCCCCCTTCACCACGAAGCTCCGTGCTTGTTTGATGAGGGCAGCGGGCTTCCGACGTCTTCGACCGGAGCGAGGGTCGTACATCCCACTCCGGATTTCTTCGCCGGCTTCTGCCTGGCTCCTCCTGGGGCCAGGGCTTCTCGTCGCTGTCTTCCGCCGCGGGGTGACACTCGCGGGCTTCTTCTTCCATTCGATGTTGACACGGCGAGGTCCGGCGCTGAAATGCCTTCTGAGCGGCGGGCAGGGACTTATATTGGCATAGGGCGTGGGCGTGGTTATGCCAACATGTGACCTTAACCCATGTGACAGTGATGTCACCACTGTCACATGGGTTAAGGTCACATGTTGGCATAACCACGCCCACGCCCTATGCCAATATAAGTCCCTGCCCGCCGCTCAGAAGGCATTTCAGCGCCGGACCTCGCCGTGTCAACATCGAATGGAAGAAGAAGCCCGCGAGTGTCACCCCGCGGCGGAAGACAGCGACGAGAAGCCCTGGCCCCAGGAGGAGCCAGGCAGAAGCCGGCGAAGAAATCCGGAGTGGGATGTACGACCCTCGCTCCGGTCGAAGACGTCGGAAGCCCGCTGCCCTCATCAAACAAGCACGGAGCTTCGTGGTGAAGGGGGCAGCGGCAGAAGACGGCGACACAGCGACGAGAAGCCCTGGCCCCCGCGGAAGAGCCAGGCAGAAGAGGCTATCGAGAGCCCCCCCCCGGCAGAAAACTACGAAGCCCGCGGCGGAAGACGCCTAGAAAACCGGGGTGAGATGTGCGACCCTCCCCCCGGAGAAAACGTCGAAGCCCGCTGCCCTCATCAAACAAGCACGGAGCTTCGTGGTGAAGGGGGCCGCGGCGGAAGACAGCGGCGGCGAAGACCGGGGTGGGTTGGCGGAAGACCCCCGGAGCTGGCTAATAAATTATTTTATTCTTGTGTGGTTTATTTGTGTTAACACTTTTCCCACCAGGTGAATGGGTAGGGGTACCATGTACCCCATACTCATTCACATAGGGTGGGGGGCCAGAATCTGGGGGCCGCCTTATTAAAGTGGCTCTCAGATTCTGATTGGCTCCCGCCCGCATACCCCGACAACCAATGGCCAGGGTTGTCGGGAAGAGGCTCTTGTCCCTATCGACATGGGGACAAGAGTGCTTTGGGGTGGGGGGGCAGTGCCCCCCTCCCTCAAAGCACACACTCCCCCATGTCGAGGGCATGTGGTCTGGTACGGCTCAGGAGGGGGGGGCGCTCGCTCGTCCCCACCCCCATTCCTGTCCGGCCAGACTGCATGCTTGGGATGAGGGCTTGGTACGGATCTGGGGGGGAACCCCACGCCGATTTTGGCGTGGGTTAACCCCTCACGTTCCGGACCAAGCCGAAGAGCCTATTGTGCCCCTGGGGGGGGAAGCCGCGCCGGTTTCAAATTTGAAATTTGGAGCGGAGTTCCCCTTCAGTGTCAGCGCAGCCCGAGAACACCTCGGAGCTTCCCGTGCGTCGCTTCACGCAGTGCAAACACTGCTACGCCCCTTGGTATTTACCAAGAATTTCCCGGCGTACTGAAGAGGCGCACGCAAAGCCCCGATTTTTCCCTCTGCGCATGCCCAGTATGCAAATGAACCTTCCGAGGTTCTGGCGTACTTGGCAAGCACACGGGGATCGGGTCCCAAAAGTCACTTTCGCTTTCAATTCGGCCCGCCACACACGTTCAAACACATGTCACTACACTTCCCCTGCATCACCCCCCTCCCTCCCCTCATAAACTCCCGCCCGAATCCCCGATGTTTACATTACTAAATGCCGCATGCCAGCTCTGTACTGGCGTGCTGTGCGCCCGCATTAGGCAGTTTAGTAAATGAAGAAACACGCTGCACTGGCAGCGTGTTTCTTTTGTAAATGTCAAAAACAGGTTTACTCCTGCTTGTGCACCATGAGTCATGGCGCACAGGCTTGGTAAATCAGCCCCAAAATCAGATAAGTGATCACGTTATTCTAAACAATGCAAACTTTGAACAGTAATATAATCAGTACATCTAATGAACAGCTAACAAACATCCCTCAATGGTTCGGTAAATAGGTAAAATTGACACAATACTAATCACATCTCCAAGAGAATTGGCAGACAGACAGAAACAATAGGTGATTCAATTAACAATAGGAATTCACATCTAGGAGGCACACAATGGGAGAATTTTACAATGAGAGAAAGACACCTTACTAAACAGATCTACACTAAGCAGCAGAAGTGTAAGAGCTCTGGTAAATGGGAGTGAACCACAACTGCGTCTAGCAAGGATTTCAATGTGCACCTCGCTATCTTATGTGAGAATTCATTATTGAACCTCAGGCGTCACTCCACGCAAACAGGAGTTTGGGGGTTCTCTACATCATCTCTCTCTCACATAAAGAAAGGCATTGAGCTACTAAGGTTGGACGCATTACAACATGCAACCAGAGCTTAGCGTTTAAAATGATAGCATACACTTAACCACTTAAGGACCGCCTCCTGCACATTTACGTTGGCAGAATGGCACGGCTGGGCACATGCAGGTACAGGTACGTCAGGGGTGGGCAATTATTTTTTCGATGGGGCCACATGAGAAACTAAAAATATTTTGGAGGGCCGGGCCAAAAGGCTAAACTCAATACTGCATAAAATCAATTGTATTTCTTTATAAAAAGCAGTAAATATCATTGTTGGACAACTGGTACGAGTACTTGTTATATAGTTAAACAATGAAAAAGTGAGGTTGCCTTACAAGAATTTTTTTTTAATTTTTGGACATCGCTCCTGCAGACTGAGTAGTACAGGGTGGGATGAGTAGCACAGGGTGGGATGAGGAGTACAGGGTGGGATGAGGAGTACAGGGTGGGAATCTGGGATGAGTAGAACAGGGTGGGATGAGGAGTACAGGGTGGGATTGGGAGAACAGGGTGGGATGAGGAGCACAGGGTGGGATGAGGAGTACAGGGTGGGAATCTGGGATGAGTAGAACAGGGTGGGATGAGGAGTACAGGGTGGGATGAGGAGCACAGGGTGGGATGAGGAGCACAGGGTGGGATGAGATGAGTACAGGGTGGGATGAGATGAGTACAGGGTGGGATGGGATGAGTACAGGGTGGGATGGGATGAGTACAGGGTGGGATGAGATGAGTACAGGGTGGGATGAGATGAGGAGCACAGGGTGGGATGAGATGAGGAGTACAGGGTAGGATGAGATGAGGAGTACAGGGTGGGATGAGATGAGGAGTACATGGTGGGATGAGATGAGGAGTACAGGGTGGGATGAGATGAGGAGTACAGGGTGGGATGAGATGAGGAGCACAGGGTGGGATGAGATGAGGAGTACAGGGTAGGATGAGATGAGGAGTACAGGGTGGGATGAGATGAGGAGTACATGGTGGGATGAGATGAGGAGTACAGGGTGGGATGAGATGAGGAGTACAGGGTGGGATGAGATGAGGAGTACAGGGTGGGATGAGATGAGGAGTACAGGATGGGATGAGATGAGGAGCACAGGGTGGGATGAGATGAGGAGCACAGGGTGGGATGAGATGAGGAGCACAGGGTGGGATGAGATGAGGAGCACAGGGTGGGATGAGATGAGGAGCACATGGTGGGATGAGATGAGGAGTACAGGGTGGGATGAGATGAGGAGCACAGGGTGGGATGAGATGAGTACAGGGTGGGATGAGATGAGGAGTACAGGGTGGGATGAGATGAGGAGTACAGGGTGGGATGAGATGAGGAGTACAGGGTGGGATGAGATGAGGAGTACAGGGTGGGATGAGATGAGGAGTACAGGGTGGGATGAGATGAGGAGCACAGGGTGGGATGAGATGAGGAGTACAGGGTGGGATGAGATGAGGAGTACAGGGTGGGATGAGATGAGGAGCACAGGGTGGGATGAGATGAGGAGCACAGGGTGGGATGAGATGAGGAGCACAGGGTGGGATGAGATGAGGAGCACAGGGTGGGATGAGATGAGGAGCACAGGGTAGGATGAGATGAGGAGTACAGGGTGGGATGAGATGAGGAGTACAGGGTGGGATGAGATGAGGAGCACAGGGTAGGATGAGATGAGGAGTACAGGGTGGGATGAGATGAGGAGTACATGGTGGGATGAGATGAGGAGCACAGGGTAGGATGAGATGAGGAGTACAGGGTGGGATGAGATGAGGAGTACATGGTGGGATGAGATGAGGAGCACATGGTGGGATGAGATGAGGAGTACAGGGTGGGATGAGATGAGGAGCACAGGGTGGTATGAGGTGAGGAGTACAGGGTGGGATGAGATGAGGAGTACAGGGTGGGATGAGATGAGGAGCACAGGGTGGGATGAGGAGTACAGGGGGACAGAGCATCTTTTGGGGGGAGAGGGTGGTATGTGGATATGGGCTGGGGAGTGATTTGAGAGGGAAGATGATATGTGCTAGTGGGGGGGGGGACGGACCCCCCCACTAGCACATATCATCTTCCCTCTCAAATCACTCCCCAGCCCATACCACCCTTTCCTCTCCTATAACTTCATACGTTCACCTTGTATCTGCTCCCCCCCCCCCCTTATCTCCTGGTTACTGTGCAGCATGGCTCTCTCAGTAGTGTCTCTTCTCGGCTCCTCCTCCTGTACACATTGAGCCAAGAGGGGGGGAGGAGTCGGCGTGTGACTGTGTGTTGCAGTCAGTGGAGAGAGAGGGACGGCTGCACTGTAGCCGAATGATGCTGCGGGACTCCGGGCGGCAGATGTCCCGGGTAACCGCGCCACTTTGCGGGGGCCGCGAAAAAGCACCCCCCCCCTGCGAACACCCCTCCTCCCCCCGCCGGCCCGCAGCTATCCGGGGGCCGGATTAAAAGGTCCGCCGGGCCGTACTTTGCCCACCTCTGAGGTACGTGCTGTGCTAGTACCCAGCCATGGGTCATGGGCGCAAGCCCGCGGCGCACTCCCGTGACCCGGTCCCAAGCTCTGGGACCACAGGGTTCGCGGCCCCGATCGCCGCTGGAATGTGGCGATCGGTCCCCGGAGCTGAAGAACGGAGAGAGCCGTGTGTAAACACGGCTTTCCCGTCCTCCACTGTGGCGGGAGCATCGATCGCGTCATCCTATTTATAGGGGGGATACGGTCGATGACGTCACACCTACAGCCACACACCCCTACAGTTGTAAACACACAATAGGGAACACATAGCCCCTACAGTGCCCCTTGTGGTTAACTCCCAAACTGCAACTGTCATTTCCACAGTAAACAATGCAATTTAAATGCATTTTTTGTTGTGAAAATGACATTTGTCCCAAAAATGTGTCAAAATTGTCCGAAGTGTCCGCCATAATGTCACAGTCACGAAAAAAATCGCTGATCGCCGCCATTAGTAATAAAAAATAAATAACTAATAAAAATGAAATAAAACTATCCGTTATTTTGTGAACGCTATGAATTTTGCACAAACCAACAGATAAACGCTTATTGCGTTTTTTTTACCAAAAATAGTTAGAAGAATACATATCGGCCTAAACTGAGGAAAAAATATATTTTTTTATATATTTTTGGGGGATATTTATTATAGCAAAAAGTAAAAAATATTGCATTTTTTTCAAAATTGTCGCTCTATTTTTGTTTATAGCGCAAAAAATGAAAAAAAAAGAGGTGATCAAATACCACCAAAAGAAAGCTCTATTTGTTGGGAAAAAAGTAAACCAATTTTATTTGGGAGGCACTTTGCATGACCGCGCAATTGTCAGTTAAAGCAACGCAGTGCCGAATCGCAAAAAGGGGCAGGGTCCTTTAACTGCATTTTGGTCTGGGTCTTAAGTGGTTAAAGATTCTAATGTATTTCTTTATGCAAGTGATTATCAGTATGGGACTCCAGGCATCACTTCACACAAACAGGAGTTTGGGGGTTCTCTACATCATATCACTTAAACATATGGTAATGCATTAAGCCACTAAGGGAGTTGGTATGAAATACCATCAACCCTTAGGATAGAAAAGTTAGAGTGATGTTCACTCCTGTTTGCGTGGAGTGACGCCTGGGGTCCCGTACTGATAATTGTAGTGATCTCATAGGATGTATAGTGTCCAGTAGCCCTTCGGTTAGATAATTGATGTTTAGATTATAGTATGATGACTATAAATTAAGTTGTTTCGCAGCAACACATCAGGCTCTCCAGAGAACGCAATTTTAATTAACTGCCAATAACGTAGAAAGGCCTAAGATTACAGAAACACACACATTTTACATTATATACTACTGTAATAGAGAGAATTCTACCATTTTACAACCACTTTTACTCTGTTCACACTGGGGATTCTTGACAGGTGGGAGGGAGAGAACACAGCACATTGCACGGCAAGCCCTACCCCTAAAATAAGCCCTACTGTGTCTTTTGTTGCCAAAAAAAATATATGAGACCCAGGCTTATTTTCGGGATAACCCAGAACATATCTTCAGTATTAAAAATCCTGTCTGTTTGCCCTTTTTTTATTTATTTACTAAAGTTTCACTTTGTACTGGTCTGTGACGTCACAGGGGGCGGCGCCACCTGGAGACATCACAGGGTGGCCCTGCCTCTTAGCTATTTAATAACTGTCACATAGCGCAGCAGGCAGACAGCCAGAGCCCTCAGTGCCAGTAAAGTTTTTTTTTCATATTTTGGGTCGACGGCGGGTGGCATGATTGATGATGCATCTACACCAGCGGACATTTTTTTTTTCTTTAATAAATGGTATATATTTTTAATAAAGGAATCATAAAAAACGATGTCTGTGTTCTTTTTTTTTTTTAATGAGTAGGGGTCTGGTATGAATTTTAGGGGGCACCTGTACTATAGGGTGACCAGACATCCCCAGTTTCAGGTGACAGTGCCATGATTGAGAACACTGTCCCCGGACCAAGTCTGTCCCTGTTTTTGTCCCCAGATTGGATTTAATAGGGGGCAGGGGCAATTTCAAAGACAGTCAGTGCAGAATTAAAATAAAAAAAAATAGAATTACACCCCCCCCCCTCGCTCCGTGGTGCCTACTAGCATAGGGGGTTGTATTTTTCCCATTATCTGTGCCCCTTTCTGATGATCATGTGCTGGTCGGAGCGGAGGGAATATTTCTTCAGTTTCAGGCGCATGCCCATTCAGCTTCACTCACATGTTCTTCTGCCTTGGCTCAAATCCGGAGTGATCTTCCTCCGCTCCCCATCCAGTAGTAGCCGGGGCCCGAGAGGCTGCGAGGCAGGCGGCGGGCAGCGACGGACAGAGAGTCGCTGATTGTTGCCATTACTAGTAAAGAAAAAATATGTTCATTTAAAAATCTGGTCACCTTACTGTACTAGACCCGAAATGACTTGGTATGGATTGGGGGGCACAATAGCCTGAAGTTCCATCTGCACAGGATACTTTTTACATATGCCACAAATTGGCAATGTGGCTGCTTCACTCATATGTGAACCGGCTCCATAGAAAGCTGACTTGAAACGCATCTAATTTGCATATATGTGAACAGAGCCTAATGCTGCGTACACAAAAGTCCACTGGACTTTTTTCATTGGAAATTCCGATCATATGTGGGCCCCATCTGATGATGGAAAAAAAAAACGATAGGAAATTCCTATCGTCTGTGTGAAAAAATCCATGCATGCTCAGAATCAAGTCGGCGCATGCTCGGAAGCATTGAACTTCATTTTTCTCGGCTCGTCGTAGTGTTTTACGTCACCGCGTTTTTGATGGTTGGAATTTGGTCTGACAGTGTGTATGCAAGACAGCTTGAATAGAATTTCGACAAAAAATTCCATCAGATTATAAGCCATCTGAAATTCCGATCGTGTGTACGGGGCATTAAGGTGGAGTAACACACTGAGGGTGGTTTATAGATGTGCACAGACTGTAGGATTGCTGGAACTAGTAGAAGCACTCCTCAATGTTAATCCATAGAAAATTATATTGAACGCCCACCACAGATCATACAAAAGTTTGTTATTTTTGGCGTATCTGCACACGGGTTTGGAAAAACTTTATTGTATCCCATGTAAGGACGATCATGTTTATTACACTGTGTATTCGACTTGCTAGAATGGTATGGGAGATATTACTAGTCTAGTTCCCTTAGCACACAGTTCTCGCACTGACACCTCCATCCGTCACCCAGAAATCTCAGACCCCTCTCCCTATTCCACGTGACAAGGTTTGTTATTGTTTACGTCACGAGACTCGGCCGCGATTGGTGGAAGACGTGTCACGTGGGCGGCCGGGCTCCCCTCACCGCTCGATGGGCGGCTCCTACTTCAGTCTGTGGGAAAATGGCGGACTCAGATCGGCTGGGATTTAACCATACCGGCGATCTCTTCGCATTGGCGAAACAAAACGGCGAGCCGGTCGCTAAAAGGCAGCGGATAGACTTCCCTCAGGGCGGGCAGCCGCTGTACGGCGAGAAGGAAGGGAGAGCGGGAGTGTCAGCGGAGCTGGGAGTGCTGGGAGAGGGAGAGGCCTGTGCGGAGGGAGCGGGCACAGCGCACAATGATGGCTCGACTCTTCCGGGCCTGCTTGGGGAACAGCGACACCCAGCTGTACAGGACGAGGAGCAGCTCATCAATGGCGAGCTGGCGGAGCAGGAGGTCCACTATGGAGGTGGGGAGCGGGCATGGCTTCTCTCAGCCCAAATGGGGTTTATGTGGGGGGCACCATTCATGTGTACAGGGGGCACCCTATATATGTAGGGTGGCAACTGGGAACGCCCTTTATCTGTACTAGGGCGGGGCAGCTGGGGACACCCTTCATCTGTACGAGGTGCGGGGAGGTTGGGCAACTGGGGACACCCCACATCTGTTTGAGGGAGGTTGGTCGGGGACACCCCTCATCTGTTTGAGGGAGGTTGGTCGGGGACACCCCTCATCTGTTTGAGGGAGGTTGGTCGGGGACACCCCTCATCTGTTTGAGGGAGGTTGGTCGGGGACACCCCTCATCTGTTTGAGGGAGGTTGGTCGGGGACACCCCTCATCTGTTTGAGGGAGGTTGGTCGGGGACACCCCTCATCTGTTTGAGGGAGGTTGGTCGGGATCACCCCTCATCTGTTTGAGGGAGGTTGGTCGGGATCACCCCTCATCTGTTTGAGGGAGGTTGGTCGGGGACACCCCTCATCTGTTTGAGGGAGGTTGGCCGGGGACACCCCTCATCTGTACGAGGAGGGGTCGGCCGGGGACACCCCTCAGCTGTACGAGGAGGGGTCGGGCAGCCGGGGACACCCCCACAGCTGTACGAGGAGGGGTCGGGCAGCCGGGGACACCCCCACAGCTGTACGAGGAGGGGTCGGGCAGCCGGGGACACCCCCACAGCTGTACGAGGAGGGGTCGGGCAGCCGGGGACACCCCCACAGCTGTACGAGGAGGGGTCGGGCAGCCGGGGACACCCCCACAGCTGTACGAGGAGGGGTCGGGCAGCCGGGGACACCCCCACAGCTGTACGAGGAGGGGTCGGGCAGCCGGGGACACCCCCACAGCTGTACGAGGAGGGGTCGGGCAGCCGGGGACACCCCCACAGCTGTACGAGGGGGTCGGGCAGCCGGGGACACCCCCACAGCTGTACGAGGGGCAGGGAGGTTGGGCAGCCGGGGACACCCCCACAGCTGTACGAGGAGGTTGGGCAGCCGGGGACACCCCACATCTGTTTGAGGGGCAGGGAGGTTGGGCAGCTGGGGACACCCCACGTCTGTATGGGGGGGGGGTTGGTCGGGGACACCCCACGTCTGTATGGGGGGGGGGGTTGGTCGGGGACACCCCACGTCTGTATGGGGGGGGGGGTTGGTCGGGGACACCCCACGTCTGTATGGGGGGGGGGTTGGTCGGGGACACCCCACGTCTGTATGGGGGGGGGGTTGGTCGGGGACACCCCACGTCTGTATGGGGGGGGGGTTGGTCGGGGACACCCCACGTCTGTATGGGGGGGGTTGGTCGGGGACACCCCACGTCTGTATGGGGGGGGGTTGGTCGGGGACACCCCACGTCTGTATGGGGGGGGGGGTTGGTCGGGGACACCCCACGTCTGTATGAGGGGGAGGGGCAGCTATGTATCCCTGATACTGCAGCAGGACAAATAGGATGAGCAGAACTTCCCCCTCCCCAGGGTGCTGCTGCATGGAGAGGCAACTTTTAGCCACAAGAAAATAAGACCATTTCAATGAATTGGGGCCGATTTTTTTTTTTCCTAAATTCGGACCTGAAACAGGGCCAAAGATGCACAGGACCGTTGTCCAATGCGCTCTGTGGCCCCCTTGGGGATTTGTGAACCGCCTCCATTGAGAGCCAGGCACAGGCTCCTGACATGCGAGTTGGATCCAGGGAAACGCGCCTCTAATTTGCATTAGTGTGAACCCAGCCTGAAATATATCCATACTGCAATACTTTACAGCTGTGTGTATTTTATTTGATTTTTTTCACCAGTTGGGAAAATTGGTTCTTTTTCATCTATTTTCCAGTTTTCTGCTAAAGAAAGTGCAACTTCAGAGAAGGGATGTCTCCCTGCTGGCATTGCAGTGAGACTTTAAAACAAAGTGACTTGCTTTTGGAAATGGTGTAAGATAGGGTTGTCCAGATACCGATACCGAGTATTTGCGGGAGTACTTGAACTCGCGCAAATGCTCCCGATACCTAAATAGAATACTTTTTTTGTATTTATCAACATGTTCTGTGAAAATTTGAGTTTTTTACTACTGCGTGACAAGAAAATAAAACATTTTTACTAATTTTTATTCTTTTATTATGTCTTGAGTTAGAGTTCTTCATAATTCTAAAGAAAATATCCTTAGTCTGTATTGTGGTTTGAAAACTGTCACATGACATTTAAAAAAAGTATCGGTATTCGGTATCGGCAAGTACATGAAAAAAAGTATCGTACTTGTACTCGGTCCTAAAAAAGTGGTATCGGGACAACCCTAGTGTAAGATTTCTGTAACAAAAAGTTGAAACTACTTGTTAATTATTTACTTTTTTTTTTTTTTTTTTTTTTACTTTCCAGAGGACCTCCATTTAGATGAAGACCTTGTTGGTGGCTTTCATTCATGTGACAGTGATGATGAAGATAGAACTTCTCATGCCAGCTCAAGCGACTGGACTCCAAAGCCTTGCATAGGTATAATTACCACTGTTCTGGGAAAAGTTAAAGTGACCCTGTCGGAGGGTGTAAAAATGTATCCTTTTATGAGAGATCGCTGTGACATTTTATACTTGACTGTCTAGAACAGTGATGGCGAACCTTTTTGAGCCCGAGTGCCCCATCCGCGACAAAAAAACTATTTTTTTTCAAAGTGCCAACACAAAAACAAACCTACCAGCGGCTCTGTACAGAGGATGCGACTGATTATCTCTCTGAATGAGCCATAAGGCACCAAAATTGTACAATTCTGCCAGATATGCTTAGAAAACAGGGTCTAGGAATGCGTTGTTCTCAGAATGCACTGTGCAACATGCAATCGCCTACCCTGACTTGTTGCACTCTCCTACCCTGACTTGTTGCACTCTCCTACCCTGACTTGTTGCACTCTCCTACCCTGACTTGTTGCACTCTCCTACCCTGACTTGTTGCACTCTCCTACCCTGACTTGTTGCACTCTCCTACCCTGACTTGTTGCACTCTCCTACCCTGACTTGTTGCACTCTCCTACCCTGACTTGTTGCACTCTCCTACCCTGACTTGTTGCACTCTCCTACCCTGACTTGTTGCACTCTCCTACCCTGACTTGTTGCACTCCCTAAATTAATGCCTTTATTGTGCAAAATGTAGTAAAGTCTGTAACTGCACTGTACATGTCCACTCCACATTGATCTTGCCTGTCTCCTGTCCCTCCGGCAGCTCATTCCTGCCCGCAAGTCTCCTCTGATCCCAGCCGCGTGTTCTCTCTGACCCCAGAGATTTGTGGGAGATGTAGTTTTTCATGGTGGGTGCGCTGTGCATTGGACAGCTTCCATGATTAGATTTCTACCCGCACATCACCCCAGGCCGCGCCTTAGTCACTCCCACCTCGGACACATCACTGCCGTCACCGCTGGCCTAGAGAGCTGTGGGAAATGTAGTTTGGGATGGGCGGTAAGCGGCGGTGAGCGATCTCATGTCAGTGTTTGCGGTGAGCGATTGCATGTCACCGCTAGCTTTTCTAAATTCTCCTGGCATGCCCACAGAGAGGGCTCAACGTGCCGGCTGTGGCACGCGTGCCACAGGTTCGCCATCACTGGTCTAGAAGTTGTGTTCTCTTGAGGAGACCCAGATACAGATACTGGCTAACACTTCAGGTTTCTTTCCTTCTCTTTTTTTTTTTTTTTTTTGTGTCTCTTTTTTGTTTTTGTTCTTGTTTTGATTAGTTATTGGGGTAATTTGGACTAATTTATTGGTAAAACAAAAACTATCCCCACATACAAATACCTATTTGTTCTTGCGCCGCAAATATGTTTTCGAATGGATCTGTGTGCCTTTTTGGTGTTTCAAAATTCTTGTACTTTTGGATTTGGCAGGGCTCTTGGAATATGCCTAGTTGTATGTATATTTTTATGTTGTGTCCTTGGGACCTCTTTTGTTTCACAGAGTGTTTTACATTGCTGTTTTTTTTTTCTCCCAAGGTCCTTACACATTTGTTCAGCGACACTTGATGATGGGTACTGACCCTAGGACCATTCTGAGGGATCTTCTTCCTGATTCTGTTGCACCACCTGATCTAGATGATATGACTCTTTGGCAAATTGTGATCAACATACTGTCAGATCCACCGAAAAGGAAAAAGCGCAAAGACATTAATACTATCGAAGACGCTGTTAGACTTCTGCAAGAGAGCAAGAAAATAATGGTGTTAACTGGAGCTGGGGTAAGCAGTGTTTTGAAGAATTTCCTTTTTTACATTGACAGTATTATATACCTGTGTGTTAAGGAGTACAGTAGGTGAAAAATGTGTATCGCTAAATACAGACATGTATGTACATAAAATTACATATAATACATCAATGTGTTAAAAAGAACTTGGGTAAATCACGAGCAAAGTCAATATACACCAAGTGGAAATATGTCCAATGAATAGACAGTGTGAATTATGTCCAATAATTGGTGAAAAAAAGTGCTCTATGAAGGCAAGTGTTGTCCTTTGAAAGGTATCTTGCTTGGTGAGAGTGAAAAGGAAAGCCCATCACCCAGTTGAACATGAAGGCTTACCAGAACATATGGACTCTAAAAGTTGTATACATTTTAGAGTCGTGTGAGCTTTAAACCAGCCAACCTCGGTCAGGACCTCATCAGCTCTACTGTTCAAGGCTTGACACTCCGTGAGTGAGTGTGGAAACGTTGGAGAAAAGAAGGAGCAATATAGTGTAATACTGTAGGTATAAATACAATTTAATAACTATTGCACTTACATAAATTGAAGATAAAAAGCACTTGTAATATAATCGTGGTGACAGTAGAGTCTTACCTGACGCATTTCGTGTGCAAACACGTTGTCAAAGGGTATTCATCCACCATAACTACTCCGTGTGTGTATAAAATATATATATATATATATATATATATATATATATATATATATATATATATATATATATATATATATATATATATATATATATATATATATATATATTTTATGTAGTCCCCTGATGAGAATCTCACTCATTTCCTGTACAGCGTGATACAATTGTTGACTTCCGGGTTGCAACCAAAATGGCGCCCGGGCGTGCGTTCCAATCCTCAACATGAGGAATCAATGGTGCCGCCGGAAACAGGAAGTGCCCGCAGGAAGGGAGGCGCTCGCCCGCCTGGTACTATAATAATCCGTATGTCTAAAATGCTGGATATGAGCGATCTGCAACATGTATAAAAATAAACATTCGTCGTAAAAAATATATGTGCTCGAGAGCCACACCGATAGCTACCATTCGGATGTGACTCCAACGATACTTCCCACAGACGTCACGACGCAGATGCGTAGAGGGCGGAACGTAGGCGCGTCATGCACTCCACACACAATAGAGCGAATGTGCATGTGGAACCAGGCCTACCAATGTCATGACGCGGCTGTGTCTATGACGGGGGGCGGGTACACCATGCGCGCCACGGTAAGCAGGATGGATTTGTGCGCTCCACAGATCACATTGGAACACAACGTCACTGCATAAATAAACTGATGCGCTCCACCATGTGCGCTCCACGCAACACACAAGGGGGCGTGACTATGCATAGTGACGTGGGGAACGAAAGAAATTGGGATAAATGAGAGCTGAAATATGATGTTAAATGTAGGTTTACAAGTGGGAGACAATGACTCTCAAATCCGTTTGGAAAGGGGTAAATGGCTCATGTACATGACTAAAAATGAGTAAGAAATAAAAGTAGTAAGAATTTGGATCTTGCAATACAGATTGGATAAACTTAAAAAAGGGAGCATAAAACTTGCCTAAGTTTTTAAAAGAATGCATCTATTTGTAGATACATAAAATTAAAACTAAATATTGTTGTGATTTATGCGTGAACCGGAGAATGAGTGGGACTCTCAACCGGGGCACCACACGCCAATAGTTTTACAAACATGATAAGTAAAAATATACAATCAATATGAGTATTAATATAAAATTATGTTGGTACAAAGATTAATTTTGCAATATATAAAAGAACAGTCGATAAAATAGAAAAAGGCTCCGCTTCTTAAATTACAAAAGACAGAAGCAGGTCTCCATAATAGAAATTGCATAGTAATTGTTAATATGGTTAATAAATGTCACACATTACGATTTATCAATAAAAGAGTTGATGTCCCAGTCGACATTCAGGCCTGATGGACGATGGGACTGGAGTTCAAAAATCCAAAATGTCTCCAAGCGTGAGACACCCCTGGTTTTGGCTCCACCCCTCCACGGAGCCTCATATCTGTCAATAACTACAAAGTGGGATCTCTTATGACAATGTCTATAGTGCCTTGGGACAGTATGGTTGACATCACCACTCTTAAGTAGAGCAATGTCTTCACCTACTCGTATCGAAAAGGACCTAATCGTACGGCCGACATATTGTTTCCCACAGGGACACGTAATGAGATATACAATATGACTTGTTTCACATGTACAGAACTGTTTAATCGTGTACTCTTTATGTGTGACAGTAGATGTAAAATGTTTGACTTTTCGTCGCCCTAATGCATTGTGTTGGCACACTTTGCATTTTTTACATGGAAAGAAGCCGACTAGATCGTGAAAAAAATAGCTTTTTATTGGGGGGGATTTATAATGTTGGGGGCAATACGATTTTGTAGTGAAGGTGCTCCTCTAAAGACCACCTTCGCCCGTTCGGGAAGTATGGAGTTAAGTACGTTGTCATTCCTTAGAATGTCCCAGGGTTTATTAATAATATTCGCCACCTGTTTGTGCTGAATAGAAAACGAAGTGGTCATGGCAAATTTAAAGCTCTCATCTGCAGGGGGCTTAGGTTTGACTGCAACTAATAGTGACCTATCGAGTGTAAGTGCTCTTTGAATTTCAGAGTTAACTGCCTCGGTTGAGTATCCTTTCTTGATGAACCTCTGTTTAAGCATTTCTGCTTGTGTTAGGAAGGACGCAGTGTCGGTGCAGTTTCTGCGACGCCTAAAGAACTGGCTCCGGGGAACGGATCTGAGCCACGAACTATGGTGGCAACTGTCCGTGGGGATAAAAGTTGGTTTAAAATACGTTTTTAAAATTAAATTTACGGTTTACCAATTCTATTTCTACATCAAGGAAGTGTATCTTGCTGGTATTCTACTCGAACGTAAGTGATATCCCCCTTATCATTCAAATTGAGATCATCAAAGAATGATCTCAATGAATCAGAGCTGCCGTTCCATAGGAGGAGGATGTCGTCTATATATCTGGCCCACAGGACCAAAGATGGAGTGTCCCGTGCATAGACGACCTCCTCCCACTTGGCCATAAACAGGTTCGCAAGACTGGGTGCGAACTTGGCCCCCATTGCTACACCTCTTTGTTGGAGGTAGTAGCATTGGTTAAACCAAAAATAGTTGTATTTGGTCGCAAACTCTAATAGCTCCACGATGTAATCACTTTGGAATGAGGCCAGGGTGGGTTCTTTATTCAAAAAGTATTGCACAGCTGCGATACCTAGATGGTGAGGGATACATGTGTAAAGGGAGGCCACATCTGCAGTGGCCAGTATGTAGTCTCCCTTCACTTCGAGATTCTCCAATAGGCATATTGTATCACCCGTATCCTTAAGGTACGATGGAGTTTTCCTGACCAAAGGTTGTAAGTAATGGTCTATGTATTGACCTATACGTGCTGTGACGGAGTCAATACCACTCACAATTGGCCGCCCGGGGGGGTGAGTGGGATGTTTATGTATCTTGGGCAGATAATAAATAGTGGGTATACGGGGTGCTCTAGGCACCAAAAAAGCCTTTTCCTTTTTATTTAAAATTTTCATATCAAAACCTTTATTGACTAAGGTTTGTAGTTGTTTTTTATAAGTATTGGTAGGGTTGCTAGGAATCTCCTTATAGGTATCTGGTTCATTGAGTGTCCGTTGCATCTCTGTCTCATATTGGGATTTATCTAAAATCACAATGCCCCCGCCTTTGTCGGTAGGGCGTATAACCAGATCTTTACGATCACACAAAGATGAGGTCCTGACCGAGGTTGGCTGGTTTAAAGCTCACACGACTCTAAAATTTATACAACTTTTAGAGTCCATATGTTCTCACCAAGCAAGATACCTTTCAAGGACAACACTTGCCTTCATAGAGCACTTTTTTTCACCAATTATTGGACATAATTCACACTGTCTATTCATTGGACATATTTCCACTTGGTGTACATTGACTTTGCTCATGATTTACCTAAGTTCTTTTTAACACATTGATGTAATTTTATGTACATACATGTCTGTATTTAGCGCTACACATTTTTCACCTACTGTACTCCTTTGCTTATTGTTTTCTATTAGCCGTGTTTAGCAGCTTACCACACACTATCCTAGCAGCGCGGTATTTATCCAACCTATCCATCCACAGTATTATATACCTGTGTGTTAAACTGAGGATTTAGATGCTATGAACCATACTCTTAGGGCTCTTTCACACGGACGTTCTGTATGTCTGTTTTTCATACATCCGTTGTCAGATGAAAAACGGACATACATGTATCCCTATGGGATTGCGGATGTCAGCGGAGACATGTCCGCTGACATCCGCTCCGCCAAAGTATGCCCGAGGAAAAACCTACTTTTCCTTCCGTCTGGCGGATCGGATCGAATGAACACGGACAGACGGTCCGTGTTCATCCGGTTCCCCATAGGGGAGAGTGGAGAAAAGACAGGGCGGTCCCTGCACAGTGTGCGGGGACCACCCTGTCATCCGTCAGCTCAGTGGAGATCAACAGAGCGATCCCCACTGAGCAAACTGAGGTGCACGGAGCGGATCATTACTGATCCGCCCCTTGTGAAAGAGCCCTTAAAGTTGTATTCTGGGATACCCTTAACTACTCTTAAAACTGTCCCTTCCCCCTACTAACACCTTGGTTCACTAACCTGTCTAAGAAAGATGTGGGTACTTGCCTGTTTTCATGCCAAGCTGGTCTGGTCACATGATCTCCCATGTTGTCCAGCGGTGGCTGCAGGGGAGGAGAGAGAGATCTGACAACATTTGGCTATTTGTGCCTGAAAATAGTCAAGTATATACATCTTGCTGGCACAGGTAAGTAAGCTTAGGTGTTTTAAGAGTAGTTAGGGTTAACCCAGAATTCCAGTTTAAAGAAACTTATAAGCTATAAACCAAAGGGGGTCATTGGAAAAAGTAGTTTACACAGATGTGCAAATCTACACTCAAGCAAATGTACACTCAAGCAAATGCACATCTAATCTCCAAAGCCTGATTTTTTTTATTTTTTTTTTGTCAACTTTAGCATGATCCAAGCTCTGGGGAATATGGTACCCTTGTCAACCTGAAATAGCTTTGTCACAGTAGAAGCTTTTCTCTTGCTACACTTAAAGCAGAGTTCCGCCCCAAAAATGGAACTTCCTCTTTTTGGATTTTCCCCTAAGTGTCCATATATTAAAAGTCAGCAGCTGCAGGATTTGTAGCTGCTGACTTTTTTTTTTTTTTTCCGGCGGAACTCCACTTTAATTTGGTTGATTTACTAAAGGCAAATACCCTGTTCTGCTTTGCAAGTTAATTTTCCCCCAGAGGTTAATGAATGTGGTGAAGCTTCATTTTACAAAGCATACCCAAATACATTCAAGGAAAATTAGAAAGCGGTATTTTTACTTATGTATGATTGTCAACAGTTTCATCTCATTCACTAAACTATGGGGATTATTGGGTTACAGGGTGCAACTGCACTTGCAAAGTGAAAAGTCTGTGTACAAAACTATGGACAGTGGGGTTTTATGAAATCTTAGTATAAAGTTTAGAGTTCAAAGTATTAAACATGTCGGTCTCATTTCATTGCATTAGGATGTGCCATAGTAACTATCTAACCTAAGTTTTTGTCAAACATTTTAGGTTTCTGTCTCCTGTGGAATCCCAGATTTTAGATCGAGGGATGGCATTTATGCACGCCTGGCAGTGGATTTTCCTGATCTTCCAAATCCTCAAGCCATGTTTGATATTGAATACTTTAGAAAGGACCCAAGACCATTTTTTAAATTTGCAAAGGTGAGTTTAAATTATATTGAAGCAACAAATGTTAAGAACATAGAAAAATTGACTTTATAGGCGCCAATAGTAAAAATATATCGATATTTTTATTAATACATACCCTGTAGGGGTTAAAGGCAATAAAGCAAACAATACATAACAAACAATATTAAAAAAAAAGAACAAATAAAACGGCTACAGTGACAGCTGCAGTAACCAAAAAATAATCCAATGAAAATCCAAAGATGGTCAACACTTTTTACAGGGAGAAAGTGTGACTCTATTGTGTGGTAGAATGAAATTTTAGCTCTACATGTTTCGCGAATAACGCTTCTTCAGGAGCTAGTAGTGTTTCCAATGGAATCGCAGGATATGTTTGAAAATGGCTTGTTGGTTAACAAACTTATTACTCAGTGACGTGTAGATATGTGCCTAAAATAGGCGACATTGATCATGGGACCAGACAATTCTAGAAGAATCACAGCAGTGGCAGAAAATAAGAGCCAGGTAGGCTGGATTCCAATGCTTAAAACCCAGAGGCAGTCAAGAAGATGTGTGGTAACACAAATATGGTGAGCCTGGAGTCGGGCTACACCCAACAGATAGCCAGAGGGTTGTAGCAATAGTAAAAACCAGTGTGTAATAAATGAGTGTATCCGGATAAAGATGTCGCACAATAGCTGTCTGAGTTTAAATTATTATAGTAAATTTGCTTAACCACTACACTATCGCTATTTTGTGGAAAAAAAACACTTGATCCACGGATTTATTTCTGAAAAAAATAAAGTTGGGCGCTTTTTCAGTCCACACACGTCATGGCGAGCGGAGGAATGGAGGAGCTTAAACAACCTGCGTCATTTAAATCCCCTGTATGGAAGCATTTTGGCTTCCCTGTGAAATAGACTGATAAAGGAAAGAGGTTAGTGGATAAAACCGTGACCGTGTGTTGGCACAGTGGCACAAGAAAGCCATATGACAGTGGAAACACATTAAGCATGGCCACACATTTGAAGCGACATCACCCCGGTGTTTCACTGACAGGAGTGACAACGAAAGTGAAAATTAATTTGGTTGTGCAAAACAAGGGCTTTAAACACATGCTGAATGTGCTTGAGCCACGTTCCGATTTTTTTTTTTGCTGACCCGAAAAATGGTCTGGTCTGATCCGAACCATAAGTCTTTCGATCCGTTGCACCCCTACAAATGACTGCGTCAATTATTAGTTTCTGAACACAGAGATTAGGGGCAGCTGCAGATTCAAAGTTTTTAACCCTTTATATAGCATGTAACTGTTAGACCAAATGTAGTAATCTGGGAGAATTGTATAAAAAAAAATTTTTTTGCTGCCGGTTATAGAAAGCATTTGCCTAGTCTCCTCTCATCCAGTGATCACTGTGACTGCAACTTTTGTAGCAAGCCATTGAGGGAAAGTCAGCAGCAGAGGGCTGAACAGGCTGAGACAACATGTGAATATAGTCAGGAAATGAATAGGCAGCTAGATTCACATGATTTATCTATGGATAAACATCTTGGACCGGAAAATAGATTCTGACCTTGGATAATGCCAGAACAATGGTGGTCCCAAAATATGTGGGAAATGCAGATGAAGGCCGTGTCAGTGGGAGTACTGGGATTTTTGTCAACAAGAATCGATAATTTTAGGTACATTAGCATGCATGCAAATAACATTAAATACATACATCTAAGTCCACTTTACTCTTCTCCCCCCCCCCGCCCTTTCTGCTGCCATACCTAAAGCTTGCTCAGGGGTCTGTGTACTTCCTGCCAGTGGACGGGTGAGTTCAAGCAACATCACCGTTGCAGAAGCGATACATAAAATTGCTGCAGTATGTACTCTGTATCTGCTGCCATAACAGCATTAGTATTTATTTTATTGCCCTGATTATACATTATACGGATACATGGCTGTCAATTGGTATATCAGTCTTTTCCTCACTTGTCTCCTTTTTTTTTTTTTTTTTTTATTTCTTTTCTAGGAAATTTTTCCAGGGCAGTTTCAGCCATCTCTTTGTCACAAGTTTATTGCTATGTTGGATAAAGAGGGAAAGATACTTAGAAATTATACTCAGAATATAGATACACTGGAGCAAGTAGCAGGAATTCAAAGAATTATCCAGTGTCATGGTAAGCAGTTTATATTCTTTAAAAATAAAATAAAAATGTGTGTGATATATAATTATACAAATGTCATACCAGCTCTGGTCGTCCTCTTCTGGGGTCCCCTGTTGCCACTCTTGGATCGGTCCCCCTTGCTTCACTGGCTGTGATTAACAGCGATGGCCGCTGCCTCCATGTCTAGGGAGAGTATGTAGAGAGCCGCTTGCTCTTGGGCACAGCACTGGAATAAAGAACAGTCTTGGGTAAGTATAAAGGGAAGGGAGGGTGGTTGGGGGGGAGCTGCACAGAGAAGGTGTTTTACCCTAAAGTGGTTGTATACCCTTTTTAGAAATGTGTTACCCACAAGTAAGCCTATAATAAGGATTACCTGTAGGTGAAATAAATAACTCCTAAACCTGTATGGTTTAGGAGATATTCACCTTACATGCGCGAACCTGGAAGAAACGCAGAGGAAAAAATGTCTGTTCCCTCTGCAGTGACCGAGATGTGATGCTGTCACGTTGTTGTAAGGTAATTATTTCATAAAGAACTAGTATGCGGTACATACTAGCTTATTATGTTTTTTGTATTATACCTTCTGATTGGCAGGCTCTAAATAGTTTTCCTTTTATTAGAATTGGCTATATTGTACGGAAATGCAAGGAAATGTATCCCCGGTTTAGAAGTTCAAAATGACTCTGTTTATATGCAAAGTACACAATCTCACACATGCAAAGTACACAATCTCACACATATGTATACATACTAGGGCTGCGACTGATTATTTTCATAATCAATTAGTTGGCCGATTTGTTTCGATTAATCGGATAATAGCCTTAAAAATAAAAAATAGCATTTTACTTTTTTTTTTTTTGGGCCAATTTGTTGTTGGGCAGATTACAAAACACAAATTGCCGGAAAAACACATTCCATGCTTTTCTGCAGCTTCTCCATTGAAGTATATTGAACCCAGAAAAATACCAACGTTTTGCGTTAAAAGGTCCTTGCCCTTACCAAATACGCAGCAGCTGAAAAAAAAATCGTGAATGTGTCCCATAGGAAAACATGTAAATGAACTGAAGTGTGTTTCTGCAAAACCTCCAAAACAAAAACGGAGGTGTGACCCAGGCCTGAGATGTTTAGTAAGATAATGGGGTTAAAAAAACAAAAAGGTACAAAAAGAGCAAATAATCGCTACTGTAAGGGGTTCATTTTTTACTGTGGGACAGTGAAAGTAATATTTACAGTAGTGATTTGCTTATTTTATTTTTTTTGTACTATAAAGGGCTAATTTTAGTTTTTTTTAACCCCATTATGTTACTGGCCGATTACAATTTTCATAATCGATTAGTTGTTTCGGCCCTAATACATACCCACACCAATTGAGATGGCAATACAATATGTAGTTCTTAAACAGTCAATGTGTTGAATTGGTAAAATTAACTATTCAGTATTTTGTGCCGACAAATGTGTGGTTTTCTTCTTTATTTTATTATTAATGAATTTTTTGTTTGGTAAACTACTTTTTTCAGTTTTGGTAAACTATAGTAATGTAGATACATTTTTTTTTGTTCTCTTTTATAGGATCATTTGCAATGGCCTCTTGTCTAATCTGCAAACATAAAGTTGACTGTGAAGCTGTAAGAGAGGACATATTTAATCAGGTACTGTTTGTTCAGTACACCGTGTTATATATTTTTAGACACTGTTTAGTAAAAGGAGTTAAGCTTTTATCAGCTTTTATCAGCTTTGAATAAGAAAATATATAAGATTTCTGATGGTGTGAGTTAAAGCCTGACTCCAGGTAGGGATGCACGATTTTGGCTAAAATGAGAATCGCGTGTTTATTCTAAGCAAAGACTAAATATCACGGCAACCTAGTTTTGATGGGTACTCGGCTCCCACTTCCGTTTGTGCTGCCAAGGTGACTTCTCCTATTTTTAGGATCTGTCCGCCGCAATGTTGCCATAAATCTCTTGCCTCCTTTTGTAAAAGCTACAACTTTTCAAACCAATGCAATCATTAAGGAGGCAAATCCTTCTGGTCCTTAAGTGGTTGGAAAACAATTTATTTATATATATATATATATATATATATATATATATATATATATATATATATATATATATATATATATATATATAATGCACAGAGCCAACTACTTTTTAGATGATCTCCTTGCCTTGCAACTCTACATTAGTCAGTGGTAAATGTGGTATACACTATATACAATCTCCGACACTAGTTAGTTTCCACAATCCATGACTTAACTTCAGTTCACACATATACGTTTTAAATTCAAACTGTAGCACCGATGTAAGTAAATTATTATTTTTTATTTTTTTTTTAACTTTAAGAAAAACGTAGAAAGTTAGTTTAACTTTTAATTATAAAACTTATCTAGTATATTGACTGTCAGTCACTTTATAGTAGGCAAATAGGCATCACTTTAGCCAGTCACACAGACATACCATAGTGTTTACATTTTCTGGAAGCAGACATGATCGCATTTTATTGACAATATACCCTGAAGAACTGAACCGTCTTTCGCACGGAACAGATGTTGCCGATACACAAAGAATTGTCTGCACAAAACTGCTTAGGACAGGATGGAGCCTGATGCATCCTCCTGCTCCACAGATGCAAAGGTACCTCAATCCAATGGGTGCAGTTTGCTCGCATCCAGCAGGGTAAGTCTCACTGTCCAGTGACGTCAAGAATTTTGATCGATCAAAAGAATTAAAGATTAATCGAGGAATTAATCTTTAATTTCCCCAGCCCTAAAATTTGTATTTATATTTTACCTTTCGGACTGTCTACTTTTCAAAAAGGGGCCCTTTGGGGGTTTTTGTACTTTCTTGGCATTTTAGGGTCTCAAGAAATTAGATGGGCAGTTATTACACTAGGACTGCTCCATGTAATTTTTATGATTTTTTGGTCCTTTTTTCTGAGAATATGAAAAACACAAATTTCTCCTTCACTCATGGTTAGTATTTGGCCATTTATGTTCAATCAACTTTGTTTACTCTTTTTATATCATAATGGCAACAGAAACTACCCAAATGATTCTGATTAGGGCTGTTACTGATCAAAATTTGTGTTCGATTAATCGTTTTGTTTTTTTTAATCGATTAATCGACTAATTTCGATTAATTATAACGCACATACAGATCCAACTACTTTTAGCTGATCTCCTTGCAGGCTGATTCCCAGTGCAGCTACCAACAACTGGAAAAATGGATAGCAGGATACAAAAAACACACAAAGGCAGCGCTCGATGGGAATAGCATTAAAACTTTTATAGTCTTCAAGTAGGTAACCAAATAAATATTGCACTGGAGAAAAAATCGATGTAGCTACATAAACTGTAAAAATGGTGTAATACCAAACGGTACCAAATGCAGTCATAAAAACATGCAGCCAAGTATGATACTGGTATAAAAATGTGTACAACGATACCACTGCTGAATCCAGATGAGGAGAGGTTAACATCAGTCAGCATGAAGGGAACTATCACAACTCCCAGTGGATGGTTGTAGAATCCCAGGTTGATAGAGGGAAGTGATAGAGGGAAGTGATAGAGGGAAGTGATAGAGGGAAGTGATAGAGGGAAGTGATAGCGGGAAGTGATAGCGGGAAGTGATAGCGGGAAGTGTAACAGCCCTTGCGTGTGGCAGATAGTAAGGTCCCGCCGGCATGCAGATATGAAGGCACAGCAAAGGAGCCCTTCAGATGGACACGGCAAGCTCCGCCGGTGTCCGTGACGTTACCGGATCTCCAACGGAACTCCCTAAAGGCCCAGAAGCCGGCGGAGAGGTGAGTACCAATCAAAAGAATTTTAATCGATCAAAAAAATTAACTTTTAATCGATTTTTATCTTTAATTTGCACAGCCCTAATTCTGATCAAAAGTTTACATACCCCAGTTCTTAATACTGTGTATTGCCTCCTTTTAACATCAATGACAGCTTGAAGTATTTTGTGGATGAGGCTCTATCTTCTCAGATGGTAAAACTGCCCATTCCTCTTGGCAAAAAACCTCCAGTTCCTGTAAATTCTTGGGCTGTCTTACATGAACTGCATGTTTGAAATATCCCCAGAGTGGCTCAATGATATTGAGGTCAGGAGACTGAAATTGCCACTCCAGAACTTTTTTATTCTGCTGTAGCCAATGACGGGTCAACTTGGCCTTCTGTTTTGGATCATTGTCATGTTGGAATGTCCACGTACGTCCCATGTGCAGCTTCCTGGCTGGTGAAACGCAAATATTCCTCCAGTATTTTTTGATAACATATTGCATTCATCTTGGCATCAATTTTGACCAAATTTCCTGTGTCTTTGTAGCTCACACATCCCCCCCCCCCAAACATCAGTGATCCACCTTCGTGTTTCACAGTAGGAATGGTGTACCTTTCATTATAGACCTTAGGATCATTTAGGGCATTTTCTGTTGCCGTTATGATTTAAAAAAAGGAAACACAGTTGTTTGACAATAAATGACTTCAGCCAAACACTAACCATGCGTGAAAGATGTTTTTGTGTTCTCATTCATATTCTCTGGAAAATAGCCAAGAAATCATATGTTCTGCCATGGTATGTAAACTTGTAAGCACAACTGTAGATATAATTTTCATAGTTTTGTGGACTCTCCAACTTTTACACAGACCAAATAATATACACGGATTTGGGTTATTTTTACCAAAGAAATGCAGCAGACTACATTTTGGGCTAGATTTGTGAAGAAAGTATTTGTTTGCAAAATGTTATAGCAGGGACATGTGTATGTGTGTGTTTTATTTTTGTTATATATATATCTCCATGTGATGATTAAATACCACCAAAATAAAACTGTGTAAAAATGATATAAATTTAATTTGCGTTCAGTGTTGCATGACCAAGCAATTTGCCAGATAAATTATTGCAGTGCTGAAGTCCATTAGTGTAGAAGCTCGTAGACTTCAGCTGCAGTTCAACTGTTACTATAGAACACAATAGTGATTTAGCAGCTTCCATTAAGAACTATGGCATGCAGAGACGAGGCTGGCACGTGGCTTTGTGTGGTGAAGAGATGAGCTTAAGCATGTTATTTGGATATACCGTATTTATCGGCTTTATAACACGCACCTTCACTTTAAAGAGTTTTTCAGGATTTTTTTTTTTTTTTTAAATAAAGCACTGTGAAGCAAAATAAGGGTCAGTGCCCATCTGCAGCCTCACCGTTGCCATGAATGCGGCACCCACCAGAATTGCCATGAATGCAAACTCACCATTGCTGTCAGTGCAGCTTGCAGAGGAGACAGGGAGGGGTCGGGACGAGCGCTGACATACAGGAGAAACTCCTGTTTTCTCTACAGGCCTCTTTAATTGAAAGTCCTGCCTCCTGTGGTGGACAGAACAGTTGTCCAATGGCCAGCACAGGATCCATGACTTCCTTTTACACAGGATGCTGTGTAAACAGGAAATACTCTTCTGTATGCACAGCATTCGTCCCATCCCCTCCAAGGCAGCCAACGGGGATTCGTTGGGGGCCACAAAAGATATATCTCAAGATAACCAGACGGGCTGCCTGAAACTGGTCCGCGGGCCGCGATTGGCCTACGGGCCGGACTTTGAACATGCCTGACATTAGCAGTTAGAGACACTGTCAACTTGCCCATCAACAGCACTGACTGCTACTTTCTGGTATGGATTAGCATGTATTGCCTCCCTTGTGACTAGGGTTGTCCCGATAACACTTTTTTAGGACCGAGTACAAGTACCGATACTTTTCTTTTTTTTTTTTTTTCCATGTACTCGCCGATACCGATTACCGATATATATTTTTTTAAATGTTTCCCCCCCCCCCCCCCAGAGATGCAGCCATGTTCCCCGCCATGTCCCCCCCCCAGTAATTCAGCCATGTCCCACTCCCCACAGAGAAAGCCAAGCCCGCCGCCTAGATGATCAGCGCGGGGAACATACAGCTTTCATTTTGAAAAGCTGTGTGTGTGTTCCCAGCTGCGCCACGTCATAGCCTCTCCCCCTTGTCCGGGCAGTTGGGGAGGGGCTATGACGTAGCGGGGAACACACACACACACAGCTATTCTAAATGAAAGCTGTATGTTCCCCGCGCTGATCATCTAGGCGGCGGGGGGGCTGCTCTTCTCCGCCCCCCTCCCCACCCGCTCTCTAAAAAAAAAAAAAAAATATATCGAATCTGGCATTGGGAGCATTTGCGCGAGTACAAGTACTCGGGCAAATGCTCAGTATCGCGCAAATGCTCAGTATCGGTACCGATACTGGTATCGGGACAACTCTACTTGTGTCAGTGCTTGGGCCCAGCAGCCAATTGCTAGACTTGTGGTCTGTCACATGACTGAGAGAATTATTAGGCTCATATGCATACAAATAGCCTAGCCTGCGTGAAATTTCTGAATTCTATTTTAATGAGATGGCTATTTTTATTTCATGTACAGGTTGTTCCGCGATGTCCTAGGTGTCCACCAGACGAGCCACTTGCAATTATGAAACCCGATATTGTATTTTTTGGGGAGAATTTGCCTGAACAATTCCACAGGGCGATGAAATATGATAAGGATGAGGTTGACCTCCTTATTGTTATTGGCTCCTCGCTGAAAGTGAGACCAGTTGCTTTAATACCAAGTAAGTACTTCAGTGTCAACTGATTAAACAGTAAAGTATTAGAAAACTAATACACTTCAGATGTAAAAGTTATCCTTTTTATGTAGTGGCATATTGATATGTTTTGTGTGTGTGTGTGTTTTCAGATCGTCAGTTGAGTGCACTGCCTTTTCTCTTTTCTGAAAAATATCCAATTGTAAATGGTTGAGGAGAAATTTATATTTTAACACTTTTAAAGCTCACTTAACCACTTGCCGACCGCGCTATAGCGAAAATACTGCTACAGCGCGGTCGAGTAGTTTTGACACGACGTCCCTGGGACGTCGTCCTTCACTTTTCGCGATTGCGCGTCCCCTGGGACGCGCTCGCGAAGTGTCCGTGATCACCGGGTCTAGAAGACCCGGCGCATCACGGTAAATTGCCACTGATAGCGGCCGTTTACCACGTGATCGCGCCGTCAAATGACGGCAGCGGCTTTTCTTGTCCTCTATTGGCTTAGTAAGTTGCTGACCTGAAAAAGCGTGTGCGTGTTTTTTTTTTTTTACAACTCCTAATATCCAAATGTACATACTACTTCCAAAATGGTGACAAATTGATAATGGGTGGAAGCCCTGAAATTTGCACCTTCAAAAATAAGTCAGAAGTTTCAGCTTTAATTTCTCTATCCTGATTTAATGTGAACGTGGTGAACCAATCGCAACATTTACACTAGCTGCTGCCCTCTTGCTGGTCCGGTCTGTCATGTGATGGCTTGAATACTGGCATAAAGGAGCTATCAAGGAAATGTGTTTTGTCATTTTGTAGTGCTAATATTTCTTCCTTCCTGCTATATACTCTTCCCTTCTTCAGTCTACTTAAGAGAAGATGTAATAGGATTAATTCATGGGTAACCTTCTCTTCACTTGAATCCTTAACCTACATGGTTTTTCTCATCACTCGCTTTATCATTCTCTTCCCAAAGCAAAATGAATAACATATTTTAATAGTGAATAATTCAGCTATTATATATTTTTTGTTTTTGTAGGTTCCATCCCACATGAAGTGCCTCAAATTTTGATTAATAGAGAGCCCTTGCCTCATCTTCATTTTGATATTGAACTACTTGGCGACTGTGATGTCATTATCAATGAGCTAAGCCAGAGACTGGGTGGAAAGTATGCAGAACTCTGTAACGGTTCCTTGAAACTTACACAAGTCACAGAGAAACCTCCCCGACCAAACAAAGTGCTTTCCATTATGCTAGATGCACAGTCTAAGGCTTTGGCCACTGGGCACGGTTTAATCCCTCAAGATGTCCTAGCTCACCCAGAATTACCTTTGACACCACCTCTTGAAGACTGCTTGTCATCAGAAAGCGACTCTGAACTTTCTCAAAGTTGTAAAGGAAAAAAACCTGTAGATAATATAGATGGTAGAGAAGTATTTACACCACCAGAGCCTTCGGAACCTGTGAGTGAGACCCCAACCAGCAACACTGAAGAGCCAGAAAAGTGTGACAATGATAACAGTATTGATCCGTCCAGGACAAGTTTGTCCAAAATAGCAAAGGAGCAGATAAGCAAACGCCTAGATGGTAAGCATACATTTTCAGTTGACAGTTGTTATAGTATGTGATCGGCATTGGATCCAGGGTATGACATGTTACCTCCTGGTTGGAGTCGCATTTTTAAAATGAAACCAAATTCTAAAAAGTAGAAGCTATAGGTGATTTTATTTATATATATATATATATATATATATATATATATATCTATAGCTAGGATGGCAGTGCATGCTGTAGTTTTATACATAACACTAGGGTGACAGTGCTTGCTGGGACTTGTAGTTCCATAGAGAACACTAGGGTAAAAGTGCTTGCTGGGACTTGTAGTGAAATAACATGAGGGTGGCAGTGCATGCAGGAACTTGTAGTTCCATAGAGAACGCTAGGGTAGCAGTGCATGCTGGGTCTTGTAATGCCATATATGTTGCTAGGATGGCAGTGCTTAAGCCTTGGGGGGGCTCCATCTCGGCGAACTCCCGGCATGTTTCCTGCAGCATGCAGTGTGTATCAGGCAGCTTGGTGCTTTGGGGACATAAAACACAGGTCAGCCGGGTGGAAAATACCTGTGAACTCTGCTTTACAATTTTAATGTTGGATACCCAAAAAAAGGCTGAAAAACTCGGCTTATACTCGGCGAGTACGACCCCCCCTCCCCCCAATATTAATATATTTTTATTCTATTGAGTAGCTAATGTATACCTCCAAAATGTCTGATTTTGTAACTTTTTTTATTTTTATTCTTTTAGGCACACAATATTTATTTCTATCCCCCAATCGCTATATTTTTCATGGTGCAGAAGTGTTCTCTGACTCGGACGATGACCTGTCATCCAGCTCTTGTGGTACAAACAGCGACAGTGAATCTTTACAGAGCCCAGGATTACAGGAACCTGCTGAAGATGACAGTGAAAATGAAGATTTCTACCCTATTAAATATGACTCTGACACTGAAAATAGGGCAGGCTTTGAGGAAGAATCTGAAGCTGCTGTAATATACGAGAACAAAGAGAATTTATGTGATGACAGTTCAGACACAAAGTTATAGTATGGACATTGCCTTAATATCCACCAATCACCAGCATTAATGATTACAACATGGACAGAAAAAAAGCATGTCAATATGTGGACTTCAGAGCATGCAACAGAAGATGTTCCTTTAAATATAATAACACAAAGTAAATGGTCGTTTTTTTTTTTTTTCCCAAGAAATTTAAATTTACACTAAACCATTCTTTTATTAGTTTTGTACTTTTTTTTTTTTGTTTGTTTCTTTGCCTAGTGATTGAAACTCGGATGCAGTATTTTGTGATCATTTTCTGTAACTTTTTTTTTATTTTATTTTTTTCTTAAGAACACATTTCCGTGAAGGCTATTTAAAAGTAAGGTTTAAGTTAAAGAAACAGCTAAAATAGGCCAAAGACAATTGTTTTTTTTTTTTTTGTTTTTGTTTTTTTGTTTTTTTTTTTGTTTTATGTAACAGTACATCATTGGGTAACTCATTTTAAATATTTTTTTTATTTTTCTCCCCTCGGTCTTCTTTTTTATCAGATAACTACATTTTTCTAAATAACTCTTTTTCCTTGATTGGATTAGTTCTGTTACTGTTTTTTGTAATATAGGCTTAGGAGAATTTTGGAGGAAATATAAACCAGAATTTTCTTACCTTTTTCTGCCTTTTTGATACTTACATGCATATCTCCACAAGATCAAAATGGGAACTTGCATCTTTGCATAAATCTGTTTTCTCAATATTTATGTGATTTGCAGCATTTTTTTTTTTTTGTTTTTTTGTTAAAAGAAATATAAATGGAAATGTTGAGGCTCTTGTTTTGCGTTGAGAATATGTGCCTAATTTATTTATTTTTGGTCTGCTTTGTCTGTATGGGTGGGAAGAGCTTTGTCCTCCTGGTAGAATTTGTATCGAAGAGAACTTTCAATAAAAATTCTATCATCTTAATATGCAAGTTACTTGTACTATAATGTTGATCTGCGTTTTTTGTCTTTTGATCAGTATTTTATAATATTGAACATTCTTGTATAGTATTATATTTGTACTTCACCTCTCTTTAATATCAAATGTTTTCAGTATCTAAAATTTCAAGGTTGAATCCATCTAGAATCAAATAGAATTTCCGTTCTGGACGGACAGCAGTGAGGCACATAATCCACCTGATTTGCTAAACCCTGAAGAGAAGCTTACAACCTTTTAAGTCAGCCCAGCCAATACAGAGTTTGCATTGAACTCATATTTATATTTTATTTTTAAGAGCTGGAATCAAAACATTCTGTACCATTTGAAAATGTATATTACATCTGTGTACTTGGTATTCAATGGGATAAATTCTTTTCAGACAACATCCATCTAAGCCATCTATGTAAATGTAACATTTATATGTCTCCTTTTAAAATTAATGTTGCATTCTGTGTATGTACCACGTTTACTGTAATTGAAAAGTCATACATAAATTTTGATGATTTACTTTAGGCCAGTGGTGGTTTGTTTGCGCGGGGGGGGGGGGGGGGGGGGGGGGGGTTATTGGCACTCAAAGTATGTGTACCATTGGTCTGGACCTTAAATGCAAGTTTTTTGGGGGCTGTACACCCAATGTTCCTAATAGCAACCCATTGATTGCGATCTATTTGTTCATCGTGGGCAAGGTTCTCCCCGAAACTAACTTATAAGGTAGGCTACAGGTTTTTTTTTTTTTTTTATTCGATTTTTGGAGCTTCTCTGTCTTTTTTCTATTGGGGCCTTGCTAGTTCATTTTTATTTTATTTTTTTACACTCCCAGTTAAGCAGTATGCCTTGCTGCTGTATAGGTATAAAGTAGGGTTTGATTCTTGGCAGGTGATTGACAGACTGATGGCCTAAAATCTGATCGTTGGTACTAGGGTTGTCCCGATACCACTTTTTTAAGAACGAGTACAAGTACCGATACTTTTTTTCAAGTAGTCGCCGATACCAATACTTTTTTTAAATGTGTCCCCAAATGCAGCCATTTCCTGTCCCCCACATATTGCAGCCATTTCCTGTCCCCCACATATTGCAGCCATGTCCTGTCCCCCACACCTGTAGATATAATGCCGCCGTTAATCCCCCTGCATTATAGTGTAGCGCGCATTACAAGCTTTCGTTCTGAATACTTGTAATGCCCGCGCCGCCATGTATAGACACTCCCCTTCTCGGGATTGGAGGGATCCGTCCAATCCCGAGCAAGGGGGAGTGTCTATACGCGGATTCGTGCATACACTCCCCCTTGCTCGGGATTGAACGGATCCGTCCAATCCCGAGAAGGGGAGTGTCAATACATGGCGGCACGGGCATTACAAGTATTCAAAACGAAAGCTTGTAATGCACGCTTCGCTATAATGCAGGGGGATTAACGGCGGTATGCGGCAGCGTCATATCTACAAGTATGGGGGGGGGGGGGGGGGGGAGTATTCTATTTTGGTATCGGGGGTATTTTCGGGAGTACAAGTACTCCCGCAAATACTCGGTATTGGGACAACCCTAGTTAGTACGCTCCTTCAGACAATTGTCCAACAAATGTTGGATGGGAGTTTGGTAAATTTTTTGGTGGACGATGGTCTGTTGTCAGATTTTTGTATCATCTGTACACAAGTCCAAAGTACAAACACGCATGCTCGGAATCAATGCTCACCAAACGCAACATTAGCAGAAGGTGCCCAAAGGGTGGCGCTCAAGAGCTGAAATTCCATGTAGTATGTCACTACGTTCATGTTTGTTGGCTGACAATTGTGTGCCATTAGTATGCAAGAAAAAAAATCCAGGCCCACGCCCTTTTGACAAGTCTGATGCTCAGTTGGAAACCAAATTGATTGCGTGTAGCAGGCTTTAGTCCGTAGGGTTCAACATTGAGTTGGCCAACCATTTGCAGCTATAACGGCTTCAACTCTTCTGGGAAGGCTGTCCACAGGGTTTAGGAGTGTGTTTATATGGGAATGTTTGACCATTATTCCAGAAGCCCAAATTGTGAGGTCAGGCACTGATGTTGGCTGAGAAGGCCGGACTCGCAGTCTCTGCTCTAATTCATCCAAAAAGTATTCCATTGGGTTGAGGTCAGGGCTCTGCAGGCCAGTCAACTTCCTCCACCTCAAACTAGCTCATTAATGTCTTGATGGACTTGTGCAGTCATGTTGGAACAGGAATGGGCCATCCCCAAACTGTTCCCACAAAGTTGGGAGCATTCTCAGGGGAAACTCGGCTTCTCCATTCCAGCTGCCTGGCATTCTCACTCTCAGACCACTATCCCTGGCACCTTGCTTCAATTTTCCACATGTTTCTACATTGACTGTTGAATGGAATTCCACCATCCCTTCTTCCCCTGAGGAGGTACCAGCATGCCTTCACGATGACAGTTTTTCTTGCGCGGTAAAAATATTTACCGCCTACACACAGCACTATTATGATCTAATTTCTTAGACCATTCTGCTTCGTGGCCCAGTGTCTTATACTTAATACTGACTGCACCCCCTTTGAAATCAAAATTATATGTATTCCTGTGGGGAAGGTATAGCCAGAATATTCCTTCCCCTCTCTAAGTGATCTGCAGGCTTGATATTATTTTTATTTTTTGAATGGCAGCACTGGTCTCCAAAAGGGCCTGGGGCCCTTTAATCACTGATTGATTGACAGGTCTCCAGAAAGGCCTGCTGCCTAATGCCCCGTACACACGATCCGAATATTGTACGGCTTTTTTCGCTTAATTGTCGCAAGTAAAATGAAATGGGTTATTAAAGTCACAAATACTCGTACAACAGAAAAAAATTATCGGAAGTGATGTCGTGTTGTATTTTCGGACGACAACTATACTGACTAAACGAAAATCGTACGAGGAAAATTTTTGTGCTTGTCCGATCAAATAATATCGGATGAACTGTCGTGATCGGCTCTCGAAAGTAGTGTACACACGATCCGAAAATCGTACGATTCTTCCTCGGACGATCGTTTTCGTTCGATATTCGGATCGTGTGTACGGGCCATTAAGCTGTCAATCACAAATCTGTCTCCTAGCCGTGTTGTTTTTTATCTTGCTTCATGCACTGAAAAAATTATGCCTGCTTTTGCATAGCTTTTGTTACTTCCCTTGTACTTGTATTCTGTTTTTTTTTTTTTTTTTAAATGCCTCCTACCCGTGCAGTATGGTCACCTGTTGAATTGGCACCATCCACCAGCAGCTCAAACAGATATAGATGTTTATATGAAGGGGTCACGTTGGTTGGCTGTTGTGGCACCATGTGGGCTGTGGACCTGCCCTGCTTCTTTTTTGAAGGGACAGTCATCTGTTTATTTAGAGAATCTATACCATATTCTGTCACCTTCATCTGACTGGAAGCCCGCTCGCACCATATTCTGAGACTGAGGTCTGTTACATGGAATAAATGAATGTCCAGTCCAAGTGTGTTTTAACTGCTCTCCAGCACAATTCTTGGCTTGCCTTACAGGCACTTTGCTGCACATTAACAGTTCAGATTCACTGATACAACATTTTTTTTTCTTCCTTCATAACTTGCTATTCAGTGGTCACACAAATGCCGAACAAAGCAAATTCCCCCAAAACAATAGATTCAACTTCCCCCAGATGTCACAGTTACCATAAATGTCACTCAGGGGTAGACTGACCATTCGGGCATATATCGAGCACTTCCCGAGGGCCGGGGGCCCCATGAGAGGCTCCTGCAAAATCTTCTCCCCCCCCCCCCAAAATCAAATAGATGCTAGCTTTCAAAGGGGGGGGGGGGCGATGCCAGGCACCCTACAAGAGATGCCCAAAGGCAGATAGGCAGGAATAATCAGGGTCAAGGCAAGCCAAAGGTCATATAGCTCAGCTGGAGATAGCAGCAAGGTCAGAAAGCCGAGTCAACTACTGGATCAGATACAGGCACAGGATCAGAACACAGGGTAAAGCTGCAGATCATACAGCCGCTGCTGTCTTTATAAAGGCCATTTGGCGCCAGCATTAATGGCTAACGTGCGCGCATATTTTCATTTTGCACATTCACCTATTAGCACTGATGTCCCTGCGCATATGTGTTTGCCCAGCCCTCAAAATTTCCACTCGTCTGCTAGCATTTGGTAAGTGGATTTAAGCTGGGGGCGAGTGATGACAGGGCTGCATGACTAATCTCCCTCCAATCTGTACCTACACTTAGAGCCCCGATGCGATTGGCGGCCAAAGAGGAAAGGTGCGTGCTCGGGAAAAGTAGTCTGGTGAGCCGCGCACAGGCAGAGCAGTACACAGGTGCTCTCCTTACAATTCTCATTAAGCCATGGGACCTAACAGTATGACCTCTCTGAGCCTGCACCCCGTCCCGACCAATGAAGCTGGAGAGCAGGAAGTAAGTGAGGTGGAGGATTGCGAAAATGACCACTCCGGGTGTGCCAGGTAGGCAGTGCAGCGCTCACTTAAAGTTGCCCTGACATGAGAGCGACAGCCTTCCATTGTGTGCAATTTTCTTTTCCTTGTGCTCTATGTAAGTGTCCAGCAGTTCAGCCTGAGCACTGCGAGCAGACTGGTCTCAATGTGGGCTGTGCGGTGTCAGTGTGCGCTGTGCTATGGTGTCAATGGCTGTGCAGTTAGCGCTGGATTATACTCCCGCTGTGCTGCAGCTCCTCTCCTCACTGCCAGCCTGAATAAAAGGGGGAAGTGGGGACATGCAAGCGTGGAGCCGCACACAGGGGCTCCTGATGATGAGATGAATAGGAGAGGGGGAGAGAGAGAGGATGGATGAGAGTTGCAGAGGAGACTGGATGGACGGGAGTTGCAAGAGAATGGGGAAGAGACCTGGTTCTAGTGCCCTGTCCCTCTGGTCTGCCCCCAGTGCCATGTCCCTCTGGTCTGCCCCCATGCCCTGTCTTATTTTGTTAAAGTTGTTGGTAATATTTAATTGTGTAATTTGATTTTGCATAAAACATTTAACAGTGTCATTCCATGAGATAATCTATGAGGGCGTGTTTAGGGGCGCAATTAGGCGCGGGGCAGTGTATGAATGGGCTGTTAGGTGGGGCAACTGGTGGCGAGTAACTCTTGAGGCCTGGCTAGTAGCTCAGGGCTTGAAATTTTCAAGACGGCACCTGCAAATGCACGTCTGTGCATGCCATGTCCCTGACAGCTGGTTAACACCATGAATCATACAGGAATGCGGTGTGTGATTCACATGTCACGGGGGTGCAGTGTGGAAAAAAAAAACAGACTGCAACGGGATTGCATGGAATTACTGTACCATGCAATCCAGTGCAGGCAAACACACTGCATTTGCGACCAGTGTTTAGGGTGTCTCTTCCAAGACCGCTGTAGGCATTCCTAATGTCCCCAAACAGCTGTCTCATATTTTGGGGACATTCCTTTTCCAATATTTGGAACAAATGCTCCTGAACATAAGGAAATCCAAGGCTGCACAATTCCTGAACATAATGCAGCACATATAGGTGGAGTCAGGACAACCAACTCCACCCTCGTCCAAGGGCAAGTAAGGTATCAACTAATGGCCCAACACTGCCTCAGACCCTAGTCTCTCACCGGCATCCTTCACTGTAAAGTACAGATAGGATTATTTTTGTGACATCTGCCCTGCTCCCTCTGGGGCAATTATCGGCTTTCTCTCCAACTTCTTCAGGGCTCTGCAACTGCATCCCCCAGGGCATTCCACAAAGCCCCCAGCCAGTCCTTGCTGACACATCTTGTATCGATAATAAGGCCTCTTTCCTTGGACCCTGAGGGCCCAACTCTGGTGATTCTGTTGCCTGCTCCACGGATATCGATTCAGGACAAGACTTGGCTTACTACCGTAGCATTTTTGATGACTGTCAAATGCCACTGGTACAGGGGCTGTGATGGCACAATCCTCCTCTTCAGGTTCTCGTGGAATAGCTTAACCCTGCTGTCTTTGGGGGAGCTCTGGTGTGGAACATCCTCCATCGGTGGCACCAGTTTCAGAAATTCCAGGTGCATCTCTTCTGGCTGCGGTTTAGAAGAAGGTGACCAGATTTTTTTAAATGAATCCGGGGACATATTTTTTCTTTACTAGTAATGGCAACAATCAGCGACTCTCTGCCCTTCGCCGCCCGCCTCACAGCCTCTCAAGTCTTACTCTTCGGGCCCCGGCTACTACTGGATGGGGAGCGGAGGAAGATCACTCCGCCAGGGAAGGCAAGAAGATAGGCAGGTGGCTGGCCAGGATTTGAGCCAAGGCAGAAGAACATGCGAGCGGAGCTGAATGGGCATGCGCCCGAAACTGAAGAAATATTCCCCCCACTCCGACCAGCACATGATCATCAGATAATGGGAAAAATACAACCCCCCTATGCTAGTAGGCACGGCGGAGTGGGGGGGTGTAATTCTATTTTTTTTATTTTAATTCTGTACTGACTTTCTTTGAAATTGCCCCTGCCCCCTATTAAATCCAATTTGGGGACAAAACCAGGGACAGACTTGGTCCGGGGATAGTGCCCTCAATCAGGGGACTGTCCCCTGAAACTGGGGATGTCTGCTCACCCTAGCTTAGGATCCTTATTGCCTTTGATGATGTCTCAGTTGGTGCCCTCCTACCATGGCACCCAATGCTCACATATTGCGTTTTTCTTGAAGAGAAAGGCTCTGCATCCACGGAAGTGAGCCCAAGGCGCCAACTTCTGCCAATGCAGAAGTTAGGGCAAATTCAGCACACAGTGGGACCAAGGTCTCAGTCATCCCAATGTACTATACTGCCAGTCCATACCTCAGCATCACCCGCAGCCCTGTGTTAATAGTCACTTCTTTGATGCATTGAAATGTAAAGCGTGGTTGCACCACCCTCGCTGCCGTGTATCTTAAAGTGATACTAAAGTCTTGTTTTATGTTAAAAATAACAAACATGTTATACTTACCTGCCCTGTGCAGTAGCTTTGCACAGAACAGTATATATCCTCCTCTTCTTGGGTCCCTCTTCTGTGCTCCTGGCCCCTCCCTCCAGTTAAGTGCTCCCAAAGCACGCAGCTTGCTATGGGGCACTTGTGTCGAGCCGCAGTTCCTTGTGTCCATTCAGACACAGAGCCGTCGTCCAGCCTGTGCCCTCATTGGCTCACTGACTTTGATTGACAGCAGTAGGAGCCAATGGCGTTCACTGCAGTGTCTCAGCCAATCAGGAGGGAGAGTCCTGGGCAGTCAAGGCACTCGTGCAACATTGCTGGATCGGGTTGGGGCTCGTGTAAGTATTGGGGGGTTGAGGGGGGCTGCAAACAGGTTTTTGGTAGAATGCAATTAGATTTAAAAAAATCTGACTTTTACAACCACTTAAAGGCTTGCATGTTGCTGCAGTGCCTGCAACAGACCATCCTTATGCCCTCTGTCATTTCTCTGCCTCTTGGCTCAATGGCCAATCACACATTCTGACACAGGTTGCAGGTGGTGACATGTCCCATTCTGCCAGTGTAAGGAGGACTCACATTGGTTGGCTGTTGGCTGTCCTCCACCGAATCAGCTTACCATTCATGCCCACCTGGTTTTATAACAGATATTGAGGTTATAAAGCAAGATGAATATGATACGTGGTAACAAACTTTAATGTTAAGAGCAACAAAGGAGGCTTAAAGAGGAGTTCCACCCTAAAAAATTACTTTTGTTTAATCCCCTCCCCTCCCCCTTACATGCCACATTTGGCATGTAATTTCTTTGGGGGGGAGTGGGGGCTTCAGTAGGAGTGGGACTTCCTGTCCCACTTCCTGCTTCCGCCGAGGGGCTGGTTAGGCGATTAAGCCTTAATCGCCTACACCAGCCCCTCCCTGTAGGCGATCACATGGGACACTGACATGCCTTTTCCTCTGAGAGATCGAAGGTGGGCTTCCTGATCTCGCTGCTCTCGGATAAGGCCTTGGCCTGGGCAAGCCCCTTATGGGAGAACAACAATCCGGTGGTTGCCGAGTTTTCCGGTTTTGTTGCTTCTCTTCGGAAGGTTTTCGATGTGCCGGCTCGCTCTGCCTCTGCTGCGAAGCTCCTCATGTCCATCAGACAGGGTTCACGATCGGTAGCCGAATACGCCATTGAGTTTCGTACCCTGGCAGCAGAGGTAGGCTGGAATAATGAGGCTCTGGTCGCTGCTTTCTCTCATGGTCTCTTGGTTGCCCTGAAGGATGAGATTGCGGCTAAAGACCTACCTGTGGAGCTTGAGGGCCTCATTTCCTTCTTGATATTGATCGCCTCCAGACTCAGGGAGAGACTCTCCTTTAAGAAGAGCCTGCAGAGGTCTCCTAACAGCTTGGCGCCTACGTTTGCTGTCCCACCCTTGCCTCCCTCTCCTCCCACGCCTCCTGAGGCTGACCCGCCTGGAGGTGAGCCCATGCAACTGGGGTTTGCTCGCCTGTCTGAGGGAGAGAGGGAATTTCGGAGACGCGAGGGCCGATGCATGTACTGTGGTCTCAGTGGGCACCTTCGGTGGTCATGCCGGGACCGTCCGGGAAACGCTCGCACCTGAGATCCTGTCGGGGTCAGATCTTGGGTGGAGTCTCTTCGTCCCCGGTTTCCCGTGCTAATAAACCACTGATCACTGTTGTCCTCTCCTGGGTCGGGGGCTCGGTGACGACCCAGGTGCTGGTGGTTTTTTCATCGACAATGAATTTGTTGCCGCAAATTCCATTCCTCTGCAGCCCCGAGTTTCCCTGCTGGTTCTTGAGGCGATAGATGGCAGACCCCTCCAGCCGTCGCAGGTCACGCATGAGACCCTTCCTGTGGTGGTGGCCATTGGGGTCGTTCACAAGGAGTCGGTCTGCTTCCAAGTCATTTAGTCTCCTCATTACTCGGTGGTCTTGGGGTACCCCTGGCTCCAGAAGCACAATCCGATTTTCAAGTGTAGCGTGACTCCAATTTTTTTGTATATTTCTGTTGGTGTTGTATTACACCTTTGAGACGCTGCTCATAATTGTTTATTCACTAGGATTTGCGCAATTTTTTCCTGTTTAAAGGCACACTAATACCTGCCAACAAGTTGAATGTAATGCAACTTTACTTCAGCTAATTGGATCTTTTTCCAGGCCTTTACAGCCAAGGAAGCTGCCATTGTAGCCTCTGTTTGACATTCGCTCAGCAATGGCTTCAGTCATTAGATGGCTTGACAGTTGGGTTGAGAACACAAACACTTGTGACAGTATTCATTCACATCATGCCTTTAATGTGACAGTTTGGGAAACATTGAGGCTGGGTTCACACTTGTGTGGTGCATATTTCAGCTCTTTTATCTCTGCAGATAGATAAGGGAAGTGTTCAGCAGATTAGCTCTGTTTTTGCTGCAAATTTGGAGACCTGGGAGAATTTCCAGGTGAGAGGAGAGTGGGGGAGAAATGTATTGAGCTGAATGAGAGAAATTCCTGAAGAGAACTGAACACATCTGCGAATCAGCTGCGTACCCATAGAAGATAATGGGACTGAATTCGCACCTGAGCCGCACCGCAAGGCCTCCACAACGCATACGGATTTTCCGGCAATGTGCAGTGCGAATGCATCGCACATATGTGAACCAGCCTCATTGAAAACAATGTATTTAGAAATGTTCTGCGTTTTGGATGCGGTTGAAACCGCAACCAATTCGCATAGGTGTGAACCCGGCCTTAGACAGTGGCGGCCCGTCCATACTAGGCACAGGTAATCCATATGCCCGGCCCCTAATCTCCATGCTGGGCGCCGAACGCATGGATTCCAATGTTTACATTTTTTTAGAAGCACATGATTAGAGCCTGAGGCTTCAAAAAAAGGGTGGGCTCCGAGGTGCCCTGAGCCCACCCAGTTCTGTGACAATAGCGAATTAATATTCACCATTGTCTTCCTGATTCTCTTCGGCTCCATTCACACAAATGCGTTTTTTGATGCATTTTGCAGAAATGCACGGACATTTTTTAACATGGTAAAAGAGAGACACATATAGAGAGCATAATTAGGCTACTCGCCCTGGATTTGCAAGAAAAAAAGAGAAAGGTTCCCCAGATGGGCTTTTAGGCAGCAAAGTAACAAATTGAGGTATAGTGAAGGTTGTATAAAGCAATATTTATTGCACAATTTCCAAATATTCACATGGGTCAGAGATCATAGAGACAAATGACAAACGGTCAACATTCCTGTGTAACATGTACATAGGTAGTATATATATATATAAGGTTGTAACATTGAGCCCCGACGCGTTTCGACCAATTCGGTCTCTTCAGGGGGCAAATGTTCTAAAGAATAAAAATAATAATAATATTGATAAACATTCAGAATGAGTAAAATAACACTCCCCGGGGGGCATTTTTTCGTGTGGTTCTCCAGGGTAGGCCCCTCCACCTATGGGAGGGCGGGGGCAGCTCAGGGCCCCCCTGGATCTTACAGCGGTCCCTCACGCTACTCATTTCCTGTCTCAGTGGTAACTACATCATTATGGCATTTTACTGCTTTTATGCTGTTATGTGTTATTTTACTCATTCTGAATGTTTATCAATATTATTATTATTTTTATTCTTTAGAACATTTGCCCCCTGAAGAGACCGAATTGGTCGAAACGCGTCGGGGCTCAATGTTACAACCTTATATATATATATACTACCTATGTACATGTTACACAGGAATGTTGACCGTTTGTCATTTGTCTCTATGATCTCTGACCCATGTGAATATTTGGAAATTGTGCAATAAATATTGCTTTATACAACCTTCACTATACCTCAATTTGTTACTTTGCTGCCTAAAAGCCCATCTGGGGAACCTTTCTCTTTTTTTTTTAACATGGTTTCCTATGGAACATGTTCACATCAATGCTTTTTTATGCCTCTGCGTTTTTGGAAAGGGTCTGGGACTTTTTTTCCTGCAAAAAGCAGCGTTTTGCATGTAATAGAATTCAATGGACCCGCATCCAAAATGCAAGTACCGCATTTTTGCCGCAAATTTGCAGCTTTTTTTTTTTTACCTGTTTATAGCTGGTTGTTAAAGGAAATAAATAAAATAATTAAAATTGCCAGCTTAAAAAAAAAAACGCAAATCGGGGTAAAAACGTGTGTCGAAAAACGCAGCAAGCACTGCAGAAATGCAGAAATGTGCAAAAGCTAATCAGGAAGTGGATCTTAAGACCCGATTGGCCCAAGAGGAGAAACAATTATATTGGCCTGCCGAGGGAAGCCAAAGACACATGGTGAAGCCGCCGAGGAGGAGACGCAGGAAGGAGCCGGCGCTGCCCGCCACCTAGATGGGATAAGTGCAGGGCTGGTGGATGGATGAACGAGTGAGTGACAGGGGTGGGGGATCTGACCATCCATCGACACCCCCCCCCCCCGAAAAATCCCTGTATAAAAATCCCTGTATAATAAATGCATGCAGGTGGTTTTGTGTGTACAGGTACAGGCATGTACAATTCTTCAAGCTTTTCTTGAGTTGTGTCATACATGTGCACAAAATACTGTCCAGCCAGGCCGATTTTTGTCTTTTTTTGTTTTACTGATCTAGATGCAACGCAGGTTTATGCAGCTGTATGTACAGGCCTGTTGAAAACAATGGCCTGCATTTAGATTATTAAAACCAAAAAATGCTGATTTCTTACGTTTCCAAGAGGCCTTAAAACAATGAGTTTAGTTCCGTTTTAAAAAAAAGGTCTGCTAAAGCCAAAAAGTATATATTTGTTTTCTATTTTAGATTTTTTTTTTTTACTATTTGCGCCTGATTAAAGGGATTTTCATTCACTTCCTCTGCTATAGCCAGAACAGGAAGTGAGGTAAATCTCCTCTTAGTTGTCCCTATTAGAAGCCTTCTCTATCACTCCTGTTCTGCTGGCAACCCTAATTTTACATTTTCTATCATTGACATTGGTGAGGAGGGCACAACGTGAGGAAACAGACATCAAGTAAAACCTACCAAAGGTTTATTCCCTCCCTATACACTCCAAAAACCCTCTTTAGATTCTGAATTGTGGCCTGTGTGATTTTTTTTTTAGAGCAATTTGTTTCTATTTCATTCTGCTGTCACTTAAAGGTTTGTTTTTTTATTTTCTAAATAGGTCCTTTAAGTGTTGGTTCACTTACCTTTTCCTTTGATTTCCCTTCTAAATGTTTTTTTTTTCTGTTCTGGCTGACTAACCCCAGCCAGAACAGGGGGGGCAAGCTTACCGAGGAGAAACAGGAAGTGATAAATTCAGGACACAAAAAATTAGAAGGGAAATTGAAGGAAAAGGTAAGTGAACCAACCAGGGCTGTCTTAATGAGAGGGCACACCTGGGCACTGCCCAGGGGCCCCAGCTGCATGGGGGGCCCCTGCACTTTCCTCAAAGCAGCTGGCCCTTGAGCCCACGCTGCCCTGAAATTGGGGGTCCCATGATGGCCCTGAGAGTGATAGATGCAAAGGGGAGGCAGTCTGCCTCCTACCTACTTAATGTCTGTTTACCTGCACTATAATCATTATAGGGGCCCCAGAGCATTACTTTGCCCAGGGGCCCATGATGCTACTAAGACGGCCCTGAAACCAACAATGCACTAGCTTAAAGGTTTGTTTTTTTATTTTCTAAATAGGTCCTTTAAGTGTTGGTTCACTTACCTTTTCCTTTGATTTCCCTTCTAAATGATTTTTTTTTCTTTGTTTTCTTTGTCTGAATTTCTCACTTCCTGTTCCTCCTCAGTAAGCTGTTCTGGCTGACTAACCCCCAGCCAGAACATGGGGGCAAGCTTACCGAGGAGAAACAGGAAGTGAGAAATTCAGACAAAGGAAAAAAAATTAGAAGGGAAATTGAAGGAAAAGGTAAGTGAACCAATAATGCACTAGCTTAAAGGGTCACTAAAGGAAAAAAATTGTTTTGCTGAAATGACTGTTTACAGGGTATAGAGACATAAAAGTTAACTGATTCCTTTTCAAAATGATTAACAATAGATAAAAATCAATCATATAATGAGCCTGCAGGTTAGTTTCACTTTTGAACTGGCTTCATGTTTCTGCAAAGTAGAAATAGACACACAGAACAAAAACAAACAAATCCAGGGCAGTGTTTTGTTTTTAAAATGAATCTGATTGGTTCTGAAAAGTTTTAGACACACAGTAATGACAGCTTAAACCATCGTGAGAAAGCTCCCAGTATGGTGGTTATAAGGAAACAGACAAGCAGGAAGTGTGGAGAACAGAGCAGGATTACAGCAACTTCAAAGCAAAAACGAACAATAAGGACACGAAACCAGTACTGCAGTAAGGTAAAGGAAGCTATTTAGCTAAAAAAAAAATTCCTTTAGTGATCCTTTAAAGGAACTTATTTAGAAAATAAATAAAAAACGAACATTTACAACCCTTTTAATGAATGTACAAGCAATCAAGCAGCAGAAGCGGACCAGCCCATTCTACGAAGGGTATTGGCTTGTACCATTATTACTTCGTGCTTTTATTCATCTACAGCACCACAAACGTAGCCAAGTGCTGGCATAATAATTACGTGAAACACTCATATTTTATGTATGAACGTTCTGCCAGTCTGTCCATGACGAGAAACGTTCCTTGTAGCCTGCCTCCCCCCCGGGCCGGTGACTTGGTAGGGTCAGCAGTGTAGGAAGTAGGTGTGGTCAGACTTGGACCGCCCCCTCACATTGAGCTGTGTCTCCTCAGTACTGAAGGCGCTCGGACAGGCAAGGATGGCTTCCTGGAGAATGTGTCAGCTTATGCTACGGGCAGCTCCCCGCTCTGCCTCCGTCCCCAGGACTCTGAACCTCAGCAGAGCCTGCACCAGGGCCATGAGCGCCGGTGGTGAGTGTGTCCCCCTCTCCTGTGTGTATGTGGGGCCCTCAGTGCAACACCTGGGTGATGCATGTCCTTGTGTGTGGCCCGTGAATGGTGTGGATGTAGGTGACATAGTGGCCTCTGTGAAGGGCAAAATCCGGGTCGTTGTAGGTGACTTGCCGGTGATTAGGGGGTGTCAGTGAGTGAGGCGCGCACAAGCCCCGCCCCTCGGCACGTACTGCACTGCGGCTCCAATCCCAGTGACGGGAGGTGAGCACGTGACCCCGGCTACGGTCTAATTTATTGGACCACGGAGTGTGACCTTGTATACATACCAGGCCCGGTCTGAGGCCTACACATACAGGCCGCCCTCTGTGTGCCTCGTCTATACTCTGTGCTTATCCTTATTTGTTACAGAGCTTTACATATTGTCCCTGCCTTCAATGAGACTGACTCCAATAGAAGGTCCCTGTATTACTTGCTACCAATGTTCATAGATCACATCTGTCCCCGATTTCAAGGGACTTTTCTTGATTATTTGGAGCAATGTCCCTCATTTGTCCCTCAATTTGGTCTGATCTATATAGTTGCCTTTAAAATGCACTTTTTACCTATCAAAAAGTGTTTGCCAGTGCCAAACATTTTACTTGCTTTCTAAATTGCTGCAGTTGTAAATTCCAAAAGCCAATATAAAAGAATAGTAGTGGTAAAAAAAAAAAAACCACAATTTATTTTATTTGTACAATTCTCCTTTAACCACTTGCCTACTGTGCACCTACACCCCCTTCCTGCCCAGACGAAATTTAAGCTTCTGGCACTGCGTCGCTTTAACTGACAATTGCGCTGTCGTGCGATGTGGCTCCCAAACAAAATTGGCGTCCTTTTTTTCCCACAAATAGAGCTTTCTTTTGGTGGTATCTGATCACCTCTGCGGTTTTTATTTTTTGCGCTATAAACAAAAATAGAGCGTCAATTTTGGAAAAAAAATGTAATATTTTTTTACTTTTTGCTATAATAAATATCCCCAAAAATATATTAAAAAAAAAAAAAAAATTTCCTCAGTTTAGGCCGATACGTATTCTTCTACATATTTTTGGTAAAAAAAAAATGCAATAAGCGTTTATCGATTGGTTTGCGCAAAATGTATAGTGTTTACAAAATAGGGGATAGTTTATGGCATTTTTATTATTTTTATTTTTTTACTATTGCGGCGATCTGTGTTTTTTTTTTATTTTATTATTGGTACTGCGACGTTATGGCGGACACTTCGGACACTTTTCTGAAATTTTTGGGACCATTTACATTTATACAGTGAACAATGCTATAAATATGCATTGATTACTGTATAAATGTGACTGGCAGTGAAGGGGTTAACCACTAGGGGGCGGGGAAGGGGTTAAATATGTGTCCTATGAGTGTTCTAACTGTGGGGGGAGGGGGGGTGACTGGGGGAGGTGACCGATTGTGTCCCTATGTACAAGGAACACAATCTGTCTCCTCTTTCCCTGACAGGGACGTGGAGCTCTGTGTTTACATACAGAGCTCCATGTCCCCGCTCGGTTACTGGGCAATCGCGTGTGCCCGGCGGCGATCGTTGCCGCTGGGCACTCGCACCGGGATCCCAGCAGAGCGGCGCGTGCACGCGCGCCGCGGCTTTAAAGAGACAGCACGTCATATGACGTGCTGTCAGGACAATGGAGTCCTTCGCCCGCTATCATTTGGCGGTGGGCAAGTGGTTAACTGCTTGCTGACCAGCCACCCTCATACGGAGGCAGGTCAGCATGGTCCTGCAAGCTGCTGTATGTCTGCTTCTTTAACCACTTAAGGACCGAACCAATATGCTGCTAAATGACCCAAGGGGTTTTTTCACAATTCGGCACTGCTTCGTTTAACAGACAATTGCGCGGTCGTGCGACGTGGCTCCCAAACAACATTTGCGTCCTTTTCTTCCCACAAATAGAGATTTCTTTTGGTGGTATTTGATCGCCTCTGCGTTTTTTTTTGCTCTATATACAAAAAGAGTGACATATTTGAAAAAAAAAATCAATATTTTTTTTTTACTTTGTTATAAAAAAATCAAACTAAATTTTAGTCAAACATTTAGGCCAAAATTTATTTAGCCACGTCTTTAGTAAAAAAAAAAAAATCACAATATAAAATGGCTACCTAGCGGGAACAGCGACACTAATACAGCGATCAGAAAAATGATCGCTTAGTGACACTGGCAATAGGGAGTGAAAGGGTTAACTAGGGCGGTGATCAAAGAGTTAAAACTTTATTAGGGGGGGTAGGGGGGCTACCCTGAACCTAACACTAACTGCCTGTCACACTGACACTAAATTCAGTAATCATACATATGATTACTGCATTCAGTGACAGGGGGGTGATCGCAAGGGGTTAAGTGTGCCTGCGTGTCCTGGTGTCAGTGTAGTGTTCAGACTTTCTATGTGATCTCTCTTCAGCGGTGGTTGAAAATACCGCCGAGAGCAGAGATCACATCACTTCCCTCTACCTGTGTTTACACAGGAGGAGGAAATGACACTGCAGGCGAGCGTGTGCATTGGCTGGGAGCGATCCGGAGGGGGCGGACAAAAACGAACCACCGCCCCCTCAGCACGGATCGCTCCTACAGCAAACCAGACCGCCGTATGTACCGGGGGGGGCCAGATCGGACCCCCCAACCCACGTCAAGGCAGCCCCTTACAGGTACGTTGATGTGCCTGTCCGTGCCATTCTGCCGACGTAAATGTACATGCGGAGGTCCTTAAGGGGTTAAGCAGGATAGCATTGCGGGGGGGGGGGCGCGATGCTTGTGGTTGGGAAGACCGCTGGCTATGAGTGATCGCGGGCACAAGAGACAGAATGTGTGTGTAAATACGCACATCTCTGTTCTGTGAGGAATGACAGATCGCAAGTTCCTAATAGCTAGGAACCATGATCTGTAATTTCCTCTAGTCAGCGCCGCCCCCCCCCCCCAAGTTAGAAACACACCTACGGAACTTTATTGCCCCCTAGTGTTAACCCCTTCCCTGCCAGTGACCTTTATACAGTAAACGGTGCATTTTTTTGATAGATAGATATATATAGATAGATATATATAGATAGCTAGCTGTATAAATGCCAATGTGTCTGCCATAATGTTGCAGTACTGCTAAAAATCACAAATCACCGCCATTACTAGTAAAAAAGAAAGCCATAAATCTATTCCTTATTTGGTAGACGTTATAAATTTTGTGCAAACCAATCAATATACGCTTTATTGCAAGAAATATGCGGAAGAATATATATTGGCCTAAACTAAGAAAAAACTTAAAAAAATAAAATGGGGATATTTATTATAGCAAAAAGTAGTAGAAGTTTTTTGTTTATAGTGCAAAAATAAACGCAGAGATGATAAATGGCACCAAAAGAAAGCTCTATTTGTGGGGGGAAAAAATATGTAATTTGGTTGGGTGCAGCATCACACAACCACGCAATTGTCAGTTAAAACAACGCAGTGTGAATTGCAAAATATGGCCTGGTCATTGAGCAGCCAAATCTGGGGACATGGCAAGGGGTGTTTTTATACCTGCATACCTTTGCTGATAGGTGTCCCTCATTCTTATAGGTTGGGAGGTATGTATGTTATGTATAGTTCCACTCATCCTTCTTGGAGCAATGTAACCATATAACAGACACAGCGACTCCAGTCATCACTTGCCTGCGGGTCCCAGGCTGAGCGGTTGGCCTGATGCATCTTGAACACATACAGTGCCTGCCGCCGAGAATGTGTTTTTAGCACGCCAGCATCGCGCTGAATCTCGGCGACAGGCTGCCGATATCTCGCGCTCGCTGGAATAGTAAAAGCACATTCCAGCGAGTGCGTCATAGAAGCGACGGGGATCCGACGCGGATTCCGGCCAATTCTACACGTGGGCGGAGTTTGTTATGAATCCTGAAGGAGAAATCCCCGCCGGATTTTTAAAAAAAAATCCGGCATGGGTTCCCCCCTCAGGAGCATAACGGGCCCTTAGGTCTGTTATGGGTTGTAAGGAGACCCCCTACGCCGAAAAAACGGCGTGGGGGTTCCCCCACAATCCATAACAGACCCGTATCCAAAGCACGCCGGCCGGTCAGGAAGGGAGTGGGGGCGAGCGAGCGCCCCCCCCCCCCTCCTGAGCCGTACCGGGCAGCATGCCCTCAACATGGGGGGGGTTAGGTGCTCTGGGGCAGGGGGCGCACTGCGGCCCCCCACCCCAGAGCACCCTGTCCCCATGTTGATGAGGACAGGGCCCCTTCCCGACAACCCTGGCCATTGGTTGTCGGGGTATGCGGGCGGGAGGCTTATCGGAATCTGGAAGCCCCCTTTAATAAGGGGGCCCCCAGATACCGGCCCCCCCACCCTAAGTGAATGAGTATGGGGTACATTGTACCCCTACCCATTCACCTGCAAATAAAAAGTGTAAACACAAATAAACCACACAGGGTATTGAAATATTTTATTAGTTGGCCGCCGGGGGGGGGGGGGGGGGGGTGTATGATCGCTTTTATAAAAGCGCCCCCCTCCGGCGGGCTTCTGTGGGGGGTGGGTGCCGCCGTCTGGTTCTCTTCCGCCGCCGGGGGGGGGCGTTTTGATAAAAGCGCCCACCACCCGGCGGGCTTCTTTCGACGTCTTCGGCGGCTGGGGGGTCTTCTCCGCTCTCCGGGGGTCTTCTCCGCTCTCCGGGGGTCTTCTTCTTCTTCAGGACTCGCCGCCGCTAACTTTGTGTGTTAGCTCAATTACTAGCGGCGGCGAGTCCCCTCCTCTGTGACGTCTTCTTCTTCTTCTCCAGATGTGGACGCGACGCTTCCTTCCGCTGTTATGCCGGGCGCGCGGCTCGCAGCGAGTTATATAGGCCTGTCTTGTGACGTCGCAGTCCCATCATGCTCCGGTAGGTACCACGTGCTACCTACCGGAGCATGATGGGACTGCGACGTCACAAGACAGGCCTATATAACTCGCTGCGAGCCGCGCGCCCGGCATAACAGCGGAAGGAAGCGTCGCGTCAACATCTGGAGAAGAAGACGACGTCACAGAGGAGGGGACTTGCCGCCGCTAGTAATTGAGCTAACACACAAAGTTAGCGGCGGCGAGTCCTGAAGAAGAAGACCCCCGGAGAGCGGGAGAAGACCCCCGGAGAGCGGGAGAAGACCCCCCAGCCGCCGAAGACGTCGAAAGAAGCCCGCCGGGTGGTGGGCGCTTTTATCAAAGCGCCCCCCCGGCGGCGGAAGGGAACCAGACGGCGGCACCCACCCCCCACAGAAGCCCGCCGGAGGGGGGCGCTTTTATAAAAGCGATCATACACACCCCCCCCCCCCCCCCCGGCGGCCAACTAATAAAATATTTCAATACCCTGTGTGGTTTATTTGTGTTTACACTTTTTATTTGCAGGTGAATGGGTAGGGGTACAATGTACCCCATACTCATTCACTTAGGGTGGGGGGCCGGTATCTGGGGGCCCCCTTATTAAAGGGGGCTTCCAGATTCCGATAAGCCTCCCGCCCGCATACCCCGACAACCAACGGCCAGGGTTGTCGGGGAAGGGGCCCTGTCCTCATCATGGGGACAGGGTGCTCTGGGGTGGGGGGCCGCAGTGCGCCCCCTGCCCCAGAGCACCTAACCCCCCATGTTGAGGGCATGCTGCCCGGTACGGCTCGCTCGCTCGCCCCCACTCCCTTCCTGACCGGCCGGCGTGCTTTGGATACGGGTCTGTTATGGATTGTGGGGGGACCCCCACGCCGTTTTTTCGGCGTAGGGGGTCTCCTTACAACCCATAACAGACCTAAGGGCCCGTTATGCTCCTGAGGGGGGAACCCATGCCGGATTTTTCTTTAAAAATCCGGCGGGGATTTCTCCTTCAGGATTCATAACAAACTCCGCCCACGTGTAGAATTGGCGGGAATCCGCGTCGGATCCCCGTCGCTTCTATGACGGCTTTGTCTCCATCGCGGCAAGCCAGCTCGGCGCTGGCTCCCGCGATGGGGCTCGCAAGTGCTCAATCTCGCCGAGAAAGGGAGCGAGATTGACACAATATCCCAGTCACCTACTGTAGTCAGCCACTTGCCACAAGTGCATCTTCTGAATGAAAGCAAAGTGCTGTTGGATTTGGTGAGGAGAGTGGCATTATTGCCCACCCTTCTAATCAAAATGCTTTGCATTCTTTCAGAAAATGCAAAGCGACCTTCTGTGTTCACAAGGCATCAGGGCAGCCGCTCAGGGCAGGGCCCAAAAGCACCTGGAAGTGACCGGCGGTAGCGGTGTCTACTTCAGTGGCATCAGCCTGGTATGGTATACACTAGAGCTGCACAATTAATCGTTAAAAAAAATAATAATCACAATCGCGGTTTAACCCCGCTCACGATCCTAATGCAGAATTTCCACAATTCATGTAACAAGTTCAGAGCTCTTCCCTGCTCACAGCTGTCAAAAGCAGCCAGCAGCATTTATCAACATGTGCTGAAAGAGCTGAAAAGAAACATTGTGACCTGCATCGAAAGTGATTGTGGTACTGTGTGTGTCCCAGTCATTGATACTGCAGAAATAGTAGCATGTGAAAGCATTTCCCGTGTTTGGGGTTTATTTGTAGGTTTTTCAAACCCTGAGGCTTTCACACACTGCCAGTTAACATTTGTATTGTGTATAAAAAAAAGTTAATGGTTAAGATTTTACTTATGAGATTGTTTAGTCTAAAATGCAAATGTATCTCTCTGAAGGTATTCCCACTGATGAAGAGCAGGCCACTGGACTAGAAAGGAAAATTATGCAGGCTCTGAAGAAAGGCGAGGTAATGTAAAATGCTACAAAGCTTTATTTTTGATGCACGTTTATTTTGTTTCAGAAATATGATCTAGAAAGTTAACTTTCTAGAGTTTTTGTCATTTAAACAGTCTTGTGCCATTAGTCCATTTCTTCCTGCATTTATCAGTACTATAGTTTGTCATTCCATGGGGAATACATGAGCATGGATGGGGTTTATATCCTATCGGTGGTTCTCTACATCAGAATTTCTAAATTAAGGGCAAGTTTACTGTTCAGACGTTGGCAGGGCCGGAGTGTGGCCAATAGGAGTAGAAAATGTCCTGGCATAAGTGGGAGAAAATAATTTTCTTTCCTTTGGTATCAAGGGGATGATTGGTGGCCCTGTTGGTGTCGCCCCCATTGGTTTCTGTTGGTGGAATAGTACCCCAAGGGTGGGTTGGACAATTGCAAGCAAAGGGCCGTAGTTTAAAGACTATTGCTCTACATTGATAACTTATATATATATATTATAGTGTTTTTTTTTCCTTTTTATATGGAAAGGATCCATACAACATTCTGCCGAAGGTATCCTCTCCAGGGACGAAAGAGAACCCCCATATTGTGCCCTCCGTCAACAAACAAAGGATTGTTGGTTGTATTTGTAAGTACTGGCGTCCACTCTAAAATATGACTTGGTTGCTTAATATGAATTAAAAAAAAAAAAAAGAATAAAAATAGTGTGTGCTGGAAATATAACAAGCCAGAATCTGGTTGCTAGAAATGAATTTCTTGATGTGAAACTTTAGTAGTGACATTTTCAAGCTGCCTTGCCTAAATACTTGAGTCTAAAATCAAAGTCCTTTGCACAGCAAACATTGGTCTATTAAGTATCCTCCTCCCCAGTTATTTCTTAAGCTAGATGAGATGAACAATAGTCTGGTGATTAACCACTTGTGGACCTTGCATGTACTGCGGCAGTACGGCTGCTCTGGTGGTACCCATTACGTGATCTGACACTGCTGGGTCTGGGGCACGTGCCTCCAGCGACCTGCTCCCACTGTGATTACACACAACAGGAGTCTAGCGGCAGGTAACACGTACTTGATGTCCACGGTCTCCCACCGATTAGACATTACATATGCAGAATTGCAATCTTGTGTAAACAAGGCAGATTACCGTTCTGTCAGAAGGGAAGGTATTTATCCTGTGTAACTGCAAAGTAGGAACATGGATCAATGCATTCCCCTAGTCAAAGCACCTTCCCACAGTGAGTAGGCACACAGTTAACCCTTTGACCGCCCCTGATAACACCTTACCAACCAGTGTCATGAGTACAGTGACGGTGCAAATCTTTTGGCACTGGTCGCAAAAAGTGACAGGTGACCAATTTGTCCGCTGCAATATTGCAGTCCCGCTAGAAGACGCTGATCGCTGTCATTACTTGTAAAAAAATATCCTATAGTTGTAGATGCTATAACTTTAAATTCTTAATCAAATATGTAGCAGAATACATAGTGGGGGGGGGGGGGTGTACGTTTGCCCACTGACTAAAAGGATCGTCTAATTTTAATGGTAGGTTTATTTTAAATGAGGGCGAATAAGGGACAATCTTAATCCAGCAGGGCATTTATTGCAGGCCATCATTTTTGATTCTTCTGCTCATGTGGCTTGACTCTTGCAGCCATGTTTTTATTATGTTAAGTCTTATCAAATTATGTGTGGGGGGGGGGGGGGGAATAAACTGCATACATCTGTATAGCGGAATTGATAAACATTGCAGTTTTAATTGAACCCAGCTAGGCTGCGTCTTGCATAAAAATGTCAGTCATTAAAGTAAAAAGCCAAAACTTAGATTGAGGAAGGGTTGGAACTCCATGACATTTCTTTCCTGGTTAGCATTGTCACCAGTACTGAATGTGAGGAAAATCATCAGAACCGCAATAGAGAATCTGTAAAGGGGACATATTTCTAAATGGAACTTCCTGTGGTGTCCTACTTGATCCAAAATTTAAAGCTGACATTTTGGCTTTAGGCAAACTTAAATTTTCTTTAGTTGGAAACGTGTGTTGGTTGAAGGGGGTGGGGGGGGGGCGGGCAGGGAGTATTGGGGGTAAGATGTACAGAATATGGGAAGGATGCAGGCTGCAATTATATATATTTTTTCAGTATAAACTAAAGGCATACTTTATATTTTTTGTTTGGCTAGAAAGGAGATGAATTAAAACACATATCAGTATTTCTGTCTGTGCCTCCATTACAGCTGTCCCATCCACTTTTTCAGCTAGGTCTTAAAGGAAAGATTACCCCTCGTTTTTGGCTAATTTTATTTTTTCCTTCCTTTAATGAAGTACATAATATACTTCCGCCACAGCCCAGGGTGAATTTCCTGCTGCTGGCCCGCTGCCTTCTGGAACCTGTGTCCCAGAAGACGATGGAGCCATTTAGAAAGTGCACAAGGAGATTGATTTTGTCTTGTCATTGAAAGTAAAAAAACAAACACACAATTTGGGTTATCTCCAGAAAAGTAATAGAAGGAAAATCTTCCAATGGGGACACTGCTTCTGGGACAGGAAATAAAGGGAGATCTCTAAAATGAGTTTTGCATTTACAGTACCTGTCACTGAGAATGTGTTTCCAGCACAACGGCATCACGCTGATTCTTGGCGATAGGGTGCCGACATCTCGCTGGAATAGAAAAAGCACATTCCAGCAAGCGCATCATAGAAGCGACGGGGATCCGACTTGGATTCCCGCCAAATCTAGCTGCAGCGTTTAGTATGATCATGAGGGGAAAACTCCACGCCAAAATTTTAAATAAAAATCCGGCATGGGTTCCCCCCCAGGAGGCCTACCAGGCCCTTAGGTCTGCTATGGATTGTAAGGAGAAACCCCCCCCCCCCCCCCACGCCAAAAAACAGCTTGGGGGTTCCTCCACAATCCATACCAGATCCGTATCCAAAGCACGCTGCCCGGTCAGGAAAGGAGTGGGGACGAGCGAGCGCCCCTCCTGAGGCGTACCAGGCCCCATGCCCTCAACATGGGGGGGTTGGGTGCTCTGGGGCAGAGGGGCGCATTGCGGCCCCCCCACCCCAGAGCACCCTGTCCCCATGTTAAGGACGGGGCCTCTTCCCGACAACCCTGGCCATTGGTTGTCGGGGTCTGCGGGCGGGGGGCTTATCGAAATCTGGAAGCCCCCTTTAATAAGGGGGATCCCAGATACCGGCCCCCTACCCATTCACCTGGGGGCAAAGTGTAAAAGTAAATACACACGACACAGGGTTTTTAAAGTAATTAGTCAGCTCCGGGGGGCCCCCCCCTTCTTCTTTAGCTCTTTTACCAGGGAGGGGCCTTCTTCCGCTCTCCGGGGGTCTTCGCCGCTGTTGTCTCGGCGCTCTCCGGTGCCGCCTTCTTCAGGGCTGGCCGTCTCTTTCTTCGTGTTGGCCCAGCCCGTTCTTCTATGCCGTTCTTCTGCCTTTTCTTCTGATGTTGACATGATGCTTCTTCCCGCTGTTATGCCGTGTGTGCGGCTCCCATCGATTTTATATAGGCCTCTCTTATGTCAGTCCCATCGGTACCGACCCACGTGGCAAAAGAGCGGGCTGGCCGCCGCTAGTAATTGAGCTAACAAAGATAGCGGCGTCCGGCCCTGAAGAAGGCACCGGAGAGCGTCAAGACAACAGCGGAAGAGGCCCCCCGTTGTAAAAGAGCTAAAGGCGGGGGGGGGCCCAGAGCTGACTAATTACTTTAAAAACCCTGTGTCGTGTGTTTATTTACTTTTACACTGTGCCTCCAGGTGAATAGGTAGGGGTGTGATGTACCCCATATTCATTCACCTAGGGTGGGGGGCTGGTATCTGGGGTCCCCCTTATTAAAGGGGCTCCCAGATTCCGATAAGCCCCCCCCCCCACAGACCCCAACAGCCAGGGTTATCAGGAAGAGGCCCTGTCCTTAACATGGTGACAGGGTCCTCTGGGGTGGGGGGGCCGCAGTGCGCCCCCCTGCCCCCAGAGCACCCCCCCCCCCCCCATGTTGAGGGCATGCAGCCTGGTACGGGGTGGGGGGCCTCGCTTGTCCCCACTCCTTTCCTGACCGGCCGGGCAGCGTGCTTTGGATACGGGTCTGGTATGGATTTTGGGGGAACCCCCACGCCGTTTTATCGGCGTTGGGGGGGGGGGGGGGTTCTCACAATCCATAGCCGACCTAAGGGCCTGGTATGCCTCCCTGGGGGGGGACCCCATGCCGGATTTCCCCTCATGATTCATACCAAACGCCGCAGCTAGATTTGGCGGGAATTCAAGTCGGATCCCCGTCGCTTCTATGACGGCATTGTCCCCATCCCGGCAAGCCAGCTCGGCGCTGGCTCCCACGATGGGGCTCGTAGGTGGTCAATTTCGCCAAGAAAGGGAGCGAGATTGACACAATATCGCAGTCACCTACTGTAGTTGTACTTTACTTTAGAGGTGGGTGCTAGTTGGAGGAATTGCACACAGGCTTGTGATGAGACCTCCACGCTAACTACAGTGCCATGCTGTGTACTCACTCCTCCTTTACTATACATGTCTATTAAAGAATGTAAGCTTTGCTTAGGGAGTGCAACTCATGTACGTCTATGAATGTAATATTCTTTGTGCTCTTTGTAGGTGAAGAAGACAATTCTGCAGTTATCTGGTTCTGGATCCATGAGGGAGAAGTAAACCGCTGTCCACAGTGTGGCTCTCATTACAAGCTTGTTCCATATGAGCTTCCACACTAACTACTGTGACTCCTGATACTGTCTGTATCTTATTAAACCCAGAGCATTTTATTATTAAAGTCTTGACCTGTTAAATGTGATCCCTTTTGTGTTTTAATCAAAGTGTTTTGTTGGGCAGGAAAGTGTTCTGTTGGTCATAGATGGCAGTAGGCATGGTTTATTACAAATACATAGCTACAGTAGTCATCAAAAACACAAGTTAAGCCCACAACAAAGAATCTTTTTTTTTTTTTTTGCTCAGTGTATGTCCAAGCAGAATTCATCTCTACAATAAATGCAGTTGGCATTTTTTTTCCATGCTAAAATGCTGCGGGAAAATAGTTTTACTGCCTAAATCCAGTGTGCTAACTTCTTTGAGCTGTGCATAGTAACCAATTGAATTTTAGGTTTTGTTGTGAAAGCTTATTTGAACAAGATGAAGTTGTGAGCTGATTTGTAATGCACAACTGCCCCAGATTCTGTGTGCATCAGTTTTAGTAACTGTGTGCATGTTGAATTCAGCAAATATGCAGGCAGTTTTCTCCCTGCCCATTGCCTCCAAAAAACCCTCATTGCTTTAAGAGTAAACTGCACTTGGTCAGAGATGGGATGGTCACGTGACAACTAATGTAGACAACATAAAGTTGAATTCTGGGGGGGGGGGGATATCCTCTCTTGCAGAGGGGCTGTCCCTATATTGCAAAGGTTAGATTCTCACTCCAGTTTAGAATACTGGAAAAAGTGCCTTGTTACCCAGTCTTCTGCACCCACACGTTCCCTCCCTGCTGCTAAACTGGTCCCACAGCCGCTACAGAACCTATAGCCCTGCATTGGATAGGTGGATGCAGAGGAGCAGATAAGTAAAACAGCTGTGACTGGTCCAAGCATTTAAACCCTTTCAGTGTGTGGATTTTTACTTTCCATAGCGATGCATGTTGAACACGAAACCTTTCCAAGGGTCATGTTGCCCAGAACCAGGGTGGATATAAATTGATTTAAAAAAAAAAAATATGATTAGGAAGTGCAGTCCCTGTAGATCCAAGGGGGACATGCAAGGAAAATGGCATGGATCCATCCATCCTTCCTTGTATCAATCATTCAGGCTGGGTGGTAATGCTGTGGGAGATTTTCTTGGCACACTTTGGGCTCCTTTTATTATGGTGGTATGAACCCAGCCTTAATGGAGAAAGGTGAGTTAAGATGAGAAACGTCTGGCCGGGGCAACTAAAAATATTGAGCATTAAAGATATAATCAAAATGATTTTAAAGTTACTGAACTGGCTGAGCAGAGACTGAGTTACTGAGTTGGAAATGTTTAAACAAACGAGAAGCAAGTTCAGGAACAAAGGTTTTGTAGAATTTGTTTGACAAGCCACCAGGCCTTTTTTTTTTCTTCCTCCCCTGGTCTTTGGGGGAGCTCATGCATCGTGAATGGGGCATCTAAAGCAGTGCAGGTTTGTTGATCCATCTGGGGTATGGTGGTATCAGATGTCGGACTAGAGATCCTTGTCCAGGTTGGAAGAGGAAAGAGGGAGCCAATGTATCTTGCTGATTGTTGTATAGCAAAGAATGAGGGGGGGGAGTTAAAAGGATTTTCGAATTGGTATGGCTTGGACCATCTGGGGTGAAGGCAAAGACAAATTCATAGATGTGTTATTTGGATGCAAAGATTTAGCTAATAATCGCTCTTATTGCTGTACTTGTAGGAAGTTTTGGTCTAATTGATGTAAAAACTGGGACCTAGCATTAGCCAATTCTTTTCTGATGGAATCCGAATTGTTATGCCTGTTGAGCAGATAAAGTTCTGATATTTTAGAAGGGGTTTCAGATTTTGCCTTTTAAAGCCTAGTCCCATGAGAAATGAAACTACCCTGTAGAACACACGTAAGTGCTTCCTATTGAATCGCAAGGGTGGTATTACCAGACTTTGGTCCTTTACAAAGTTATCGATGGTCACTAATGTCTGCCGTGCAGGCTCAGACTGAAAGCAAGTTATCCTTCAATTTCCAGGTTTTGGTTCTACGAGAGAGTTCAGAAAGGTGTAAAGTCAAAATATAGATGAGTGATCGACCAGATTTTAGGCTTAACCACTTGAGGCCCACGCTATAGCGCAGACCTGAATATCCAAGCCGCCGTCTTTTGACGGCTGCCCCTTTGGGCGTTCCCCGCGCGCGGCGGGGAAGCTCTGTGTTTGCCTTGGACACAGCCAATCACAGATCGCACCGAACGGCCAATCGATCGCAGTCTAAATGTGAATGGCGCCAAAAAGTGTCCGCCATAACGTCGCAGTCCCGATAAAAATCGCAGATCGCCGCCATTTCTAGTAAAAAATAATTCTGTCCCCTATTTTGTAAGCGCTATAACTTTTGCGCAAACCAGTCGCTTATTGCGATATTTTTGGTTAAAAAAAATGTAGAAAACGTATCGCTTTTTTTTTTTTAAATTGGGATATTTATTATAGCAACAAGTAAAAAATATTGTATTTTTCAAAATTGTTCTTTTTTTTGTTTATAGCACAAAAAATAAAAACCGCACAGGCGATCAAATAACAAAAGAAATCTCTACTAATTTTGTTTGGGAGCCACGTCGCACGACCGCGCAATTGTCAGTTAAAGCGACGCAGTGCCGGAAGCTGAAATTTCACCTGGGCAGGAGGGGGGTATATGTGCCCAGTAAGCAAGTGGTTAATACTGATTGTGGGTGAGGTATCTATTAGGGATTGGGGGATAGATGTAATCAATCCTACTATGAGACTTGTGTACGGGGGAACAGAATGTATAATCTGTTCAGTTGGATAGGGATCTGGATAGGCTCTGTTGGTTCTCTGAAGGTCAAGAAGTTGCAGAAAACTCCAAGTTTCAATTGAGATCTGCATGGGGTATATGAGTTTTGCCTGTGGAAGGGTCCATGCAAGAGCCACATTTAAAATCCAGACAAAAAAAATAAAAATTACCTTCAGAAAGAATCTAGGGTGCTAAGGTACTTGAGTTCATAAACTGTAGGATTGGGTAGGCAAAAATTAGCAATGGTAAATACCGATCCACCAAAAATTTTTTTTAGGAAAAATCTACCCAAGAGGTCTAATTTGGTAAGTATTTTAGTTTGAAGGGAGTCTTAATTATAAGAATGCACAATTTACCACATGCAACCACGTAGTGAAATATTTGTTAGACGGGTAGGGTGACTCCCTTGAGCAGAAATGGGTCTCCTGGAGAAGCAGATGTCCTGTTTCTCCCTCTGTATATGTTGCAGGATTTGGGAACATTTACTAGTATGATTGAGGCCCTAAAGCAGGGGTGTCAAACTGGCGGCCCTCCAGCTGTTCCGAAACTACAAGTCCCATCATGCCTCTGCCTGTGGGAGTCATGCTTGTAACTGTTAGCCTTGCAATGCCTCATGGGACTTGTAGTTTTGCAACAGCTGGAGGGCCGCCTGTTTGACACCCCTGCCCTAAAGCAAAGTGGACCAAAATCCCTCCTGAGATGTTTCCTGGAACAAACCGCTTGAAGCAGAAGACCGCATATGTGTTACATCGGTGTGAAGGGGTTAATACATATATGAAAAAGGTCTGCAGTAGATAAAATTTTAAAATAAAGTGGTACCTTGGATTGCGAGCTTAACTTGTTCCAGAAGAATGCTCGTAATCCAAGGCACTCGTATATCAAAGCGAGTTTCCTCATAGGAGTCAATGGAAACGCAGATCATTTTTTCCACAGTGACTGCTATTGTTTGCAGTACCGCATGTGGCCAGAGGTGGGGAGGGCACCAGAGACACTCGGGAACAGAGTTTAAAGGGGAGGTTCACCCTCCAAACAAATTTCTAGCATGCCATGGAGCCCGACCGGCAGTAAGCTGGTGTTTTTTTTTTTCAATACATTTTTACGGGCTCTCTTCCCCTCATGCGATCTTGCAGAACTGGGTAGTTTACTGGGACGTCCCTCAGCCCGGCGCATACAGCGCGTCACGAGATGCCAAAGGAACCCGAATGTCTGCGGCCCAATACGGCGCCTGCGCCGGGCTGAGGGATGTCAATCACAGCCTGTGATTGTAAACTACCCAGTTCTGCGAGATCGCCTGAGGGGAAGAGAGCCCGTAAAAAGGTATGTATAGAAAGAAAAAAAAAACACCGGCATACTGCCGGTGGGGTGGGTGGGCTCCATGGCATGCTAGAAATTTGTTTGAAGGGTGAACCTCCCCTTTAAGTGCATCTGAGTGTTAACAGCGCCCCCCCACCTCTGTCCAAATACGGTACCGCACATCTCATTGGCTTGAATCCTGCTTGTCCTGCGAGATAATACTCAGAAACCGAGTCAGGATTTAAAAAGGAAAAAAAAAATTGTTTTGTGAAAGTGCTCGTAAATTGTGTTGCTCGCAATCCAAGGTATTACTGTAGTTCTTCAGAAACAACTGCTGAGTGTGACGCTCTTCAGACCATTTAGCCCACTGCACTGTGCATGCAAAGAACATGAGCTCCTCATAGGATTGTTGGGGGTGTGTGCTACATACATGTGGGCATGGTTCCCATGATTTTGACAAGCCACTTGATAGATGTCTGAACTGAAAACAAGTGAGTACAAGGCATTTTGGGGACAGTACCTTTATAAGCTTTAGGACTTTATCCTGTTTAACCACTTGCCGACCGCGCTATAGCGAAAATACTGCTACAGCGCGGTCGAGTAGTTTTGACACGACGTCCCTGGGACGTCGTCCTTCACTTCCGCGATTGCGCGTCCCCTGGGACGCGCTCGCGAAAGTGTCCGTGATCGCCGGGTCTAGAAGACCCGGCGCATCACGGATCACGATAAATTGCCGCTGATAGCGGCCGTTTACCACGTGATCGCGCCGTCAAATGACGGCACGATCACTTGTAAACAAACCGGCGTCATTTGATGACGCCGGTTCCTCCCTCTGCTCTCTGTACCGTTCGGTACAGTGTGCGAGGAGAGGGGGGGGGGGAGCGGGGTGTCAGCAGCTGAGCTGTGGCTGGATCTGTGACAAATGCAGTCACAGATCCAGCCACCCCTCAATCAATCCCAGCTCTGCAATCCCCCAGTACCCTGCAATGCCCCAGTACCCTGCAATGCCCCAGTACCCTGCAATGCCCCAGTACCCCAATACGCTGCAGTACCCCAATACGCTGCAGTACCCCAATACGCTGCAGTACCCCAATACGCTGCAGTACCCCAATACGCTGCAGTACTCCAGTACCCCAATACTCTGCAGTACTCCAGTACCCCAATACTCTGCAGTACCCCAATACCCTGTGCGATACTCTGCAATACCCAAATACTCTGCAATACCCAAATACTATCGCCTATGGGGATTTTTAGGTAGCGAAGTTTGGCGCCATTCCATGAGCGTGCGCAATTTTGGAATGTGTGACATGTTGGGTATCTATTTACTCGGCGTAACGTCATCTTTCACATTATGAAAAAAAATTGGGCTAACTTTACTGTTTTTTTTTTTTTTTTTTTTTTATAGCACAAAACAGTTTTTTTTTAAAAAACACGCGTTCAAAAAAATTCTACGAAAATACCGTGCGAGATAAAAAGTTGTAACGGCCGCCATTGTATTCTCTAGGGTCTTTGCTAAAAAAAGCATATATAATGTTTTGGGGTTCTATGTAATTTTCTAGCAAATAAATGATGATTTTTCCATGTAGGAGAGAAATGTCAGAATTGGTCTGGGTGTTCCAGAACGCCTGATGGCGTTCCCTGCATATTGGGCCTCTGTATGTGGCCACGCTGTGTAAAAGTCTCACACATGGGGTATCGCCATACTCGGGAGGAATAGCAGAATGTGTTTTGGGGTGTAATTTGTGGTATGCATATGCTGTGTGTGAGAAATAACCCGCTAAGATGACAGAAACAAGATTTCTTTTTTTTTTTTTACAGAATTTTCAGTCGTTTTTCTTTTATAGCGCAAAAAATAAAAAAACCCAGAGGTGATCAAATACCACCAAAAGAAAGCTCTATTTGTGTGAAAAAAAGGACACAAATTTCAAATGGGTACAATGTTGTATGACTGAGTAATTGTCATTCAAATTGTGAGAGCACCTGAAAGCTGAAAATTGGTCTGGTTAGGAAGGGGGTTTAAGTGCCCAGTGGTCAAGTGGATAATAGTAACAAGTGATCAACCAAAACACAAACTATTGTGTATCTAAACATGAATTGCCACTAGGGGGAGGTGTGGTAGTATTGATCTGGGCTTTGCTTGGCTGAACTCTTCCCAACACAAATTATGGTATCGTACCATAAACACAAAACTTCAGCTCTCGACTGTTTAAAATATGCTATTTATTTCCAAAGAAGTATAAAATGTGGCAGCAAAAAAGTTATAATTAATCTTAGGAAAATAAGAGTCCCTTAAAAGTCCATAAAAAGAAGAAATGTCCCCTAACTGGACTTTTAGGGCACTAGTATTCAATTATGTATGACAATATAAATGTATTATGAGGATACATGCTTAATAGCATACTAGATGGAATGTTAACAATACAGCATATGAAATATGACAGTCACCACAGCGATTGATAGTATTTTCTTGTAGTTTACCCAAGAAAATATTGCCAATCGCTGTGGTGACTGTCATAACAACATGGATTGTTTGAGAATTTACATCATTTAATTTGCACAACTTTTTCAATCATATATTCTGGATGATGGCAAATTGGTATACTATGTATCAGTCTTAATTGAGGCCATACTCTCCCTTTTTAACTTTGAAGATGTGTTTATTTTTATTGTGAAGCAAACAACAAATAGGACAAGATAACAGAAAAAGTCAATGTGCATAACTATTCACCCCCCCCTAAAGTCAATACTTTATAGAGCCACCTTTTGCGGCTATCACAGCTCCAAGTCGCATTGGAAAAGTCTCTATGAGCTTGCCACATATTACCACTGGGATTTTTGCCCATTCCTCCTTGCAAAACTGCTCCAGCTTCTTCAAGTTGGATAGTTTGCACTTGTGCACAGCAATCTTTAAGTCTGACCACAGATTTTCTATTGGATTGAGGGTCTGGGCTTTGACTAGGCCAGGGGTGCCCAACCAGTGGCCCGGGGGCCATATGTGGCCTGCGGAGCCATCTGATGTGGCCCTCGACCCCCTGCTCTGGGATGCAATAGAATACTGTTAATAAAGGTAAGTTTATTACTAAAATCACAGTATATATATATAGGCATATATGTTCTACAGTGTTTACTAGGCTGCTTTTAAACTTACCTGCATTGAGCCATAGACTTCTATAACCTGCGAGTTTGGTATGCTTTCTGAAAGTGCACTACACCTACTGGATATAATAGAAGTCTATGGCAAAGTGCAGCTAACGTGCCCCTGGTGATGTCATTACGACAAAACGATCGTCAGGCAGACACACTCGTATTGCGCATATGCTAACGGCCTTAGGCGGTCTGATATTCATACGGAGCTTTTTATCCTTGCAAGGACTTTTGTATCACTCTCTATGAATGGGAGTATTTTAAGCTGTTTCACTTTTTTTAGTTTTTAAATAAACCCTCTCGTTTTTTACGCCTACACTATGGGATTGTCCCTTTCTTTTTTCCCACATGGTGTTTGATAAACACACGCTCACATACATCTATGCAAGTTCCATTTGGAAGCAGTGCTTAACCCCATGAAGAGCTGTGGATTCTACCATCTAATCTGTGGAGAGACCCGGATTCGTTCCTGACACCCCAAAGGATCAGAATTTCCTGCTATGCCTGTTTAGACTACTCCTGAAAGGGATAGTCACAGGCTTTCTGGTAAGCCTTTATTTCTACTGGTGTTGGGCCACTGATGTCTGAAATCTCCCTCCTTTCTCACCTGTGGATCTCCTAATTGGACTTTCATTGTTTGCATCTTTTCATCACCTGCATTGGAAGGGGCTAATAACTCCCAGCTTTTTTCTGTGGACTCTATTTGTTTTGCACCTCATATGCTGAATTGGTCACTTTATTTTTACACTGTTTATTTATCTGTTGATATTTATAAGTACTTTATGCTCAGTGCCATATTGATTGGCACAGTGTTATAACAACCTATGCACTTATAGCTTTTGTGTATTCACATTTTGATTGTTCCCATTTATAGATTAACACTGTTTACACCAGTTACTTTAGATACTTGTGTGGTATATGCTGGCCAGCGCTACACTGTTTTTGCACAACCTGCAGGAAAGCCACAGGTGAACTGTGCTGCACCTGCAATGCGGGTAAACGGTGCATCAGTGTGAAAGCAGCCTTAGGCCCCTTTCACACCGTCAGTCAGACCCTCCGTTCACATCTAAGGAGTGGCAGATGTAAATGGACTTAGAGTATAGTGGGCTGCCATCCACCAGCTCCACTCAATGTGGCCCAACTCACTTAAGTGGCCCTTGCTCTTCAAAAGGTTGGGCACCCCTGGACTAGGCCATTCCAACACCTTTACATGTTTCCCCTTAAACCACTCAAGTGTTGCTTTAGCAGTGTGTTTGGGGTCATTGTCCTGCTGGAAGGTGAACCTCTGTCCTAGATTCAAATCATGCACATAGTGGTACAGGTTTTGCTGAAGAATACAGTATCCCTGTATTTAGCACCATCCATCTTTCCTTCAACCCTGACTAGTTTCCCAGTCCTGACTGCTGAAAAACATCCCCATAGCATGATGCTGCCACCATCATGTTTCACTGTGGGGATGGTTTTCTTTGGGTGATGTGATGTGTTGGGTTTGCGCCAGACATAGCGTTTTAATTTATAGTCAAAAAGTAAAATTTTCGCAAACTTAAAATGTGCCAAAAACAGCCCCTATGGAGTGTACAGCTTATTGTCGTCCTATGTACAGATACTCCAGTCTCTGCTGTGGAACTCTGCAGCTCCTCCAGGGTTACCTTAGGTCTCTGTGCTGCCTCTCTGATTAATGCCCTCCTTGCCCGGTCCATGAGTTTTGGTGTGCGGCTGGCAGGTTTGCTGTTGTGCCATGTTCTTTCCATTTGGTTATGATAGATTTGATGGTGCTCCTAGGGATCATCAAAGATTTGGATATTTATTTAATAACCTAACCCTAACTTGTACTTCTCAACAGCATTGTCCCTTACTTGTTTGGAGAGTTCCTTGGTCTTCATGGCAGTGTTTGGTTAGTGGTGCCTCTTGCTTAGGTGTTGCAGCCTCTGGGGCCTTTCAAAAAGGTGTGTATATGTAATGACAGATCATGTGACACTTAGATTGCACACAGGTGGACATCATCTCACTAATTATGTGACTTCTGAGAGCCGGTTCACACTCCCGCGACACGACTTTGGGGGCGACTCTGCAAGTCGTCCTGAGGGCGACTTCAGAGGCGACCAGCAAAACGACTTCTGTATAGAAGTCAATGCAGGTCGCCCTGAGCCGCCCCCAAAGTCGTGCAGGAACCTTTTTCTTAAGTCGGAGCGACTTGCGTCCCTCCTATTAGAATGGTTCCATTGCATTGAATGGGACACGACTCGTCAGGCGGCTGAGCCCCAGTGTGAACCGGCTCTCAAGGTAATTGGTTGCACCAGAGCTTTTTATTGGCTTCATAATAAAGGGGGTGAATGCATACACACATGTCCATTATCAGTTTTTTATTTCTGAAAAATTGTTTTATGTATATATTTTTCTAATTTTACTTCACCAACTTAGACTATTGTGTTCTGATCCATCACATATAAATCTGATTAAAAAAACATTGAACTAAAGTCTGTAATGTAACAAATAGGTAAAAAGCCAAGGCACTGTAGATATAATATAGCATGGGACAATCAAAGCTTTATACTGAGACAAACAAAATATATATATATAAAAAGCATATATAAATCTCCCCCAAAAAAATGGGGCAGACTTAATAGACCACTTGATCTTTTTTCTGCTGTCACTCTTCTGTTACTATAATGATCTATAGAACTTTTAAAGTTCCTTACTATGTTCTTCTGAAAACATTGATATTGTACTAGCGCATGTTTTATGTTTACATTTCTTTGGCAATAAATGTTTGTTTTTATTATAGGCACTTTTCCCCTTTCACACTAGCGGACCGATCTAGTGTAATGCAGCGCGTTTTCTGACGCATTTTTCACGCAACTGCATAGGGTAGCCCTATTTACTTAAATGGACTGTTCTACATGGCACAAAAGCGCTATGTGCGTGACTGCTACCCACATTTGGGGTGTCATTAACCACTTAAGACCCGGACCATATTGCTGGTCAATGACCGGGCCACTTTTTGCGATTCGGCACTGCATCAATTTAACTGACAATTGCGCGGTCGTGCAACGTGGCTCCCAAACAAAATTGGCATCCTTTTTTTTCCCAACAAATTGAGCTTTCTTTTGGTGGTATTTGATCACCTCTGCGGTTTTTAGTTTTTGCGCTATAAACAAAAATAGAGCGACAATTTAAAAAAAAAATGAATATTTTTTACATTTTGCTGTCATAAATATCCCCAAAAATATATAAAAAAAAAACATTTTTTTCCTCAGTTTAGGCCGATACGTATTCTACATATTTTTCGTAAAAAGAAAATCGCAATAAGCGTTTATTGGTTGGTTTGCTCAAAAGTTATAGCGTTTACAAAATAGGGGGTAGTTTTATGGCATTTTTATTAATATTTATTTTTTACTAGTAATGGCTGCGATCAACGATTTTTCTCGGTACTGCATTTTTGACACATTTTCGGGACCATTGGCATTTTTATAGCGACCAGTGCTATAAAAATGCATTGATTACTATAAAAATGCCACTGGCAGGGAAGGGGTTAACACTAGGGGGAGAGGAAGGGGTTAAGTATGTTCCCTGGGTGTGTTCTAACTATAGGGGGGGGGGGACTGACTTGGGGAAATGACTGATCGCTGTTCATGCTTTGTATGAACAGACGATCAGGCATTTCTCCCCCTGACAGGACCGGGAGCTGTGTGTTTACACACACAGCTCCCGGTTCTCGCTCTGTAACAAGCGATCGCGGGTGCCAGTCGGTGATTGCGCCCGCCGGGCACACGCATCAGGAGCGAGCGGGGGGGGGGAGCGCGCCTGAACGGCGAGATGACGTAGATCTACGTGATGTCGCCCAGCAGAGCCGACCTGCCACCATATATCTGGTAATATGAATATATGGTGATATGAATTTTGCCACATTTCTTATACCTTTTCCTGGAAAGCTCATTAACCACTTCAATACAGTGCTCTTAAACCCCCTTCTTACCCAGACCGATTTTCAGCTTTCTGTGCTCTCACGATTTGAATGACAATTAATCAGTCATGCAACGCTGTACCCAAATAAAAATTGCGTCCTTTTTTTCGCCACAAATAGAGCTTTCTTTTGGTGGTATTTGATCACCTCTGCGGTTTTTATTTTTTGCGGTTTTTATTTTTTGCGCTATAAACAAAAATAGCGACAATTTTGAAAAAAAATCCAATATTTTTTACTTTTTGCTATAATAAATATTCCCCAAAACATATAAAACAATATTTTTTTCCTCAGTTTAGGCCGATACGTATTCTACTTATTTTTGGTAAAAAAAAATGCAATAAGCGTTTATCGATTTGGTTTGCACAAAATGTATAGCGTTTACAAAATAGGGGATAGTTTTATGGCATTTTTATTATTATTTTTTACTAGTAATGGCAGTGATCAGCGTTTTTTTTTTTTATTGGGATTACGACATTATAGCGGACACATCGGATACTTGTGACATTTTTGGGACCAATCACATTCATACAGTAAACAGTACTATAAATATGCACTGATAACTGTATAAATGTGACTGGCAGGGAAGGGGTTAACCACTAGGGGGCGGTGAAGGGTTTAAATGTGTAGCCTAGTTTGTGTTCTAACTGTGGGGGGTGACTGGGGGAGGTGACCGATTGTGTCCCTATGTACATAGGGACACAGCATCGGTCTCCTCTCTCCCTAAAGGACGTGGCGCTCTGTGTTTACACACAGAGCTCCACGCCCCTGTTCAGTTACTGGGCAATCGCGCGTGCCCGGCGGCGATCATTGCCGCCGGGCACGTGCATCGGGACCTCAACAAAGCGGCGGGAACACGCGCGTGCCACCCGGGGGCTTTAAAAGACAGGGCGTCTTATTATGTCCTATCAGAACAATGGAGTCTTCAGCCTGCCGTCATTTGACAAGTGGTTAAACGCAAATTTCTGCCTGCGTTCCCAGAACACACAGCAGGTGAGAATGCAGCCTGAAAATGAGTGCCTGTGTAAATTGTTAGCATTTGGGGAACTGCTTTTTTGCCTTTAGTTGCACAATATTATAACTAGGGTTGTCCCGATACCACTTTTTTTTAGGACCGAGTACAAGTACCGATACTTTTTTCCATGTACTCGCCGATACCGATACTTTTTTTTAAATGTAATGTGACAGTTTTCAAACCACAATACAGACTAAGGATATTTTCTTTAGAATTATGAAGAACTCTAACTCAAGACATTATAAAAGAGTAAAAATGAATAAAAAATTTTTATTTGCTTGTCACGCAGTAGTAAAAAACTCAAATTTTCACAGAACATGTTGATAAATACAAAAAAAGTCTCGGCAGAAGCATTGGGGGCATTTGCGGGAGTACAAGTACTCCCGCAAATACTCGGTATCGGTCCCGATACTAGTATCGGGACAACCCTAATTATAACTGATTTAATATTTTAGCTACAAACATCCTGCGTGTAAGCTTATACCAGCAAAATGCAAACTAGATTATTCTACACACGATCAAACTTTTTGACAACGAACTTCAGACGGACCTGTTTTTGCAGACAATCCGACCGTGTGTACGTTCCATCGGACAAACTTTTTCGCTATTTCATTGGACAAATGTTCGCTGTGAAGCCGCGTACACACGGCAGAGAACCTCGACAGGCAGAACACATCTTTCCGCCCGTCGAGGTTCTCTGCCGGCCGTCAGATTCGGCGACCCGCCCGTCGGGAATGGCAACCAGCCATTCATCCCGACGGGCCGTCGAGCAAATAGAGAACCTCTATTTCCGCTCGACGGGTTTCCCGACGGGATGCTCGCCGAATCCGTACACACGGCCGAGGTTTTCGGCAGAATGTGGCTCCCAGCGAGGTTCTCGCTGGTTTCTGCCGAGAACCTCGGCCGTGTGTATGCCGCCTTAGAACAGACAAACTTTCCGGCAACAAATGTCCTATGTCGGCTAATCTGATCGTGTGTACGCAAGTCCATCAGACTAAAGTCCAAAGTACAAACATGCATGCTAAAGATCAGACAACAATAACAGAAGTAGCCCAAAGGGTGACAGTAAAGAGCAGAAAAAACATGTAGTACGTCACTACGTTCGTTTTTTGTTTGCTGAAAAAGTCCTGCCATGTGTATGCATACCAAGTTCATGGACAACGCCCTTCGGAGCAAAATCAACGGAAAAGTCTGTTTGAAGTGGGATCGTGTGTATGAAAAATGATAAAAGTTGTTGGGGAGAGAAGATATTTTTATGGACAGAGGACTGTCCTCTAACACGTGTCATGCGATATGTCAAAAACTCTCCTTCTCCCACAGGCGCTTTGGTTCCCAATATACAGACTTAGGATTTCTTCATAATACGATGTTTTATTCTTATTCTTCAAGACAGGACAAGCCAACAGTCAATGCTTACATATTTGGCAGCTGGTAAAACATGGCAGGATGGTACTTCAGAAACAGGAATTAGATGGTACATCTTCTCTGCTGGATAGAGCCCCTTCCCCCGTCGGGTCGGGTGACCCTGAGGTCCCTCATCTCTCTGGCCGGTGACCCTAAGGCCCCAGAGTTTTCCTAGCTAGCTATGCACATCACATGTGTTCTTATACTGTTTTTAAGCCATGCTCAGCACAATTTCTTTTTGGAATAGCTCCAAGAAAGGTGACAAGTTTCTGCCTCAAATGTAACACCCCCTTGTGTATATTAAGCAATTCTTCTCCTCCCATTATCTTGACGTGAACTCCAAAAATACATGTAGTCTACACACCAACTGACCTTCTTCTGTCCTCAAAGCTACCATGTTTAACCCAAATGATTCAGAAACGTTTATCACATAAAATCTTATAAATTTAAAATCTAACAAAAAACAGATGTAAACAGACAAATGGTCTATTTTGCATCTGTTTTTGCATTGGTAGTGAATGTAAAAAAAAAAACTGATGTAGCTTTATAAATTATATTTATCACCGTTTTTATTACCTAGATATATATGCTATTTACATATAACTTTGATAAAGTTTTATTATATTCTTTCACCCTATATTTTAAATGTAAATATGATACATGAGAAACTTCATCATTATTATATTAAAATTCTCCTCTGTTTTCATTTATGTAAGTACTGTATAACCATAAATACTTTTATATCAACACCTATGTTCTTTTTTGTAATTGAAAAATAAAAATATTTGAAAGAGAACGAAAACTGATAAGAAACCTGATGAGAGGCTGATGAAAAACGGATGTAAACTTCTCAGTTTTTTCTTTAAAAAAACACATGACTGAACTGATGAAACAAACAAAGGAAACGCTTGTGTGAAAGGACCCTTCCATTGCAGCAGAACTGTGTGCCAGTGTTTATTTACCTCTTAAATACAGGGATCGATCAAAAAATAAATAACTGAAACACTAATGCCGCGTACACACGACCGTTTTTCGGGTTGTAAAAAATGACGTTTTTAATGGTCTAGAAAAAGCTGCGATTTTTTCAACCCGATCGTTAAAACGGCCTTGCCTACACACGATCGTGAAAAAAAAAATGCTCTAGCAAAGCGCCGTTATGTAAAACACGGACTACGGCACTATAAAGGTGAAGTTCCATTAGGATGGCATCACCCTTTGGGCTGCTTTTGCTGATTTTGTGTTAGTAAAAGACGATTCACGCTTTTCAGTCTGTTACAGCATGATGAATGTGCTTACAAACGCTAGTTTTACCAGAACGAGCGCTCCCGTCTCATAACTTGCTTCTGAGCATGCGCGTTTTTTTCACGTCAAAGCCCACACACGACCATTTTTTACAACCTTAAAAACGGCAACGTTAAAAAATGTAGTGAAAAAATAGAAATTTTGAATGGCCATTTTTTAGACTGTGAAAAATGCTCTGGAGCCCACACAATCGTTTTTAATGACATTAAAAAAACGTCATTTTTTAGAACCCGAAAAATGGTCGCGGCATAAGGCCCCTTTCACACGTGCGCATAATTTTTTAGACATCCCATGGCTCAGCGGAGATCACTCCGTTGATCACCGCTGAGTCAGCGGATGGCTAATCTGTCTCCGCACACTGTGCAGAAATGGACCTGTCAGATCTCTGCTTTTCTCCATAGGGGAATCGGATGAAAACAGACCGTCTGTCCGTTTTTTTTTTATCAGATCCGAAAATAGGGTTTCCCTCCGTCTGTATTTAGCGGGGTGGATGGGATGTCAGTGGACATGTCACTACTGACATCCATCGCTCCATAGAGATGTATGGAGCGTCCGTTCAGGTCCGCCTAAAAAACTGAGGCGGATCTGAACGGTCCGCATGTGTGAAAGGGGCCTATATGTATTGTCAAAAATGTGACAAGGCAACAACTGTCAGAATTCAGGTGACCTATGACCCCAAGTGTCAGGCTGAGGTAAAATAGAGCAATATAGAGAGAAATATAAATAATTGGGGTGATTAAAATTATCTGCTTTTATTTATTCATGTAAAACCTTTATTCTAAAGGTAAAAAGGGTTTGCTGTAACTGATTATAAAGTGTGAGCTGGAGTTTGGCATCAATTTATTAGTGGTTCTAAGTCTGCTAATACATTTAAAACTACCATTGCCTCCCCCAACTGACAACGCTGCTGTCTGCTGTGCCTCCTGTGCTCATTTCTCCAGACTGGTGTTCTCACTAATATAGAAGGTGTGTTACTCATACCGCCCAACTTTTTGAGATGGGTACAAGGGACACCTATTAGCAAAAGTATGTAGGCATTGGACACACACCCTACCACGCCCCCTTAACCACTTGCTTACTGGTCACTTAAAACCCCCTCCTGCCCAGACCAATTTTCAGCTTTCACCACTGATGCACTTTGAATGACAATTGCGCAGTCATACCACACTGTACCCAAATGAAAGTTTTATAATTTTTTTCACACAAATAGAGCTTTCTTTTGATGGTATTTAATCCCCACTGGAGTTTTTATTTTTTGCTAAACAAACAAAAAAGATAAACATTTAAAAAAAAAAAATCATGTTTCATATTTTGTTATAAAATTTTGCAAACAGGTAATTTTTCTCCTTTATTGATATGCGCTGATGAGGCAGCACTGATAGGCTGCACTGGTGGGCACTGATGGGGCCACTGATAGGGTGGCACTGATGGGCAGCACTGTTAATGAGGCACTGAGTGGTAAAAAAATGATAGGTGGCACTGGTGTGTGGCACAAGTGGGCACAAATGGCTCTGTTTACATCACATTATTAGCTGACATTGGCTGACAGCTGATCACGTGGTAAGGGGTCGGGATCGACCCCTTACTCCGATCTGTGATCCAGCGAGTTTTATAGACTCACTGATCATAGAGCAAGCCACGTGCGCCCCGCTCGAGAGCGGGAGGACGTCTATTGACCCAGGTCCCGACTCAGTAGGTCCACGATGTAGCCGTCATTCGGCTAGAGCGCAGATCTAAAGCTGTTAAAGGAGAATTACACAAAAAAAAAATGTTAAACCAATTTTTTTTTTTACCACTACTATTCCTTTATATTGGCTTTTGACATTTACAAATGCAGCAATTTAGAAATTGGATGAAAGATTGGGAAACAATTTTTGAAGCATAAATAGTGCATTTTATATACAACTATATAGATCAGACCAAAATGAGGCACAAATGAGGAAGACAGAGGGACATTGTTCAAAATCAGGGACAGTCCCTCCAAATCAGGGACAGTTGAGAGCAATGGTTTTACTGGACAGATCACCTGGGGAAAAAGCCAAAGAAAAGAAAACTGATGCAGCCACCACATCTAGTGATTGTTAAGCTGCAATATGAAGCAGTTTTGGTTTGAGGTTTAGTACCACTTTAAACTAAATGGTAAATTGGTATCTTACCATCCTCTTTGATCTTAACCACTTCAGCTCCGGAAGGTTTTACCCACTTCCTGATCAGGCCATTTTTTTTGATACAGTACTACGTTGCTCAAACTGACAATTGCGCAGTAGTGCGATGCTGTACCCAAATAAAATGTATTTATTTTTTCCCCATAAATTAAGCTTTTTTTAAGCATACAATGTATGAACAGAAGATCAGTGATTTCCCCTAGTGAGTCCACCCCCCCCCCCCCATACAGTTAGAACACAAATAGGAACACACTTAACCCCTTTCCTGCCCCCTAGTGTTAACCCCTTCACTGCCAATGGCATTTTTATAGTAATCCAATGCATTTTTATAGCATTGATCGCTATAAAAATGCCAATGGTCCCAAAAATGTGTCAAAAGTGTCCGATGTGTCCGCCATAATATCACAGTACCGAAAAAAAACGCTGATCACCGCCATGTAAACTAGTAAAAAAAAAATATTAATAAAAATGCCATAAAACTACCCCCTTTTTTGTAAACGCTATAAATTTTGCGCTTACCAATCAATAAACGTTAATTGTGATTTTTTTTTACGAAAAATATGTAGAAGAATACGTATCGGCCTAAACTGAGGAAAAAATATGTTTTTTTTATATATTTTTGGGGGATATTTATTATAGCAAAATGTAAAAAATATTGCATTTTTTTCAAAATAGTCGCTCTATTTTTGTTTATAGCGCAAAAAATAAAAAACGCAGAGATGATAAAATACCACCAAAAGAAAGCTCTATTTGTTGGAAAAAAAGGACGCCAATTTTGTTTGGGAGCCACGTCGCACGACCGCACAATTGTCAGTTAAAGCGACGCAGTGCCGAATCTCAAAAAGTGCTCTGGTCTTTGGACAGCAATATGGTCCGGGGCTAAAGTGGTTGAATTTAAGACTATGCATTCAGTTTGATTGATTGTATGACCTCTGAATGTCCCATAAAATGTCTTCTTTTATGAAACACTTTCAGCAAGGCATTTTTTACCTCTTTGTTTCTTAGGCTATAAATAAGAGGATTAAGAGCTGGAGTGACAACAGAATAAAAAACTGAAACAGCTTTATCCATCTCATGATTGACTTTGGAGGACGGACGGACATACATAAAGATCACAGTGCCAAAGAAAATGGTGACAACAGACAGATGGGACGTACATGTAGAGAAGGCTTTGGTGCGGCCGGATGAGGAAGCTATTTGAAAAATGGTGGTTATAATAAGAGCGTATGACACTACAACAAGGAGTAGGGAGCTAAGCACCACACCAGCAGAAATAATAAGGACAAAAATATCTAAGAAGATTGTATCGGATGAGGAAAGCTTTACCAGTGGACCAACATCACAGAAAAAATGATTGATGGTTTTTGAGCCACAAAATGGCTTCTGAGAAAGGACTATTGTGGGTACTACAGGAACCATGCATCCACTGATCCAAGATCCGATCACCAACTGGAAGCAGAACTGTGAATTCATGATGTTGTTGTAATGAAGAGGGTGGCAGATGGCAAGATAACGGTCAAATCCCATTAGGGCCAGAATAAAGAATTCTGTTGTGCCAAAGAGAAAAAAGAAATACATCTGAGTAATGCAGCTATTAAAGGAGATAGCCATGTTTCCAGTGCTGAGATCAGATAGCATCCTGGGTACAGTAACTGTGGTATAACCTATCTCAAGAATAGAGAAATTGTTCAGGAAAAAATACATGGGGGTTTTTAGAGCGGCGTTGGTCCTAGTCAGCAAGATTATGGTGATGTTTCCCAAAAGGGTCAATAAATAAACCAAGAGAAAGAAAGTGAAGAGTATGACGCCTATGTCTCTTTCATTAGTAAATCCAAGAAGCAGGAAATCTGCTGTCCAACTTCTGTTCTCCACAGCACATCTTGCATAGGGGTCAGACTACAAAGGGATGTAGAAACAATTTTGTGTTTGTTTTCTTTTTAAAAACGTAGAATGCCTTCAAAATCACATGTCAGCTTATAAATAATTAAAGTGGAATTAAACTATCTGGACACCACAAACTGAAAAACATTATTTAATTCATTTTTAATCTTTGAAGCAAGCCCACCCGTTCATCTATGTCTCCATGCTTTATTTTGTTGAGAAATCACTTTGAATGTCTAACATCTTGATTAAGGGCAGATGATTCATGTATTTCCTTTGCCAATAGCTCTAGGGCCAGATTCAGAAAGCATTTACGCCAGCTATTCAGAAAAGAAGATACGCCGGTTTTCTTCTAAGATACGAGCGGCGTAATTCGCTTACACCGTCGTATCTTAAGTTGCATATTTACGCTGGCCACTAGGTGGCGTTTCGCATAAATTATGCAAATTAGCTATTTACGCAGATTCACGAGCGTACTTGCGACGGCGCGTCGTATTTTACGTTGTTTGCGTAAGCGTGAGACCGGCACAAGGTTGCCCCTGCTATAGCAGGCACAGCCAATGTTAAGTATGGACGTCAGGACCGCGACGAATTGTACGTCGGTTACGTAGTTTGCGTAAATCGTTCGGGAATGGGGCTCGACGTTAGTTACGTTCACGTCGTTTACATTGAGAAAAAGCGACATGATTTTGCGAATGCGCACTGGGAACGTCCACGGACGACGCATGCGCCGTCCAAAAAAAACGTCAATTACGTGGGGTCATGATTTATGCGGGCCATAAACCAGGCAGGTGTGTCTAGGAGCAAAGAAAAATGGACAAGAGACTTGGGATTGATAACTACAGAGCAGTGGAATAGGATCCTAAAGAGGGGGGCTCTAGTATCCATCGCTCCGGCGCAGAGACTGTCCCACCTTTATTTACTACATCGTGTCTACTATACCCCAAAAAAAATGTTTAAAATAGGACTGAATCGGAGTGATGAATGCCCTAGATCAGGGGTGTCAAACTGGTGGCCCTCCAGCTGTTGCAAAACTACAAGTCCCATGAGGCATTGCAAGGCTAACAGTTACAAGCATGACTCCCGCAGGCAGAGGCATGATGGGACTTGTAGTTTCGGAACAGCTGGAGGGCCGCCAGTTTGACACCCCTGCCCTAGATGCAATGCCACAGGGGATCTTGCCCATATGTTCTGGAGATGCCCTAAGCTCTTCAGATATTGGACAGGAGTTGTTGATAAACTTAACAACGTTTTCAAGTCCTCCCTAGAACCTGATGTTAGAACTTGCCTTCTAGGGGACATAGAGGACCATAGAATACCTCCGGGAACTCTAGAAGGCATACTGCGAGGCCTCTTTCAGGCACGCAAGCTAATTGCTCAGAGATGGCAGGCCCATGTCCCCCCCTCTGTTGGGAATTGGACTGAAACTATCAACACATTGATCTGGAGTGAGAGAGTGGCCTTTATTAAACAGGGAAATTATAGAAGGTTTGAGAGAGTCTGGGGACTATGGCTGAGGGATATAGGAGCCCTCGTCTAGAGATATAACAACGATATAACCGGTAGCTTCCCCTGCCACCGTAAAATAACAATCCCCTAACATACAGACATTAAATACAGAAAGGATGCGAACTTGACCCTTCTTTCTTGGAATTAGCTCTGCATAGGTAGCTTGGAGGGACCCCCCCGGCTGCTCCTTTATCTCAGTGGAACGGCACAAAAAAAAAAGCTAGACAAATGTACCTAGATAACTGAGAGGGGAGAGGCGATCAGCACGGGGGGAGGGGCTAGTGGTGGGAGGGAGGGGGGGAGGGAGGGAATAGGTTTATACAAAGATTATACATGGAATTTGAAGTTGGTGTTTGTTTACTTACGAATGTATAATATGCACTCTTTGCCATGTGATGTTGTTAATGAATGCACTAACTTTTGTATGACAAGAAACAATAAAGAAAAGTTAAGATAAAAAAAAAACGTAGAATGCTTTCAAAATCACATGTCAGCTTATAAGTGGAATTAAACTATCTGGACACCACAAACTGAAAAACATTATTTAATTCATTTTTAATTTTTGAAGCAAGCCCACCTGTTCATCTATGTCTCCATGCTTTATTTTGTTGAGAAATCACTTTGAATGTCTAACATCTTGATTAAGGGCAGATGATTCATGTATTTCCTTTGCCAATAGATCTAGGGCCAGATTCAGAAAGCATTTACGCCAGCGTATCTATAGATACGCTGCGTAAATACTAAGAATAGCCGCCGTATCTTTTTTTGCTATTCAGAAAAAAAGATACGCCGGTTTTCTTCTAAGATACGAGCGGCGTAATTCTCTTACACCGTCGTATCTTAAGTTGCATATTTACGCTGGCCACTAGGTGGCGTTTCGCGTAAATTATGCAAATTAGCTATTTACGCAGATTCACGAGCGTACTTGCGACGGCGCGTCGTATTTTACGTTGTTTGCGTAAGCGTGAGACCGGCGTAAGATTGCCCCTGCTATAGCAGGCACAGCCAATGTTAAGTATGGACGTCGGGACCGCGACAAATTGTACGTCGGTTACGTCGTTTGCGTAAATCGTTCGGGAATGGGGCTCGACGTTAGTTACGTTCACGTTGTTTACATTGAGAAAAAGCGACATGATTTTGCGAATGCGCACTGGGAACGTCCACGGACGACGCATGCGCCGTCCAAAAAAAACATCAATTACGTGGGGTCATGATTTATTTACATGAATCACACCCCGACTTCAGAAATTTGAATTGCGCTGCCTTACGCCGTGCACTTTACGCTACACCGCCGCATATTATGGAGCAAGTGCTTTCTGAATAAGGCACTTGCCCATTATATTTGCGGCGGCGTAGTGTAAAGAGAAAACGCTACGCCGCCGGAAGGATACATTTCCTGACGCCAGACATGGCAGCATACCTATGATATAGCCCCGCCCCTATATCCACCCACAGGACACGTGATAACTCTCTATAAAACTCTGACTGAGAGCTACCTCCCCCATTCTCCTTTTCATCCTCAAAGATCAACCTACAGACCGTTTCATTCAGGATAAGCCCTTACCTGCCGACTATGTCGAAGTTCCGGCTGGGTTCAGCCTCTCCCAGTTCGAGGTCCCACATCTTAGGCACGCTAAATGCACCAACAAGGTAGGGAACCCCTTCTGGTGATCTTCTGGGGTTCAGGTGTTCTTTAATCAGAGACGACAGTCCTCCTTTGGCATTGCCCGCGATGGAGTCTGATTTTAGCAAGCTGGGACTGCATGATGACTTCTTTCCTATGGAAGCCCTTTCCAGGTCTGTCAGTTTCTTTCTTGTTCTCATGTCTTTAAAGGCCCTATACACATTGCAACTTTTGTTGTCTGATTTCCTTTAGAGTTGCCAGGACCATGTGGTGCCTGCCTGATTGCATACAGGTTGAGGCTTTAGCCTCATGTTGTGTGGTTTTGATAAATCTCAGAAAAAAAAAAAGAAAAAAAATCTGCAGAAGATTGTATGGTGTGTAGCCAGCTTAAAGGTGTCCTTTTGTGTGGATGGGTGTTGGCCTTTCCTAATTGTATCAGAGTAGAGGTGAGAGAGGACTGAGTCTCAGGTGATAGGATTGCAGGGAGCAGATGGACAGGTAATGAATTTCTTTTTTATTCAAGCATCCAGAGAGGAAGCATCTCCTTCTGAGGTAAGTCTTATCTATCCTAGTAATGGGGATATATGGGGGGAGGAGTAAGGAGCAATGGGGGAGGAGTAAGGAGCAATGTATTACTAGGGGGATGGGGGTTTTTGGTTTTTGCCAGATTTATTTTGTTTAAATTATTACTATTTGTAAAAAAAAAAGAAAAAAAGGCTGAGATATATGCATATATTTTTCTCTTTCACTTCCTTTATTTCTGTGGTCATGCAGTCCCTCATGCACCTTTCAGTAACTCCAATCAGCATGAGCCTACTGCCACATAACAAAGACCACCCCACTATCAGGCAAAGGGCCAAAAAAAGAAAAGAAAAGAAAAGAGCGAATTGAGCCCTGACGAGCGTGCCTTCTTATCTGTTGCAACCCCCGGCCGCTCACGGCCGCTCAAGGAGGTTCAGAGGCCCTCTCTGGATCATCAGGATTTTCAGGGCGGAAGATGTCTCCTCCAGTCCTGGCAGACCCCAGTACAAAGGGTGCAAATGTACGCTTAAGAGAACGCACACAGCTTCTCCTCTGAGGGCTCAGCGGCCGAAAGACGAATGTTGGTCATGTGGAGATGACCCTATGCCTGGAATGCTACTTTGCAGCGACTGCTTCAGGCAGCTTGAGAGTCAGCAGGTGTCAACCTTGCTCAGCAAATTAGTCCCCAACCCCCTGGCTGAATTTTCCAGTCATCTCCGGCAGCCAGGGACAGTAGTGGTCAGACAGTATGGGCACTACACCAGGTCTAAACCAAGCCTTTCAACCCTCTCTAATTCGAGGGGTACCAGGCACTTCAGGGGTGTCTCCAGCCCAGCAGATTAGGCAGGCTAGTTCCCCAAGCCCAGTATTATAGCCAACCTTTTAGGCAGAGGGAGATGATATTGCCTCCTCCTCATCAGAAGATCCGGAAGGTTGAGGCTTTGTTTTAAGCTAATATCCTCATTCGTTATGGCAGTAAAGCTGCACTAAAATGGGTGGATCCAGAACCTCCTCCAAAGAAGGAGAAAGCCTGTTATTACACACGGTACAATCTGATTTTAAAATTGTGACAATCGCTGTACAATATGCATTAGGTACCGTTATTCTTTCAGGGCACCCCAAATGCCATGCGATTCTGCTGTGATAGGTCACGTTGGAGAACGCACCTTTCAAAACATTGGGCAAAGCTGGTCGCCCTCAAATGGGAGCAGGGGCTTCTATTTGCGCACATAGGGCAACCAAGTGAATGGGCCGCACCCATGCGATTTGCAACATTGTGTACAAATCGCTCTTTGAAAATTGCATATAAATTGGTCTACTCTAAGTGACAATATCAAATACCTCTGAAAGGTGACCTAAGCACAGATTGCTTTTCAGTGCAGTGGCAGATCCTGCTGCAAGTGTAAACAAGCCTTTGGGTTCCATAGGAGGAATCTAAAGAAGCAGGTAAGCTACCTTTTCTCTTATGACAGAAATAGGAAGCCTGTTTTAGGAGGAATGAGAAAAGGGAGAGAGAAAATCCTCCTTAGCCAATAGGTTGCAGAAGTTGTATTCACAAATGGGGAAGGATGCGACTCCTTTATCTACCCACCAACGGTGGATGCGGCAGTCGCCAGACTGACCAAGAATGTGACACTTCCGATGGAAGGCTCTTCCTCCTTTCACAAGATCCTTGTGAGACGCATTGCTTTAGCATCTGTAGCAAGTACTATGCGAGTGTGTGGGAGCAGAACTTGGAGTATGCGATTAAAACCAGCTGCCAAAGAGAAGAGTCATCAAGGCTCTTGATAAGATAACTTTCAGCTGACTCTACAGGTGAGGCAGCTATAGACATCATTCGATGGTCATCCAGAGCCATCCTTGGCTCAGTCACAGCCAAAGGTGCACCGGGGCAAAATCCTGGACGGCTGGCCCATCCTCAAAGCAGAATTGCTGTAAACTGCCTTTTGATGGGAAGGCGCTGTTTTGCCTAAAATACTGGAAACCATCTTCTCCAGGGTTATAGGAGGAAAATCGGATCTTCTACCCCAAGATCGAAGAGCCAGAGGGGGCAATCATTCAGAGGAGCGCCAAACAGGTACTGCGATTTTGAAGGCTTTCGCCCATCCAAGGGCGTCAGAAGGCTTAGAGGGGTACAAATTCAACCTTCGTAAGATCGTAGGAGGCCAAGACCCATGCGGCTCCCCAAGATGCTCAGAAGCCCATTTTAATGCCAGGCCTGCCCAGGAGGCAGTTGGAGCCAGGTGGCTCAAAGTGACCCAGTTCCGGTAAGACCACTACCGAAGAATGGTGGTTTCAGCCCTCGGTGGCACAAGGCCATGTAAGAAAAGAAATGGCTGCGCATCCAGGAATTTTGACTTTTCCTTTTATTGTTTAAAGTGATGACACCAAAGACACCAACATGAGGTCACATAGACGCATTTCACACATTCATTACCAATGGCAAGGCCATTATTGGTTGTTCAATCGGCAGCCTCCAGAGCTACGTCAAGAGGCTGAATCAATCTATACGGATAGACTCAAGAGGGAGTCTCTCCATACCATAAATCCAGTTCAGTCAACAAGGTTACGGGGGGATTTCAGTGGACCTGCAGTATATCTATCAGCATGTCCCGATCCTTAAGTCATACCAACCGTTTCGAGTTGAGGGGCAAGCATTGCCAAAACTAGCTGGCGCCTATGCAGAATATCCTCTACCTAGGGGCCCAATTTAATACTCAGGCAGCCTTAGTTTCTTGCCATCTCAAACTCCCCAAAGTCAGAGAGATGTTCCAACAGGCGTTGGCTGCACCAGTGATGTCAGCATCTCAGTGCATGAGTCCTCTCGGGACAATGGCTTCTTGTTTTCTGATGATCCTCTGGGCTCACTGGAAACTCAGTTTTTCAACAAGGCTTCCTGATGCAGTGGAAGCGTTTGTCTAGCCGGAGGCACCAGAGTTCAGGTGATTAAAAAAAAAAAATGCTAAATGGCCTAGTCTATTAGGGCTGCAGCCATGGATCATTGTTGCCACAGATGCCAGCACAGCAGGGTGGGGCTCCACCTGCGAGCATCTCAGGATCCAGGGCAGGTGGGAATTTCCCACTTAGGGCCTAGTTTCCAATATTCTGGAACTCCTACCAGCATTGACATTGAACACTTTACTGCCACACATATAGGGTCTGCCAGTCCTACTCCATCTGGACCACAGCAGTCCTATATACAGCGACAAGGTGACATGCACAGCCATTCCCTCTTGAGAGAGGTGGAACCAATCATGACTTTGGCCCAGCAATATCTCCCAGATTTGAGGGCCATATATCTTCCAGCATATCAGAATTTGGAAGCTGATTGTCTATCTGGGCAATTCAAGGATCCCAACGAATGATCCCTTCACCCCGAAATGTTCCAAGGGATCATCCACGAGTGGTGGTTACCACAACTGGATCTGTTTTGCCTCATCGGCCTACTACAAGGGGAACCAGTTCCTCTTGCGCTACACTCATCCATTAGTGGAGGGGACAGATGCCTTTACCAAAACTTGGGTTGGGCAACTGGCCTATATCTTCCCTCAAGGAGTTTTAGGAGTAAAGAAATTGATGAGATTTGACAGTCATCACAGGTTTTCCTTACTGGCCTCACAAACCATGGGTCTCTCTGGCAATGGGTATCAGCGTGTGCACGCCAACCACTCTGCCGGTGACTCCTCATCTCCTCGTATCTGAGGGAGATGCACTACATCGGCAACCATCACGACTAACTTTAGCAGCCTGGAAATTATAAGGCAGAAGTTACAAGAAGTCCCCAGACGTTTTCCGTGCACTACATCGGCAACCATCACGACTAACTTTAGCAGCCTGGAAATTATAAGGCAGAAGTTACAAGAAGTCCCCAGACGTTTTCCAGAGGGGAATAGAACTTTGCAGAGTTCTTTGAAGGGTCAATCAATGCCATCTACTCCAGAATATGGATTAGGTTCACAAGCTTGCAGCTGGGCATCAGTTTGACCCTTGTGACCCAAATTTATCTCAAATCCTGGCTTTTCTTTCTACAATTTAAATCAGATTTGGAGCTCAGTTTGCTTAAGGGGAAAATTTCCGTCATCTTGGCTTTTATCCAAAAGAAATGGGCAGCAAACCTGCTGATGGATCACTTCATGGGAGGTACTTGGACTATGCCCTCCCAAAAGAAATAGGTTCCCTTAATAGGACCTGGCAGTAGTCCTCAATTTTCTAGCAAACCCCCATTGTACTCTTGACAGAACACTGTTCTTTATGGGAGATCTCCTTGAAATCGGCTTCTCTATTAGCCATGATTTCGGGGGAAAGTGCGTCGACTCCAAAATTTGGGGCGGTTGAGCCTTATTCCATGTTCTTCCCAGACAGGGTTGGGCTAAAATCATTTTGTTCCAAAGCATGACATCCATGTTTTGTCTTTCCAGTGAATGGGCGCTTCCAGCCTTCCCAGCACAATCAGATGCCGATCTGCACAAGTTGGACATTCCAAAGTCCCCAAAGTCCTCAAAGCCTATCTAAGGCTACGTCTACATTCAGAATGTTCAAGATTTAAAGAGTAAGTGGCTTTGGCCCGAACCATCTCGGCCTGAATCGTGAAAATACTCACTGGGCATGTGGAGCCGGTAAGGATCCTCCAGAGATGGTTAGAGCTCATCGCTCAACCAGGGTGATGTCATCTTCTTGGATAGCACAGGCAGGGTTGTCTCTGTAGACAGTCTGCAAAGAGGCTAGCTGGTCATCACATTATATGTTCTTAATACACCACAGGGTGGATCTAGCAGCTCTTACTACAGTAGAGTTTGGGAGGAAGTTTATTCAAGCTTCTTTGTCTTTTTTAAGTTTACGGCATTAAACCCTCCCTCTAGAAAGCTCTTCATGTATCATAGGTATGCTGCCATGTCTGGCGTCAGGAAAATGGAAAATTGTATCAAATACTTACCGTAATTTTCCTTTCCTGATGCCAAGACATGGCAGCATACAAACCCTTCCTCTGATCTTTGTACTTTATACGGAGAATGGGGGAGGTAGCTCTCAGTCAGAGTTTTATAGAGAGTTATCACGTGTCCTGTGGGTGGATATAGGGGTGGGGATATATCATAGGTATGCTGCCATGTCTTGGCATCAGGAAAGGAAAATTACGGTAAGTATTTGATACAATTTTCCATTTTTTCTGAATCCGGCCCCTAATGTCTAACTGCAGCCAGTATGTCTAACTGCAGCCATCTTGATTAAGGGCAGATGATTCATGTCGTTTTTTCTTTTGCCAATAGCTCTAATGTCTAACTTCAGCCAGTACGTCTAACTGCAGCCATCTTGATTTGGGGCAGATGATCCATGTAGTATTTCCTTTGCCAATAGCTTTAATATCTAACTGCAGCCAGTATGTCTAACTGCAGCCATCTTGATTAAGGGCAGATGATTCGTGTAATATTTCCTTTGCCAATAGCTCAGGCATACAGGTGTTTTGTCAGATATGGTGATCCGTCAGAATTGGTAACGGAAGTGACGGTCCGTCACCGCCATCTTGCTACACCCCGCACTCCTCCATAGTAAGGATACTCTGAATAAGGGAAAGTGGACATCTTGTTACACCAACCAGAGTTTTGCATTTTACACTTATATTTAACAATAAAGTGAGTTTATATACTGAAATCCAGTACATAGAACTCCGTCTGACTGTTATGATGTTGAATTTTAAAAACAGCGGCAAGCCTGCTCATCTCATAGGTTTGTAATCTGACAGAAGTTTGCTACTTTTATAATTCAATAGCCAACCAGACAGACTTCTAAGCCCTGTATTTGACTATATAAACTCACTTTCCTGTTAAAAATAAGTGTAAAATTGGGAAACTCCAGTGAGTGTAACAAGATGTCCGCTTTCCCCTTCTCAGAGTAACCTTACTATGGAGGAGTGCGGGGTGTAGCAAGATGGGGGCGACAGAGTGTCACTTTGTTACCAATTCTGGCAGGTCACCAAATCTGACAAAACACAGGCAAGAGGGTGTGCTAAGGTAAGAAATCACCTCCTCCAGAAAAAGAAAAAATTGCCCATGAAGACTCCTTGGATGTATGACATCATTTTGGCCTAGGCCAGGAACCAGGAAGAACACATTTAAAAATGTTGTTTAAAACAAGAAAATTGCATATACCTTCCTATCTACAGTGCCTTGAAAAAAGTATGCATACCCCTTGAAATTTTCCACATTTTGTCATGTTACAACCAAAAATGTAAATGCATTTTGTTGAGATTTTATGTGATAGACCAACACAAAATGGCACATAATTGTGAAGTGGACAGAAAATGATAAATAGTTTTAAAAATTTGTTACAAATATCTGAAAAGTGTGCCGTGCATTTGTATTCAATACTTTGTAAAACTACTCTCCACTGCAATTACAGCTGCAAGTCTTTTTGGGGATGCCTCTACCAGCTTTACACATCTAGAGAGTGAAATTATTGTCCATTTTTCTTTGCAGATTAGCTCAAGCTCTGTCAGATTGGATAGAGAGTGTATGTGAACAGCAATTTTAAAGCGTAACTCCACTTTTGTTGAGAAAAAAACATTCCCCTCTGAGTGATCTATCTACATTGCAAGGATTACAACAACATTTGTTGCAGATTCAGAACTTATGTTACCCTAAAGTAATCCATGTGTGTGTGTTTGTCTGTGCCTCTGGGATAAGTGGGTCTAATGGGAGTGGTTTCATAATTAACTGTCATCTGTGCAGCTGCTGGGCACTAATGAGGAAATCTGCTGGGACTGCATCTCTTTAGACGTGTTCCTATTGAAAGTATCTCTCCAAAAATGAAATTTTTGTTGCAAAGGGATGCCTGAAATCTGACTTGTACCTAAGGCAGACTTCTGGGGAAATTGGTGAGCCAATCACACAAGCAGGAAATTATGTTTCTGGGGTGTGGTCAGTACTCACTTTGTACAGAACATTTTCCTGTAGCCACATTGCAATGCATTCTTAGAAAATTAAAGTGGCTGCAGATTGAAGAGGAAAGGTCATTTTTAATAACATTCAAATACAATATGATTAGTGTCGCATGATTAGTGTTGTAGTTTTTGGGATGTCCAAATAAAAAGGATTTTGATCTACAGTGGTGTGCAGCCATTTCTTCTAATTTCGCAATTATATGCGCTATAGTATTTTTTCTTTATTTGCTATTTTTTCCCCCACGAAAGTGGAGTTACCCTTTAAAGCCCTGCCACAGATTTTCAATTGAATTTAAGTTTGGACATTGACTGGGCCAGTCTAACACATAAATATGCTTTGATCTAAATGATACCATTTTAGCTCTGGCTGTATGTTTAGGGTCATTGTCCTGCTGGAAGGTTAACCTCCGCTCTAGTCTCTGGTCTTTTGCAGACTCTGATGAGTCGTACACACGACCAGTTTTTCCATTTGGCCTGGAAAACTGTCCATGTGTATGCTCCATGGTATAAATATAAAGAAGCTAGTAACGGGGAAGGGGAGGGGCGGAACGGGGAATTGGAGAAGGATAAGGAAAAACAAAGGAGTTCCACTCACATGGGCCGCATCCGTGTATATAGTACTCAAAAAGGACGGAAAAAACAATAGCTAAGATAGATATTGATGGTCGGACTTTGAGGCCAAGGAAGTAGGTTAAAAATACAAATTTTAATGTCACCAAATTAATACAGAAAAAAAGCACATGATAAAATACAAAAATAATAATACATATACATGGATGGATCACTGTATACAAAATCCTTAAAGTCGCCGACGCACGTTTCGCCGTGGGGCTTCTTCAGGACGGTTAGTAAGGATTTTGTGGAAAGATGTATAATCAGAAAACAAGTAGTTGTATAGCCGACGATCCTGTAATGAATGCATCCGAAGGCACGCACAGCAGACGGATACTCAAATAGCCCGGTAGGAACTTGCTTCAAAAGTTCTCAGACCTTTTTAAAGATCTTCAATTGACAATAAAGTCAGAATAGGGGTATCTTTCGAGTTTATGTTAGGCGTCACGCTACTATCAACCTCCACACGATGATGAATGGCCCTGGAGCCAACTGGGACACAAGACCAGCTTCCACTGGCTAGACTGGAAGCCCTCCAGATATATTAGACAACCACTGTGCACTTTCCTATTTTAAGCTTCTGGTGTCACACAGATGTACACCCTGGGACACTGGCCTTATCTCTGGACAACCAACTGAGAGTTTGGCTCAAACTTTGAAGCTTAAAATAGGAACGTGCACAGTGGTTGTCTAATATATCTGGAGGGCTTCCAGTCCGGCCAGTGGAAGCTGGTCTTGTGTCCCAGTTGGCTCCAGTGCCATTCATTATCGGGTGGAGGTTGATAGTAGCATGACGCCTAACATAAACTCGAAAGATACCCCTATTCTGACTTTATTGTCAATTGAAGATCTTTAAAAAGGTCTGAGAACTTTTGAAGCAAGTTCCTACCAGGCTATTTGAGTATCCGCCTGCTGTGCGTGCCTTCGGATGCATTTTTTTACAGGATCGTCGGCTATACAACTACTTGTTTTCTGATTATACATCTTTCCACACAATCCTTACTAACTGTCCTGAAGAAGCCCCACGGCGAAACGTGCGTCGGCGACTTTAAGGATTTTGTATACAGTGGTCCATCCATGTATATGTATTATTATTTTTGTATTTTATCATGTGCTTTTTTTCTGTATTAATTTGGTGACAATAAAATTTGTATTTTTAACCTACTTCCTTGGCCTCAAAGTCCGACCATCAATATCTATCTTAGCTATTGTTTTTTCCATTCTTTTTGAGTACTATGCTCCATGGTAGTTTTCCGAACAGGAAAACCGCCGGGAATCCCGGCAAGAAAAATGAGAACAAAATGAGAACATTTTTCTGCCGCGATTCCTGGCGGTCTTTTTCCCGGCAGTTTTCCTATGGGAAACACTGCGGTGGAGCATACACATGGCCGGAAAACCCGTACGTGTGTACAAGGCATGGCAGGTTTTCTTCTAATATTGCCTTGTATTTGGCTCCATCCATCTTCCTATCAACTCTGACCAGCTTCCCTGTCCCTGCTATAGAAAAGCATCCCCACAACATGATGATGCCACCACCATGTTTTAGGCCCGGTTCACACTGATGCATTGCGTATTTAGCGCCATTTTGACCCGATTGCGTTGCAAATTTTCTTTGCAAATTCATTACGTGTTTGTTGTGAATTTACTGTGATTCTACTGGAATTAGTTGTTGTTTTGGGAGGTGACTGCAATTTTCCTGGTTTTTGTGGAGTGTGTGGAGAGAAGCGTGGGATAGTGTCATAATGTACCATTCATTGGCTTTGGTTATAGCAGCAGTAGTTACTTCTACTGCTGCCGTAATTATAAAAAAGAAGAAAGCCAGGCTGAAAAGGAGGAGGATGATGCTGTCAACCAGAAGATACTGGGTACACCCTGTAATTGCAAATAGGGAGGAGAGAGGACAGTTCGAGATGATCTACAACGATCTATGTCAACATAATGAAAAAGCCAGATAGCCAGCAAATATGAATGCTTTTTTTTTTTTTTTGTCGTGGCAACTGATCCACGCTTGGCCTCACATATTTGATGTAGGTGTTGTGTAGACTACGCCACCTCGTCTTTACTTTGAAAAAAAGTAGGCACACAATTAATTATCCTTCTCCTTCCTTTCAGGTACCTGGCTACTGGCAATTCTTTCGCCAGTTTGCAATAAAATTCAAGCTGGGCAAATTGACCATGAGTTCTATTGTGCATGAAACCCATAGGTGTGCGCACAGGGTGTGCCAGGTGTGCCCAGGCACACCCTAATCACCCTGTGCAGCACAGATTGCCTCTACTGCCCTGGCTCCCCCTTCCTTCCCCCCTCAACACTTAGAGCTTCCCTCCTCTCCTCTTCCGCCGGCTATTGCTGCGGGGATGTTTTAGGATGAGTGGGGGAAGGGGCCAGTAAATATGCAATTTACCCTTAACTTCCCTTTCTAAATGAACATTTTGAGTGATCGGTAGTGTATGTTTCAGCTTTGGGGTGCACACCCTAATGCAATAGGCTGTGCACACCTATGATGAAACCTGTGCAGCTATCTGGCAAGTTTTAAATGATTTGGTGATGAAGAAGCCGACTAGGGAAGACTGGGCTAAAATTGACAACGTTTTTTGGGATCGGTGCAATTTCCCAAATTGCGTGGGTGCAATAGATGGAAAGCACATCAGAATAATCAGCCCAATTTGTAGTGGCTCAAAGTATTTTAACTATCAAAAAATATTTTTAATTTGTCCTAATGGCAGTGGCTGATGCCAATTATTCCTTTACCTATGTGGATATAGAATCATATGGAAGTAGCTCTGACTCCAGCATCTTCTCGCATTCATCTTTTGACAAGATGCTTCGAGAAAACTCACTGGACCTTCCTGATAACCTCCCACTTCCTGGAAAAATATACCTCTGGAGCCTTATGTATTTCTGAGCTCCTTCTATGGCCATATGCAAGGGCAACACGTGTAGTGGAGTGTATTTTTGCCATACTTGCCATTGCCAATAAATGGCATTTTCTGCACTCACCTATCAGCCTTAGTATAGAGCATGCCATTGGTGCAGTGCAAGCAGCATGTGCATTGCACAATTTTGTTTGTGCTCGAGATGGGCACCTATTTGAGCACCCTGTGATGCATGACCTCGAAGACCCAAAATAGATTGTAACCCGTGGCAACTACAGTGGGGAAAATGTTTGCCATGACTTCACGGAGTACATTATGTCAGCAAATGGGCAGCTATTGTGGCAGCTTGATGCAATAGGTTAAAATGCTATACTTTGCTTCACATCTTTGCATGGTGTAAATTTTCATAGGTAAAAATAAAGAATTAAATTTACTGTCCACGTGAGCAGTGCCGATCCTGACCAAGGCCCTAAGCAAAATGAATGACATGTCACAATACAGTTGAGAAGTGTGGGGGGGGGGGGAGCCAGGCTGCCGAAAATGACATGTCACATTAAAGTTGGGGGGGGGATAATCTGCCGACAGTGACACATATTAAAGTTGAGAAGCGGGAGGAGGGGGTGTGTTCGGCTGTCGGAAATGACATCTTACATTAAAATGAGAAGAAGTGGGTCGCTGACTTCTTACCTCTTCTCCCATACAGCTATCAAGTTGAGAAGCGGGGTTAGGGGCTGAAAATGACTTCTCACCAGACGGGGCCTCTAGTAATTTGGGGGGCCCTCTGCAGCTTTGCGGGGCCCTAAGCGGCTTGCATAGTGAGCCTATAGGGCGGATCGGCCCTGCACATGTGTGTCATTATTTTACAGGATGTGTTGTGTACATATAGATCTTCCCATACCATATCCTCACTACAGATAACCTTAACCCTAACTTAATTATTTTCTAAACCCTAACCGTAAAATGAACCTTAACCCTGGCACATCTACAATCAGTGCATCAATATAGAAATACACATCGATAAGCAATATACTTACAATTTTGTATATAGGTTCCAGGAGGTAAGCTGTACTTTTCATTTTACATGAGATGGATGATTTGCACCATAGTAAGTAATACAAGCAATGCAGACAGATATCACACCATGGTTGTCTTCAAAAAAAATATTTTTTATTTTTGTAAAATTTGTAATCTGCATGTAATTACATACTGTTTGAAACATTTTCAGGAAACAATCAAACTTCAAACATTATAAAGAACCACATAGAGGCGACAATACTCTGTCTCCTTTTATATTTCCCTTTCTCTCACCCTTCATGCTTTCTCCCCCTCACTTCATCTCTTCCTTAGTATGACCCTCTCACTTTCTCAGACCCTCTCACTTTCTCTGACCCTCTCACTTCCTCAGACCCTCTCACTTCCTCAGACCCTCTCACTTCCTCAGACCCTCTCACTTCCTCAGACCCTCTCACTTCCTCAGACCCTCTCACTTCCTCAGACCCTCTCACTTCCTCAGACCCTCTCACTTCCTCAGACCCTCTCACTTCCTCAGGCGCTCTCACTTCCTCAGACGCTCTCACTTCCTCAGAGCCTCTCACTTCCTCAGACCCTCTCACTTTCTCAGACCCTCTCACTTTCTCAGACCCTCTCACTTCCTCAGACCCTCTCACTTCCTCAGACCCTCTCACTTCCTCAGACCCTCTCACTTCCTCAGACCCTCTCACTTCCTCAGACCCTTTCACTTCCTCAGACCCTTTCACTTCCCCAGACCCTCTCACTTTCTCAGACCCTCTCACTTTCTGAGACCCTCTCACTTTCTCAGACCCTCTCACTTTCTCAGACCCTCTCACTTTCTCAGACGCTCTCACTTCCTCAGACGCTCTCACTTCCTCAGACGCTCTCACTTCCTCAGACGCTCTCACTTCCTCAGACCCTCTCACTTCCTCAGACCCTCTCACTTCCTCAGACCCTCTCACTTTCTCTGACCCTCTCACTTTCTCTGACCCTCTCACTTTCTCTGACCCTCTCACTTTCTCTGACCCTCTCACTTTCTCTGACCCTCCAAACTTCCTCTGACCCTCCTACATACTCTGACCCTTCTACATACTCTGACCCTCCTACTTACAATGCTGTTTAACAGGTAGGCATCTATAAATTCAAAAAGGTTAACTCTATCCGGTGGTTCACTTGGGGACCGATATTGAAAAATCACAACACAGCCCTTTACATTGTTGTTCATAGGTGGGATTTATGACCCTACATTGATGGTCAGTGGGATTGGTTGTCAGTGGGATACATGCCCTTACATTGGTGGTCAGTGGGATTGGTTATCAGTGGGATACATGCCCTTACATTGGTGGTCAGTGGGATTGTTGGTCATTAGGATGCATGCCGTTACATTTTGGTCAGAGGTGGGATACATGCCCTGACATTGGTGGTCAGAGGTGGGATGCACGCCCATTGGTGGTGCATCTCCCCTTTCACCCTAATCTTTTTTCAAACTATTTCCTAAGATAACCCTTCAAGATATGAATAAAAAATATCTGAGTAAACTGTTCAAATCACATAAAAAATATAAAACATAACGTAAAGAAATCCAATATGGATTAACAACATGAAAGTGGCAGTGCCATTTAACAGGTAGGCATCTATAAATTCAAAAAGGTTTTAACACTTGACTGTATCCGGTGGTTCACTCGGGGGCCCATATTGTGAATTTGTTGGGGGCATTATTGAATTAACTTCAAGTGATTGATTTCTATATGGATAATGACTTTGAATGATTGTTTTGTGCTGTTCCCTAGGTCTTGACACAGGTTGATATTTATTTGGCATGGATGGCATTTGATTGTAGAGCTGTGGTGGTCTGCTTTGTTGTTGAAAAAGGAATGGGATTTTGGATTCTTGATCTGGGGGTCTCATATATGCTTGAGTGGTCAGCAAAACTAGAAGCATAAGGGTTTGAGGCAGAAGAAATTGGATTAATTATTTGAGTACTAGTACTCTTGTGTATTGGCACATGGTGTGGCATGGTGAAGGAATGTATGCAATGTTGCACTGCAATTCTCATGTTGAAGTAATGGTCTGGCAAAACCTCCTTGAGAAGAGGCACCAAACTTAGGGCAAACATGGAATGAGGGCATCGTTGGACATCGATTTGTTCAGTGATCCCTGACACTATGTGGAGTAATTTATTTGTCTTGGTTTTCCACCTGTTCTGCTGCCCTGCTGCTTCACTTCCTGCGTGAGGTAGATGTTTGCCTTTGCTTTCTGTTGGAAGGTTTAGGAATGTCAGTATCCTCATTATCTTGCTCCTGAGTAGATGACTCATGTACCTTAACTGAGTCATCCCCCACCTCCATAGATAATGAATTCTAAAGAGCTAGTATGATGTGCATACTAGCTCATTATGTCTTTCTCTTGCAGGTGTATTTAAAAAAAAAAAAATTACCAAGGGTTTACTTGCTCTTTAATTCGAGAACTGGCTTGAGAAAATCCAGGTATCTGGCAAATGCATATGGACGGTTTCCGGAAGCACCAGACCCACTTCGTCCTTCACGCTCCATTCTCTGGTGTCTTTGAAGTGTATCCTCGAGGCTTCGTCACCTAGTATGTATGAGTTATTCTGTAAAATAAAACAAAAACAATTAATTTGTGGTCAGTGGTAACAATGCTCCTTACACTGCTGGTCAGTGGTATTGGTTGTCAGTGGGATACATGCCCTTACATTGGTGGTCAGTGGGATTGGTTGTGGGATTTGTGGTCAGTGTGATACATGCCCTTACATTGGTGGTCAGTGTGATACATGCCCTTACATTGGTGGTCAGTGTGATACATGCCCTTACATTGGTGGTCAGTGGGATGCATGCCCTTACATTGTTGGTCAGTGTGATACATGCCCCTTCATTGGTGGTCAGTGGAATACATGCCCTTACATTGGTGGTCAGTAGGATACATGCCCTTACATCGTTAGTCAGTGGGATTGGTGGTCAGTGGGATGAATAAATACGTACTTACATTTATGTTTGCAAACTTGAGGTGTGAAGGCTTCCCAGTCAGCATACAAAGTTTTACAAATTTCTTCGCAGCCTCTGCTCTTCCGTGCACTGTTTTTAAATTCGGGTATATGGCTGTCCTATATATATGGCCTGTCATGGATGATGAGCTCCTTATTGTCGATGCTGTTCCGACACCTAGGGGCCATCTTATATGTTTGCAAATGAATATGACAGGAAACAGGAAGTGAGGGAGCACCAGAAACAGGAAGTGAGGGGCTGTCCTGTACTGGGAGGAGGAGCTGGAGGTGAAGAATTTGCACATATGTGAACCATCATTTAGATTCCAGAACAATTTACATTGATGCCTATGGAGACTTAATTCCCAACGCAACGCAGTCAAGACCTTTTTTTTTTTTTTTTATCGCATCCCTTTCGTGGAGGAATCGCAACGCATGTATGTAAACGACCGTAATTGAAAACAATGACTTTAGGGATGACATGTGAATTCAAAGTGTTTTTGACGCATTGCATTCGTTATAAACTCACACAAGTGTGAACTGCGCCTTTACAGTGGGGATGGAGTGTTCAGGGTGATGTGCAGTGTTAGTTTTCCGCCACCCATAGTGTTTTGCTTTTAGGCCAAAAAGTTAAAATTTGCCTGGCCTGTCAGTTTCGATGGACGGCTACAGGGCAAAATGTACAAATACATTCACAATCAAGGAGCGACCCTATTCAATAATAAAAAAAAAAAGAGTACACACACTATTCATTACGCTATAACATGCGTGAGCTTTGAACAACAGATAAAGTGATTATTTATTAAAAGAAAATCTTACCTCACGTAAATCCATTCTAGATTATAGATTTAAAATGTCTAATTAGCTGGATCTGTGGAGAAATCAAAGAGCTTTTTTCATCCATGTAATCATAATGCAGTGGGGTATAAACTATCAACATGTCAAGGTGTTTATATCTGATTTACCTATGTCACTTATACAATGAACTCTGTAAATAGCTTTAGGTAGTAATAGGCTTAGTACCGTCTTTCTATGCTTATACGGTTTCAGGATAATAAATATAAGAAACAACCATGTTTCATAGCAAAACCATCAACAATTTCAAATAAGCAAATTCTATAACACTACATAGTTGTCTGTTATACTGATGATGAAATAAAGCTGCTTTCTTTTTAGTGTCTATAGTTTCAAAGTTTCTTTCATTTCCTACTTTTTCCTTCAAGCCTGAAAAAGATGATTTTTAAAAATTGGACGGAACAAATGTACTGTCTTTCCCCATTAGCAAACTAGTTCCCAGATGTCCCTTTCACTAGAGAATATGAACAAAAAAGAGGTTTTGAGTTACTACTTTGGTTTATTAAATAGAGTAATTTTTTTACCGCTGATTAAATCGGACCATTTTTATGAATACCGTATGCGCCTAAAAACATACAGAACAAATACTTCTTTCATTTCCCCTACCATTTCACTGCAATAGGAAATCCTTTTACTGCACGCATTTAATTGTAAATTTGTTCCATCTCAGGACATATTTTTATTGTAGAATACAATCTCTTTGATGGGTCTCTTATGTCTAAGGCCGTGTACACACAATCGAACATGTCCGCTGAAACTGGTCCACAGTTCGATCGTGTGTACGGCCTATCGGACCGTTTTCCAGCAGACAAAAGTTTCCAAACATGCTTAGAAACCTGTCCGCTGGAAACCTGTCCGCTGGAAACCTGTCCGCTGGAAACCTGTCCGTCGGACATGTTCGATAGTTAGTACACAAAATCATCGGACCAAAATCCTGCGCATGCTCAGAATCAAGTCGACACATGCTTGGAAGCATTGAACTTCGTTTTTCATCACATCGTGTTCTACGTCACCGCGTTCTGGTCCGAGGGGATTTTGGTCCGATGGTCTGTACGCACATCAGACCAACAGACCACTTCAGCCTTGTCTGATGAAAACGGTCCGTCAGACAATGTTTCCCCGGACATGTCTGATCGTGTGTAGAGGGCCTAATAGTGGTCATAGACATTCATAGGATAATCAGGCCAAAATTGACTCAGTTAGGCAACAATCTTTATGTCAATGGGCAACAGACTCCCCAGTTCAGTGATAAATAGTGATTACCGGTAATGTTTTTTTCTCTCCAGGATAAGCAAAAACAGATCATTTATCCTTAGTAGGAATAAATGTGTTTGTTTGGGTATACAGGTGGCAAAGGGGTGGTAAAAAACAGGTGGTTAACCCATGTTATAACTGCCTGTCAACCTTGCCCATTGAGGCCAATGGGACCATGTTGCAAACAAAAGCCAACAAAACACAAACAGCCCCATCAAGTATTCAGAAGGTGGCAGATCACCACCCATAACCCCTCTGAAATGCAACCCCTTCTGTGCATGTGAAAGGGACCTTAAAATAATATTTTTGCACGATTTCTAAATTTTATGTTTACTTGAGGTCAGCCATATTTACTCATTACATATTCAAGCTTTGCTTCCTTCATTCCAGTGTTACACAATGGGGGTTATTTACTAAAGGAAAATCCACTTTGCACTACAAGTGCACTTGAAAATGCACTGAAAGTGCACTTGGAAGTGCAGTCGCTGTAGATCCGAGGGGGACATGCAAGGAAAATAAAAAACAGCATTTTAGCTTGCACAGGATTGGAGGATAAGATCAGCAGAGCTTCCCCTCATTTCAGATCTACAACGACTGCACTTCCAAGTGTACTTTCAGTGCATTTTCAAGTGGATTTGCCTTTTCGTAAATAACCCCCAATGAGTGTTTATCAGCGTTCCTCATACAGCAGGTCTGTGGTTCTGCTGTCACTGAAAATAAAGTATTGCCTGTGTGGTTAATATTATATATATATATATATATATATATATATATATATATATATATATATACATCATATCTCACAAAAGTGAGTATCCCCGTCACATTTTTGTAAATATTTTATTATATCTTTTCATGTGGCAACACTAAAGAAATTACACTTTGCTACAATGTAAAGTAGTGAGTGTACAGCTTGTATAACAGTGTAAATTTGCTGTCCCCTCAAGACAAGTCATCACACAGCCATTAATGTGTAAACTGCTGGCAACAAAAGTGAGTACACCCCTAAGTGAAAATGTCCAAATTGGGCCCAATTAGCCATTTTTCATTTTTAGTGAGACGAGACCACTAAGAAATTGTGGTTCAGGGCTTGCCAACCCACTTTTATTAAACAGAACAGCTGACAATGCAAGCAAAATAGATAACAAAAATGCAGAGCCACTCCCCTTCCAGCAGCACCGCTGCTCTTTGCACTGGACCCTCAGAATGTCTTACCTGGCTCTCAGCCTTTAAGCTGCAGCACCCTGCTGCACATTCCTACTCTCTGGCCTCTCAGTAGGGCTTCTCTCGACAACCCAGGCTCCAGACCTTGAGATTCCCTCAGTCCTCTGGACTCGCCTAGTCGTCCCGGCTCTCTCAGTCTCCCAGACTCGCTTAGCCTCTTTGACTCTCCAGATCCTATAGACACGGAGTGGTTGATTTACTAAAGGCAAATAGTCTGTGCACTTTGCCAAGTGCAGTTGCACACTGCAAGAGCAGTTGCTCTAAAGCTTAATAAATGAGCAGAAGCTCTGCTGACTTCCATCATCCAATCGCATGCAAGCAAAAATGCAGTTATTTAATTTTCCTTACACGTGATTGGGTGTTCTTTGCAAGGTGATGCTTTACCTCATTTACTGTAGTGCAACTGCATTTGCAGAGTGCAACGCTACTTTGTAAAGTGTACAGTTTATTCGCCTTTAGTAAATACCACCCAAACCGTCCTCTCCACTCTTCTCAAGACCTCCTACTCTCAAGCTCCTCCCATGCTCGTCTCCGGGATTTCCCCAGAGCCTCTCCCATCTTCTGGAGCTCGCTACCTCAACCTGTCCGGCTATCCCCTACTCTTGCTACCTTCAGGCAATCCCTGAAAAGCCTATTACACCTCCAACTAAGCTTTTACCACTTCCATCAGCTCATTCCCCACAGTTACAACCTTTTGTACCACCTGCCCCACTCTATTAGATTGTAAACTCTCTGAACAGGGCCCTCTCAATCCTTGTACTGTATTGTATTGTATTATAACTGTATTGTCTCCCCTTTATATTGTTAACCGCTGCTTAAAGCGGGGGTTCGTCCAAAAATAAACTCTCTAACATTAGCTATATCTATTCCAGCATACTGCTAACATCTGCAGTATGCTGTTTTTTTTTTTTTCTGTACTTATCTTTATACAAGCTCTTTTTGTCCGGCTCCGAGCGGGGGGTTTACTTCCGAGTATAGGCGTTCCTAAGCGAAGAGGATTTGATTGACGCGCTGCTAAAATGCGTCACGCCTTCCGGAAATACCCGAAGTGACACTCTGGTGTTTACGGCGCCTGCGCAATCAGCTCTACACGGCAGGCACAGGCGCCGTAAAAGCCCGAGTGTTACTTTGGGTATTTCCGGAAGGCGTGACGTGCTTTAGCAGCCGTCAATCAACTCGTCTTCACTTAGAAACGCCTACTGCCTGCACGATTGCCCGCTCGCTGCCGGATAACAAGGCCTCGTATAAAGATAAGTACCGGAAAAAAAACCCAGCATACTGCAGATGTTAGCAGTATGCTGGACCCATTGTCAAAAAATGGATTTTAGGGTGAACCTCCTCTTTAAACTGTTGGTGCTATATAAATCCTGTATAATAATAATAATAATAATAATAAATCAACCCCAGACTTTCTTCGTATTTGAGAAATTTTGCTACTGCCCAGCTCAATCTATCTATCTACCAGCTTAATCATTCGCTCTTCTTTACCTTATATGCAGTTGAGCCTTGTTTTTCTAGCTTTGTTTTCATCTTGCCTTAAATATATTTCTAATTACCCTGTCGCCAAATCTCCATAGCAACATTACACGAAAATAAATTTAGATGTTTTCAAATATAATTCATTTTTATTCCTCAGAGAGATAATAGATTTTTACCCTGAGGATGACAATGTTTCCTTCAGCAGGCATTCCCACAGGAAGCCCACATCAGGGGAAAATCATTACCATCTGTTAATTTTTGTATAGTAAGGCATATGTGTTTACTTTATGTCATATTACGCATAAATCCTAGAGCTACTTTCCTAGTAATATAATGGACCTTAAAGTGTAACTCCAATTTTGTTGAGAAAAAAAACATTCTCCTCTGGGTGATCTATGTAGATTACAAGGATATAAACAATCTTTGTTGCAGATTCCTACCTTTTTATATCCTGAAGAAATCCATGTGTGTTTGTCTGTGCCTCTGTATGGAGTGGGTCTAATGGGAGTGGTTTCATAATGAACTGTCCATTGTGCAGCTGCTGGGCCCTAATGAGGAAATCTGCTGGGTCTGCATCCCTTTAGACATGCTCCTCTTGAAAGTATCTCTCCAAAAATAAAATTTTTGTTGCAGAGGATGCCTGAAATCGGACTATCTTAGGCAGACTTCTGGGAAAATTGGTCTGCCAATCACACAAGCAGGAAATTATGTTTCTGGGGAGTGATCAGTACACACTCTGTGTACAGAACAACTCCATGACAGTGGCTGCAGATTGAAAAGGAAAGGTTATTTCTAATAACATACAATTACAATATGATTAGTGTCACAAGTGTGCTATATTATTGTTTCTTCCTTTTTTTCCCCATGAAAGTGGAGTTACCCTTAAATGCATTCCTTGCATCCCTTCCTTATACTTACCTGAACCCTCATTCAATCCAGTGCTGTGTAAATCTGCAGCTCTTTCCTAATGTCTGGGTCCCACTGGCTTTGCTGGGGCACTGGGAGCCATTGGCTCCCTGTGCTGTCAATCAAAGCCAGTGACAAGGGAGCATGGGGCAGGGCAGAGTCCTGCTGCCTGTGTCAATTGCAATTGAAGCAGCTTTCCATGGGGGACTGGACAGAGGGGAGGAGCCAGGAGCGCTGGCGGGGTACACAGAGCAGGTAAGTATAGATATGTTTGTTATTTTCTTTTAACTATAACTTTACAGTCACTTTAAAGAGTATGTAAACCCAACATTTCATATTCCTGATATGTGCCTGCTGTACCATGTACTTGTATGAAAAATATCCTATTCTCTTTGTATTGCTTCCATTGTGTAATTCACTTGTGTACCGTCCAGTCCCTCTGCTTTCCTATTAAAACTGACCACACTTAACAGGAGAGCGCAACGTGGTCAGTTCTTTATCTTTGCTGGGAACTCAGCCTGCTCTCCTCCAATGATCAGACTCATCGTGACACTCTTCCCCCACCCCCTGCACAGCCATTAGCTGGGAAGTTCGGTGTGTTGTTTTTTTCTCCTCCCCCAGCTCTCACAAAGCTGAGAATAGAGGAAATGTTATCAATTATAAAAAAGTGAAAAAAAGGTATTTATATATTTCTTTCCTGATGCATTCATGGCAGCACACACTGGGTTGTGACTCTGCCCCCACAACCTGACAGGATTGGTTAGCTATAAATTTGAAGGGGAGACGCCCCGCACCATTCTTTTTTTTTTATCCTCACCTGACGCATTGGACGGATCATGCAGCAATGCCTCTTACCGCACATCGCCCCAGCAGGTTCAAGCCTCTCCTGTTTGGAAGTCCCTCCTGTACAGTCTCGAAAGGAGCTTTTATGGAGGGAACCCCATTCTGGTGGTCTCAGGGGCGCATGGAAGTATACTGGCACAAACTAGTAAGCTTTAAAGAAGCTTCAATTCTTGCAGTGGCCCCACTTTTTTCCTTTCCTTTTTTAACTTTTACATTTGCCATCCAGGAGGGTACAGAAGGCCAAGGCTATCACAGCTGGGGAACAGCAGAAGTCCTTTTGAGGGTTCGCCCGCCCACCCAGCTCAGGTGGGCGCCAGGCTGAAGGGATTCACTCAAATATGAGCAAGTCACATAACAGATCCATGGACACTATCCACTATCAAGGTCACAGATGGAAATTCATGGGCACATTGCCAGAAAACACATTCCAGCCTACCAAAGTACCATCTTCCCCAGACAAAAGAGGGTGCAATAGTAGAAGTACTCCCCTTTGTTTCTGGTGCGAAAGAAGACAGGGGACCTAAGTCAAGTTTTGGACCTAAAAAGGCTCAACAAAAGGATCAAAACAGTGGCCTTCAAAATGGAAAGTCTTCAGTCGATTTTGTTGGCTGTGAACGTGGGAGACCGGATGTTATCGGTGGATTTATCGGACGCTTACCTTCACGCCCCAATTCATCCCGCCTTCCAAAAGTTCCTTCGGTTCTCAATCAATCAATCAATCAGTGTAATTTCCAATTTCGGTGTCATTTCCAATTTCGGCATCTCCTCAGCACCCAGAACATTCACCAAAGTTCTTCTACCCCTGGATCGCGCTTCTCAGGGAGAAGGGGTTTCGAATCCATCATTATTTGGACGACATCCTGCTCCTGGCAGAAAATCAGGAGACCATGACTCATCACCGGGAGATATTGCTCACGACCCTGCAAGGCTTTGGGTGGCTAGTCAACTGGAAAAAAGCAGTCTCCAGCCCACACAAGTCATGGTGTTCCTAGGGGCAGAAATAAATACCAGGCTGAACCGGGTACAACTCCCTCAAGAGAAGCTGAAGCCCTTAGTCCAGAAGATACAGAAGCTGTCATCATTCAGACACCTACCAGCCAGAGCATGCCTCAGTATTCTGGGGTCCATGTCTGCGACCATACCCATGGTACAGTGGTCCCAGTGGCACATGCAAGTCCTACAAAACTCCTTCCTCAGGCAGTGGAATGGAACATCAATGCTCCCAACCATCCACATACCAAGTTGGGTAAAGCAATTAATGTGGAGGTGGACGCACCCGTCCAACCTCAGAAAGTTCAGACCAATAGTTCCCCCAAGTCCAGAAGTAGTAACATCGGACGCCAGCCAGAGGGGATGGGCAGCACATTATCTGGACCAAGTAGCCCAAGGCCAGTGGCACTTTCAAGCTCAAGGCATAATGTCAAATATTTTAGAGCTCAGGGCTGCATTTCAGGCTCTCATGACCTTTGCACCTCTTCTAGAGGGGAAGAGTGTCCTTATCAGGATGGACAACAAAGTAGCGGTGTCATATATCCAGAGGCACACTTCTGGAGGAAGTTCGCCCCATATTGGAATAGGCACAAGTGCACCTGTTAGATCTGAGGGCATTATACGTCCCGGCAACACAGAATTTGTTGGCCGATTACCTAAGCCGAGAGACACTTTTGAACAACGAATGGTCTCTGAACCAACAGGTATTCTCCATTCTTACAGAAACTTAAGGAGTACCAGAAATCGACCTATTGGCCACACCGAAGAACTCCAAGTGTCAGAGGTTCCTGTCCAGAGCCCACTCTCCATCAGCCGAAGGAACAGACTGCCTAGTCCACCAGTGGAACTTCGAGCTGGGGCACATTTTCCCTCCAACTCCTCTGATTGCGAGATTCCTGTCCCGTCTTCGGAAGTCCTCAGCCACGATTATTGCAGCAATACCGTTCTGGCCAAGGAGGCCATGGTTTATGACCCTGTTACAACTCAGCACGCAGCCTCCAGTTCATCTTCCAGTAACCAGGGATCTCCTATATCAAGGGCAATTCTTCCATCCAGCCCCAGAGAAGCTGCATCTGGCAGCCTAATGCTAGATAGAGCTCCACTAATGCCACCTACACTAGAATCTGGGAGAGGTTTGTGTCGATGGCACAGCAAAGAGATTGGAATCCTATCTCACCAGAACCATCTCAAATTCTTGACTTCCTTCAGTCAGGGCTTAACAAAGGCCTAAGCTCAGGTACCCTGAAGGTTCAAGAATCTGCCCTTTCCGCCAAGACGGGTACTAGATGGGCTCTTCATCCTCTGGTCACTCAATTTCTGAAGGCCTGCATGAAGATCAGACCACCTAGAAAGCCAGCCTTTCCAGCATGGGATCTCGCAGTAGTACTCGAGGCCTTGTCAAATCCACCCTTTTTTTCATTCAATTTAGTCTCACTATGGAACCTAACTCTAAAGCTGACTTTCCTTATTGCCATCACTTCAGCTAAAAGGGTGTCGGAGATTCAAGCACTTATGGCTACGAAACCCTATTTAGTGTTTTTTCCCTGACAGAGTGGTAGGCCCTGTACACACGAGGAGACATGTCCGATGAAAACGGTCCGCGGACCGTTTTCCTCAGGCATGTCTCCGGGGATGGTACACACCATCAGACCAAAATCCCAGCGGACAGAGAATGTGGTGACGTAGAAGTCACCGACGTGCTCTAACCAGGAAGTAAAATGCTTCCACGCATGTGTCGAATCAATTCGACGCATGCGTGGGATTTTGGTCCGCTGGTTAGACGTACTAACCAGCGGACATGTCCGACGGACAGGTTTCCAGAAGACAAGTTTCTAAGTATGCTTAGAAACTTTTGTCCGCTGGAAACCTGTCCACTAGGCCGTACACACAATCGGACATGTCCGCGGAAATTGGTCTGCGGACCAGTTTCAGCGGACATGTCTCCTCGTGTGTACGCAGCCGTACTGAAACCTTCAGACCGGTTTAGACCAAAAGTAGCTTCCTCCTTTCATTATAACCAGGACATCGTCCTTCCATCCTTCACTAACGAGAGAGGCGAGCCCCATGCCTTGGATGTCAAGTCAACCATCTCCAGTTACCTCACAGCTATATCTCATCTGAGGAAGACAGATTCTCTCTTGATTATCCCACATGGGAGCAGACAAGGCCAATCAGCTACCTCCCGTACCATAGCTTTCTGGCTAGTGAAAGCTATCAAAGAGGCCTATTCCATCCAGCAACTTACGGCTCCAGTGGGCATCAGGGCTTACTCGACGAGGGCAGTGGCCACTTCATGGCCGGCATATTGTGGGATTTCACCGGAAACCATATGCAGAGCAGCAACTTGGTCTTCCCGGCCCACCTTCATTTCTCACTACAGAGTGGATTCTGCTCACTTGGCTACTGCCGACTTCGGCAGATGTGTTGTTAGAGCCAATTCCTCAGCGCTATAAAGAATAAATATTACTGTTTTCTTGCACCCCCCCGACTGGCGAGTTATTTCCCATTGTGTGCTGCCATGAATGAGTCAGGAAAACAGAAAATTGTATACTCACCTTTCCATAATTTTCCTTTCCTGGCGCATCTTCATGGCAGCACACAGATGCCCACCCAACAGTTTAATGATGATATATACAGAGAATGGTGCGGGGCGTCTCCCCTTTAAATTTATAGCTAACCAATCCTGTCAGGTTGTGGGGGCGGAGTCACAACCCAGTGTGTGCTGCCATGAAGATGCGTCAGGAAAGGAAAATTACGGAAAGGTGAGTATACAATTTTCCGTTCTCTTTACATCTTAACCAAATTTTTTGTCTTTAATTTTTATTTTAAACGGAATAAGTTGTTTTACAAGGTGAGGGTTTACAATCACTTTAAAAATAATAAAGGTCCCACTATGGTGATCTTATTGATAATGCCGACAACAGTGCTTCGGTACTTTTTAAAATAGTTAAAACCCTATTTTCCCCTACACAGAGCCAGGTGAATATACCTCATTCACAAGTTTTTTGTGACAATCTACTTAATACTTTCGTTACTAAAGTAGCTGACATACGTTTAGGCATAGGACAACTAACCCCTTTGGAATATCTCCAACCCTCGACCGACCCCCTGTTACTCTCAGGGACTGACTCACATAAATCAATCCTGGGCTATGCCCCCCTAAACCACTAGAGAGAAGCTGCTCTTTGTCAGGGACGCGGGACGGTTGGCTGCCTTGGTGCTCCTTGAACTCTCCGCGGCCTTTGACACTGTAGATCACGCCATGTTGATTGCCAAGCTTCGGGACGAGTTTCACATTACCGGCTCTGCTTTACACTGGCTGTCAGACTTTCTTAGTCACAGGACCTTTCAAGTCAAAACTGGATCTTTTCTATCTGCCATCAGCACCCTGAGCTGTGGGGTGCCTCAGGGCTCGGCCGTGTCGCAATGGCTGTTTAATGTGCATCTTCGGCCGCTTGCGAGTCTGCTGGACACTCATGCAGTGTTTAATCGGCTGTACGCAGACGATGTTCAGTTGGTGGTCGACAGCCTATCCGACCCTGCACCTGTTCTGCAGCTCGCTTCCTGACTATCAGACATCAAACAGTGGATGGATCACAATTCCCTTAGTCTAAATGCTAAAAAGACAGAAATTCTCATCTCTGGAAGTATTGATCCAGCTGTCTTTTTGGGGAACTGGCCCATGAGCCTTGGGGCGTGTCCTGTTCCGGTGAATCAAGTCCGTGTCCTGTTCCGGTGAATCAAGTCCGTGTCCTGGGGACAATTTTTGACTGTAATCTGAATTAGATACCCCAAGTCAATCAATGTATCCGCAATGCACTGTATTACATCAGGTGTCTGAGAAAGTTAAAAAATGTGTTTTCTCAGAACCACCGGAAAGTCCTGGTTCAATCTCTCGTCAACTCCCGGATTGACTTTAACAACATTGTGTATCTGGGTATTGGCTGAAGAAAATCCAGCTCGTCCAGAACCAGGCAGCCAGACTAATCTCCGGCCTAAACAGGCGGGAGCACATTACCCCTACCCTACGATCAATGCATTGGCTCGCTGTGGTAGATCGCGTTGAGTTTAAGGCTCTTTGTCTCGCCTATCGTGCTTATCATGGGATGGGCCCGCAATATCTGAATTCCTTGATAACGCCATATGCCCCTGCACGAGCACTCCGATCACTAACAGCCGGTTTTGTCATTTGTCCATCTGCCCGTTTGCTTACCTTTGGGGGGCAGACGCTTTTCTGTGAGAGCTACGGCTCTTTGGAATAGTCTCCCTGCTTCCATTCGGTCCCTACCTTCTATTATGGCCTTTCGTAAAAAAAGATTAAAAACCTGGCTTTTTGAGAAAAAGCAGGTTGAGTTATGTTAGTTCTCCCTGTTGTGCCCTGTTGATCTGTCTCTTGGTTTTTCTTGCTCTTCTCTTTTTCTCTCTCTCTTCCTGATTTGATTTACCTATTTTTGTTATGTCTTCTGCGCTTAGACACTGCCCTGACGGGTCAGTATTTGGCGCACTATAAATCCATTAAATCAATTAATCAATCAGATGCAGCAGGCCACAAGTACTAGTAAAGCACTTCTTTTTTGGTGATCTGGCAAGCACCAGCAGCGTAGTACATCTTAGCCTTTCAGACACCAGCACTGCAGTATTCCATAGTAAAATGGCGAGCACCAGCAGTCCAGTACAAGCTTGTGAGGTGGCTAGCACTAGTAGCGTAATGCAACCGCAGCCACCAAGAATTTGAGTACAGGTCTGTAGAGCACATAGTATTCTTTCAGAGGTGCTTACAAACCCTAATTGGCTGCCCCATATTCAGCAGCCCAGCCCAGGGTTCAGGTGGAAACAGCCAAATTAACAACTCCCTTTGGCCCCTTTCACACGGGCGGACTGTTTAAGTCCGCCTGTCAGTTTTTTAGGCGGACCTGAACGGCCGCTTAGTGCACCTTTATGGAGCGACAGATATCAGCGGTGACATGTCCGCTAACATCTGACCTGCTCTGATCCACTAAAGTCTGACGGATTGGAAACCCTATTTTTAATCCGTCTGGCGTATCAGATCGGATGACCCAAATCCATGCCTTGCCAGGCCATTTGAGTGGAAACCTTTCACGGTTTCTGAATTTAAAACTTTTTTTTGGGTCTAGCATTACAAAAAAGTATGATTTGTGGTCATATTGGTCCACATACCCAATTCATCATATGCCCCTGTTCTGTGCTGCAATGGTCAGGAAAAGATATGAGCTAATAATGCATTTTTTGAATGACAATAACCTTGGGGTGACCCTGACTATGATCGGCTCCACAAAATCCAGACCCTCATAAATGACCTTTCCCAGAAATTTGAAGATGTGTATACACACACTAAAACATCTGCATCCTGTGGACGACCCAACGATTTTTTTTGCCGGTTGCTGCGGAGTCCCTCAAGGTGGTTTCCTCGTTTAGGTATCTGGGGGTGCATGTCTCAGTTATTCCAATGACTTACCTGGAGGATAACCTTTTGCCCCTTTTCAAGAGACTTCAAATGACATGTAACACTTGGTGTAAACTCCCATTATCAGTCATAGGAAGGATAAATCTTATTAAAATGGTCTGGTGCCCTCAGTTGTTGTATATTATGCACCATTCCCCTCAGTGGATATTCCGCAAATGGTTTAACCGTATTGAATACTTTGTTTACATCCTTAATTTGAAAGAAGGGAGCTGCTAGAATTAGTCTTTCCACTTTGCAGTTGGGTAAAGATCAGGGGGGAGCTGCTGTTCCTGTTCCTGTTCCTAAGCTTTACTTTTATGCCTCTCAGTTGCAGCACCTTGGAGGGCTGGGGATTTTAAATGATTCCGATTGTATAGAGACCCTATTACGGATGGGGACGCAGGACATCTTGGTGTTAGCGAGTCTGGAGGCGGGATTTCCTCATCTGCCACAGACGGCGCCTCCGGTTGTCCTTCTAAAGAGGCTCTGGACGGTGGTTAGGTCTAGCTTGCAAATTTTGGGATTTCTCCAGGATACCCCTTTATGGGATAACCCTAATCTAGAGGAAATTTTTAAACTTGAAGGCTTCCAGGTTTGGAAACTGGCGGGTATCCATAGAATTAGTATATAGAAAAAACTGCGCTAACCACAAAAGAATTATACAGCTGCTACATACAAACAAACAAAGTAAACAGATTTTAGATACAACAATGTAGTGCTAGATATATGGTGTGGGTACTATACAGATAGCACCAACCACAGTGCACATGTGAAAACGTGAACTATAAATGAGAATATCCAACACTCATGCTTGATAAATGGGTGAAAACTAAAAGTCTCTCAATGAAAAACATAAGTATCAATGCGATGATGAGTGCGAACAGTGAAATAAACTGGTTTCCAAACAGATGTAATTCAACGGGATATGATGTTGTCTGTAGGAATCTATAGCATCGACATCAGATCAAAGGTGCAGGTAAGAAAAGGGTACGCTTACCAGATACGTTGGACTCTAGTACTATATAGCAAAAGAGTCAATCGAGCTTGGTGGTCATTGGGACCCGGGACCATTAATACCGGGATGGCACTGGCGTGGACAGCGGGAACCGATCCGGCTTGAATGGGATACCTTGATCTATATCCTAGGCCCAAGTAGGAATCCTGGATGGAAAGTCCAAAGGTCCAAGAGTAGATGTCTGGGGCTCCGACAAGACCACGGAAAAAAGGATTTAAAATGGAAGGAGAAAAAGGGAAATGCTCCAATAGCGCAGGTAATTAAAACCAATATAGGCTTTATTAAAAAGTCATATACAAACAATATGACAAAGATAAAAGGTGATCACTAGTGTTGCTCACGAATATTCGCATTGCGAATATTCGCTACGAATATTGCATATTCGAGTATTCGCGAATAACTCGAATATTGCGGCGAATATTGGCTATGGCGAATATTCGTATTTTTTCAAATTTGTTTTTAAAACAGATCACATCCTAGTGATCTCCATCGATGTCTAAAAGCATTGCTGGTATGATTAGAGAGAGACCCTGGACCGAGTAGCTGATGCGACTCTTTTATGTTGCCGAAAATTCGCATTGCGAATTTTCGGCAAAAATAAAAGAATCGCATCAGCTACTCGGCCCTTCTTTTGCATCAGAGCCAATCAGAATAACTCGAATATTCGGCAAAAGGAATATTGCGCGATTTTCTTCTCCGCCCTTTTTTTGCATCAGAGCCAATCAGAATAACTCGAATATTCGGCAAAAGGAATATTGCGCGATATTCCTTTTGCCGAATATTCAAGTTATTCTGATTGGCTCTGATGCAAAAGAAGGGCGGAGAAGATAATCGCGCAATAGGAATATTGCGCGATTATCTTCTCCGCCCTTCTTTTGCCCCCTTATTCTCCTTTCTTTTAACCTCCCTGGCGGTATGATTCTTTCAGATTTTAGGTGCTTAAAGCGGTACCATTATTTGCAAGGGAATTTGGCGTTTTATACTGTAGGCTTGTAATTCTTAGGAATAACTCACTGAAATCTATCCAAACAAGAGTCTAATAGGCATCCCGGGTATGATTTTTTTTTTTTTTTTTTTTATTAAAAATTATAATATAATAAATAATTATAAAAAATTATAACAAATAATAATATAATTATAGTAAAAATTATTCAATAATGTAATCAAATCAAAATCACTGAAATTTGCTCAGTTGCAGAATTTTTGCTGTCATTATTTTTTTTTTTTATGACGAATTTCCCCACAAATCGCTATCGCTAAATTCTGCAAGTGACTCTGATTTTTTTATCGCTGTTTTTTAGCTGCTCTAAAACAATTTTTGCCATAAAGGGACACTTTTGGTTGCTATGGGCAATCTACAGTTTGCAGGGAGAAAGAACAGTTTTTATTATATAAAAGGACATGTAGTGTACAGGGCAGACCACTAGGGACATGGGGGGTGTGTATTTTTTACATACAGTACTGTAATCTATAAGATTACAGTGTACTGTATGTATAGTGTTTGTTTACATTTTTTAATTTGGCGCCGTTCCCCCCCCTACGTCGCGGCGCTCGCAGGGAAGGGAATCGGCGGTACACACAGCATCAGGCGGACATCCGGCCGCCGTGTACTGCGGGGATTCATCGCTGGATCGCAGAGAAAAGGTAAGTAAACTTTTTTCTGCATCCAGCGAGGCAAGTCCGTGTGTGGCACGGGGTTACCGATCTTAGCTTAAAAATCTCACCCCGTGCCACACACGGGAAGACCGCCAGGGAGGTTAAGTAGAGTTAGTGTAGAGTTAGTGTTTAGTGCATATTAGTTTAGTAATACAGGAAATGATCTCCGTTTATGAGATTTTTTTTTGGATAAAATATCACGAATATTCGATATTAGCAAATATTCGCGCATATTCTTCTATATATTCGCGCAATATCGCGAAATCGAATATGGCGTATTCCGCTCAACACTAGTGATCACATGTATTTGGCAATATGGGGTGCTGAGCACCCCATATTGCGTACCCTTTTCTTACCTGCATCTTTGATCTGATGTCGATGCTATAGATTCCTACAGACAACATCATATCCCGTTGAATTACATCTGTTTGGAAACCAGTTTATTTCACTGTTCGCACTCATCATCGCATTGATACTTATGTTTTTCATTGAGAGACTTTTAGCATGAGTGTTTGATATTCTCATTTATAGTTCACGTTTTCACATGTGCACTGTGGTTGGTGCTATCTGTATAGTACCCACACCATATATCTAGCGCTACATTGTTGTATCCATAGAATTGCATAATGGTAATGTACTGAAGTCATTTCTTGAACTACAGACTGAATTTAATCTTCCCAGACAGCAGTTTTATCAGTACCTTCAGGTCCGACATGCTCTTCAGGCTCAGAGCAGGACTTCCACTCTTCTACTTTCCAGTCACCCTTTAATAGACAATGGGCCAGATTCTCATAGAATTTCGCTTGCGTATCGTAAGCCATTTACACTACGCCGCCGCATCGTACTAGAGCAAGTGCCGTATTCTCTAACCATTTGCTCCGTAGTTTGCGTTGGCGTAGCGAAAATGGCCCAGCGTAAGCCCGCGTAATTCAAATGAGGCGGCTTGTATTTAAATGAAGCGCGCCCCCGCGTCGAACGAACTGCGCATGCGCCGGCCGGGGAAAAAGCCCAGTGCGCATGCCCCAGCTCACGTCAGAAAGCGTAGTTGAAACCGACGTCAAAACGACGTGAGCGTCACTACGCAATGCCCCTATTCGCGAACGAGTTAGTAAAACGACGTAAGCGACGGAAAAAGCCGACGCTGACCCGACGCCATACTTAACATGGCATCCGACGGCACCCGACGGCATCCGACGGTACTTCGTAAGGTTACTCCACATCGAAGCTGGGGTAACCTTACGCGGACGAAAACGACGTACGCGACGACGGGGCGGCGTAAAAGCGATCGGGAATCGGCGTACTAGCCTCATTTGCATATGCAAATGAGAAAACAACGTAAAGGCCACCTAGTGGCCGGAGTTGTCATTACAACTACGATCCGCAACGTAATGGTTTTACACTTGTCGGATGTAGAAGCGTATCTATGCAAAAGTGATGCTAAGCATCACGCGCATAGATACGAGGCAAAAAAAACGGCGATACGACGGAGTATCTGAGATACTCCGTCGTAACGCCGCTGAGAATCTGGCCCAATGTATTTTTTGGTCGAGAGAATAAGGGCTTAATATCTTATGTTTATTCAGGTCTTTTAGCATCCGTGCAAGACTCTACGACTCTTCCGAGTAGAAAGGGCTGGACAGAGGATTTGGGGGATATTAGTGTCGAAGCCTGGGAATTCTGTTTACAGGCAGGGCCTCTTACTTCTGTATCGCAATCACACAGACTGTCTCACTTGTTTTTATTGCATATGGCCTACCGTACGCCTATCCAGTTATATCGCTGGGGAAGGAGGGACTTATCTTTGTGCCCCAAAAATTGTGGAGGGGTCTCTCATTCACCTGATGTGGCGTTGTCCCAGGCTGCACCGTTATTTTGGGTAGACCAAGTCAACTATATCTTCATATGGGAACATTTAACATATCGACATAGAAATGCAAGTAGGAAATTCCACAATATCTGGAATGCCTGTTTGGAAACTCTGGAACTTGCTCCCCATCGACTAGTTCTGTCTCGGTTGCTGCAAGTTTAAGAGGTTCAGGTATTTGAGGGGTAATTGGTCTCCTCTTTAATTATTTAGCGAGCAGGCCTGGTAATCTGTGTTTAAATTATCCGTTTGTGGAGGGGGTAGGTCCAACTGAACATACAGTTTATGGATGTTGTTATTTACTAAGCGGCCTGTTGGCCCTTTGTTTGTTTTGTGTCAGATTGGCGAGTTTTCCTAGCCGGTTCGGCACAATATATTTTGTTATGTTATTTTATTCCTGGTCATGATGTGTCAGTATATTATTTTTGATGCCAATGCATTGCTTTCTATATACTCTTTGTCCATGTCTTTCAGTTGTACTTTGTACTGTATTTCTATGTCAGTTTGGAGTTATATACTTTGTATTTAATTTTGATTGGCCCAATAAATCTTTTTCTGATTTAAAAAACAAACAAAAAACATCTGCATAGATGTATGAGATGTACGAGTTCCTTATATATTTTACTGGCAAGCTTAGAACCGAGTATTATTTCCCCAACCAGCATGCCATGTGCTTCGTGACGTAACATCGTAGAGTTTGTTTTGGTACACGAGCATTCATCAAGCACCGGAGGTCCTCGGTAGAAGTAAGACGGTGTCTGCGCGCCGATTTCTATCCTGTTTTATGCGCTTGGTTTTTTACTACATGTAAGAGTCCACTTTTATGGTTTTAATAAATATTTTTATATTGATGTACTTCACTATTGGGGCATTCCTCTTTGTTGCCTTTCCCCTTGACGAATGAGCATTTCTACAGCCCTCCCTTTGCAGTACTGAGGGCACTGATCTGCAACAGGGGTGATTGTGATTACATTGAAGAGTGGAAGGAGATGAGGCTCAGTCCAGAAGATACATAGATTTGAGTTTTATGTATTTTCCCCACCGGGATAAGGTGAGAGTTCTGGGAGACTGGTAGTGGATCACCCTCTCACTATTCTGGCACTCATCTGTCCATCACCAGCTGAGGAGTCTGTGAACATCAATTTGGACTGTTCCTTTCTTTTATTGATTGAAGCACTCACTTCTTTAATATTTTTTACACTTTATTTTTATTTCACAATTTTTTGGTAGATGTTTTGAGACTTAATAGACCACAGTCGCATTTTCGGTTTGCACTTTTTTCACTTGGTGTGTCATTATTGTTGTTTCATGTTCAGCATGTTACATTGTAGTCACTGTGTTACATTGTAGCAATCAACACTACATATATATTCAGGGCATCTGTTTTTTCCCTGTGCATACCCCTCGCTTTAGTGTTAGCGCTTATCACTTCCCCAATTTGTTTACTGTTTTGTGTATTTAGTGATCACTTTTGAGATATAGCAGCTTCACGTTTACTTAGGATTTTTTCCTAGACAATTTCACTTCATTACTCACAGTAGCGCATTTGAATTTTTATTCCACTTGTCCCAGATGGAAAGCCCCCTTTTTTTGTAATTTCTTTTTATAAAAAAAAAAAAAAAATGATTAAAGGGCCCAGAGGTACCCAGGGCCCCAGAAGGCAACCACCCTTTAAAAAAAAAAAATATATATATATATATATATATATTTTCTCTCCCGTCTTCTTTTTTTCCCCCGCTACTCAATTCACGGCAGCCCCCCCCCCCCCGCTTCTGCCCCCCAAAATTCCTGATGGCGGCCCTGGTGCCAGATATGGGGTCAAAATGTATAAGCTCTGTGAGAGTGCCACAAGCTATACATACGTACATATCAGAATTTATGAGGGAAAAGACAGTCAAGTAGAGCCCCCTGAATGCCCAGACTACATGGGGAGCAGTGATAAGATAGTGAAGAACTTGTCACGCTTGTTCTGTATGGTGTACCATTTGTATGTGGACAACTTGTAAGCAAGCAGTCTACTTTTTAGACATTGTTCCATCAAAAAATGTGCTACTGTGGCACTATGCGACCGAATTGTAGGGGCTATTCCCCCCAAAAAATCTATTACACCCCACTTAGAAAGGTGGAGAAAGCTTGATTGCAGAATGAAGAAGTACTAGCAGTAAAATGGGAGGACAAATGTGATGTATTCATCCTGTCTTCCATGACGGTCCAAATTCAGATGGTGCCTGGTATCATTTAACCACTTAACTACCGGGCTCTTAAAACCCCTTAATGACCAGACCAATTTTCAGCTTTCAGTGCTCTCACAGTTTGAATAACAATAACTCAGTCATACAACACTGTAACCAAATGAAATTTTTGTCCTTTTTTTCCAACAAATAGAGCCTTCTTTTGGTGGTATTTGATCAACTCTGCGGTTTTTATTTTTTTCGCTATAAATGAAAAAAGAACGAAAATTTTGTAAAAAAAAATTAATTTTTCTTAATTTCTATTATAAAATTTTGCAAAAAAGTTATTTTTCTTCATAAATTTGGCCTAAAATGTATACTGCTATATATCTTTGGTAAAATAAATAAAAATAAATTGGGATATTATTTAGTCTGGGTGAAAGTTATAGGGCCAGATTCAGGTAGAGTTAGGCTGGCGGATCCAGTGATCCTCCAGCCTAACTGTCACTTTAAGCCGGCGTTTTTGTTTTCTGTAACCAGAAAACAAGAAACGCCGGGTTGAAGTTCCGATGCGATCAGCGTAAATGAATTTCGCCATCGCATCGTTACTTCAACTTAAAAATGGCGCCGATTTACGCTCAAAAAATATGTTAATGAGCGGGAATCGGCAATTCACGATCTTTTTCGGGCGTGACGCAGTGACTTTCCGACGTTTCCGGAAGCGATACGCGGCGTATAGATAAAGCAGCCCCCTAGTGGAGTATCCTATGTTAAGTATAGGCGTCGTCATCGCGTCGGAAAATAAACAAATCGCGTCGCTTGCGTAAAACATTCATGAATGGGGATGTGACGTCATTGACGTTCACTGACAGAATTTGGAGCATGCGCACTGGGATGCATTGACACTCGACGCATGCGCAGTACGTTCGCCGCGGGATCGCGCTTAGTTAGAATACTACACGCCCCGTACCCGCCCAATTTGAATTCCGCCGGCTCATTTGCGATGCGCTGCCGCAACTTTAGGAGCAAGTGCTTCCTGAATAACAGCACTTGCTCCTAAAATTTCGGCAGAGTAACGTAAATGAGAAGCGTTACTCCAGAGCAAAGATGCTCTGATCTACCTGAATCTGGCCTATAGGATCTACAAGCTATGGTACAAATTACTGATCACATCTCATGTACTGACAGCCTCTCTCATTTCTTGAGACCCTAACATGCCAGAAAAGTACAAATACCCCCCAAATGACCCCTTTTTGGAAAGAAGACATTCCAAGATATTTAGAAAGAGGCATTGTGAGTTTTTTGAAGTTGTAATTTTTTCCCACAATTCTTTGCAAAAATCAAGATTTTTTTTAACAAAATGTTCATATTAGCAGGTTATTTCTCACACACAGCATACAGTATGCATACCACAAAATACACCCCAAAACACACTCTGCTATTCCTCCCGAGTATGGCGATACCACATGTGTGAGACTTTTACACAGCGTGGCCACATACAGAGGCCCAACATGCAGGGAGCACCATCAGGCATTCTGGAACACCCAGACCAATTCTGACATTTCTCTCCTACATGTAAAAATCATCATTTATTTGCTAGAAAATTACATAGACCCCAAAACATTATATATGCTTTTTTAGCAAAGAGCCTAGAGAATACAATGGCGGTCGTTGCAACTTTTTATCGCACACGGTATTTTCGCAGCAATTTTTCGAACGCGTTTTTTTGGAAATAAAACAGTTTTGTGCTTTAAAAAAAACAAAAAAAACATTAAAGTTAGCCCAATGTTTTTGCATAATATGGAGGTCTAGGGCTAAAATGATTGCTCTCACTCTAACGTTCACAGCAATACCTCACATGTGTGGTTTGAACACCGTTTTCATATGTGGGCGGGACTTAAGTTGGCGGTCGCTTCTGTATACGAGCACGCAGGAACAGGGGGTGCTTTAAAAAAATAATAATGTTTTGATCACTTTTATTCCTATTACAAGGAATGTAAACATCCCTTGTAATAGGAATATAGCATGACAGGTCCTATTTACAGTGAGATGTGGGGTCAATAAGACCCCACATCTCACCTCTAGGCTGGAATGCCTGAAAAAAAAAACGATCCTGGTTTCGATCGTAGAGGTGAGTCGGAAGAAGCACCAGAGGGAGAAGGGAGGGGGGACGTCCCCTTTGGCCTCCCGTAAGAACAATCAAGAGGCGGAACAGCCGACATGATTGTTCCTATGGTGTAGGGATTCGCCGGCTGAAAAAGATGATCCCTGCACAAAGTCAAGGAAGTCATGACGGCCGGCGGGCAACAAGTGGTTAAAAAAAAATTTTCCCCAGAGTATTAGCCGTGGGAATTGCAGAGTATTGGTGCGGGGGTATTGCAAAATATTGGTGCGGGGGGTATTGCAGAGTATTGGTGCGGGGGGTATTGCAGAGTATTGGTGCGGGGGGAATTGCAGAGTATTGGTGCGGGTGGTATTGCAGAGTATTGGTGCGGGGGGTATTGCAGAGTAATTGCGCGGGGGTATTGCAGAGTAATTGCGCGGGGGTATTGCAGAGTAATTGCGCGGGGGTATTGCAGAGTATTGCCGGGGAGTAATGCAGAGTATTGCTGGGGAGTAATGCAGAGTATTGCCGGGGGTATGCAGAGTATTGCGCAGGGGGGGTATGCAGAGTATTGCGCAGGGGGGGTATGCAGAGTATTGCGCAGGGGGGTATGCAGAGTATTGCGCATGGGGGTATGCAGAGTATTGCGCAGGGGGGTATGCAGAGTATTGCGCAGGGGGTATGCAGAGTATTGCGCAGGGGGTATGCAGAGTATTGCGCAGGGGGGGTATGCAAAGTATTGCGCAGGGGGTAATGCACAGTATTGCAGGGGGTAATGCAGGGATGGCTGAGGAGGGATGGATGGATCTGTGACTGCAATAGTCACAGATCCAGCCACAGCGCTGCTGACACCCGCGCTCCCCCTCTCACACTGTACCGATCGGTACAGAGAGAGGAGGGATGAACCGGCGTCATCAAATGACGCCGGTTTGTTTACATGTGATCACTCCGTCATTGGACGGAGCAATCACGTGGTAAACGGCCGCTATCAGCGGCAATTTACAGCGATTCGTGATCGGCCGTCAACCGGCGGTCACGGACATTCCCGCGTGCGCGCCCCAGGGGGTGCGCGGGAGAGCGATTCTGGCAGGATGTCCATGGACGTCCTCCCAGAGTTAAGCAACCGCCCTGTAGACGTATATTGTCTATGGGGCGATGATTAACTGGTTAAGTAGCTCCTCTGCATCCACGACTATAATCTAAATATTAAGGGAGGTATAGACTTCAATGACCAAATGATAAAGCCCTATGTAGCCTCCCACAGAACTGAACACTGGTATAAAAAAGTGTCCATAAATTTATTTCAATTGACTCTATACTATACTGACTTAACAGGAGAGCACAACGTGGTTAGTTCTCTAGCTTTGCTGGGAACTCAGTCTGCTCTCCTCCAATTTTCAGACCTCACTGGTCTGGTTACATTGTCATGCCTGTGATGCCTCACTTTGCTGTGCAGCAACTTTAACTTGACTTGTTAAGTCTAATGCCCCTTACACGTGATCCGAAAATCGGACGAGAGATTGTCTAAATTTTTTCACTTAATAGTCGCGTATCGAAAATGGAGAGGTTAGTAAAGTCACGAAAATTCTCGTTCGACAGGAAAAAAAAATCAGAAGTGATGTCGTGTTGTAGTGTATTTGTATTGTATTTTTGGACGACAACTGTACTGACTAAATGAAAATCGTACGATCTGGTATAGTACGTTTGTGCTTGTCCGATCTAATAATATCAGATGAACTATCGTGATCGGCTCTAGAAAGCTCTGTACTAACGATCCGATTATCGTACAATCGTATCGAAAGCGGTATTGTTCGTTCGATTTTCGTATCAGGTGTACAGGCCATAGGAGCCTTTTAAGCCAAACACAGCTATGGTAGGTGCCGCATGGTAGTCTAATGTAAAATCACCATTGGGATTTAAAAAAAAAAGGGTCATCCAAGAGACAAATGTATTGCCTTTCAAACCACCTGTTAAAAATTGTTTTTTTTAGGGAGGTGGCAGAGACCTGTATGAATGAGCTCAGAGTTGCATGGGTAACTTATAAGCATCATGTTTTTGTTGTAAAATACACGGGATTGTATTATATTTCCACATAGAGGTAAATCGTGCTAAACTGAGTTTTATAAATAAACAGAAAGGTGATATCACCAGGCATACTGACGGGAAGAGGCCATGATGTCCGATAACAAATGAATGCCCTTGAGTTACTCTGACCTCTAAACCTGTTTGAGAGATAACATTTTATCATTTACAAACTCACATCACAAGATATTCAGACTTCAAACATGTTGTGATATAATATATTTAAAATATAGTAAAATAAATAATTCTCGATAGACTCTATTAAGACCCTTTTCACACTGGGGCAATTTTCAGGCGATTTGGCGTTAAAAAAAAGCACCTGCAAAGCACCTGAAAGAAGCCTCATTTGCAATCGTAATTTTTTTTAAAGTTAAAGCGCCTGAAAAATGCCCCAGTTTGAAAGGGGTCTTAGGGTAAACATACTTCCATTACCTTACTGAAAAGGAATGTCACGCTGAAAGTATATACAAAAAATGTGTGTTTACCATCTATGGGGTAGATTCACGTACATCGGTGCATCTTTATGCCGCCGTATCGTATCTTATTGGCGCTACGCAGGGAGACAAGTATGGAATTCACAAAGAAAATGCTCCCAACGTTGCGCCGGCGTAGCGTATTTTCGTCGGCGTAAGCCGACGTAAGTCAAAGTAGATGGAAGTGGGCTGGAAGTGGGCGTGATACATTTAAATGAAGCGTGACCCCATGCAAATGATGGGCTGAGCTTCAAACAACCACTAAAAATGAACAGCGCATGCATCGTATCTTGGACACATCCCAGTGCGCATTCTCACAGTCACGTCGAAAATAACTGCCTAAGATACGTCAAAACACTGCCTACGACGTGAACGTAACCTACGCCCAGCCCTATTCACGTACTACGTAAACAGCGTACACAACGTAAAATTTGACGGCGTCCGTTCCCTGGTCCATATCTTTGCATGGGTTGCGCCTCCTATATGAGGAATAACTTTACGCCGGACGTAACCCTTACGCAAATCGCTTAAAACATGCGCCGGGCGCATCTACGTTCGTGAATCGGCGTATCTTCCTCATTTGCATATCTGAATCGAAACTTCCATATGCATCCAGCGTAAATATGCGCCCACGATACACCTGCGTAGGAAAGTTACGTCGGTCGGAAGAAGCCTATTTTTCAACATAACTTAGTTTGTGGGTCCGGGGCATAGATACGACGGCGCACATCTGTAGATACGTCAGCGTATATGCTACGTGAATCCGGGCCTATGTGTCTATAGTGTACAGAGAGGATGCATTTCCTGCTACCCAATCTGCTGTGGGTCCCCATAATATCTGGGCATCCAGCAAACTAGGGTTGTCCCGATACCACTTTTTTAAAACCGAGTAAAAGTACAGATACTTTCTTTCAAGTACTCGCAGATACCGAATACCAATACTTTTTTTTAAATCTCATGTGACAGCGGCACATGTGTCAGTATGTTTTTTTTTTTTTTTTTTTTTTATCTTTAACAATTTTTTTATTTTTTTTATTTATAATACTTTCTTTTTTTTAAGGGGGGGGGGGGGGGTGGACCGTGTTTTTTCTTAAATTTTTTTATTTTCTACAATTTTTTTTATTCTTTTGTTTTTTTATTCTTTATTTTTTTTATTTATTTTTTTCAGCCCTGTTGTGGGGCTTTGGTGAGATATTAGGGGTCTTAACAGACCTCTGACATCTTCCCTTTGAGACAGGGAAAGGGACTAGGGACACATGTTCCCCTGTCCCTTTCTCAGCTGCGCTGAAAATGAATGGAGTGAAGATAGCGTCTTCTCTTCATTCATAAACTGAAACATTTGTAATCACAGATTGCAATGTTTTAGTTATGTGAATGGACAGTCAGTGATCACTGACTCTGTCCATTCGGAGCAGTAAGGAGCCGGATTTACCGGCTCCTACCACGCTCTCCATCCTGACAATTCCAGGGGGTGCAGGAGAGGCACGGAAGGGGAGAGAAACACGGCGGGATACACGGGATACACGGCGGGATGCGCAGGATACACGGCGGCATACACGGGATACACAGTGGCATACATGGGGGCATACACGGGATACACGGCAGCATGCACGGGATACACGGCAGCATGCACGGGATACACGGCGGGATGCACGGGATACACGGCGGGATGCACGGGATACACGGCGGCATACACGGGATACACGGCGGCTTTCAGCTGCTTGAAAATCAGCAGTGATCGGTGCTTGGAACTTCCCCATGCACTGATCACCGTCGACAGTACAAGTATCGGGTGAAGCATCGGGTTCATTTGCCCCGAGTACAAGTACTCGGGCAAATGCTTGGTATCGGTCCCGATACTGATATTAGTATCGGGACAACCCTAGTAGATGTAATAGACTGGCCAAGCATGTCTCCAGACCTAAACCCTATTGAGCATCTGTGGGGAGTCCTCAAATGGAAGGTGGAGGAGCGCAAGGTCTCTAACATCCACCAGCTTTGTGATGTCATCATGGAGGAGTGGAAGAGGACTTCAGTGGCAACCTGTGAAGCTCTGGTGAACTCCATGCCCAAGAGAGTTAAGGCAGTGCTGGAAAATAATGGTGGCTACACAAAATATTGACACTTTGGGCCCAATTTAAACATTTTCACTTAGGGGTGTACTCACGTTTGTTGCCAGTGGTTTAGACATTAATGACTGTGTGAGTTATTTTGAGGGGACAGCAAATTTACACTGTTATACAAGCTGTACACTCACTAGTTTACATTGTAGCAAAGTGTCATTTCTTCAGTGTTGTCACATGAAAATTAAAAATAAAATATTTACAAAAATGTGAGGGGTGTACTCACTTTTGGGGGATACTGTATTTGACTGCAGTTTACCGAATGACATAAACTTTACATATAATTTTTATCCTGACTGCAGCTGCCTTTGAGAAAATGCTTTAACTACAATCATGTTTATGATTTTTTTTCAAGGCATCCCACATCTACCACCAACATGTCTATACCTCCCAACTTTTTGAGATAGGAAGAGGGACTCCTTAAGCAAAAGTATGTAGGCATAGGACACCCCCCACCACCACCATGCCCCCTTAAATGAGAATTATAGTTAAACCCACAAGTACTTTTCTTGCCACTACTATTAATTTACAACTGTCTTTTAAAATTTACAAATGCAGCAATTTAGAAATTGGATCAGAGGTTTAGCACTTGTAGCACTACCCCCGCAGGAGCCGCTGGTTAGATTTGGGATCTACTCTCTCAAATTTGTTCACCCCCTTAAAGTGGCTGGAACCCTCTCTTGGCACACCAGGCAAATGCAATAGTATTGTGTCTCCCACTTGGCTGGGGCCACAATAACACATATAAAATATGCAATGCAACACAATAATATGATTACCTTCTTCAACCTGCAGCTCCAGGAGTAAACACACCTCACACAGTCAATATAGTTAAAACCAAAAGGGTTAACTTTACTTGGTATATGGTAAAGGGGTAGAATGAGACTGATCAACAGGTTAAACATACACAGACAATTATATAAGAAATTACTCTGCAAAGGCCTTTTGCAAGAGTCAGCAGATAAAGACAGAACTTGAACTAAACCAGTAGTATAAAAGTTGCTATAGGCAGTCTATGCTCGCGAGCTTCCCCTATTGGGCAGTTCTATGAAACACAAGTGCAGAAGAGCAGTTCTATGAAACACAAGTGCAGAAGACCCTGGCCAGGGTGGGCTCAAACAGCTTCAGAATGTTCCTACAGGATGAAATCTCTGTTGATAACGTTGGTGAACTTAATTAAATTGTAATCCAAAGAGGGAAGTTAAACTTGGTCAAAGGGGTATGAAGAACACAAATGCTTGTGGACAGATCGTCCAGTCAACATCAGTAAATACTGCTAGCGTGACTTTCAGATGTTAGGCCTCTTTGTTAAAACAGCGAATAATACGTAGCTCCGTCTAATGGTGTACTGTTAACTTTATAAGATAATATTAAAACTCGGGCAAGTGCCCTCTCATCCGAACAGACTCAATCCGTCTGAGGCCTTCACGGAAGAAGAACGCGCCAAACAGTCACCGCTCCGCAACTCACGATCTCCGGATCAACAGCTCCCCACTGTTACGTTAGTCAACTGGTGAGTTCCTCCGGTCTTCTGGAAGCATGAACTGCTTCCCCTCCGGATGATTGGTCTCCGGATGGATCCCTTTCCAGGCTTCAGGCCTAGCTGCTTGGCTGTAGTTGCTCTCCTCTGCTCCGCAGAGGGGAGAATGTAGATCCTAAGAGACCGAAAACAGCTCCTCTCTTCCTTTAAGTAACCTCCCCCTTAAGGCTGTGCGGAGGTGTCATGTGTTCCAGGAAGGCAAGGCATTGTGGGAAATGTAGTCTGTTCCTACTAATTGTCATCAATGGAGTCCGTTTCTCCTGGTACCTTTAGTCCCACAATGCACCGTTGTTAAGAAATACAAACACATATGTACAATACCACTGGAACACTGGTGGGGATTCAAGTCTGCACTGCTATCAATGGTCCATGATGGCATGACCCATCTACACACTATAAAATAGGGTGACCAGTAGACATGTGCACAGAATTTTTTTTCGTTTTTTTTTGTTCTGTTTCGTATCGTTCCGTTTTTTCGTTTTCGTTCGTTTTTCGTAAGACGCCCGTTTTCCTGTTTGTTCCCGTTCGTTTTTCGTATGACGCGTTTTTTTCGTATTCCGATCGTTTCGTATTTTCGTTACTGTTTTATTTTCGTACATGCGGGATGGTTCGTTATTCTGTTTAATTCATGTTCGTTACTTGTTAGACAATAATTTTCGTGAATTTTCGTCAATGATTTGCAGTATCTTGAAACCCTTTTCTTTTGCTATTTTCAGTCGTATGTTCATATGACATCTATAACAAAAGATTTGCATTCTGTATTTTAAATTCCTTCTTTCTGTTCGTATTTTGGATTCAAAATACAGCATGCAAATCTTTTGTTATAGATGTCATATGAACAATGAACATAGGACTGAAAACAAACAGAAAAAGGATTGAAACAAAATACAGAATGCAAATCTTTTGTTATAGATGTCATATGAACAATGAACATAGGACTGAAAACAAACAGAAAAAAGATTCAAACAAAATACAGAATGTAAATCTTTTGTTATAGATGTCATTTTTGTTCTTTTGCCGTTTTCGTTTCGTCGGATCATTCGTTCGTATTTGCGGTTGTTCGTTATGCGGCTCATTCGTAATCTCGTAGTTTTCGTATTTTGGTGCTTTAATTTTTTCGTATGTACACATTATCCTGCGAAAATAACTTTCGTACGAACGGGAATGCACATATCTAGTGACCAGACATCCCCGGTTTCCAGGGACAGTCCCCGGACTAAGGGCACTGTCCCTGGATCAAGTCTGTCCCCGGATTTGATTTGAATGCCCCATACCTCCCTTTTCAGCCTGACCATAGCGGCACCCACTGCCACAGGGGTTGAGCCTTCCTTGCACTGCAGGGTCCTGTTTTATGTCCGGGAGCAGGCCGGATGTAACTTTAAGGGATGACAGATGAATCCTGGTCCTCCTGACTCCTGACCTTGACACAAGTTACGTTTCCGTGTTTGAGAACGGTTTAATCCCATAAAGTAAGACAGTGTTCATGGACCTCCTGACACCATAATAACTTAATTTAGATTAAGTTATTATGGTGTCTAAGGGCCCTTTCACACGTACGGACCGTATATCCGCATTTTCATCCACCCGTTTGCGGATGAAAACGGGACATACATTGGTCCCTATGTGATTACGGGTGTCAGCGGATAAACATCCGCCGACACCCGTAATTGTCCGCATCCGCAATGATCCGATTTTTCGGAAGGAAGAAAATCCTATTTTTCTTCCGTCTGGCGGATCGGATCGGATGAATACGGACATATGGTCCGTGTTCATCTGATCCCCCCATATGGGAGAGCGGAGGAAAGACAGGGCGGTCCCTGTACAGTGTGCAGGGACCGCCCTGTCAGCCGACGGCTCAGCGGGGATTTTACGGAGGATCCCCGCTGAGCTAAAGCGGACACACGGAGGCGGATCATTACGATCCACCCCGTGTGAAAGGGCCCAAATTGTTCCTTTAACATTTGTAGTCTTATAACAGTAGGCTATTAAAATGTATTTATTTATGTTCAAAGGCATCCTATGTGTTGTTACCATGCAATCTTTTACTGTTCTGAATTGTTAATTTATATCGTTATTGTTGAACCAAAATCTTTTGGTAAGAATAAAATATGCATTGAATTTTTTTTCTCTATCTTATCTTCTTAACATTTGGTAGTCATTAGGGACCGATACCAAGTATTTGCGGGAGTACTTGTACTCACGCAAATGCTCCCGATACCTAAATAGAATACTTTTTTTGTATTTATCACCATGTTCTGTGAAAATTCTTTGAGTTTTTTACTACTGCGTGACAAGAAAAAAAAACATTTTTATTCATTTTTACTAATTTTTATTCTTTTAAAATGTCTTGAGTCAGAGTTCTTCATAATTCTAAAGAAAATATCCTTAGTCTGTATTGTGGTTTGAAAACTGTCACATGACATTTAAAAAAAGTATCGGTATTCGGTATTGGCGAGTACATGAAAAAAAGTATCGGTACTTGTACTCGGTCCTAAAAAAGTGGTATCGGGACAACCCTAGTAGTCATACCCCAAAAAATTCTAAAAAGTATAATTTTTTTTATCTCATAGATGAAATGTGAGAAATATATCATGCAATCATTCTCTAAACACATAACACATACACTGCATATATAATTTGAGGAAAATATACTTATAAAATAGTTTACCATTTGCCAATAAAAAATAAATATGTCCATTTAAAAAATCTGGTCACCTAACTATAAAACACCTTTTAAAAGATAAAAGGTGTAGTTTATATACAACTATATAGATCAGACAAAAATGAGGGACAAATGAGGAGGAAAGAGGGACTTTGTTCCAATTTAGGGACAGTCCCTTGAAATCGGGGACAGTTAGGAGCTAGGAACATGTCAATGTCCTAGGTGATTGTGTAACTGCAGAAATAATCCTATTTATTTACAAATGTTTAGGGCTTGTTGACCTTTTCAAGTCAATGACCTTCTTTTAGCAATGAGAACAAGTGAATCAGATTGCTGTCATGCAGATAAACAGTAGAAATAAGCGTAAGCTTCTTCTTTTTCCTAGGAACTACAACTCCCATGATGCATCAGGAGCACAGCAGCCTCTCCTCTTCTCCTGTGCCAATAGCAAGCAACAAGTGGGGAGCTGCCCATGTACATAAAGGCTTGAGCTGCTCAGCTGTCACAGAAATCAGAGCTTTGCTGCTTCTTCTGTATCAAGAGATGGATGCAATTCTGAAGTGCAGTGAAGAGTCTATGGGGTCGGATTATTACACTCTGTTAGGATGTGATGAGCTGTCCACGGTGTGTATGTCCACTATTCAGCCTGCATAATGCTTTGTCACATTATATTCCATTGTCCTGTGCAACTTTGCATCTCTTCCTTTAGTAGAGAACATGTGTATCCAATATTTGGATGCTGCAGACGGGTCTCAATTATTTTTACATATTCAGATTGATTTAATTATACTTTATATGAACAGGGATCACACTAGTATAATGCATCCAATGTACTCAAATAACAGCTTCAGCTTTTATATGAAATCGTCATTTAACATGTTTTACAATTCCTAAGTCTGGGACCGCACAGTACAGGATAGATTTAATATTCATTTCTGTATGTACGTATTTATATTGTGTTAGTAAATGCCAGAATTTCCCCCCATATATTATTTTGGTGGTAATGTATTCCAAATATTCTTTGTAAAAGGAGATAGGAAAATGTGAAAAGAAGATTTGTTAATTTATTTAAAAAATAGATTAAGGGCTAGTCCCACATAATCATGATAAGCTATGTTCAATCAATTGGCAGTCATCTTTGTTATTTGTGATTTTCCTAATATGATAAATATTGAAATCGGATTGGTTGCTCTGGGTGATTTCACATGTTTGCTTATTAGTACATCATCTGTGTGTCTGTACTGCCCCATTTTATAACCTCAGCAGACGTACATGGAAATTGTCACTTTTTAATGCTAATTTCATATATTTTCTGCAGGTATTATTATAGCTACTATCTGTACATTTCCACCCTAAATAGCTATAATGAGTATATATTTTTGTCATGTTTGTTATTTTTTACTAGATTGAAGTAATTGCTTTTGCTGAATACGATTCTTAGCTGTCCAGTGACACATGTTATGCATTTGTCTTCTACATTAATCACACAATATAATTACACTGTTTGCTTTCCTTGACGTCACAGAGGGCTTCATTACTTTGCTAGGCAATGCATACCACCCACTCTGTCACCAAAGAGGCATACAAGATCAGCGCATCAGTAGCACAAGTGGAAATCGGGTTCATCAATTGTTTGTGAGCTAAAAAATCTGCTGTGATTTATCTTTGCACAGTTTTCATATTTTGATGCCTCGTACACACAATCAGTTTTCAGAAAACAGTGAGGACAGCTTTTGCTAGGGAATCCCAGCCATGTGTATGCTCCTCGCAGTTTTTTTAGACGGGAAAACTGACCAAAAACCAGAGGACAATAAAAGAGAACTATGGGAAAAACTGCAATGGAGCATACACATGGCCGGGAATCCCGGCCAAAGCTCCATCGCAGTTTTCCTTTTGCTGTCGGGAAAACCAGCTGTGTATAGGGGAAAGACGGAACCGACAGGAACTTTTCCAGTCAGAAATCCTGCACATGTTTACGGGGCATGAGTGTTACCTGTAATATCTACACTATATTTTCAAAAGTATTGGGATGCCTGCCTTTACATTCACATGAAATTTAATGGCATCCCAGTCTTAGTCCATAGGGTTCAATATCGAGTTGGCTCACCCTTTGCAGCTATAACAGCTTTAACTCTTCTGGGAAGGCTGTCCACAAGGTTTAGGAGTGTGTCTATGGGAATGTTTGACCATTCTTCCAGAGGCACATTTGTAAGGTCAGGCACCGATGTTGGACAAGAAGGCCTGGCCCACAGTCTCTAATTCATCCCAAAGGGGTTCTATCTGGTTGAGCTCAGGACTGTGTAGACCAGTCAAGTTCCTCCATCCCAAACTAGCTCATCCATGTCTTTATGGACCTTGGTTTGTGCACAGGTCCAAATAATTTGATGGAGGGCGGATTATGGCGTGGGGTTGTTTTTTAGGGGTTGGGCTTGGCCCCTTGGAACTCTTAAGGCATCCAAGTCATTTTGGACAATTTCATGATCCAAACTTTGTGGGAACAGTTTGGGTGGGGATGTCCCCTTCCTGTTGCAACATCACTGTGTTGCAATGCAACACATCACCCGGTGCCACCTACTGCCTGACATTAGTGGTTCCTGTGATGTAATCTAATTGAAAAATGTATGTAGTGCATCCAGCTGTCCATCGAATTCTACTACTCCATTGGAAGAAAATAATATACCTTAAAATACTAACAGCTTTCTTAGAATTGTTGGAAATGCTATTTTGACTTGCTGTCTGCATAAAGAATTAAGCAGCCAGACAGTATTGGACCCTAATTTATTGCTGGGCATCACAGTAAATCGGGAATAACACGATCTACTATGGCTATAGATGCATCCATTGTTGTCTTTGCATTTTCTACTTTTTACTACATCACTGACATCTTCCTTGCTTATTGCTTACCTCTCAGGATATACAGTATTCTGATATAAAATCCCTCACAGGAGCATCCGTTTATGGCATAAATATACTACAACACCACAGATCAATTTTTAGTCTGCTTGATGACCATTTGAACACTTCAGAAAGGATTTTCCAGGTATCTTTTCTTCCTGAATTCACTGCTTTGTGAAATTACAATAAAATTGATTGAACACAAAAATGATTTCTCAGATAGGCTCCTTTTCTGTTGTACTTGGAGGAGTCTAGTTTGTTTCTGGTCCATTGATGGACACATGAAGTCTCTCACCTTTAGGTTATGTTGCAACATATAGTAGTATTAGACCCTGCCAAACAAGCTGAAAGCAAACCAAGGATAACATCTCCCACAACCAGCATGCCTCGTTTTTTTGCTAGTGTCATAGAAGGGCGGACATCTTTTCTGCAGCTGTGCTGTGTTAATGACTAACTTTTTTTTTGCTAGATCCCTTTTTTCATTTTCACCTGCTACCAGCTGCTCAGATTTTTGTGAGTACCCGAGGCCTTGCCTCTTTCCCTAAGCTTACACATTGCCTTATCTTCACACAGTCACAACATGTCTGATTCTCACTGTATCAGGTGTCCCCCGAAACTTCTTCCTGCTTTGCAGTGTCAAGATGGAGGGTGTTCCAGTGATCCTCTTTTCTCTAGACTAGCCCACATGGATCTGGTACACTGACCTGGCAAGACTCCTGCCATGTGCTTCATAGGCTCTGCCACACTGTCAGACTCTTCTATCCCAAGGACTGATTTGCTATCCTGCTTCACAATTGTTAGCTTACTGCCATGACTGTTGAAGAACAGGTTCTGAGAGACACAGCTTTCTTTGAGTCTGTCATTCCTAAGAAATTAAAAGACATAAAAACTCAGACATAGAATTCATATTTGACTTGATGTGGGTTTTTTGGATGAATTTTCTCCTTCCTGTAGCAGGGTCTGGACCAGCGTTTGGCACTCAGCTCTAATAAAGGTCAGGTTCTTGCCATTTCTATTATGTTTTAGAGACCACTCTAGACCACTGTAAGATATTTTTACAGAGGGCCTTCCATATAGCTCCCCTGTCCATTCCCCTGTGACTCCATGAGATCTGAATCTGGTGCCCTCTGCACTTTAGACACTGCCCAGGTCCAGGACTTCCTTCTTGCCTAAGGTTGTTTCTGACTTTCACCTCAACCACAGTTCTTCTGTCCCTCTGCTTGTCTTCAGTTTAACAAAAGAAAATTTCCCTCTATTGTCTGGAAGTGGTTCAAAAGCTAGTCATAAATTTAAGTAGTTGCCATTATTGTATAGCTTGCTTACTGGATATGGTGTGGGGTCATCCTTGGACGCCTTCAGCTGCCATTGTGCTGTTGCTGGGCTTCTAATGTGTCCCTGCGTCTTTAAGGAGGAATGGGCTCCCTTGTTGTGCGAAATTCCCGCCCTTAATTTATCCACTGCTACATATGCTCCATCTTTCAGACTCTCAAATATAAAGGCTAGAACCACACTTTACAGAGAAGCAGAGCAGCTTCTATATATAATTGCAAATGTGTTCAACTAAAAACTCTGTTTTTAACGTAATCTTTTTTTTTTTTTTTTGTAAAGTGATTCCACCATCTCTAGGTGGCTCAAGCAGACCATCATCCAGTGATTGCGTTCCACCCTTTTTAGTCAAGGTGCACTTGATTTAATGAGTGCCCCATGGACCAAACATCAAACCAAACCATCAAAGCAAACATCAAACCAAAGCATCAAACACCCATTTCCCAGATTTACAAGTCTGCCACCTGGTATTCTTTTTACACATTCAGAGGAAGGTCCTTCGTGAGGCTCTTTAACTTGATGACTTTAACCTAAAGGTTAAAGACTTCCTGTGTCCCTCAATGGACAGTGAGTACATAAATCCCCATGTGCTCATTAAGATGAGAGTAGAAATCAGTGATAAAGAGCAGATTAAAAAAAACTTTTTTTTTTTTTTACTTTGGTTATATTATTTAATAATCGGGCAATGAAAAATCAAATGTTTTCTGCCTTCTAATGTAACCTCTGATATAGTGGAAATATGAAGGGAATTGGACCTTCTTAACTCCGTTTTATCTCAGAAATCGACAAATTATGCAAAGTGGCCACACCAAATTTGTATTATGTTACATTCAGGGGTGTGAAATCATTGGGCTTGTGTGCATGATTATAAGCTGCACCCCATTACTTGATTAAAAAAAAAAAAAAAACATGCTTAGTGTGAAACAGTGGGCATGTTTATTGTTCTTGCTGGGGTGTTGCTAGGGTTGCAAAAGACCTGGGGCCTGTCTGGGAACCATAACTGGAGTAATAAAGTGGCACCTGTAGCGTGGCACGGCGAATGGTGTGGCCAAATTGCCTTAACCACACCCCTTTAAGCCCCTCCCATTGTTTAAACCACACCCCTTTAAGCCCCTCCCTCCAAAAACAAAAGCCTTCTTGTACCCATAAAATATGTATGTATGCTGCGTCACAAGCAAGAGTCTCACAGACATATATAAATCTCAGCACAGTCATTTAAAATAAACAAAAATCTTCCTTGTCAATATATCTTTATTGAGGTGATAAAGAAATGTACAATTCAACAAAATAAAATAAGTTAATTACAGACACAGAATAATTTCTTGGTTTACATAAGCAAAAATCTTCCATTACATATAATTTGATAGTCAGATATGAAGATAGTCAGAGAGCTGACATTTTATCTGAGCCAACCTTACAGAAAACCTTGGCAAGAATAGTCAGGGACTACTTAACTACCAGCAACTGTTAAGACAATGAACACTTTGGTGAGAAGCATGTAATGTACAATGTAGTGTATATAGTGCAGATATGAGAAAATCTTCAGAGCACCCAAACCTCAGGCTTTACAGCCCCCAACCTCGGTCTTCCGAGTCCCTCTCCAGTTCATCTGCACATTCCCCCTACCCCCCATATTCACAGACCTTACCTCAGAGTTTAAGATCTCTTAGGAATTGTAGATTTCTTTCTCCTGGCTCCAGTGGATGACATCAGCACCCCGCCCAGAGAAGCATTACCCGCTCCCATCCGCTCTCAGCTAGAGGAAGAGGATCTGTGTGAGTGAGGATTAAGCCACACAGAACCTGTGGCAAGAGCCAGAGAGCGGCAGTGACAGGAACGCCTGCAGTGCCTCAGATGTGTCTAATCCTTGGGGTCAGAGCACAGTGGGCCCCATCCCCCTCGGGGCACCATGTGCACTGCACACCTTGTACCCATGGATGATATGCCACTGGTTACATTGTAACAAAGATCTGGTGTGTTGACTGAAATCATTGTATTTTATCCAGTTAATAAACTGATGCAGTGAAAACAAAGCTATAACTATCCTGCCACAAGCTCATGGTCATTATGGCTATCTACCTATACACTCCTTCAATAGTTCTTTAAAATATGAACATGGAGTTGCTTTGGCCGACCAAGGCCAACATGATACAGCTGTCCGCTGAACTGCCCTTCTTAGCTACAGTATTTGGAGTTCTGTACTTATAAATTGACATTTAAGAATGAGGAGGAAGAACAAATGAACTTGTTTATTAACAGTGCGAAGAACTGTGTGCACTAATCCATAGCAATCAAAATCTTTTTTTCATTTTTTTCTAAGCTGCTTAAAGCTGATTATTGGTTACGTTGGAGTATTGCACAAGGATGCTTTTTTGCAATATACTGTATCTGCTGATAAACTTCTAAAGAAAACAGCAGATGTTGTGTTACGTGTCTATTGCATCCTACACCTGTGTGGTCTGTCATTTCCTGTCCTTTCATTGGCAGGTGAGCAGCTATGACTCAGCCAAGGGTTATTTTCCATAAAGGAAAAACTACAAAGAAAATCAATCCTGACAGGTCCCTGGTGCTCCGGGGGAATAACTGACCATTGTCAGGATGAATCTAACAGTACAATAATCTAGAGTAACATGTGTACACAGAACCACAGCTAGAAAATGTGTGTGTGTTTTTTATGCAGGTTGAACAAATTATTGCTGAATATAAAGTCAGAGCTCTTGAACGCCATCCAGACAAACACCCAGGAAACCAGAAAGCAGGTAAATTTATTTAAAAAATGTCATAACAAGAAAATTATACCTAAATATATACTCCAGTAAAAATTGAAAAATAAAGTTATGCATTTCAAAAATCTTCTTACCAAAAAGCTTTTGTTGGATGTGTCCTCTCCTGCACCCTATAAAACATAAATGAGATTTTGGCACTGGTATCTTTGGAATTAAGAAGGATTGATATTGGATGCAGAAGATTAAAGTGATATGCAAGCAAGAGGTTCAATGTATGTTAAGGATGATTAGTGTGAACAAACTGTAGTGTTAGGTTTACACGGTGGGTTAGTGTGGGGTATTGCTCGGATTACAGGCAGGCATAATGTTAATTTAGGGTTTATTGTGAGGTTAGCGTTAGGGTTACGGGGAGGATTAGAGTGAAGTCAGTGTCGGGTTTGGAGGAGGAATAAGTATGAAGTTATTCCTTGGGTTATTAGTGTGAGGGTTAGCTTTAGGGTTACAGAAAGGATTCATTTGTGGGTAATGTCAGGGTTTTAGGAAGGGTTAGTGTGAGGATTACATTTTGGGGTCATATGGGTTAGGGTTATAAGAAGGGTTAGTAAGAAGCTTCAATTTTGGGGTTACATGGGGTTGATAGGGTTATAGGAAGGGTTAGTATGAGGCTTACATTTTGGGGTTTTATGGGGCTGTTTTAGGGTTACAACTAGGGTTATAGGGATGGCTAGCTGTATGAAGTGAAGGTTAGCTTTAGAGTTATAGGGAGGGTTTGTTAGAGTTATGTGGATGGTTAGTGTGAGGGTTAGGGTTAAGAGAAGGAATAGTGTCCGGGGAATATTGAGTTGAGGCATTATTCTCCGTGCCAGGATCTCTGCAGAAAATCTACCAGTAACAAACTACCAGCACTGAAAGCCAATAGATCTTGACTATTGGCATTTATCTTGGAAGAGAGTGATGGAATAGAGACAGTTCTTTTTCAATCTGCTTGATCGTTTAATTCCCTAAGAGGTTGTTGGATCATAGAGTTGAGGGCTCCCAATAGACACGTGGAATATGTAGGACATAGCTGGACAGACTGGGGTAGAGAGTTCCAAAGGATGGGTGAGGCTCTAGAGAAGCCCTGGAAGCGAGCATGAGAGAAGGGGACAGGGGAGCTAGACAGCAGGGGGCTTTGGGAGGAGCAGAAAGGATGGCTTGGGTGATATTTTGAGACAAGATTAGCGATGTAGCTGAAAGCAGAGTTGCAAATAACTTTGTATGTTGTTAGTATTTTGAATTTCATTTGTTGGGCAATCAGAAGCCAGTGGAGGGGTTGGCAGAGAGGGGTAGTGGACACTAAGCAGTTGGTAAGGTACAGTGCCTTGAAAAAGTATTCATACCCCTTGACATTTTCCCACATTTTGTCATGTTACAACCAAAAACATTAATGTATTTTAATGGGATTGTATGTGATACACCAACACAAAGTAGCAAATAGTTGTGAAGTGGAAGGAAAATGATACATGGTTTTCAATTTTTACAGATAAATATCTGAAAAGTGTGGCTTGCATTGGTATTCAGCCCCCTTTGTTGTGGGGATGCTTTTCTTCAGCAGGGACAGGGAAGCTGGTCAGAGTTGATGGGAAGATAGAGGGAGCCAAATGCAATCTTAGAACAAAATCTGCAAAATACTTCAGACTAGGGCTGAGGTTCACCATCCAGCAGGACAACGACCATAAACATACAGCCAGAGCTATAATAGAATGGTTTAGATCAAAGCATATTAATGTGTTAAAATGGCCCAGTCAAAGTCCAGACCTATATTCAATTGAGAATCTGTGGCCAGACTTGAAAATTGCTGTTTACAGACACCCTCCATCCAATCTGACAGAGCTTGAGCTATTTTGCAAAGAAGAATCGACAAAAATATCACTCTCTAGATGTGCAAAGCTGGTAGAGACATACCCAAAAAGACTTGGAGCTGTTATTGCAGCAAAAGGTGGTTCTACAAAGTATTGACTCGGAGGGCTGAATACAAATGCACATTGCACTTTTCACATAATTATTTGTATGGCACAGTATTTATTATTTTTATATATTTGTGGGGCAAATGATTGAGAGACAATTGGGTTATACTGCCACCTAAGATTTGGACACTGGTATTAAAAAAAAAAAAAACTGTGACCAGCCTGGTATAACCCTACCCAGTCCCAGCATTCGCCGGTTTGTGAAAAGGCATACTATTAGTAAGAACACAAAGCACAGAGGGATTGGACCTGTATGCCTTAATGAACTCCAGGGAATGGAAATTATGGTAAATAACAAAATCCCCCTTTCTTCCATGTTCATTAAGGTACACAGGATTTAAAGACAATGGGGACATTCAAAATAGTGCAGCTGATGGGTGGGCAACAGTAACAAAACTGTAACCAGCCCACATACCAAAACAAGACTACTCTCCCCGCCCTTCTGGCTGGCATGTGTGGTTGCTTCTCCCAAGACACTAGGAAGAAGGATTTTCCCAACATCAGAGCTGGATTCCTGAGCCACCAGACATCCCATATGCTTTCAGACCAGGTTTCGCAAAGGCCAGTAGATGTCCCACCAAGTAGAGTGTCCCTTCATGTCATAGAGCTTGTTTGAAGGCTTCAAAAGGTATAGACCCCCAGGGCTTGCAGTTTAACTGGGAACCTGGCTTTGGTCTGAACTTTGAAGTTAAAAGCTTGGGAGTAACAAAATCATTTTTTTGGGGCCTTAGGCCACGTATACACGATCGGTCAAAACCGATGAAAACGGACTGAAGGTCCGTTTCATTGGTCCAAACCGATCGTGTGTGGGCCCCATCGGTCAGTTATCCTTCGGTCAAAAAAAACTTGCTTTAAAATTTAACCGATGGACGCCTAACCGATAGGTCAAAACCGATCGTTAGTACGCACGACCATCGGTTAAAAATCCTTGCATGCTCAGAATCAAGTCGACGCATGCTTGGAAGCATTAAACTTAATTTTTTTCAGCACGTCGTCGTGTTTTACGTCACCGCGTTCTGACACGATCGGTTATTTAACCAATGGTGTGTAGGCACATCAGACCATCAGTCAGCTTCATCGGTTAACCAATTGTCTCCCAATCCTGTGTCCTGTAATGAACGAGAAATTTAGTTTAAATTAGTCTTGAGCATAATGCTGGTTTTCTGGTTTGTAAAGGGATTTTGAAGTACCATGCAATGTTTACTGAATTACAGAAAATTATACTTTATGTAACTGTTTTTAATATAAACAGGCAGATATTATAGGCAAGGCTGACATATATTTAGGTAAATCATACCCTTGTGCAGACCCCAAATCCTTTGCTTTAATTTTTAATCAAAGAAATATAGTAAAATCTGTGCAAATGTTTCCTTATTATTGACTGTCAATGCAAAATTGTGGTGAGCCATTGGACTGAACATCACCATTTAAAGCCCCGTAGACACGCTCGGAATTTTCAATGGCAAAAGTCAGACAGACTTTGTGTATGCCCCATCGGAGTAATTCCATCGGATTCCATATCGGAATTCCAATGAATTCCATCAGAGTTTAGATAGAGAACATGTTCTCTTTTACTCCGATGGAATACCGTCAGAACTCCGATGTGATTTTGGTCGGACAAAGGTCCGATCCTGTGTACGGGGCGTAACTGTGCTATTTCTGCCATAAATGACTTTTTAACCCTAAATCCTAATTCATGTTGACAATTAAATCTTTGAACATACATTGTTACATTGCAGTTGAAGAGTTTCAAAAACTCCAGCAAGCCAAAGAAACCTTAACAAATGAAGAAAGTCGTGCTCATTACGATTACTGGAGACGGAGCAAAATCATGATCCCATATACGCAATGGGAAGCTTTACAGGATTCTCTAAAAATGGTACGTTTTTCTAAGTATGGTAGTGTAGGTGCCCTGCTCTAAGCTTGAATGTTCCCAATTACATTTAGTGTGATTTGAAGCTAAACTGTAGGCAGTTTTTATGTTTATATATTTCTGGACTCTGCTTAATCCCCCAAACTCAGTTGGTGATTGCTTCTGTCTGTTACTTTTGAGGGGGTTACATTAATCAAAGTGGGAAAGATAATCACCGAGTTATAAATATTTGTCTGACCTAACCAATCTCTGAGATCTTTGCTCAGTGGTATGGATTAAGGAGAGAATCACAGGAAATCAAGGCACGTGTACTGTACTACATATGGTAGTATGCTGCAATATTAAATACTTACCGGAATTTTTCTTTCCTGCCACCAATCAATAGCAGCATGCTACCACATGTATGAAGCCATGTTGGTGCCAGGGAAAAAGTTTTAAGCACCTTCCCAAAGTGTTCTTTCTCACCAGGGTTTCTGCCTAGAGAGGATATCAGTAAAAATTGTGCCTTCTATGGATATCAGTGAAAAGTGTGCCTTCTATTTGGACCTTTCCTGAGTGGGGGCATATACTGAAGGCTCAACGGCTTTAGCTGCCCTGCTGGGGGGGGGGGGGGTATATTCAGAGAGAGAGAGAGGGGCAAGAATGGAGCATCTTTTTGTTGAAAAATTGGGCAGGAGGGCTGGGTAGAAGCTACTGCTGGACAATGCAAGAAGAATTCATTGTTCAGAAATTAAGGTAGCTTTGACTGCTATAATAGACAGAGTCAAGGGCCAAATTCATAGAGAGATTCAATGCAAATTAAGGAAGACTGTGACTGCTGTTACAGGGGACCAGTGTTGCCAACCTACCAGATTGAAATTTACTGTCACGACACCGTAATTTACTGGCGCAGCCACGTTTTTACTGGCATTTCACAAAACTTACTAAATTGCATTTTTAGGTGCAAATTTCAGTATTTAGGCTACAAACAAGTACGCTAAACAAATAGCAATGTGATTTAAGGTAGATATCAAGGTAAAAAAAAATGTCTTTTGTTATTTTCGATATAATAAGGGCAAATTATTTAGTCACATCATCCCCTGCCTTCACCCCCCTCTGCCACCAACACCCCCTGCCTTCACCCCCCTCTGCGGTGCCACAATCTTCCCCTGCCTCCAATCTCCCTCTGCCTCCAATCTCCCGCAGGCCCCCATGCCTCCAATCACCCCCGCCTCCACCCCCTCTGTGGTGCCACCAACACCCTCTGCCTCCAATCACCCCCTGCCTTCATTGACCCCTGCCTCCACCCCCCTCTGCGGTGCCACCGCAGTCATCATCACCCCCTGCCTCCAATCTTCATGCGCAGTTCCAAGCCGAACCGATCTTGGCTATTTTTACTGGCTCATTCCCACAACTACGGACATTTACGAACGGGGGGAAAAATTGCCAGTTTTTACGAACTGTCCGTAAAAATACGGACAGTTGGCAACACTACAGGGGACCACCTCACCATCACCCCCAATAGGAGAGGTGCGATGCTTTTTTCTGAATAATTTTCATTTATAAACCAACAGTTTTAAAAGACTGTGACCATACATGTACCTGCACTGTATCAGTGGTTTTGTTTGGTCTGACTTTTATATATTTTACAGGCATGCTTGCGTGCTGGTATGTGTGTGTGTAATTTGACCCGGAGAACACAGAGACTTGATTGGAGGAAAGCTTTCCTTTGGCATTGGAGTGTGTTTTGACCTTATAGCGTGATATTGTGCAAGAATTTGTTTCAATAGAATTAGGTGGTTTCAAAAAAATTTCTCTTTGAACCTAGCAAATAAACATTTCCTAATCCAAACTTTGTAGTAGAATGCAGATGAGATGTTGCTCTGTAGTAACCCTCTTTATACTTCTGTAACATCTGTTTCTTTACTTTGGCATAGTTTGACGTCAGTCACTTAATGGAATTCAGTATAATAATGTGCTATTATTAAAATGATCACTAAATCTGTTTTGACACAGTAACTATGATCTCTGTTAAAGTACATTTTTCAGACAAGCTCAGATTAAGACAAAAAAGTGGAGTAATTATTTCTCTACTTGATTGTTTACCATCATATAATTGGACCGGTGATAAAATTTGGTTGTATGATTACAGCATCAGTAGGTGTATGTGGCCTTTAACCCAAGTGTCGGGATCAACATGGTGAACGTACAGGTCATTGACATATGGTTACATGTACAAGCATAGGTCAGGTCAGGAAGACAAATCACTATCCCGGTCACTGGAAGCCTACAGAATTTCCCAATGCCCTTACCTAGTGACATTATGGCTGCACGCAGAATGTTTAATGGTTCTGCCACTGCTCAATAATACTTCTCTGATCTGGCTTTTTTAAGTTTTCTGCCAGAATCATTTTATTTATCACCCATTCTCTGTATGCCCTTGAAAAAGTCCTCTTGCTACAAAAATCTCTCTCATGTATGTTGTGGGATGTGGGCATATTAGCATGGTACCTTCCCTCTCTATTTATGAGGGTTTAATATCACTTTAAGGACCAGTTCCAAGAAGATGTGTAGTTAGTGACTGGTATTTTTAAAATACTGGCTTTCACATTGATACCTAAAAGGTGATTGGAACATATATATTTTTTTTTAATCAGATAATTTTTATTGAAAACAAACACAAAAACAAAAAAAAAACTTTTTTTCCAATTTACTATATAAAACAAAACCAATAATGGTGAGGACGCTTAGGTACCAGTGTGAAATGACCGTAAGGTCTGATCTGTCATTTGTTCAAACAGTAATATATATAAAACACTACATTCAGATACAAATGTATGATAGTAAAATAAGGCAACTGTGGATGTAGAGCTTTGATCTCTTTGCCTGTCATGAGTGCCCTCCATATAACATTTTTTCCCCTTCTGCACCCAGGCCTAACATGGTCCATGGGCAGAGCAGGGTACCACCATCCCCTAACTTAAAGGGTGGAACATATTTTACTATTGGAAGATTATGTATTAAAGGGGAACTAAACCCCCAGAAATAGTTAATTCAACCCTTCCAGATTTGTGGAGGTTACATCCCTCACTGGCTGCTATCATGGTTTGCCTTGCCCCTTCTGGGTGCCAGGTTTTTGGCCGCTTGATTGGCTGGTGGGTGAGTGGCATCATCCTGTGCATGCGCACAGAAGTAAGTAATTCCAGCACAGAGGGAGTGTGCCAGGAATGCATGCTGAGCTGCAAACGCACAGCTAAGTGTACATTCAATAGAAGACGGTGAGCAGGCAGGTACGTTTTTGATATTACAGAAGACAGATTGCATGTCTTTTCTGCAATAATTGCTGCCTGCTCGCAGTTCTTTACTACTTATGTTTAGTTGCACTTAAAATCAACACAACAATTGTATATAGTTTGATGATATATTAGTAAATTCTGTGTATGTATGTTTTTAGTCAATGCATTGGACTGTGAAGAACAAGAAGGAAGCGATGCTGGAGGCTCCATACAAACCTTCAGATGGAGCACAAGATGACATTATAAATGATGCGGAAGAAAAGAATAACCCACTCCGCAATGAGAATTACATATTGGAGGAACCTCAGGAAAATATTGATTTACTGTCACCTAAAAGTCCTGAAGGTAACACAAGAATTAGTGGCTCTTGATCTTACATAGTTACATAGTTAGTCAGGTTGAAAAAAGACACAAGTCCATCCAGTTCAACCATAAAAAAAAAAAATGAACAAACAAAATAAAACATCCCATACACCCAACTCCATACCCACAGTTGATCCAGAGGAAGGCAAAAAAAACCAGCAGAGCATGATCCAATTTGCTACAGCAGGGGAAAAAATTCCTTCCTGATCCGCCGAGAGGCAATCGGATTTACCCCGGATCAACTTTACTTACAAAACTTAGGGCCAGATTCAGAGAGCCGTAACTCCTGTCTAACTGGTGTTAGACTGGAGTAATTTCAAATTACGCGCGTTTTTTAGCTAGTCTGAAACCTCAAACCATGAATAGACGGCTGCGGGCTTCAATTCGACTGGATTACGTGTTCGTACGCCTTCGGATCTACGCTGCAATAAAATTGCGGCCACTGGGTGGACTTCCCGTCGTTTTTCGCGTCGGGGTATGCTAATGAGCTTTTGCCGGCGATCCCTGAAGTTACGATCTTCAATCGCAATCTCTTACGGCATCTTTAGTCATCTTTTTTTTTGCGTAACACTATACCAGCTTTTTGCTGCTCTAATATTAGACAGCCCATGTTAAGTATGGCCGTGGTCCCCGCGTCGAATTTCAACGTTTTCCGACGTCTTTTATTATTTTTTACGTAAGTCGTCCGGGAATAGGAATGTCCGTAAACGACGCTACTCAAACAAAAAATTACGTAACGATGTGATTTCGCGCAATGCACGGCGGGAAATTTCTGAACGGAGCATGCGCAGTTCGATCGCCGCGGGGACGCGCTTAATTTAAATGCTTCACGCCCCCTAATCGCGTATTTCGATTACGCGGCGAGAAATAGACTACGCCGCCGTATCGTATGGGCAAAAATCTACCAGAATTCGATGTAGAGCCTGGTAAAAATACGTCAGCGTAGAGTATTTCGAATACGCTGCGCAAATTTACGGGTCTCTGAATCTGGCCCTTAGTACCCAGTTATATTATGTGCATTTAGGAAAGAATCCAGGCCCTTCTTAAAGCAATCTACTGAGCTGGCCAGAACCACCTCTGGAGAGAGTCTGTTCCACATTTTCACAGCTCTTACTGTGAAGAAATCTTTCCGTATTTGGAGATGAAATCTCTTTTCCTCCAGACGTAAAGAGTGCCCCCTTGTCCTCAGTGTTGACCTTAAAGTGAATAACTCAACACCAAGTTCACTATATGGACCTCTGAGGCGGCGTACAGACGATCGGACATATCCGATGAAAACGGTCCGCGGACCATTTCCATCGGATATGTCCGATCGGGAGTTTGATCCGATGGCGTGTACACACCATCGGATCAAATTCCCGCCGCCGGAAGGCGCGGTGACGCGGCGGTGACGTTGACGCCGCCGCGTCACCGCACCAGGAAGTAAAACACTTCCGCGCATGCGCCGAATCCATTCGGCAGCGGCGCGGCGGCGGTGGGGGCCGACATGTCTGCTGGTAAGTGTACTAACCAGCAGACATGTCGGGCGGACAGATTCCACCGGATAGATTTCAAAGCATGCTTTGAAATCTGTCCGCTAGCCCATACACACGAGCGGAGATGTCTGCTGAAACGGTCCATCGGACCGTTTTCAGCAGACATATCCCCTCGTGTGTACGCCGCCTTATATATTTGTACATGTTGATCATATCCCCCCTTATTCTCCTCTTCTCAAGAGTGAATAAATTCAGTTTTTCTAATATTTCCTCATAGCTGAGCTCCTCCATGCCTCTTATCAGTTTAGTTGCCCTTCTCTGCACTTTCTCCAGTTCTCCGATATCCTTTTTGAGAACTGGTGCCCAAAACTGGACTGCATATTCCAGATGAGGTCTTACTAATGATTTGTACAGGGGCAAAATTATATCTCTATCTCTGGAGTCCATACCTCTCTTAATACAAGAAAGGACTTTGCTCGCTTTGGAAAACGCAGCTTGGCATTGCATGCCATTATTGAGCTTATGATCAACTAAAACCCCCAGATCCTTCTCCACTACAGATCCCCCCAGTTGAACTCCCCCTAGCATGTATGATGCATGCATATTCTTAGCCCCCAAGTGCATAACTTTACATTTATCAACATTAAACCTCATCTGCCACATAGTCGCCCAATTAGACAAAGCATTGAGGTCGGCTTGTAAATTGGAGACATCCTGCAAGGACGTTATTCCACTGCATAGCTTGGTGTCATCTGCAAAGACAGAAATGTTACTTTGGATCTCAGACCCAATATCATTTATAAATATATTGAAAAGTAAGGGACCCAACACTGAACCTTGGGGTTCACCGCTGATAACCTTGGACCATTCAGAGTAAGAATCATTAACCACAACTCTCTGAATCCTGTCTTTCAGCCAGTTTTCTATCCATTTACAAACTGATATATCTAATCCTGTAGACCTTACCTTACACATGAGCCGTGTGTGGGGAACTGTATCGAACGCTTTTGCAAAATCCAAGTATACCACGTCCACTGCCACGCCTCTGTCCAGGGTTTTACTTACCTCTTCATAAAAGGAAATCAGGTTTGTCTGACAACTTCTGTCTTTCATGAATCCATGCTGTCTGCTGCTTAAATAGTTTGGGCCAGATTCAGATACACTTAATATTGCGCTGCGTAATCGAAATACTCTACGCTGCCGTATTTTACCAGGCTCTACACCGAATTCTGGTAGATTTTTGCCCGTACGCTACGGCGGCGTAGTCTATTTCTCGCCGCGTAATCGAAATATTCGATTAGGGGGCGTGAAGCATTTAAATTAAGCGCGTCCCCGCGGCGATCGAACTGCGCATGCTCCGTTGAGAAATTTCCCGCCGTGCATTGCGCGAAATCACGTCGTTACGTCATTCGTTGTTTGAGTAGCGTCATTTACGAACATTCCTATTCCCGGACGACTTACGTTAAAAATAATAAAAGACGTCGGAAAACGTAGAAATTCGACGCAGGAACGACGGCCATACTTAACATGGGCTGTCTAATATTAGAGCAGCAAAAAGCTGGTATAGTGTTACGCAAAAAAAAGATGACTAAAGGTGCCGTAAGAGATTGCGAATGAAGATCGTAATTTCGGGGATCGCCGGCAAAACTCATTTGCATACCCCGACGCGGAAAACAACGGGAAGTCCACCCAGTGGCCGCAATTTTAATGCAGCGTAGATCCGAAGGCGTACGAACACGTGATCCAGTCGAATTGAAGCCCGCAGCCGTCTATTCATGGTTTGAGGTTTTCGACTAGCTAAAAAACGCGCGTAATTTGAAATTACTCCAGTCTAACACCAGTTAGACAGGAGTAAGGGCTCTGTGAATCTGGCCCTTTGTTTCCAGCAAGAACTCATCCATGTGGTCTTTTATTAAACGTTCCAGTATCTTCCCAACTATAGAAGTTAAACTAACAGGTCTATAGTTACTTGGTAAAGACTTTGTTCCCTTTTTAAATATAGGCACCACATTGGCTCTACGCCAATCCAGTGGTACTATTCCTGTAATTAATGAGTCCCTAAATATTAGATACAGTGGCTTTGAAATTTCAGAGCTCAATTCTTTTAGGATCCGTGGGTGGATGCCATCTGGTCCAGGTGCTAAATATTAAATATTCTGTTGTGATGAAGCTCTTAAATACTAAAGTAGATCTTTAAGAAAAAATGTTGTTTTCATTTTGGATACAGTAAGTGAAGGTTATAACTCCTGTCAGTTATTTTTTCCATCTGTGTCCCATTGGGGAGATTTACCTTTACTTCCTGTTCCACAGCCAGGAAGTTGAAATTCCTGCAAATTAAAGGAATCCCTTGGGGTCACCATAACCGTTTTCCCCGTTGTAAGATTTCCTCTCTATTACTTTTCTAGGGATTTTCTCCTACTTTAATTTTCAATGATAATGGTAAACAAGATAAACAGAGATAGTGAATCTCCCTAACAGGGGCAGAGGTAGCATTACAAATCTGACAGGTATTCTAATACCTCTCCACTCACATTTTGCCTCTGTGCAGAAAGCCAGAAAAATGGAAAATTGGTGGAGGCATGATGTCAGACTCCCCACCCACCTCCACACTCCCCTTGTCAACATGCATTTTCTCCTGTGTATTTCTTACACTGAACTTCTGCTATGATCATTAACATCCAGTCAAAATCCATAAAGATCACCACATGACTCCAGCATGCCCAATCATGCTGAAGTGTAGAGCAGCCAATCCTAGGAGAGCTGGAGAAGAAAGGAGGAGGGGATCTGAAGTACACAGAATGTTTCTCTCAGGCTGAGATATGTAAATCACCTGTCACTCACAGCAAGGGGGAGAAACTGACTCCTATTTCTCTGCGTGTCCGTTTTTATCTCACTAAAAATAAATAAGAGGACTGCTCCGAGCTGGATTAACTCTCTATTGTAGCAAGACTGGGCACAGATGACATGAAATCTTATACTATACAAGGTGCAAGCCTTAATTAAAAATTTGTTTTCGTGTTTACATCCACTTTAATGTGGCATACTGTACATACATCAGTTATATTTTATGATCTGAAATACAGCATTGGTATGCTTTTGGCAATTTTGATTCTTTAACAACCATATATCTCGTTTGAATGTAGGAAGTCCAGACATGACATACTGTCTCCTGCGCTTCCGCTGGTCGGCCGAGGCTCCATCTGACCTACTTCGAAAATTCAGAAATTATGAAATATAAGATCCTTCCTCTAAAGTATTCCAGTGGTCTTTCCATGACATGCTTTTTATTACTTTGTATAGTGTATAATGTAAGCCTTATTTTTCTATTTACTCCATACTACCTAGAAGTATTTTATTACAAGTCATCTCTTTGTACACATAATACATATTAATGTCACTTTAACATAGTAAACATTCATTTGCTATGTAAAATGGTCTTTGTTCCAGTATTTAATGAAATGTTGCATGTTGTTTCCGATTAATTTGTTATTTTTGTACGGTTTACATTTTTTTTGTCAATAAATTATAAGCAGATTATCTATAGATGTGTGTTTTTATTATTATTATACCAGCATTCGGCCAGCAACAGTACAGTATGTAATCTTAAATAATGTAATTTAAGACAAAGAACCCTCAATTAATATTTACATTTTTTTTTTACATTAGCTGCCTGTTTGGTAAAGCAGACTTTCACTCATGACATTAATTTTCTCTCCTTCTTACTCCCTCATACACGAGAAGCTGGGGGAAAGGTGAGGAGGGGAGCAAGCAAGTTGTTACCACTAATATACAGGTAACCAAGTGAGATACCTGTAGTGGATCATTCACCGTGTGAGGTGTTGTTACTGTAACCATACACAAGGGAAGATAGACAGGCTAAAAAGGGGTTACTCTTAGCAACAAGAATTATGATCAAGACTGGAATAATCCAAAATTCATTAAGTTTATTCCAATATCAAAAGTTAAATATATAAAGATATAAAAAGTGCAGTTTGGGAACCAAGTAATGGTATCAATAGGAAAATAATTGCAATGAACATAGATGACAAAAAGGACACACAAATGACAAAACACAGCAATAGTCCGGACGTTGAAGTCCAGCCTCAAGTTATGCACACCCCATTTAATGAGAATGGTAATTTAGCCCTATGAAGGAATCTGGGTAATTAATTAAATAGGTATCAATTATTAAATATTCCCATGTAGAAATCAGTGGGTGCGACTTACAAGGGGCTGGACCAGGTGTAATGGGAGGGAGTGGGATAGAGGTGGGGAGCATATTAGGTGATCACCTAAAGGGATTTTATTTAGAGCAGCACGTGCAATCAATAATTAAGAGTCAAGTTTGGTAATTCCAAATACTGAAGTAAATCCTGGTGTTGAAAAGAATAATGAATCAATTATCCACAGGGGCCAACAGTGTTACTGATATTTCAGTTTAAATTGCTTGTTTGGGCTTGAATAAAGACTTTGTGTAAGTTGTGGTCGAGTTAGTCCCTCATAGGTATAGTTGGACTCCTAAAGTTTGATCATAGACTCACTTGTCACAGCATGCTCAGTGATTAATTACCCCACACTGGGTTGGATGAAAAATAGGGGGATCAGCAATAGCCTTGCAATAACAACGACACTGGCTTGGTAATATTGTATTAGTTCAATGTATTAACAGGTACAGGTTGGTATGTTCAATCATACATTACCACTGTGTTCCCCTGTATCATGCTCAATGATATTGGCCATCAGTCTATACTGCGGCTTGCTGAGGTTATGGATTCATCTATTCAGCATTGTGGAGAGGGCGAAGGCTATCCCGGGAGTGTAGGCATGCGGCAAAGCTTTTCTAAGTTACAAAGATCTGGCAGAAACCTGTAGCATGTCTATGCATGAGCAGATAAGATAAGTTTAACTACTTTCCATCCACCCTTTTGTAAAATGACAGCTGGACAAGAACTTTGTTATTCTGGGTGGACATCCCATGATCGCACCCTATTCATGCACCACAGGCTGCGCTCTGGTGCGATCTGTCACCAGTGGACACATCAGATAACAGATCAGTGTACTGATCCACTGCCGTTACAATGTGATTGCTGTGACCAATCACTGTAGATCAAATAACAATTGTACACAATAAATGGCTTTCATTCATGCTATTGTGTTGATCTCTGTGATTTGTCACAGTGATCACATGGTACAGACAGGGCCAATCACAGCCCCTTTGTACCATGTGATTATTATTATTATTATACAGGATTTATATAGCGCTGACAGTTTACGCAGCACTTTACAACATAAGGGCAGACAGTACAATTACAATACAATTTAATACAGTAGGAATTCAGAAAACCCTGCTTGTTAAAGCTTACAATCTAATCTGAGGGCTAGATAGGTTTCTCTGAATAGATGAGTTTTCAGGAATCATCTGAAAGTAGACAGATCGAGGTAGGGAGTTCCATAGAATGGGAGAGGTTCTGGAGAAGTTTTGGAGGTGAGCATGGGGAGGAGGTGACGAGGGAGCTAGAGAGCAGGAGGTCTTGGTAGAAAGGAATGTATATTAAGACTAGGTTAATGATCTAGCTGGGGGGCAGAGTTGTAGATGGCTTTGTAAGTTATTGTTAGTATCTTTAATTTTTTGGTTGAGTGAGTGGCCAATCACAGCTAATCACAATAGTAAACACGGAATAAATAGTTTTAATTTGTGTATGAAATAAAAGGTTTGCTATTTATCACTGGAGGGGATGATATAGTGAAAGTAGGGAAAGAGAAGCCCAGGTGTGCTGGGTGCATAACAAGGAACATGCTAACAGAAGAAAAGTGTAAAAGAGATACGCTTATCAAAGTGTTTTTCTTTATTGTCCTATCACAGGCTGAGGATGGTGGAGTGACCTAACTAGCTTACCTAAGGTGTTACTAAACCCACAACAGTAAAAATCAGTCGGTATATGCTGTAAAGCATGCTTGTTATACTCACTGTGGAACCTAAAGGATTAATCCTCTGCATTGTGTAATAAAGCTGTTTCATCCTGTCTTTTCTAAACCTCCCTTTCTTCCTCTGCCCCCAATCCATCTCCTGGCAGTACAAAGGCCAGGGGAAAAACTGCACATGCTCAGTCTGTTGTGAATTGCTAGAGTGTTTTTATCTTCTTGGGAGGGTGCACGCGATCAACACAGGGCCAATCAGCATTGTCCAGACAAAGGGTCAGGGTTCATGCAGCCTCATAGGTCAGTCAGAGTACAATGAGAACTCCTCCTATAAGCTTTACCAGGAACTGATAGAAGTCACAATATTCGCATTTCCATGTTCTGTGGGAGACGTGAATGTCGGGTCCTGGGTTTAGTATCCAACTTTAATTTCAGTTTAGAAAAGTCAGGTCACCATATTGTTATACAGATACATTGGACCGTTGGCAGGTAAAACAGCTGCTATATATTTTAGATATGTGCATTCCCGTTCGTACGAATGTTATTTTCGTACCCGCGGGATAATGTGTACATACGAAAACGGTGGGATAACGGATGAGCCGCATAACGAACGACCGCAAATACGAACTAATGATCCGACGGGAGAAAACGGCAAAATAACGAAAATGAAATCTGTATCAAAATATTTGCATTGTGTATTTTGTTTGAATCCGTTTTGTGTTCGTTTTCAGTTGTATGTTCATTGTTCAATGACATCTATAACAAAAGAATTTCATTATGTATATTGAATGAATTCCTTTTTCTGTTCGTATTGTGTATTCAAAATACTGAAGGCAAATCTTTTGTTATAGGTGTCATATCAACATACGAAAATAAAAGAAAAAGGATTCAAATGCAAATCTTTTGTTTATCTTTTTTTTTGAATGGCCAGAGAGTTAGGCTGGCCATACATGATACAATTTTCTGTACAATTTTCTTTAGATTTACCTTCAACTATGTAGTGCAAGGGCCTGCCTGATTGCATAAAGTGTTGTTTAGTTTGACCTCATATTATATGGTTTTTGGTAAATCTAAAAGAAAATTGTACAAGAAAATTGAACATGTATGGCCAGCCTCAGTGACTGAAAGCAGCTTCTCCTTTGTGCTGAGTAGTGAGTACACTAGTACAGTAAAGCCAAATAAACTTTTCTGTGGATTTTCATCTAAAGGGAGATCAGTTGGCCAGACTTTTGAACCCAAAAATGGTTTTCTGATGCAGTTTAAAAACAAACACATTTTCTGAGAACGATCGAAAAACGATCGTTTTTATGTTTGTTGTTAAAACAGTCTGACCAAGTGTATGGGGCTTAACAATAGTTAATATGGATGAGCCGCGTGTTGAAAGTGCTTCGAATCCCGCGATATATTTAGGAAAGTACAAAATGACGAAAATCCTTTTTTCTGTTCATATTTTCAGGGAGATCTGGCCAACTGATCTCCCTTCAGATGAAAATCTACAGTAAAGCCAAATAAACGGGAACCAACGGGAAAACGGGTGTCTTACGAAAAACGAACGGAAACGAACCGACGGAACCATACGAAACAAAAAAAATTCTGTGCACATGTCTAATATATTTTATTTCAGCTGTGTATTAAGCTGTTTGTCAGGGGTTCATCTTTAATAAAAACACAATAAAACCACTTTAACTGTAGCCACTCACCTTGTACACCACTGTGAGGTCCCAACAGGAAAGAAAAACCGTGAGTACATAGGCTGGCTGCCTGGATCCTGACAGCACATGTGAAGCCGTAACACAGACACGTCATGCGGTACCTAGTGTGCACGTGCCCGGTCCAGCCAACAATCAACACAAAAACAGGAGACGGAAGGAAATCTGGTGTCAATATGATGCCATGATGACGTGTTTCAGAGGAATGACCTCCTTTATCAAGTCACCTACTACACCTACACCTTAGGCGGCGTACACACGATCGGATATATCCGATGAAAACGGTCCGCGGACCATTTCCATCGGATATGTCCGATCGGGAGTTTGATCCGATGGCGTGTACACACCATCGGATCAAATTCCCCGCCGCCGGAAGGCGCGGTGACGTGGCGGTGACGCGGCGGTGACGTTGACGCCGCCGCGTCACCGCAACGTCACCGCACCAGGAAGTAAAACACTTCCGCGCATGCGCCGAATCCATTCGGCAGCGGCGCGGCGGCGGTGGGGGCCGACATGTCTGCTGGTAAGTGTACTAACCAGCAGACATGTCGGGCGGACAGATCCCCACCGGATAGATTTCAAAGCATGCTTTGAAATCTGTCGGGTGGAGAAATCTGTCCGCTAGCCCATACACACGAGCGGAGATGTCTGCTGAAACGGTCCATCGGACCGTTTTCAGCGGACATATCCCCTCGTGTGTACGAGGCCTAACACGTATAAGAGCAGGTAATTGTTTTCAAATTTACGAGCTGTGTATGCTCGTGGAAGTTGAAAAACCCTACCTTTATGTTCAGGGTCGTCTTTAAGGTGGGGGCAAACGGGGAAGCTGCCCTAGGCACAAACATTGTTGTGGGGCCCAACATCTGGCCACATATAGTGTGGCTGTAGCTGAAGAGAAAGGGAAGCAGTAAGCGGCACCATGACTGACAACGGGGCTAGCCGATAAGCAGCTGCAAGGGCGGGAAGAGTGAGGAGGTAACGTAGAGAGGATGGCAATCACATTCCTCAGGCAGCATGAATAAGAAGAAAGCTGGTGGAGTTCTGACACTGAATGAGCACGTGTGCTTAGTTTAGTTGATGTTTTCCACGGTTTCAGTTGCTAAACTATTATTGCCCTTCTCTGCTTACTACTAATACTATCAGCACTGCCTGTGCATACTGGTCGGCATGGATGAGCAGACAGCTGGAATATTCAACAACCTGAACTCTTTCACTGCTTTAGCCACTGAACTATCACTCATCTCTGCCTCTCTGCTTGCTGTGATCATTGACAGTACTGTTTTGAAGGTAATCCTGGTTGGCTTCATTAACCCCATATTTTCTGCCACGTGTTACATTCTGCTGCAATGCAAGACAAATCTTAAACTCAGGCAAGGGGACTGCTGTGTGAGTTTGTAGCATATTTTATCTAGCAACCAATCAGTTAGCTGTAATAATTTGCTGTAACCTCTAGCAACTAATCCGTGAATTAGAAAAAGTTTGCCCAGGGTCCAATCAATGTTAAAGATGGCCCTGGTTACAGCTATAGTCCACATGTGGCTACACCCAATGGTACCCCAACAGTTCACTACTGCCACGTGCTACTGTTACCACCGAATTCCTCTGCACTGCACATTCCCATTAGTTTGTCAGCTGTTAGTAGTGTACATCTGTGTATACTGTATCAGAGATCATTCATAATTTGAGAACTGTAGACTCAATTACTCTCAAACCAGAATCAGAATCCTGCAGCCCTTATTCTACCGAAACAAACAATATGGTTGGTTGTTATGGCTCAAAAGATGAGCAAACCCCTACTAGTGTTACTTTCACAAACCCAGAGACGCAATTAAGTTATCACTCCTCTATCAGGAGGTCACCACCGTAGCCAAATCTAGCATATATATATAGGGGGGGATATCCTACAGAGAAAGACCAAGAATGGAATACCTCCGTGATATAAGAAGCTACTAAGGTAGTGATGGACAGTATAAAGGTCAAAAATATTTATTTAAATTATACAAAAGATATTACTACTGGGGTGAAACATTTTACAAAATATAGCTATAAATAGCAAATGCTAAAAACCAACTGTAATGTAGCCGGCAAGTGTTGCACCAAATAAGCAAAGCTTATTATATATGTGCAAACAGACAATACATAAAACACATAGACTAACATAGACAACAATTAACTGAGGCAGACCAGACACCAATTGGGTCGCACTTACTGAAATTCCCCTACGGTAAAACACTGTATATAACAAGTGGTGATTATAAATGAAGAGATTTTAGGGGAATATCAGTATGTGCGTCCCCTCAGGGGAGAGATTAATTTAGGGCGTTCAATCATATAGTTGTTGGTTTGCTAAAAATGCCATTACAGCATTTGATTCTATGAAGGATATTGAGATGCCCAAGATTTGCAGTTGTCCAAAAAAACATAGATGGCTCAAAAGATTGCAAAAAAAATAAATAATATCAAATAGTCCTATATATGGGCTACTGAAGGAAAAGAGGGATTTCTCATGATCTTTGTTGATTCCCAAGATTCCAGTATAGACATCTCATATAGGGTGCTGATCATGGAGAGATAATCAATGTGCCTGGGCTGGGATGCATTCCCCTATTTACTTGGTGTAGATAGTGCGGATAGGTATTGTACACTGGCATATACAAAGTTCTTGTAGCTAAATGCAGCACAGTTTACCAGTGCTTAAACTACCGCTTAGGACACAATAGGATATCGACAGTCTTACCACCTCCGTAGATGAAGGGATTTTAGATACATGTAAATGCCTTCGACCTCCCATTGGGGATAAATCCTGTGAGTGGGCGTCTGCGATGTCCAGATGCGCCTCTGCTGGAAGGTGGATAGGTGGATTACCAGACTGTCGATTGCATGCAGTAGTTATATACTGTGTTTTTCTGCCCACTGGCACTGTTGTTTCCTGATCATCTAGCACACGCCATAGCACTGAAGTATGCAAAACCGAAAGCTTTTCGTCTCTCCCGCTTAGACGGGGAATAGCTTCTGCGGCGTCCTGGAGCTGCGTGACGTCATGGTTAGAGCATGCTTTCTTTTCACCCAGACCATTCTTGATATGTTCTGCAGTGCAGTATCTACAGTACTTTGTTTAAAGTTTTTTGTTTAAGCTTCCTACAAGCCTTTGCAGTCTGACATGCCATACAGGCAACAGGGTGTCTGACACAGAGCAGGGCCGGCACTTTAGCAAAAATTAACTCTACACAGGGCTTAGTTTTTTCCTCATATCCCTCCTCCACCTTGGGAAAACTAATTAGAGAAGCAATCAAAGGTGGTGTCCATATATTGATCTCAGGACTGATTACTATCAAATACTTACCCAGTGGTAAGATCCAGCATATATTAATTCCACAAGCTGCCATCCACCTAGATTCAGGCTCCTCAATATAGGCGGTTTCTATCTTTTGAGCCCTTTTTTCTGCTCTCTTGCTATTTCCTTGTTTTCTTGTTCCATGATGTTGCACTGCAATATTGATTGGGCCCTCTGTGCTTGATAGACACCCCCCCCCTCTTTTTGTTATGTACCAATACGATATTCTGAAGAAGCTAAAGGCGAAATGCGTAGAGATCCATTAGCACTGATATTGAAGTTTCATATGCTTGGCCTTTAAGCCAGAAATAATTTCTAGGACTACCTGGCTTTCCAGTCTTCTAGGCCATCCATATAACATATGTGTTTTTTTATGCGATTCAAATAAATGATATATTTACAAGACCATCTCTCTTTCCTATTTGGGATTATAGTTAGTAGCAACCTTTAAAGTCCATTTTCTTTTTTCTGTTTTTGCTCAAACGTTTGCAGTCTGTTAAATGTGTGATGCCTACTAGAAATATCTGTGCATTTACCTCACATAATATACACGGTTTCTTGCACCGCCAAACAGCACACCTTATCTGATTGCAACATTTAATTTCCGTGGGAAAACTTGTTGCAAAAACACATTACTCATAAAATAATATAAAGCTCCAAAAAGAAAAGAAAAAAGATCTCTATCTTCTGATGATACAATCTTTTAATTTTGCTGGCTTGTCAAGCTGATGCTTCCTTTCATTTTGCAGATCTGGTCTAAGCTCTGGCAACTCTAGTGCTTTTACAAACAGAAATAGGATTTTTGTAGAAAATGATTTTACCGTCAAGTTCATGGATGGACACAGCTTCCTTATACTCTAGACTGTAGGGTTATGTTCCGTCTATCAGGAGACGACTAGGCACATGGTAATGGTTAAAACATGTAATCTTTAGCAAAGCTGAACAGCCCCACCCAGGGGGCGGTCCCTCTGGTCATAACCCCTCTTCACTGCAGTGAGCAGCTCAGTTCGTCAAAAAGCAGTACAAACCTAAAAAAGGAGGGGTGAATGCGGTGTCCGTCCATTGGCTTCAGAGAATTTTCTCTTTTGACCATGGACGGACACAGCTTCCTTATACTCTTGACTGTAGGGACATCCCCAAACAGTGTAAAATAAACAAGGGAACAGCAATCAAAAGTCAAACTTCACCCCAACACACCTGTGCTCCTCAACGGAGTTGCAACCTTTACACAGCCACCTGCAAAACTTTGCGGCCGAAGCAAGCATCTGAAGATGCACTTACATCAACCTTGTAAAAAGGTGTGACCGGACGACTGGGTCGGCGTCTTGCACACCTGTGAGACAGCCGCTTGATGTCGGAAAGCCCAGGAAGCACCAATTTCCCTGGTAGAATGTGCTGTGACAGGAAAGGGAGGCGCCCGTCCTTTCAGGGCATAAGCCTGAATCATGATCTGTCTGATCCACCAAGAAATGGTGGCCGAAGATACCGCCAGGCCTTTCTTTGGATCAGACACTGATACAAACAGTGAGCCTGACCTTCTAAACCAAGCCGTAGCAGACATACACCCGCAGAGCACGTACCACGTCTAGGGAATGTAATGCAGCCTCCTTGGGATGCGATGGACGAGGACACAAAGATGGAAGCACAATGTCCTCATTTAGATAAAAAAACGATACCACCTTCGGAAGAAACGAAGGCTGCGGGCGTAGCACCGCTTTATCCCTATGGAGGACCAAGTAGGGGGAATTGCAAGTCAAGGCTGCCAACTTAGAAACCCGTCTGACAGATGTAATGGCCACTAGAAAGGCCACATTCTGGGAGAGAGTCAGGAGAGGAATCTCTCCAATGTTCTCAAAGAGGGGTTCCTGAAGTGCCGAGAGCACCAGATTCAAATCCCACGGAGGTAGTGGTGGTCAAACCGGAGGAGCCACATGTCGAACCCCTTGAACAAAAGTGCCCCTTAATAGTGCCTAAGGCAATTTTCTGATCCACGCCACGCTGCAAAAACAGCAGGATCTTAGAAACTGAATAGGTACATGGATGCCACCCAATCCCTGCGCACAAAGAGATGTAAACCTTCCACGTGCGATGGTAAATCTTTCAAGAAGAAGACTTCCGTGCCCTCAGCATGGTGGAAATTACTGAATCAGACAGGCCTCGGTCCTTCAGAACCTGGCTTTCAACATCCACGCCATTAAAGCCAGCGACTGTAAAGCAGGATGAAGAATAGGACCTTGTGACAGAAGGTCTTCTCGCAACGGCAGTCGCCAAGCAGCATCCGCCACTAGTCTTACCAGGTCGGCGTACCAGGGACGCCGAGGCCAATCTGGGGCAAATAGGATCATCGGGATCCCTTCGGCCTCCGCTCTGTGAAGTGGACGAGAAAGCAGCTTCAGCGGGGGAAAGGCATAAATTAGCCGATACTGTCCCCAAGGGGCTACCAACACGTCTGTCGCGTCCGCCAAAGGATCTCTTGGCATTTGTCTGTGACAGGAAAGTTTGGAAAGGCTGATGCAGGTATTTGAAGGTAACTCCATGTACCTGCCACTTTATATCCATTTTTCTCATATGACTTAACCACTTAACGCCCGCCGTATATATATGTACGTCCACAGAATGGCACGTACAGGCAGATGGGCGTACTAGTACGTCCATGCCTTCTTGCGGGTCGGGGGTCCGATCGGGACCCCCCCGCTACATGCGGCGGGCGTCTTACCTCTGGGAGCGATCCGGGATGAGGGGGCGGCTGTTTGTTTTTGTCCGCCCCCTCGCGATCGCTCCCAGCGAATCAGCAGAGCCCCCGCCCTGTACTTCCTCTGCCTGTGTAATGTAAACACTGGCAGAGGAAGTGATGTCTCCTCTCGGCGGTATTTTCAATCCGGCGAGAGGAGCGAAGACATTGCAATAAGTCGCACCACCAGTACACTGACACCAGTGAACATAGGCACACTTAACCCCTTCCGATCACCCCCCCCCCCCAGCCCCCTGTCACAGTGTCACTGATTGCAGTGATCATATATTTACTGATCACTGCACTGCAGCTGCACTGAATAATAATGGACAAGAGACAGCGGCTCCTCTCTATTCATAAAAAGAAAACATTGTAAACACAGTCTACGATGCTCAGTTATGAATGGAGTCAGCAATCACTGATCCAAGTACTCTTGCAAATGCTCGGTATCGGCACCGATAATAGTATCAGTGCAACCCCAATATTGACATCACACATTTGGGCGTGTATACAGATCCTAAATGACAGCCCAGTCCCTCCATGCCCAGTAACTAAAAAAAGAACACTGTGGGTGGGATATCACATCTTGATTAATGGATGATGCCCCTCCCATAAAAGCATGAAGACACAGGTTGTAGTGGATTTCAAGAGGCAGCGATTCCCATAAATGAGATAACACCACTGTACATGTTTTTGCAGTGTCAACAGAATCAGTTAGAGCCTGCAGACTTATATTGAGGTAATAGACATTTCTAAACTTTTAAAAATCCTTCCTAATACACTACCACCTTGTCATCCTCATCGCACCTGGCACACCACTGCCACCTTGCCAACACCCTACCCCATTATCCTCATTTTTTATTGGGTATGTTTTATAGCAGAAAATTGAAAATATTGTTTTTGTTTATAGCGCAACAGCTTTTTGTTGTCCTGTCCCTACTTTTTTGAGATGTGTTGCTGCCCATCAATTTCAAAATTATTACATTTTTTCCTAAAAAAAAAAAAAAAAATCTAAGTTTAAACATTTTATATGTTTTCTATTTTCCCATGTGAATAAATTATGGGTTTATGAGATTTGCAAATCATTGAATTCTGTAGATTTTTTAAGAAAGTCCAGTCCTTAATTAGTTACAATAGAAGGGGCAGCTACACTTTATGACAAGTGTAAGCAGTGGTAAATGTTCAGTAGTCTCCAAAGCTCCGGTAATGATAGCTTTTTCAGTTTTCAGGAAATTAGAGAAAATATTAAAAGAATGTAAAAATGGGGACTAATAGGTTTTCTCTGTCCACTTTTTGCTAAAGTAAGACACCAGTGATGGAGAAGAGGTGGGCCAATCTCCTATTAGCATTAGTTCACTTTTGTATACCAGTAAAATGATAAAATATTATATAAAATGCCCAACACAGAATTACCAATGCGTAATGTAAAAACATTGTTTATTTTTCACAGAATCGTTTATAAGGCTTATATAGCATAAAATTAAGGTTTGAAATAACTAACTGGTGAGCAAACTGAAGCCTAATTTATAAGGGAGAAAAGAAACTTGTATAGTTATATACAATGAAAAGTGTTTTACTTACACAGCCTGTACATGTTTCCCGTTTTGTTAATAGCAAAAACAGCCTTTAGAAAACAATATACATAGAAAATTAAATATAATTTTGGCTGGCTCAGTTATTAGGAGACTGCAAATATTTAATTGAGAAAAAGCCTTAATAGGAGTTTTTCAAACAAGGTTGAAGCCTTCATAATGATCAATGGCTTGAATTAGTTTGTCTTTCAGACTAGATTTGCTGGTGTATTTGGGAAGGTCCAATAGATTGAAGCAGGTATGAGCGACAGGTAGAAAATCGTCTCCCCCTCCTGTTGGCTGGATTATAAGTTTTAAACTTTTCATACCAAGAATTGGGATACGGTCACTTCCAGTCAAAAACACTGCAAAAATATATATATATATAAGAAAAAGTCATACAACGATACAATACCAATGTATCATCTAAAAGTAGAATTATCACCAGGTCACACAATAAATATACAATTGCATTTGTATTTTTAGTTAAAAGTGTCAGGTTTCTGTGATGTAATAAAATAAGACAAAGAGCAATCATTTCAGAACTTTTTCCACCTTTAACAACTTCAGACCTGGGCCTTTAGGCAGCTAAAAAGGACCCGGACAGTTTTTGCGATTCGGCACTGCGTCGCTTTAACTGACAATTGCACGGTGGTGCGTCGTGTTTGCCAAACAAAATTGGCGTCCTTTTTTCCCCCACAAATAGAGCTTTCTTTTGGTGGTATTTGATCACCTCTGCAGTTTTTATTTTTTGCGCTATAAACAAAAATAGAGCGACAATTTTGAAAAAAAAAAACAATATTTTTTAATTTTGCTATAATAAATATCCCCCAAAAATATAGGATATTTTTTTTTCCTGAGTTTAGACCAATACGTATTCTTCTACATATTTTTGGTAAAAAAAAAAAAAAACACGCAATAAGCATTTATCGGTTGGTTTGCGCAAAATGTATAGTGTTTACAAAATAGGGGATAGTTTTATTGCATTTTTATAAAAAATTATATTTTTTACTACTAATGGCGATCAGCGAATTTTTTCATGACTGCGACATTATGGCGGACACTTCGGACAATTTTGACACATTTTTTGGGACCATTGTCATTTTCACAGCAAAAAAATGCATTAAAAATGCATTGTTTACTGTGAAAATGACAATTGCAGTTTGGGAGTTTACCACAAGGGGGCGCTGAAGGGGTTATATGTGACCTCATGTCTGTTTCTAACTGTAGGGGGGTGTGGCTGTAGGTGTGACGCCATCGATTGTGTATCCCTATAAAAGGGATCACACAATCGATGACGGCACACACAGCTCTCCTCGTTCTTCAGCTCCCGGACCGATCACGGGACTCCAGCCCTGATCGGGTCACGGAGCTTCGGATCGGGTCGCGTGCACGTGCGACCCCACGGCTAGGCTTAAAGAGCCATGTACGTGGATGTGCCCAGCCCTGCCATTCTGCAGACGTATATCAGCGTGAATGGGTCCTTAAGCGGTTAATGTGACCTATAAACTATAAAACTCTGTTGAACAGCAAACTTAACTATATATTTTAGGTGGAGGGAAGTAAAAATAAAATATAAATAAAATAATATGGCTGCATAAGTGTGCACACCCTCAAACTAATTACTTTGTTAAAGCACCTTTTGATTTTATTACAACACTCAGAGCTGGTTCACACAGGGGCAACACGACTTCTAGCACGACTTTGGGAGGCAACTTGGACAAGACTTGAGTATGAATCATCAGGCAACTTGCAAGGCAACTTAAAGTTGCCTCGAAGACAGTACAAGGAAACTTCAAGTCGCCTCCAGGACAGGAGGCTTTCCAGTGGCCAATCAAACAACAATCAGCTCTGTGGAGGGAGGGGTTTGCCTGAAAAATGTATGTTATCTTTCTGTAATGTTGCGTCAGTTAAGACAGTGATCAGACTTCTAAGGGCAAATTCCATTGAAATCAATGGGTACAAGTTGCCTATAAGTCGGATTGAAGTAGTACAGGACCCTTTTCTGAAGTCGGAGCGAGTTCAGTAGTGTGTATAAAGACGGCTCCATTCACTTCCATTGATTTTCTCAACCACACGACTTGGGACGACTTGCGGAAAATTCAAGTCGGATCCCAGGTCGCCCCTGTGTGAACCGGCTCAGTTTTTTGGGTAAGAATCTATGAGCATGGCACATCTTGACTTGGTAATATTTGCCCGCTCTTCTTTGCAAAAACACTACAAATCTGTCAGATTGGGCATCTCCTGCACACAGCTCTCTTCAGATCACTCCATCGGATTCAAGTCTGGGGCATTCTAAAACTTTAATCTTCTTCTAGTAAAGCCGTTTCTTTGTGGATTTGGATGTATGCTTTGGGTCGTTTTCATACCGAAAGATAAAGTTCCCCTTCATTTTCAGCTTTCTAGTAGAAGCCTGAAGACTTTGTACCAATATTGACTGGTATTTGGAACCGTTTATAACTGTTTACCTTAAGGCCCCTGTTGCATCTGAAGCAAATCAGCCTCAAAGCATTATGCTGCCACCACCATGCTTCACTGTGCAGTGTTGTTTTTGCGCCAAACATATCTTTTGGAATTATGGCCAAAAAGTTCAACCTTGGTTTCATCAGACCATAATACATTTCCCCACATGCTTTTGGGAGACTTCAGATGCGTTTGGCAAATTTTTGCCGGGCTTGGATATTTTTCTTCATAAGAAAAAGTCTTCAGTCTTGCAACTCTACCCCATCGCCCAGACATACAGGTGAAACTTGAAAAATTAGAATATCGTACAAAAGTTAATTTTGACTAATGCAACTTAAAAGGTGAAACTAATATATGAGATAGACTCATTACATGCAAAGCAAGATAGTTTGAACTGTGATTTGTCATAATTGTGATGAATATGGCTTACAGTTCATGAAAACACCAAATCCACAATCTCAGAAAATTAGAATATTGTGAAAAGGTGCAATATTCTAGGCTCAAAGTGTCCCACTCTAATTAGCCAATTAAGCCATAACACTTGCAAAGGGTTCCTGAGCCTTTAAATGGTCTCTTATTTTGGTTCAGTAGGAATCACAATCATAAGAAAGACTGCTGACCTGAGAGTTGTGCAGAAAACCATCATTGGGACTTTCACAAGGAGTTAACTGAGGCTGGATTCAGTGCATCAAGAGCCACCACATACTGGACATGGGCTTCAAATGTCGTATTCCTCTTGTCAAGCCACTCGTGAACAACAAATAACGTCAGAAGCGTCTTACCTGGGATAAAGAAAAACAGACCTGGTCTGTTGCTCAGTGGTCCAAAGTCCTCTTTTCTGATGAGAGCAAATTTTGCATCTCATTTGGAAACCAAGGACCCAGAGTATGGAGGAAAATGGAGAGGCACACACTGCAAGATGCTTGAAGTCCAGTGAGACATTTCCACAGTCTGTGTTGAATTGGGGAGCCATGTCATCTGCTGGTGTTGGTCCACTGTACTTATTTTAGTCCAGGGTCAAGGCAGCCGTCTACCAGGAGATTTTGGAGCACTTCATGCTTTCTTCCACAGAAGAGCTCTATGGGGATGCTGACTTCATATTCCAGCAGGACTTGGCACCTGCCCACACTGCCAAAAGCACCAAACCCGGGTTCAATGCAGAAGAGCTGAAGGCTGCTATTGAAGCATCCTGGTCTTCCATAACACCTCAGCAGTGCCACAGGCTGGTAGCTTCCATGCTACGCCACATCGAGGCAGTAATTGCTGCAAAAGGGGCCCAAACCAAGTACTGAGTGCATATGCATACTTATACTCTTCAGAGGTCCCATATTGTTCTATGTACAATCCTTGTTTTATTGATTGCATGTAATATTCTAATTTTCTGAGATTGTGGATTTGGAGTTTTCATGAGCTGTAAGCCATAATCATCACAATTATGACAAATCACGGGTTGAACTATCTTGCTTTGCATGTAATGAGTCTATCTCATATAGGAGTTTCACCTTTTAAGTTACATTAGTGAAATAAAAAAAATGGTCTGCTGTGACCCCGCTAACACCTCCATCCCTATTAGTACACAAAAAGACAAAAGGAGGCTGCTCTGGGACTTTGAATGAGGTGAGAGAGGTTAAGCCAATGTTCACATCCAACAATCGGCCGCTATCCTGAAATCCAGCGTTTGGCAATTCATTTCAGCCCATGGGTAAGTATGAGGTCCCTCTTCAGACCTCTCTTGCCAATCATTCCGCCTGCCCCCCATTTTTTATTTTTTTTGCAAAATCTGTATTTATTTGTTTAAAGACAAATACAAAACAAAGAAAACAGTGATATTATTACAGTATATTCTGCAGCCTCGCAGCGTTTCATGGTGAGCATAGTATCATGACCTCAGACCTAAAACAACAGTCCAATAGTGCAATTATCCCTCTAAGGTATAGTTCGCCGGCATTGACACCAGTGGAGGGGGGCCAAGTACAACTCCGTCAGACCTCCATCGGTGTGCCTCCCAGCACCTACCACCTCAAGATGTATGCCCCTGCCGAGAGGGGAGTGAGAGCAGCCACGTTACACGCCTGCCCCCCATTTAACAACATACATTTATTGATTTTATCACTTACATTGCAGATACAACATTCGTGCATCCGCCCCTGAAGGAGCGAGCAGGGTCTCATGAAACTAGTAGGGCTTTATCGATCCTTATTTTATGCCTGTACATGCTGGATATTATTGATGTCTGTATTATGTCTGTCTACATACTTCTATATGTATGTACATTTTATTTGTTTATTGTATATGTGCATCCACTGGCCCTGCAACTTTCACTGTTGCTCATTGATGTATAACAATTGTAATAAATCTTTATATATTTACTTTCATTGTTGCTGTGTACATTGGCTATTATGCCGGGTAACTCACAATCACTGTTGTTGCCACTTCGTTACATAACACTTTGAAAATAATAAAATGATTTTGTCTCATTGTTGGTTGTGAACATTGGCTAAACCTCTTTCACCTCATTCAAAGTCCCAGGGCTGCCCCCTTTTGTCTATTAGTGAAATAAATGAACTTTTTGGCAATATTCTAATTTTTCGAGTTTCACCTGTATGAAGAATACAAAAGATTGTTGTCACACAGCCAGTACTTGCCAGATATTCCTGCAGCTCCTTGAATGTTGCTGTAGGCCTCTTCGGCAGCCTCCCTGACCAGTTTTCTCATCAATTTTGGAGAGGCGTCCAGTTCTTTGTAACTCCACTTGATGATGACTGTCTTCACTGTGTTCCATGGTATGTCTAATGCCTTGGAAACTCTTTTGTACCCTTCTCCTGATCGTTATCTTTTAACAATGAGATCCCTCTGATGCTTTGGAAGCTCTCTGCAGACAATAGCTTTTGCTGTAGGATGCGACTAAGAAAACGTCAGGAAAGACCTACTAGAACAGCTGAACTTTATTTGGGGTTAATCAGAGGCACTTTAAATGATGGCAGGTGTGTACTGACTCCTTTTTAACATTAGTTTGAATGCGATTGCTTAATTCTGAACACAGTTACAGTTATAAGAGGGTGTGCACACTTATGCAACCACATTACTTTAATTAGTTTTTTTTACTTCTCCACCCAAAATATTTAATTTTTTTTTTTCAATTGAGTTGTACAGGTTACATGTCATATTAAAAAGGTGGAAAGCGTTCTGAAATGATTTATCTTTGCCTCTTTTTTTTCCACATTACAGAAACCTGACATTTTAACAGGGGTGTGTAGACTTTTTATATCCACTGTATCAACAACTACACTTTTCATAATTATCGCAGAATAAAAGTAGATTATCGCAGGCCCACAGACAGGTTAACTGGTTTATCTTCATATCAACAGACACAAAGTTCCAGTGTGAATAAAGGTGTATCTTTTAATGCCAGGAGGTACAGAGCATCATGGATCATATGCAAGTGGTATCAGACTACCCGAGGAACTGGTCAAATAGGGAACACACCACTGAAGAATCACATATTAAAGTGTAAACAATACTCACATAAGAACTGCTTTTTCTTTTCCAGGGATAATTCATGGAAAACCTTCCAGAAGATTTTAATTGTTGGGTGATCTGCCCAATACTCGCCCCTATATTCTGTATGCTAAATAGAACAAAATTTAAAAAATCACAATTATTGTTTATACTTATATATTATTTTATAACTATTCCATATATAAAAGATTGTTACAATTTAAAATACATATATATATAGCTTTGATGCATGTTGCAGTAACTGTATACACATGAAGTATAGTTAGAAGGGGGTCTTCCCCATTTAAAATGTATGTAAACCTAAAATTTCACACTGTGTAGCATCATGCATTGTTGTTTATCTTTCTGTGAATCAAATCATTGTTAATTGTTTTCTATGTTTATTACCTGGAGATCCTGCCAGTATTAGTACGTTTCTAAAGTGGAATTCCAGCCTAACATTAGCTAGTCTTAAACATGTTCCCTTTCCACTCCTGCTGCCTAACCTGTGTAAAAAAAGATAAGCATAATTGTCTATTTTTAGTCCCCTCTGGTGTTGGAATTTTACTTTAACCACTTGACAACCGAGGACGTCATGTGACGTCCTCTACTTTGTGCAGTGATATCTGAATGATGCCTGCAGCTACAGGCATCATTCAGATATCACCGTCTTCTGCCGGCGATTTTGTGCACGATAAGAACGGTCAAATCGTCAGTTCCGCCGCTTGATTATTCTTATAGGCAGTGGGAGGGGACGTGGGAGGGTGGGTTACCATCGGGGGCCCGGAGAGCGAATCGGCCGGCGCGGGCTCACAACGATAGAGATGACTGGTGACCAGATGGTCACCAGTCATCTCTTTGACCGTCGGAGGCCGGGCGTAATGTTGTGATGTCACGCCCGGGTACCTGGAAGCAAACAAAGCTGCAATCACAGCGGTCGGCATGAGATCGGTGATTTTTTTTCCACATCTCATGCTTGTAAGCCTGGAAGAGGGATGTGGGGTCTTATTGACCGCACATATCTCCATAAAAAGGACCTGTCACAGTGAATCCTATTACAAGGGATGTTTACAAGTGATAAAAAAAAAAATGTAAAAAAAATAAAAAAAAGTGTAAAAATAAAGAAAAATGTAAGTAAATTAAAAATTATATATATATATATATATATATATATATATATATATATATATATATATATATATATATATTATATACATTATATACAGTGCCTTGTGAAAGTATTTGGCCCCCTTGAACTTTGCGACTTTTTGCCACATCTTAGGCTTCAAACATATATAAAACTGTAATTTTTTTTGAAGAATCAACAACAAGTGGGACACAATCATGAAGTGGAACGAAATTTATTGGATATTTCAAACTTTAACAAATAAAAAAACTGAAAAATTGGGCATGCAAAATTATTCAGCCCCTTTACTTTCAGTGCAGCAAACTCTCTCCAGAAGTTCAGTGAGGATCTCTGAATGATCCAATGTTGACCTAAATGATTAATGATGATAAATAGAATCCACCTGTGTGTAATCAAGTCTCTGTATAAATGCACCTGCACTGTGATAGTCTCAGAGGTCCATTTAACCTCTTCAGGTCCGCGCTATTAACAAAATACGTGAACAGCGCGGACCTGAGGCGCCGGGTCACGTCTTTGGACGTCATTTGCTTGTAATTCCCCGCGCGCGCCACAGGGTGGCGCGCGGCAGGGAAAAACAGTCCCGACGCATCACCGAGGATCCGATGCGTGTACCCGGCGGCCGCGATGTCCGTCAGGTACACGCGATCGTCGGTGAGAGCAGGGACGTGGAGCTCTGAGTGTAAACAGAGCTTCACGTCCTGTCAGTGAGGTGACAGATGCTGTTTCTCTTGTACATAGGGAGACAGCATCGGTCACCTCCCCCAGTCACCCCCTCCCCCCATACAGTTAGAACACACCCAGGCAATACATTTAACCCCTTCCTCACCCCCTAGTGTTAACCCCTTCAACTGGTCGCTGTATAAATGTGAATGGCGCCAAAAATGTGTCAAAAGTGTCCGATGTGTCCGTCGCAATATCGCAGTCCCAATAAAAATCGCAGATCGCCGTCATTACTAGTAAAAAAAAAATATAAAAAAAAAATCATAATTATGTCCCCTATTTTGTAGGTGCTATAACTTTTGCGCAAAGCAGTCACTTATTGTGATTTTTTTTTTTTTTTTACAAAAATACGTAGAAGAATACGTATCGGCCTTAACTGAGAAAAAAAAAAAAAATGGGATATTTATTATAGCAACAAGTAAAAAATATATATATATTTTTAAATTGTCGCTCTTTTTTTCATTATAACGCAAAAAATAAAAAATGCACGGGCGATCAAATACCACCAAAAGAAAGCTCTATTTGTGGGGAAAAAAATGACGCCAATTTTGTTTGGGTGCCACGTCGCACGACCGCGCAATTGTCAGTTAAAGCGATGCAGTGCCGGAAGCTGAAATTTCGCCTGGGCACGAAGGGGGTTTATGTGCCCAGTAAGCAAGTGGTTAAAGCGCAGAGAGCATCATGAAAAACAAGGAACACACCAGGCAGGTCCGAGATACTGTTGTGGAGAAGTTTAAAGCCGGAAGATTTCCCAAGCTTTGAACATCCCAAGGAGCACTGTGAAAGCGATAATATTGAAATGGAAGGAGTATCAGACCACTGCAAATCTACGAAGACCTGGCCATCCCTCTAAACTTTCAGCTCATACAACTAGAAGACTGATTAGAGATGCAGCCAAGAGGCCCATGATCACTCTGGTTGAACTGCAGAGATCTACAGCTGAGGTGGAAGACTCTGTCCATAGAACAACAATCAGTCATATACTGCACAAATCTGGCCTTTATGGAAGTGTGGCAAGAAGAAAGCCATTTCTTAAAGATATCCATAAAAAGTGTTGTTTAAAGTTTGCCACAAGCCACCTGGGTCAGATGAAACCAAAAATCGAACTTTTTGGCAACAATGCAAAACGTTATGTTTGACGTAAAAGCAACACAGCTCATCACCCTGAACACACCATCCCCACTGTCAAACATGGTGGTGGCAGCATCATGGTTTGGGCCTGCTTTTCTTCAGCAGGGACAGGGAAGATGGTTAAAATTGATGGGAAGATGGATGGAGCCAAATACAGGACCATTCTGGAAGAAAACCTGATGGAGTCTGCAAAAGACCCGAGACTGGGACAGAGATTTGTCTTCCAACAAGACAATGATCCAAAACATAAAGCAAAATCTACAATGGAATGGTTCACAAATAAACATATCCAGGTGTTAGAATGGCCAAGTCAAAGTCCAGACCTGAATCCAAATCGAGAATCTGTGGAAAGAACTGAAAACTGCTGTTCACAAACGCTCTCCATCCAACCTCACTGAGCTCGAGCTGTTTTGCAAGGAGGAATGGGCAAAAATTTCAGTCTCTCAATGTGCAAAACTGATAGAGACATACCCCAAGCGACTTACAGCTGTAATCGCAGCAAAAGGTGGCGCTACAAAGTATTAACTTAAGGGGGCTGAATAATTTTGCACGCCCAATTTTTCAGTTTTGTATTTGTTCAAAAAGTTTGAAATATCCAATAAATTTCATTCCACTTCATGATTGTGTCCCAATTGTTGTTGATTCTTCACAAAAAAATACAGTTTTATATCTTTATGTTTAAAGCCTGAAATGTGGAAAAAAGGTCGCAAAGTTCAAGGGGGCCGGATACTTTCGCAAGGCACTGTATTATATATATACATATATTCTTTTAAACGCCCCTGTCCCCGGTAGCTTGCGCACAGAAGCGAACACGCATGTAAGTCCCGCCCACATATGTAAACGCCGTTCAAAACCCACATGCGAGGTATCGTCGAGTATTCTAGCACTAGACCTCCTCTAGAACTTGAAAATAGTAACCTGTAAAAAAATTTGGACCAAGTCTGTGGACCCACTTGTACCGAGGTCTGCGTGGGCGGCAGCTGGATGTCCTCAGAAGTATAAATCGCTTTGAAGAGATCTTCCATATCCTCCGCAGAAAAGAGGTGGCTGCCAGGTCTAGTATCCCCCCAGGCTACTCTGGTCAGAGTCTTCCTCTTCTTCCCGAGATAGTAGGTCAAAGAGGGCCCCTGAGACCCGTCCATAACGCTAGTTTGGGTCTCTCCAGGGAAGGGGAATCTTCCGTACCTAGGGGGGGCTAATACCCTGTTTGCCACTGTGGCTTTAAAGTATTGTAGAGTAGCGACCTTTTCAGTCTGTATAGCTCTGCACTCCTTCATGGCCTGCGCCATTTCCCTACCTGCTATAAATACATTTAAAACAGAAGGGTTTCTATGGTCCTGTGGGAGCTTATCACCACAGTTCCCACAGTGCTTAGATTTACCAGAAGACTTGCCCCTAGCTTTACTGGTAGTCTCCTGGGCAGGGCATTCAGTTTCTGAAAAATAAACAAGAAACCCCTGTTACCCATGGGCTACCCCTTGGGGAGAGTGGATAAAGGGCCACCCCAGAATCACCACCCCCACCAGCCAAGTCACTCACCCCCTGTGGCGACTTGTGTTGCTGGAATCGATCCGTCCTCCATCTTGCTCAAAGGCAGCCCCGCCGCAGGAAAAGGATCACCGCCTGTAGTATAGGCTGGGGGAGATGTAGGACCGTGGACCCCCGCTTCGTTTACCGCTTTGAGGCCTTGCAGCACGCCAATCGCCGCCATCTTGGCGTAGCCCAGGCGCACAGAAGTGACATTATCCCGGCCCGCCGCTTGTTTGGCTTACGGACATGCGCAGTAGAACGTCTGGGACGCTGAAGTCCGCACTGCATTGAGAGAAGTTACTCTTTGCCTGATCCTCCAACACCACGCCACCAGAGACATTGAGGCAAGAGTGGGATAGATGGTCCCTGAAGACATGGACACCCTCACGTGACAAAAATACCGCCAGTATTCTCAGGAAGCATTGCAGTAGCCCAGCATACCTTGCTTCCTGAGAAATTATAGAATGGGGGACCCTCCTTGGAATAAAGCTAGAGCTTTAATCTGTCCATGCAGCCGCCACTGACTACATTTGGTCAGAAATCCAAGGAGGGAAGACCTTGGTCCCAGACCTTAGTCTATTGGAAAAAATAACAAACTGTTTCGCTGCCATTCTGTGGGAAACACAATCAATAACTGAGGGACGGAGGGAAGGGTGGGGCCTTTTAAACTCTGTTGATTGTGTTTCCTGTCAGGTGGAGCCCATCATCTCAGGTGTGCCGTCCTGGAAGATAACTGGAAAAATATATATATGTTTGGGGGTTCTGATTCATTTTCTAGCAAAAAAAATTTTGATTTTTACATGAAGGAGAGAAGTGCCAAAATAGGCCCGGTGGACAAGTGGTTAAGGACACCACCATTAAGATTCTCCCCCGCAATTACCAGCAGCAGTGATGTCAACCTACCATGCAAGCGTCTTCAGTGAAACTACAGGATGCTGTGCATGCTCCTTCAATAGGATTACAGGAGACCTTGCTTACACACCATTCCTGTAGTCTCAGTGCTCTTGTTAGACATGCAGTACTTATGCAAGGCTACATAGTTCCAAGAAAATATATATTTACCTTAATAAAGAGATGTGCATACACTAGGAGAACCAGAGGCAAAAGCATGCATGTTTTTTTCTTGTTATTTTTTTTTTTTTAGAACAAAGTGATTCAGCAGATTTATAAACACTATATAGGAGCATTATTTTAAGGTTTATTTATACTTTAAGCTGGATTTTACTCTCCAAGTAAAGAGTATGGTAAAGATGGGGTTGAAAGAAATAAAATAAAATAAAACAAATCTATCAAGAGCACTGGAAAAAAACATGGTATGGCATTTTTGAATTTGCATGACATGAAGTTACTGTGCAGCTAGCAAGCACAAGAAAAAAAAAAAAAAAAAACTTTGTTCCTCCATCTTTACTGGTATCCCCCACTCTTCACTAACAAGAGATAGCTTGGGATGGGAAATAAGCTCCCCTTGAACTTATTTTTTAAAACATTTTAATAAACTGCTGAAATGCGGGTAACTATGATTTCTTTTTTTACTTATTATCTAATGTATTATATCATGTATTTAATTGCATGAATAAAGGTACTAGCCAGTTTACAATTCTAAAATCCAAAAAGGGATGTAAAAGACCTACAGGAATAGTACATTTGAACTGTATAGGGTAGCAGAAGTGAACAATTTGTGGAGTCAATTCAAACAGCTTCACTTATTTTTACTAATCAACAAAACTTTTTGTAAAATGCTCCTGATTTTCAGACCTTTTCCAGCTCCATCCAGTCGTAGTTTGTGTTGCCAATGACCATAGCCTGCAGTTCATTGGGCTGAAAGAGCTCTAGAACTCTTCCTCCGCACACTTTATGGAAACCTTTGTAAAATGCATCAAATAAGGAGGCCACTGAGTGACCGAAGACGTAGTCCACATAGGCCTCAACAAATTCTTGTCTGTGAACCAAAAAAGGACAAAAAGTTAAACACACTATTCATACGGCAAATCCTGTACAATGCAAAGCACATTTACTGAACACATGTTTGTCTAATAAAAGTCCCAGCCCCTGGTATACTGTCTTATTTTAAGAAGCATAGGCTCAATCCAAAAAATGCACACACTAGGATAAAGGATCTTTATTAAATAAATAAAGCCGTTAATAAAAGTGTTACTTTAAGAGATTTGAAAATTAGTGTCACAGCTCTAAAATAAAGCTCCTTATCTTTGTGTTGAATCTTTATTAATGGAGTTTATAGTCTAGTCAAGCTTCTTAAAGCATAACCACAGCCTAAATAAATAAATTGCCTATTATAAGTATAAGAGTAACTAAAAAATAAAAAAAATCATGTCAAAAAATGAATACCCCACTGTTACATTATTTTAGCTGTAGCTATAGTAAAGTTTACCCCATGATCAGACGTTTCTTCCTCTTCTTGTGCTGTCCACTAACTGCAGACATTTCTACTGCATTTGACTCAAGGCTATATGGTATCATCAAGCTCTGTCACTTACATTTTCCATTAGAATTGAGAACTCAAATGACTATAGTGCTTAGCTTACAGCTAAATGCAAAAGAGGTCTGTGCTGTGCAATTCTACAAGCATCTCAGAAATATCTGGCGCTCCATAAACATGTATTTTAACTCCTCACGTGTACCTGTACTAAACAAACCACCTAGCAGGCCCAAAGCCATGAGCTCTCAACAGTAAAAGGTCCAATCTGTGCCTTCTTTGGTCGCCTTCCATGCCTTGCTGCTCTGTTAAATGTGATAGGTGGCTTTAACGATCAACTGACCTGTGGGAGTCTGGGGCAATTTTTTTTTTTTAATATACATGCAGTCCGAGGTTACAAACAAGGTTAACAACTTATTGCTACCCTTAGAGGTGCCTCTCTTCTCTTTTATAACCTGTAAAAAAAATCTTTAATATACAAGTGCTTTGGATTACAAGCATGTTTCTGGAACGACTTATGCTCGCAAACCAAGGTTTTACTGGATATCATTTATGCACCTCTGTTGCAGAAAAGAAAACTCTAGAGCAGGCTTTACTTCAGCCTCCAGTCTTGTATAGAAAACTCCATTACATCCAGCTATCTGTCCTGGTGTTTGGAAAGGGAAAACCGTTTGTGAACTAAGGAAGTTGTTCAGCAGCTGACCTCATTAATATACACCCTGCACCTGCCCCCCCCCCCCCTTCAGGAGAATGCTCTTGCCCACCTTTGCATTCGCAGCCGCTCTTTTAAGCAGTCCTGAACTTTTATGATGGCATGGCTGCCTCCTTGTCTGTATAATAAGTCTACAAACAATAAAAAAATGCTCTGCAGCCCATCGACTAACACCATATCTCTTCCAATTGTTTAATGTATATTTGAAAATCTAAATAAAGAATCGATTTAAAAAAAAAAAGGAAGTTCTCCATCATTCCTGCAAAACAGACCTGTTATATAAGCCAAGTTGGCTTTCACATATACTGTATTTATTGGCGTATAAACACTCACTTTTTTTTACCCTGAAAATAGAGGGGAAACTGTGTATGCGTGTTATACGCAGGGGGCTGTGGAAAGTTTTTTCCTGAAACTTCTCTTTTAAAGTTAAGAGACGTGTTATACGCCAATAAATACGGTATTTGCAAATGTGTGCAATTGATAGACAGGGTCAGTTTGGTTTTCCTGCAGGCTAGCTGGTAAAGTGTGCTGGAAATTTTTCTCTTGTTTGATGTGCAAAGCCCTTCCACGTGAATCTTACTGCAAAGGGTAGTAATAGATTGGAGTGGTTGCCACCTGTATGTACAGTTTGGCAGTGGATTTGACGTAGGAACACATTGCATGCCTTCAGCTGCTGTTGTGCTTTTGCTGGGCGTCTAATGTAACCCCTGTGCCTTTAAGGAGAAGTGGCTCCCTCCAGGCAAGCCTGCCCTAAATTTAACCACTGCTATATTTGCTCCAACTTGGAGATGCTTAAAATTATAGTTGTTAAGAGTTAGGACTGCAGTATACAGAGGACCCTTGGCAGGGTACTGTGGCTTTCACATATATTTGCAAACGTGAGCATTTTTTTTTTTTTGTTGCAGGCTAGGTGGCAAGCGTGCTGGGAATTTTGTGACACTAAAAGAAAATAACCTAAATCTTTAAGTGCATGGAGGAGCCTGCTATTCAATGTGGAAGTTTCTCAAATCAATAGGTATATTTTATACCAAGAATCTTATCCATTGGTCAATTAAAAGATGAAAAATGAATAACTGTTTCTGTGTAAGCATTACAAGAAAAGCTGCACTAAAAGGAACTTCCAGGTACCATCCACAAGGTGGTGCCAAACACAAAGCTTATAATGTAGCTGGGAAAATGGGAACCCTTTGAGACTTTGTGTGAAATGTTGCCACTTATGTTATCTATTGTTATGCCATTATCCAGCATACTCAGAACAGCAAGAACAGCTTGTACACGTGTCTTCTTCTAGAAAATCTGCTCCAAACCCATGACAAAAAATCAAAGATCTTCAGCACTCAGATGTGCTAATTAATGAACAAAGGCTATTTGTTCACACTGGTATTTATAGTTCTGTCATCAGCTCCTAACACTACGAAGCTAAAGCGTTAGCCTGACTGTCTGAATGTATTTTTAGGCAGCAGTCATGAGTTGTTAGCATTGCTGGCATATCTGTCCGCTCTGACCTCTGCACATTGGACAAGTACCTTCATTTTGTAAAGGTGATATCACTGGTTACTTTTAGGCCTGTGTACAGGACTGTAGTCATTAAGTCTTCCTTTCATCACATGGAATGAGCTGGCTTTGTAAAAGACCTTTCACTGAAGACCTCCCTGATTCTCATGAGAGTAATTTACCCGCAATCAAATGTGTTATATTGATAACGGATGTTAGCCATGAAAGATATTGCATTACCCTGTTAAACATAAGCAGCTGTGTGCCATTTTAGAGCTACATATGACATAAGATAGCAGCCTGATATAAGTTGAGGATCTGGATGCTAAACAATCCTCCTAGCAAAAAGGATCATTATACAGACATGTTTTTGCCTGTGAAGCAAGAAGGGGGGGGGGGGGGGGTAACACCTAAACAGTGGCTTATGATGCAGAGGAGCACCAAAATCAGCCACGGTGACTTGTACTCACAGTCTTTCCTCAGTTTTCTGAGCTGAGCAATGCTGGGCATCCAAACCAGAAGACTGAGGACATCTTGTGGCGAAGAAGAGGCACTGCTGGACATAGTTTGAGATAGAGTATTAAAGCTTTTTATTTAAAAGTATGGAGTATACTAGGTTGGTATTATGTTAAATGTTATTTGGTGTAATGCTAGAGAAAGCGGTGCATTTTATTTTTTTATTTTAATCTGTTATATATTCTATGCTGTATTTTGATTGTACGGATGGTTTATTAGAGTGTAGTTTAGAAAAAAATATTTGGTGCCAAGTGCCGTTATTGGTAATTTTGTTGTGCCCTTTTGTATCTTGTTCTTTTTTTATTGTTGTGATCTTGTGTTGTCTTTGTTGTGTGTGGCTATTTCGCAACAATTTCCTTTTGGGATTAATAAAGTCAGGTAAAAGTAGGAAGACATTTAAAAAAAGATAGCTTAGGAATAGCACAGCATTTGCTAGATAATGCCATACATAGAAGACTTTTTTACTATTCATGTGCAAACTTTTTTTTTTTGTCTTTTTTTTTAGCTTTTATAAATTTTGTTGGTTGATTTTTGAAGTGTTGCACAAAATAAAAAGCATCTTTATTTTATTTGTATATAACCGTCGTGATTTGTAGCAGAAACATAATTAAGTGTCATTAGAAATTAGATAAATGATTGAACAAACTTATCTACAGTAACACTAGTTGTTTCATGAACATTGTGTGTATATATATATATATATATACACATATATACAGTGCAGAAAATAAGTATTTGAACACCCTGCTATTTTTCAAGTTCTCCCACTTGGAGATCATGGAGGGGTCTGAAATTGTCATCGTAGGTGCATGTCCACTGTGAGAGACATAATCAAAAAAAAAAATTCCAGAAATCACAATGTATGATTTTTTTTTAACTATTTATTTGTATGATACAGCTGCAAAGAAGTATTTGAACACCTGAGAAAATCAATGTTAATATTTGGTACAGTAGCCTTTGTTTGCAATTACAGAGGTCAAACGTTTCTTGTAGTTTTTCACCAGGTTTGCACACACTGGAGGAGGGATTTTGGCCCACTCCTCCACACAGATCTTCTCTAGATCAGTCAGGTTTCTGGGCTGTCGCTGAGAAACACGGAGTTTGAGCTCCCTCCAAAGATTCTCTATTGGGTTTAGGTCTGGAGACTGGCTAGGCCACGCCAGAACCTTGATATGCTTCTTACAGAGCCACTCCTTGGTTATCCTGGCTGTGTGCTTCGGGTCATTGTCATGTTGGAAGACCCAGCCTCGACCCATCTTGAAAGCTCTAACTGAGGGAAGGAGGTTGTTGCCCAAAATCTCGCAATACATGGCCCCGGTCATCCTCTCCTTAATACAGTGCAGTCGCCCTGTCCCATGTGCAGAAAAACACCCCCAAAGCATGATGCTACCACCACCATGCTTCACAGTAGGGATGGTGTTCTTGGGATGGTACTCATCATTCTTCTTCCTCCAAACACGGTTAGTGGAATTATGACCAAAAAGTTCTATTTTGGTCTCATCTGACCACATGACTTTCTCCCATGACTCCTCTGGATCATCCAAATGGTCATTGGCAAACTTAAGACGGGCCTTGACATGTGCTGGTTTAAGCAGGGGAACCTTCCGTGCCATGCATGATTTCAAACCATGACGTCTTTGTGTATTACCAACAGTAACCTTGGAAACGGTGGTCCCAGCTCTTCTCAGGTCATTGACCAGCTCCTCCCGTGTAGTCCTGGGCTGATTTCTCACCTTTCTTAGGATCATTGAGACCCCACGAGGTGAGATTTTGCATGGAGCCCCAGTCTGAGGGAGATTGACAGTCATGTTTAGCTTCTTCCATTTTCTAATGATTGCTCCAACACCTTTTTTCACCAAGCTGCTTGGCAATTTCCCCGTAGCCCTTTCCAGCCTTGTGGAGGTGTACAATTTTGTCTCTAGTGTCTTTGGACAGCTCTTTGGTCTTGGCCATGTTAGTAGTTGGATTCTTACTGATTGTATGGGGTGGACAGGTGTCTTTATGCAGCTAATGACCTCAAACAGGTGCATCTAATTTAGGATAATAAATGGAGTGGAGGTGGACATTTTAAAGGCAGACTAACAGGTCTTTGAGGGTCAGAATTCTAGCTGATAGACAGGTGTTCAAATACTTCTTTGCAGCTGTATCATACAAATAAATAGTTAAAAATTCATAAATTGTGATTTCTGGATTTTTTTTTTTGATTATGTCTCTCACAGTGGACATGCACCTACGATGACAATTTCAGACCCCTCCATGATTTCCAAGTGGGAGAACTTGCAAAATAGCAGGGTGTTCAAATACTTATTTTCTGCACTGTATATATATATATATATATATATATATATATATATATATATATATACATATATATATATACACACATACATACACACACACATACACACTGTATATCTTTCGGTATAATTAGTAATGACGTTTTTTGCAGAATCATTTTACTCATAACTTAGAAGTAACCATTTGCTCCAGTCCATTCAAGTTATAAGCATAGCTTACTGGTCCGATTCACAACGAAAATTTTTTAGCTGAGCAAACATGCCAACTAGTAAAAAAGCCAGATAAGACCGAGTCACATGGTCTTTATATAACTTCTAAATATACACTTTAGATCTAGTTACAGATTCTTTGGAAATCACCTGTTTTTCTTGTTTACGAGTATTTCGGCACCATTTGCAATCAGCTCCTTGACCTCTGTTGTCCCAAAATTATCCACTGTAATCTGTTTAACAGAAAAACAAAGCAAAGTTTTAAAATGCATAGAAAACTAAAACTGCTTTAATAAAGAGATAAAAACACAGCGATAGTTTCAAAGATTGAGACGAAAACTGCCCATAAATAGGCATATTAAACAGATGTGACCAGCCCAGGAGATAGACATGACCTACCATCCATATCAGTTGTGGAACATCTGACTTCACACAGTAGATGCAAGTATACACACTTGGGTCTTAAACAATCACATCTTCCATCAATACTGCTCGAGATCCAAGTAAATAATAGCAAAGAAAAAAGGAAGTGAAACTCACACATAATTACTGTATTTATTGGTGTATAACACTCACTTTTTTACCCTGAGAGAGGGTAAACTGTGCCTGCGTGTTATACGCAGGGGGCTGTGGACATTTTTTTTCCTGAAACTTCCCTCTTGGAGTTAGGGTGCGTGTTATACGCCGATAAATACGGTATTAGCAGAGAAGGTACAAACCCACCTTTTCTGCAGTATAGGCACCGTAAAACATATAACATTTCACAAAGCTTTGTAAAATGTTAAATGGAATGGAGACATGACGCAACTAAGTAAAATTTTGTGGATGCCTACACAATATAGAATTTCTACACATAATATTTTTGAAATAACGAAAAGCACTTTGAAGATGTGGGACAGGGTACAGATGTCATTTGATAGTAAATTTAATTCTCCACTTATTAATTTAAAAGAAAACGCATTTTTTCCACCGGGTGAAACAAAAATTGGGGGAAATTGGATTAAAAAAGATAGCGTGCACTTAGGGGACATAATAAGGAGCGGCGAGCTGGCAACCTTCGAGGACCTGAAATCTAGAGTGGATATGTGGAACTTCGATAGATGGCACTATTTGCAGCTATGCCATTTTGTACAGCAGCTTCCCCGACCGTTAAGGACGGGGTCAGAGCTGACACCATTAGAGAAAGTTTGCACTGGGGAGAACACTAAGGGCACAATTTCGAAATTATATAAAATACTTATTAAGATTGGGGCACAGGAGGAAAAATTGTGGAAAAATGGGAAAGGGAGTTAGGAATTTCTAGGGGGGGCAAACACGGTCAAATAAGTTAATGTCTCTCGCCTATACCTCCCTGGTGTGGAGAACGCCTATTAAGGGGGGAGTGGGGGAGGAGTGTCAGGACACCCACTAACACACAGCTTTCTCTATTTGCAAAGTGGAGGCTTTTTCCACACCAGGAAAAAAGCCTCGCATTACTGTGTGGAGTTACAGACAGAAGAACAGGAAGTGAGGATTTCTCAGAAGAAATAAGGACATTTAAAAGCAAAATCGAAGGATGAGGTAAGTGAAGGAGGACTGCACTAAGGTAAAGGACGCTATTTAGGGATTTTTTTTTTACCTTTACAACCCCTTTAAGTGGTTTAGGATGCCGGGAGGTGGGGCGGGGTTTATGATCATGTGACCACCGTGATTGGCTGTTACATGGTCTCCTGATCGGGGCTTTCCGATAGCTGCTGGTAACTGTGCCAAGAGCTCTCAGGGCACATGCTCGCAACACAGCCGTTTTTGAAATATTGCACGCAAATATGCGGCCGCTGAGCGCCAATGCCCACCTGCCGAGAGGCAGCATATTTGCCTGCGCCTGGCACCAAGAGGTTAAAGGTGTAGGGTGATAGCATTTTTTCCAGTGTCTTTGATTAAATATTTAATAAAAACTTTTTCCAATACTATGCTGCCTGGGTTCTCATTCTGTGAGTCTTTGTTTGAGACCCTGAGTCTCTGTGCGTTTATGAGTAGATTTACAGTCATGAGAGCCAAACCCTAGTTGTTGGTGCATCAGCGAGTTTTACATTCCGGGTAATATTAACCCCTAATTATTGGCTCTTATTTGTACATCTTATAGGTTAAATAATTCAAGATTAAAAAATATCAGACAAAAGACACCAACGACAAAGGTTGCATTCACACTACAGCATTTTGTATCGCAGGCAGATTTGCAGTGAATCTGCCCACTCCCGATGTGTAAATGACAGATGGCAGGACTCGCCTTTGAGATTCCATTCATTTGAATGACACCTCAAATCGCAGTGCAGGCCTGCTATGATTGTCGCGCGATAAAACATGCGTCAATCCAAATGCCGGAAGCATGTCTCCCAAAAAAAAAGATCAGGGGCTTCTTTTGGGGCGACATGCACTGCGATTTGAGGGGTCATTCAAGTGAATGGCATCTCAAATCTGCCCACGATTCAAAACAATGTAGTGTAAATGCAGCCTTAGGGTAAAGTGCAGTTTAGAACTGGGGAAGCCCATGGCTTCACTTAGACAAATGGAAAAGACAACCGCTCCAGGTGAGCTCCAGGCAATCAATGTCCGTTTAGAACCCAGGCAGGTGCCGGCAATGCACTAGGCAATCAGAAGAAGAGGTTTGGACAGCCGCACTCAAAAATAGGTAAAATTCAAAAATAGCCCTTTATTGTGGTAAAATAAATGGATGCACTACAAAGAAAGCATACAGTAGGAACAAAAAACAGTTGACGCATTTCGCATTGAGCGTCAATGCTTAGTCATAGCTATACGCTAGACTTGGCAAAGCTGTTATCAATGGACACATACTGTAAAGTTTAGGCAAAATGTATCTTCAATGTCATCTTCTGTATAGTCCAACAGCTGCTGCATGCTCCTGGATCACACAAAAAAGAAGAAAAATGTTTAGAAGGGTTCACAAACCAGGAACTGTAAACTACACTCTACTACTGCCACCACAACAAGAGTATTATTACAAAGTTCCAGAGAATCACACTCCTTTTATGAAAACAGTCTTTCTGGTTACAGTAAATGCATTCACAATAAGTTTTAATGGAGGGGCACCTGAGTTCAAATTTGACCTACTGCATCAAAATGGATTGGCTGTGCTTCAATGTTGCATGCCAAGCACCATATAAAATCACGATCCAGATCTCCCACAGACAAAAACTAAATAGAAGACAGGCTATATGAATATATATATATGATAGATAGATAGATAGATAGATAGATAGATAGATAGAGAGACACACACAGACATACAGATGCACACACAGCGATCAGCCATGACCACCATGTACTACAAATAACATTGATTGTGTTGTTATAATGGCATCAGAAAATGGATGGGATATTAGACTGCAGATGAACATGTTGCCCCTGAAGTGATTTGTTGAAAGGGAAAAAAAAAGAAAAAAAAAAGGTAAGTTTAAGGATTTAGGTGACTTTGCAATGGCTAGACAACCGGGTTCGAACTACTTCCCATAAGTGCAGCTCTTGTGGGATGTTCCCATTCTGGAGTGGTCCAAGGAATGAAATACGACAAACCAGTATCAGGGTCATGGGTGGCCAAGACTCACTGAGGCACATGGGAAGTGAAGAATGGTCTGTGTAGTCAAATTCACTAGAAAAGCTACTGTAGCTCAAATTGCTGAAAAAGTTAATGCTGGTTCTGATAGAAAGGTGTCAGAACACACAGTGCATTGTAGTTTGTTGTTGAGACAGAGAGAGAGAGAGAGAGAGAGAGAGAGAGAGAGAGAGAGAGAGAGAGAAAAAGAGAGAGAGAGAGAGAGAGAGAGAGAGAGAGAGAGAGAGAGAGAGAGAGAGAGAGAGAGAGAGAGAGAGAGAGAGAGAGAGAGAGAGAGAGAGAGAGAGAGAGAGAGAGACACAGAGAGAGAAAGAGAGAGAGAGAGAGAGAGAGAGAGAGAGACACAGAGAGAGAGAGAGAGAGAGAGAGAGAGAGAGAGACAGACAGACAGACAGAGACAGAGAGAGACAGAGACAGACAGAGAGAGACAGAGACAGACAGAGACAGACAGAGAGAGACAGAGACAGACAGAGAGAGACAGAGACAGAGACGAGAGACAGAGAGAGACCGTCGTGCTCATAAAATTTACATGGCAGAATTTATGACTTCTTGGCCATTTTTCAGAGAATATGAATAATGCAAAAACATTTTTCACTCTTGGTTAGTGTTTGGCTGAAGCCATTTATTATCAATCAATCATGTTTACTCTTTTTAAATCATAATGACAGAATCTACCCATAATCAAATGTTTACATACCCTGGTGCTTTTGGCCTTATAACATGCACATAAGTCGACACAAAGGGGGTTTGAATGGCTATTCATTATGTGCTACTTTGTGTTGGTCCAATCACATAAAATCCCAGTACATTTACCTTTTTGGTTGTGACATGACAAAATGTGGAAAATGTCAATGGGTAAGAATACTTTAAGGCACGGTATATGTTAAGTAGCACTTAGAATATCTCCCTACTCCTCCACCAGGAAATTAGAGTTCCGTTTGCTCTGTTTTAAATATACATATTTTGGGGATAATGTCAATGCTTTTCTTTTGTGCAGTGTCATTCTGGCTACCTATATATAGATATATTAAAATAAACTTTAGGGATGGCAATACTGAGAAGTAAAAATTAATATATAAAATGTTGATACCATTAAAGGGCATACGCGCCTGTGTGCAATGGTGGAAAGTGCCCGATGTTGCAATAATAATAATAATTTGTACAAATAAACAACGTGCAAATAGTGCAAGTAAATATAGACCACTGATGTGATCATATAAAAGTCCATGTGGCAAATAATCACAGAATCTGAATATTCCCACTCCTGCCGAGTCACTTACTGTGCTCTCCTGTTTTTGTACAGATAGATAATTTAATCCAATTGTGTATATTAATTGTAAAATATGGTTATTTATTATATACAGTGTGACCCCAACGCAGGACACCAGCCCCTGACAAAGGGAACTGTCCCGAAACGCGTTAGGTCTCATTGGATTACTGTGGAAAAGTCACGCACCAATGTATCATTTATGTTTTCAACAATTTTTGTATAAATTGTCCAATACATTTTGTATATTATTACTCTGTTTGAATTTGAGTCGTTACCTTTAAAGTCCCACCTTGTTTTATTTTTCCTTTTCAAATTATTTATTGCAACATTGGGCACTTTCCACCATTGCACACAGGCACGCATGCACTTTAATGGTATCAACATTTTATATATTCACTAGCTGAATACCCGGCGTTGCCCGGTCTTCCTATCTTAACCTTTTGGGGAGGAAAATCATAGTTATATAAATATAAATAAATAAATAATAAATAACACAATGTTTAATTTTAGAAATTTGACAGATAAAAATATGAATATTTACTATTTGATTAAAGAGTATTGTATTTCATAACTTTTATAACATTTTCCTTTTCAGTTTGTGAATGTTGAAACAAAATATGGTACAATGAAGCAGATTGGTACCAACTCACAGACCTTTAAAAAGTGTGGTTAACTCAACTGACATATTATTGCAATACTTGTTTGTATACTATATTCTTAGTTTCTCCCGCATTTGCTAAAATGAACAAATTATTTGGGGAACCCACCCTGGAGCACGCTACATAAAGTTGCCCATGTGAAAAACATGGTGATCTTAAATCAACTCCGCAGTACCAAATGGACTGCCCTTGTGACTTGTTGATCGTGATGGAAAATGCAAGCGTCACTGGGAGTTGTAGTCTCTTGAAACTAAAAGGCAGATCTGTTGGAATAAGAGGTATTCATGGAATAAAAACTGTTTCTCCCTTTCCCTTTCCTGTCAAAACAGTAGCTTCCAACACATTAGGCAACATGTTTTTCACACACAGCCTTGTTCCATTGCACAGTTTTGGTGGGTCAGGGTTTCGTAATAAAATAATAGGACATCCAACTTTAATGCCGCGTACACACGGTCGTTTTTTGCGATGAAAAAAAACGACGTTTTCTGTGAAGTAAAAAACGACATTTTTGAAACGTCACTTTTCAAAGACAATTTTGCATACACACCATCGTTTTTTCACAAAAAGCGAGGTTACGTTCACCACTCTTTTCCATTGAAGCTCGCTTCATAACTAGCTTCTGGGCATGCGCGGGTTGAAAAACGTCGTTTTGAACGACGTTTTTGCTACACACGGTGACTTTTTGTGAAACAAAAAACGACGTTTTGAAAAACGACACAAAAAATATAAGCATGTTGGAATTTATTTTTGGTCGTTTTTTTGAAGACAAAAAACGACGTTTTGCCCACACACGATCAATTTAAATGACGTTTTAAAAAACGTCGTTTTTTTTCATCGCAAAAAACGACCGTGTGTACGCGGCATAAGTGATAGGCGATGTTGTGGCAATCCAGCTGGATCAAGGGAATTCAGGAATTCTGGTGGGAAATTCACAGCCTCATCGGCATCTACTATGGTATCAAAAGATTTCTACTCAGTAACTGCTCCTGGTATCATAGAAAGTATTTGATTGTTAATTTCACGGACATCCTCATTTTTAGCAGCAAGAATAGCCCTCTCACACAACCAGTTTAGATTGCCTAAGTTGTCTGAAATATTATGGTATACTGCATCTATTAGTTCTGCAACGGACGATACCAGTTTGCAAAAATCAGAGGGAAGTTTTACGTTTCCTGAAGATTCAACTGGTAGTCTACCCTCTGATTTCAAGAAGTGTGTTTGAAAAAAATTGTGATGAAGAGATTGTGGTAAAAAAAACTGTGATGACATCAGTAGGTGTGGCTAAACTGTGATGAAGAGATTGTGGTAAAAGGACCTGTGATGACATCAGTAGCTGTGGCTGAGCTGTGATGAAGAGACCACAGTCCCATATACTTGCATGGGACTTGAAACAAAAAGCGCCGTTTGGAAGTTATGAAGTAACATGTATTTCCCATAGAGTTGAATGGGACTTTAAAGAAAAACCCTTTCCCATAGAGTTGAATGGGATTTTAAAGAAAAACCCCGACCATGGCAAATGGGGGTGGGTAAGGGTTAAACCACCTATCCTATGTTTGTTGCTGACATATAAGTAACATGTGTGCCAAGTTTCATGTTATTATCTTTAGCCGTTTGGACGGGATGCTGGAACATACATACATACACACACACACACACGTTGAGTTTTAGAACAGCGCCGCACCTACTACCATTTTTCTTCATACACTTTTACTCCATTTAGGTGACAGTAACACGTAGAGGCTGCAGCTCTTTCTTTTTTCAACTCCCTAGGAATATAAGTCCTGACAATTTAAAATATCCATAGCGCGGAATCAATTTTAACTCAATACTGAGAAGTAAATTAAGCGCAATACTTTTCTGAGGTTAGACTACCATTCACTTCTGTTTCTTTATTTTTGGCTTTGCCAGGAAACACACGATTCCGCTGAGGTTATGAACAGAAATATGTACTGGATTACGAGGCAGAGCATGATCTATACATAAGTGAAAAACAAGAAAACCCACCTACATGGATTACAAGACCAAGTTCTCGCTCACCTTCCAACATCTGGCATTATCTCTTTTAAATCATCCAGTGCAGGTTTCCTTTTTAGCAGCTTCTTATACAAGGCCAGTGGAAAATGAAGATCAACAATTGTAAAGTTGTAAATAGCTAAACCACAAACAACACCAATGAGGTGGAACAAATCACTGTCTTCAAAGGTCTACAACAAAAACAAAAAATAAATTAGATAATAAACAATGCATTTCCTTCTGATCTTACACTTATTTTGAATCAGCATACTTAAAACATTCCAAAGACAGAATATAGAAAAGTTTGTAATAAAATATATGTATATACACAGTATCTCCCAAAAGGGAGTACACCCCTCACATTTTTGTAAATATTATTAGATATTTTCATGTGACAACACTGAAGAAATTACACTTTGCTACAGTGTACCCTCTGAAATGCAACCCCTTCTGTCCATGTGAAAGTGGCCAAGACCATACAGCGGTTAAACAGGACAGGTTCCACTCGGAACAGGCCTCGTCATGGTCGACCAAAGAAGTTGCACGTGCTCAGCATCATATACAGAGGTTATCTTTGGGAAATAGACTGCGAGTGCTGCCAGCATTGCTGCAGAGGTTGAAGGGATGGGGGGGGGTCAGGCCGTCAGTGCTCAGATCATACGCCGCACACTGCATCAAATTGGTCTGCATTGCTGTCGTCTCAGGAAGAAGCCTCTTCTAAAGATGCATAAGAAAGCCTGCAGTTTGCTGAAGATAAGCAGACTAAGGACGTGGATTACTGGAACCATGTCCTGTGGTCTGATGAGATCAAGATAAACTTATTTGGTTCAGACGGTGTAAAGCGTGTGTGGCGGCAACCAGGTGAGAACTAAAAAAGACATGTTTGTCTTGTCTACAGTCAAGCATGGTGGTGGGAGTGTCATGGTCTGGGACTGCATGAGCTCTGCCGTCACTGGGGAGCTACAGTTCATTGAGGGAACATGAATGCCAACATGTACTGTGACGTACTGAAGCAGAGCATGATACCCTCCCTTTCGGAGACTGGGCCGCAGGGCAGTATTCCAACATAATGACCCCAAACACTCCTCCAAGACGACCACTGCCTTGCTAAAGAAGCGGAGAGTAAAGGTTATGGACTCGCCAAGCAAGTCTCCAGACCCAAACCCTTTTGAGCATCTGTGGGGCATCCTCAAATGCAAGGTGGAGGAGTGCAAGGGTCTCCAACACTCACCAGCTCTGTGATGTTGTCATTGGAGGGGTGGAATAGGACTCCAGTGGCAACCTGTGAAGATCGGGTGAACTCCTGCTCAAGATGGTTAAGGCAGTGCTGGAAAATAATGATGGTCACACAAAATATTGACACTTTGGTGCCCAATTTGGACATTTTCACTTAGGGGTATACTCATTTTTGTTAAGTGCTGGCCCTCCCTCCTGGTCTTACTGACCAATAGGAACAAAAGGGAACACCATTAACCACTTGACTACTGGGCAATTAAAACCCCTTCCTAACCAGACCAATTTTCAGCTTTCGGTGCTCTCACAATTTGAATGACAATTACTCAGTCATACAACATTGTACCCATTTCAAATTTGTGTCCTTTTTTTCACACAAATAGAGCTTTCTTTTGGTGGTATTTGATCACCTCTGTTTTTTTTATTTTTTGCGCTATAATAGAAAAACGACTGAAAATTCTGTAAAAAAATAAATAAAAAAAGTTGTTTCTGTCATATTAGCGGGTTATTTCTCACACACAGCATATGCATACCACAAATTACACCCCAAAACACATTCTGCTATTCCTCATGAGTATGTCGATACCCCATGTGTGAGACTTTTACACAACGTGGCCACATACAGAGGCCCAACATGCAGGGAACGCCACCAGGCGTTCTGGAACACCCAGACCAATTCTGACATTTCTCTCCTACATGGAAAAATCATCATTTATTTGCTAGAAAATTACATAGAACCCCAAAACATTATATATGCTTTTTTTAGCAAAGACCCTAGAGAACACAATGGCGGCGGTTACAACTTTTTATCTCGCATGGTACTTTCGTAGAAATTTTTTAAACGTTTTGTGCTAAAAAAAAAAAAAAAAAGTTAGCCCAATTTTTTTTCATAATATGAAAGATGAAGTTACGCCGAGTAAATAGATACCCAACATGTCACCCTTCAAAATTGCGCACAATGATGGAATGGCGCCAAACTTCGCTACTTAAAAATCCCCATAGGCGACGCTTTAATTACTTTTATTGGTTACATGTTTTTAGTTACAGAGGAGGTCTAGGGCCAAAATGATTGCTCTCGCTCTAACGTTCGCAGAGATACCTCACATGTGTAGCCTGAACACCGTTTTCATATGTGGGCGGGACTTACGTATGCGTTCGCTTCTGCATGCGAGCACACGGGGACAGGGGTGCTTTAAAAAAAATGGGTATTGCAGAGTATCGTGCAGGGTATTGGGGTATTGCAGAGTATCGCGCAGGGTATTGGGGTACTGCAGGGTATCGCGCAGGGTATTGCAGAGTATTGCGCAGGGTATTGCACAGTATTGGGGTACTGCAGGGTACTGGGGTACTGCAGCAGAGTATTGGGGTACTGCAGGGTACTGGGGTACTGCAGGGTACTGGGGGATTGCAGGGTACTGGGGATTGCAGAGCTGGGATGGATTGAGGGATGGCTGGATCTGTGACTGCATTTGTCACAGATCCAGCCACAGCTCAGCTGCTGACACCCCGCTTCCCCCCCTCTCATCGCACACTGTACCGAACGGTACAGAGAGGAGATGCAGGAGAGGGAGGAACCGGCGTCATCAAATGACGCCGGTTTGTTTACAAGTGATCGTGCCGTCATTGGACTGCGCAATCACGTGGTAAACGCCCGCTATCAGCGGCAATATACCGTGATCTGTAATGCGACCCGGCGAGCACGGACACTTCCGCGAGCGCGTCCCAGGGGACGCGCAATCGTGGAAGTAAAGGACGACGTCCCAGGGATGTCGTCCCAAGATAACCCCGTCGCGCTGTAGCAGTATTTTTGCTATAGCGCGGTGGGAAAGTGGTTAAAGGAAATGTTGAAACTTGCAGACGACAGCAGACCAGATTCAAAGTACACAGACTACAGAAGAAAGCATTTAGATGTATGTGGGCATCATTTTGTGTCTACATTGTAATGCTGGAGCCCATTACAATTTGGGTAGAGACAGCTTTATTTTACATGTCATGCACGCTGATAATTAGTGCTCATTTAAATGAGGCCTGACGCCGGCAGTCTGAACAACTTGTTAATGCGGCTTCAACTGCCAGGTGCATCATGCAGGCAGCCCATTCATGCCTACTGGAATGCAGTCCCAATTTGACATTCAGACTATGGGTGTTAGTGCGTGTCTAAATGAGGCCTTACAGGCTTGAGTGCTTGTCTGATTGAGGCTTTAAAGGCTTAACTGTAAAATTCCGGGGAGCCGTAAGAGAAGCATACAGTCGGACAGACAAGTAAATAGCTGTACATGTCAATAACATCGGTGCTTCAATGCATCTGCATATAGTTATGTATGCAAAAATTACCTCTTTCCTCCAAATGAGATGCTCATAGGTTCAAGAAATACACTATGTGCAAGTGTAGGTAAATGGCAATGCACAGGATCAGCGTTTACAGGAGTACAGCCCTTTATTTGTATGGCCATCAATAAGCACTGAGAACTTTACACTTGAGCACATTTGAACCTGTAAATGTCTGTGCACATAAGGGCCAAAAACCAACAAACCTAAAACAAATATTCTGATTAAAGTACCCACAAGTGTACATAAAATAAGTAATTTATTTACCTTTGCCATATGGCATACGGTCACTAGTGCCCATAAGAGACCACACACACACACACAGCCACACTTGAGGGATGATCTGTTCATGTAGAACTATCAGCTTAACATCTTAAAAAGTTTTTCTGTACCTGGTCAGAAAACCAGATAAGCCTTGAATCTTCATAGTAGCGAAACATTCCATACTTTGGATCTAGTAGTTCCCTCATGATAAGCAGGAAAAATTCCTTGCGGACACCGCCAGCATCAACAGCCTCTTCACCCACAAAAATGACCTAAAGGAAGCAGCAAGAAGGTCAGAGTGAACAATAAATAATATATTTATAATAAAAAGTTATGGTTTCCAACTTTACCTTTAGCGGCTTCTTGTAATCAATATTCTTTGTTTTTCTTAACACCTCCATAGCATCTCCCACTATATTGTCTCTGCGTACTATTAAAATAAGGCATGGGTCCACTGACTCAACCACTGGAAGAAACATGGATGAAAAATTCTGTCTATGGGCTTGGTCAACAGCCATCTAAGAAAACAGGAAAAAAGTTAGACTTTGCGGTCTTTAAACTAAAGCCCACACCTCAATATGTACCATCTACAGACACCAAGAACATTTGTACATGCGTCAGCTAGCCCAGTTCCTTGATTATTTTTCCTATGAATAACCTGCTGGTAATAGGTAACATTATATTGCGACTTCCAGATATTTTCTATGCTTGTGAAGCAGCAGTAACATTACCGATAGCCATGACCCTGCATTTTTTTTTTTTCATTCCACTGTAGTGCAAGTAGGCAAAGCCTACATGAAAGAGGCAACTCTTGTGACAGACCCAGCCAGGACAGGGGCTTTTGTAGGGGACTGCAGGGTGGCCTCTTGCCTACTATGGGCCCTGGCTTTTAAGGTAACACTACTCATTGGGAGGTGTGTGCCTGAAGGACCCTTAGTGTGGTCTTGCCTTGAATTCAAGGCCATATCTCCCCAAAACACACAGACTCCGAACAGGAGGTTCCATATAAATATTTGTGGCCTCTATGCCTCAAACCAGCAATGACTATATGTTAATCAGCCCAAACCATTGGGGTTGCCTAGACCTGTCATAATGTGGTTGTTGTAAGTAGGTCTCTTCCATAGTGTGCCTCCTAAGTGTTTTCCCCCCATTGTTAATTGGATCCCCCATTGTTCCTTTCTGTCTTCTCCTCTGCATGTTTATACTTGTAATAATGTGCATTGTACAGTACTTTGTATTCAGGGTTGGCAGTGCCAAATAGTCTAGTCACCTAGGCTGGTTTAAGGGCCTAGGTAATTAGCTCATGTTAATTATATCACTGTCAACTATTAGTAGCTAGATGTGGATTGGCATATAGTATATATTGGTTGTTCCCTAGTTATGTTAATTATATTCCTGTATACAGTTTCCTTTGAAAATTATAAGGTAATCAAGCTTTTATCTGATTTTGCGTGGGAAATAAATACTCTGAGTTTTCAATAAACAGTTATGTTTTTCACCACCATACACTGTATCCCGACTAGTGACTGGATGGGCTGCGAGATTTTGTATCGTTCTGTTACCGGGCAAGGGAGGCTTATAGGATGGACATACTTCTCCTTAAGTGTTACTAAACCCACAACAGTAAAATCAGTTTGCATATGCAGCATAGTATACTTGTTATACTCACTCACTGTGGAATTTAAGGGGTTAATCCTCTGCATTGTGTAAAAAGGCTATTTGATCCTGTATGCACAGATCAAAAGGTATATAGTGGTAGTATTTTAATGTAAAAAGATGATTTATAAGCTGTGGGCACTGTGTGGGGGTGGATGAACTATGCATATTACTGTTTAGTAAAACTTTAAGTACCGAGGTCTGTCACAACTCGGATATGAACGCAGGAACTGTGCACATCATTGCCATACCATCTCAGGAAGCTGCATTAAGTAGACAGGCTCAACAGGTATGTGTGGGACAATTAAATATTGTACTACAGGTTTATTGTTCTACTTCAAGCCCCAAAAGTTACTGTAACAACCATAGTAACCTCCAACCAAGTGGATGGTTTTCTTTGTAACAAAACACAATTAAGGATGGAAAATTCACCTGCCCATATGTAGTAACTAACTGTGCTTCAAGTAAATGTCGAAAAGTCCATGTTTTATGCAACCAGATTCACATTTATCTCTAGCATGAACACAAGCTGATTGGCCGTTACAGGTACCACATTTCTCTTTTCGGCTGTAACAGCCTACCTGCATTTGTATGAAGGCATCAGTCTGTAGCAGCGTTGTCTTGGCTTGTGCATCAAACACAAAAGGATATGTGCAAATAGTCAGAGAACCATCTGGCCCCTGTAAAATAAAAGGGAAGCTTAGGGTATAGTAGCAATGAAGTTGGCTCTCCAAGTACATACTGTATATATGAAAAAAAAAAAAAGACCACACAGGAAAAAAAAAAATGTTTGATACTCCAACTGCTCAGCATGCATTAATCAGTTTCAAAATGCCTAAATCTCCTTTCTGGACAATGCATACAGACATTTTTCTATATTAAAAGCGGTTGTAAAGCCTCAAGGTTTTTCACCTTATTGCATTAAAGTGCACCTTCTGTGCCATTGGCTCCCCCTGCGGTCAATCACATCAAGTCACACAGGAGCAGTTGAGGCGGGGTTGAGTCCCGCTATCTGTGTCAAGGGATGCAGAAAAAGGACTCAAGAGCGAGTCGGCAGGAGTGCCTTTCCTTGAGGACACCCGATGAAGAGGAGGGGCACCCCAGAAGAGGATAAGGGTTGCTCTGTGCAAAACAATTGCACAGAGCAGGTAAGTATAGGCATGTTTGGTATTTTTACCAAATAAAAAAACTGGAGGGTTTACAAACCCTTTAAAAAGGTAATGGAAAAACAAACTCCTAAATAAAGAATATCATACAACTCTTAATGTCATATTTAAGTGTATATAATAATACAAGAATGAGGGGGAAAAAAAAGTGTAGCTGATTATTAATTGTGCACAGAAAAGGGACTACATTTCAGGGACAGCGGAAATGGATATAATTTCTAGACTAGAATTCTGAAGTTTTGGCAGCATTGTCCTTTAACCTCTTATGGACCGCCGCATGTACATTTACGTCGGCAGAATGGCACCGACAGGCACATCAACGTATATATACGTTGGTGCCTTGAGGTGGGTCGGGGGTCCGATCGGGACCCCCCCGGTAAATGCGGCGGTCCCCGTAGCTGGCCGAGCGACCCGGGATGAGGGGGCGGCTATTAGTTTTTGTCCGCCCCCTCCGGATCGCTCCCAGCCAATCCGCGCGCTCCCCCTGCAGTGCACTTCCTCCTCCTGTGTAAACACAGGAAGGAGGAAGTGATGTGATCTCTCCCCTCAGCGGTATTTTCAACCACCGCTGAGGAGAGATCACATCGCACAGTAAGTCTGCACAACACTACACTGACACACACTACACATAGGCACATTAACCCCTTGCGATCGCCCCCCCTCCCCCCGTCACTGAATGCAGTAATCATACATGTATGATTACTGTATTTAGTGTCAGTGTGACAGTCAGTTAGTGTTAGGTTCAGGGTAGCCCCCATACACCCCCCTAATAAAGTTTTAACCCCTTGATCACCGCCCTAGTTAACCCTTTCACTCCCTATTGCCAGCGTCACTAAGCGATCATTTTATTGCGATTTTTTTTTTACTAAAGACATATGGCTAAATAAATTTTGGCCTAAATGTTTGACTAAAATTTAGTTTATTTGATTTTTCTTATAACAAAAAGTAAAAAATATAGATTTTTTTTCAAAAATGTCGCTCTATTTTTGTATATAGCGCAAAAAATAAAAAATCTCAGAGGCGATCAAATACCACCAAAAGAAAGCTCTATTTGTAGGAAGAAAAGGACGCAAATTTTGTTTGGGAGCCACGTTGCACGACCGCGCAATTGTCAGTTAAAGAGACGCAGTGCCGAATCGCAAAAAGGGGCCTGGTCATTTACCTGCATTTTGGTCCGGGTCTTAAGTGGTTAATACACAAAATACCATTCGCTCAAACTTTTATATAGGATCCAACAACACCCATCCCCAGCCCACCTTTAATGGTATAGATGTAATGCAGCTGACACAGGGTGGAACAATGCTAGCATGTGACTTGTTGCTGGAAGGAAGAGGACTGGATGCATGGATATGGGCAGGGGACATGAAGAAAAAAAGCCCATTCTTACCTCTGGTAATTCCTGGTTTACGTCCTGAGAAAATGCAGTAGTAGGAAAGTGCTTGTTAGTACCCAAATTACCAATGCAATTTGCATGCACACTAGCCACAGTTCATTTCCATCAAACAACTAAATCTGGGGACCTACAATTTTGTGCACCAATATATATATATATATATATATATATATATATATATATATATATATATATATATATATATATATATATATATATATATATATATATATATATATATAAAATAGACTACACATGTAATGACATAAATCATTACATCATTGGTCTTTTACTTTTCTGGTGCTAGACTCTTATCCAGCTCTAGGTTATTGTCATATAGCAAGACAAACAAAATTATTGCTTAAAAAACACCTTAAAAGGCTCTCACAATTTTTTGTACTGTAATGCAGCCAGACTGCATATACAGTAATAAATCTGATTTGATTTTAATCTTTTTTTGTAAGTGCTGCAGCAAGGGTTACCATACCCTATGTTGCAGCAATCTGGAGAGCATGACTGCACTGCTCTCACACAAAGCAGTGGCCCTGCTATCCTACGCTCCCCCATCCTGAACAGTGCATTAATAAACTGTGCTGCTTAAATAGTAAGAATGCAGTCAATTGGTGCCCTTTCCCTGGGAGAACAGAAAAGGTAAGGTGACCAGATTTTTAAAATGAAAACCAGGGACATTTTTTTTATTAGTAATGGTGGCAATAAGTGACTCAATCCCCATCTCCACTGCTGCACCACCTCACAGCCTGTCCAGTCTTACTCTCCGGGTCCCGGCTACTACTGGGTGGGGAGCAGAGGAAGATCACAAAGGAAAGCCAAGGAGATAAGCAGGCAGGCGGTTGGCCGGGACTTGAGCCAAGGCAGAAGAACATGCGAGTGGAGCTGAATGGGCATGCACCCGAAACTGAAGAAAAATTCCCTCCGCTTCGACCAGCACATGATCATCAGAAAGGAGCACAGAAAAAATACACCCCTATGCTAGCGGTGGAGCAGGGGGGGTGCAATTCAGATTTTTTTTAATTTTTATTTTGCACTGACTGTCTTTGAAATTGCCCCAGCCCCTGTTCAAATCCAATCCGAGGACAAAACCGGGGACAGACTTGGTCTGGGGACAGTGTCCTCAATCCAGGGACTGTCCCCTGAAACTGGGGATGTCTGGTCACTTTAAGAAAAGGGCTAAGGGGTTTTACCGCATGAAACCTGGGCTAATGCTGTATAGGAGAGAGCCATAGACCAAAGGCAATTTCAACCTTTGCTGCAGCATTTACCAGTTAAATTAAGGGTAGAAGGATCAGTTTTATTACTGTATCCACATTACAGTAATAAATCAACAGGACTTAAAAAGATATATATATATATATATATATATATATATATACACACACACACATTCAAAAATTAAATATATGGACAATCGGCACAACCAGACCTGGTAAAGCATTCAGATAAAGTAACACACTTTTGGATGGATTCATTCCCTCCACGTGTTAAGTTTTAACAGACATCACAACCACACAGGTAAGAGTAGACATTGGACAAAACTCCACCTTTTGCTTTTAGATGTCTGGATAGAGAGAAGCAAGGTTCCTTTTATCCCTGGTTGGGTCTTCAACCCCTTCCTCCCCAAGAATGTCCTAGTCATATCTGGCAAGCAACTGTGGCACAAACCTCCTGTTTCCAGTCTGCATTCACTATATAAAATCCTATGGAGCATTTCCTATAGTGTTGGTGACAAAAAAAAAAAAAAAAATACTGTGGCATGCAGTAGCCTCCTTAGAAATATATGAAAAAAGACAATCCAGACAGCAAAGCCAAAGTTTATCTCACAGCCATCTGCTGACTGTCATGGCAACATACTGGGGTGGGAGTAAACACCCAACCAGAGTGATGTTGTGCAGTAAAGACCCAGCATGGTATCAAACCCTGCTCCACACCACCCAAAAAATCTATTTTGTGGAACCTCACTTTATTCTTCCAGGCAACATTTTTTTCCAATAAAAATAAAATAAAAAAAAGTGTATAATCCAACAAAAAGCATAAATATTAAGATGCTTAGGTAATGACAAAAAAAAAATTATAAAAAAAAATGCTCTAAAATGAAATTTGCACGACTTTCGATCCAACTTTGCCCTGCAACTTCAGTCCAACTTTGATCTGACTTAATGTGACTCTGTGGCACTGAAGTCGTATCAAAGTTGGACCAAAGTAGTGTAGGAACCTTTTCTAAAGTCAGAGAGACTTGGATCAGTTAAGATGGCTCTCAGAGAAACATTTAATTTTACATGTCATACGACTTGCGCTCTTACAAGTCGGATCCTTAAACATAAATCCTAATGGTTTTTATGAGCAACGCAAAAATAAAACACACATAAAAAGGTAAAACACCACATCAATTTGCATATGTGATAAAAAAAAAAAATCAAAAAACATTACCCAACATAAGTCCATACACCCAATGAAAGAGAAAACAATCTGGCATCACAATGTCTCAAAAATAAAACATATGATTTTATTAGATACATCAATTCAACGGAATTAACATCTGTAATTGTTAATGCGTTTCAGCCTCTTACACAGGCCTTAGTCATGACTAGAGACACGTACTGCTCTGCCCTACACATTTTGTCACAAATTACATCAACTGGGGCTCCGAGTAGGGTGGAGCGGTACACTGTGATGTCATACCTCACCTGGAAGTGCATTACCATGTCCCCGAAGTGGGATTTCTTATACAGTATAATGCAGCGACAACAGCGTGGGAGTAAAGAACACTGCTCTGTTCACATTCCAGTCAGTGCTTCACATTTCAACTTGGACTATATTTTATGGACTTATGTCGCATAATTCTTTTTTTTTTTATCACCTACACAAATTGATGTGGTTTTTACCTTATCTTTATTTTTGGGTCACTCAAAAAGAAAAAAACATTGAGATTATTCCTGCACTTTTTAGTCATCTTAATATGTGTGCTTTTGTTGTATTAGAGCTACACTTGTTTTTTGAATCAACATTTTAATATGAGATAACACATATTGTGTTAGCAGCTTTTCGCTGCCATCACTTTTTTTTTGCCAATCACAAGCATGGTTTAATTTCAAGCTTTGTGTTTTAATCACAATTCAATTCTATACAAGAAGCTATAAAGAAATTTCTTAAAGTAGCTGTTAACCCATTTTCATAACTTTATATAATCCTTCTGTATTCTAACAAGTAGTGCTCCGGTCTGTGCGTTTTATTAAAAAACAAAAGCGCCTCCTTTACCTTATTTCACAGCAGTTCCCCACGATCACGTTAATGGCCATGTCGCCTCTCTGCCCGGCTAACAGATACAGCAGGTGGGCCAAGATTCCCCCGATGATGTCAGCCGAGACACGAGACAGAGATGGCCGTCACATGATCGCGGGGAACTACTGTGATGTACAATAAAGGAGAATTTTTTTTAAATGAAGCACACAGACAGGAGCACTTGTTATTAGAACACAGAGGCGCTTATATAACGTTTTAAAAGTTATGAGAGAAGCAGGAGTAGAGGGGGCTGGCACTGACACAGGGGCAGACAGGCAGGGAGGGGAGTGGTAAGGAGGACAAAGGAGCACATAGGAGGACATGAGGGCTGTGGATGACAGAGGCATGTAAACTGACCACAATGTCAGGGCTCAGCACCATGATACACCGTGGTCAGTTTACAGAGGGAAGGGTATAGCCAGGCAGGATCAGCCAGGAATTACAGGGGGCCACTGTGCTGTATAACATGTGTTAAAAGGATCCATTTGGGGGGGGGGTTAACAAGCTCTTTAAGAAAAGTATAGCTTTCGTCTGAGACAACTGTAGCAAACCAGAGCAGCCAACCAGGAAGTTCTTACTTTGCAATACAAAGACACCAATAGTCTCAGCATTAAATTATCACCAAATGTCAGAAGGCAAGATAGTACTGTAAACTTAGAATATCTATACTCCAAAAATTCACAGATAAGAGCATTTGCCTAGTAAAAATAATAAAACAAGAGTCATCATACTTACCACACCAAGCGCCCGTTGCTGGATCCAATTCACATAATCATTCCGAATATCAACAAAGTCTTGTATTTCATGGATGTAGAACTTATCATAGGGGATGATCTGTGATGATTTTTCATTTACCTGAAGATGGATAACAATATGCCATTAACATTTGAAATATTATTGGTATCCTTTGGACAGGAAGGGTAAATGGGTTTCAATTTTATTTACATATAAATATGTGAAAAGTATGGCGTGCATTTGTATTCAGCCCCCCTGAGTCAATACTTACAGCTGAAAGTCTTTTTGGGGGTGTCTGTCAGATTTGCACATCTAGAGAGTGACATTTTTGGCCATTCTTTTTTGCAAAATAACTAATGCTCTTTCAGCTTGGATGGAGAGCGTCTGTGATTAGTAATTTAAGCCTTGCCACAGATTCTCAATTGGATTTGGGTCTTGACTTTGACTAGGCCATGCCAACACCTGGATAGGCTTTGATCTAAACCATTCCATTGTAGCTCTGGCTGTACTTTTAGGGTGAACCTCCGCCCCAGTCTCAAATCTTTTGCTCTAACAGGTTTTCTTCTAATATTCCCCCGTATTTGGCCCCATTCATCTTCCCATCAACTCTGACCCCGTCCCTGCTTAAGAAAAGCATCCCCACAACATGATGCTGCCACCACCATGCTTGACGGTGAGGGTGGTGTATTCAGGGTGATGTGCAGTGTTAGTTGTCTGCCACACATAGCACTTTGCTTTTAGGCCAAACAGTTAAATCTTGGTCTCATCTGACCAGAGCACCTTCTTCCACATGTTTGCCGTGTCCCCAAAATGGCTTCTCGCAAACGGCAAACGGCATTCTTTCAATAATGGCTTTCTTCTTGCAACTCTTCGATCTAGGGGCAGTTCACACCAGATGCAGTTCCATGCGCTTTTTTTCTGCACTAAAAATGCATGCACAGTGTTTTTCATGTATTCCAATGGCTCTAGTTCACACCATGCAGTCAGTTTCCGGTCTGTTACTGCACTAGAAACTGACTGCATGGTGTGAACTAGAGCCATTGGAATACGTGGAAAACACTGTGCATGCATTTTTTGTGCAGAAAAAAAGCATACGCAACTGAACAGAACTGCATCTGGTGTGAACTGCACGACTAATAGTTGTCCTGTGGATCTCTGCAGCTCCTCCAGTTACCTCTTGGCTGCTTCTCTGATTAATGCTCTTCTTGCCTGGCCTGTTAGTTCAGGAGGACGGCCATGTCTTGGTTAAGTTTGCAGTTGTGCCATACTCTTTCCATTTGTGGAAGGTGGATTGAACAGTGCTCTGTGAGATGTTCAAAGTTTGGGATATTTTTTTTTTTTTTTTTATAACCTACCCCTGCTTTAACCACTTAAGGACCCCCGCACGCACATATACGGCCACAGAATGGCACGTACAGGCACAAGGGCGTAAATTTACGTCCCCGCCTGAGTGCGGTTCGGGGGTCCCATCGGGACCCCCTCCGCGGCGTGCGGGGGTCCCCCTACCTCTGGGAGCGATCCGGGATCTGCGGGCGGATGTCCGTGATATCCGCCCCCCCGCGATCGCTCCCAGCCAATGGGAGCGCGCTCCCAGCCTGTCACTTCCTCCTCCTGTGTTTACACAGGAAGGAGGAAATGATGTATTCTCTCATCGCAGCGCTGTTTCCCAGCGCTGCTGATGAGAGAAGACATCACAAGTAAGTGTGCACCAACACAACACTGACACACACTCACATAGGCATATTAACCCCTTGTGATCGCCCACCCCCCTGTCACAGTGTCACTGAATGCAGTGATTTAATCACTGCATTTAGTGTCAGTGTGACAGGCAGTGTAAAAAACAGTTAGTGTTAGGTTCAGGATAGCCCCCCCACCCCCCTAATAAAGTTTTAACCCCCTGATCACCGCCCTAGTTAACCCTTTCACTCCCTATTGCCAGCGTCACTAAGCGATCATTTTTCTGATCGCTGTATTAGTGCCGCTGTTCCCGCTAGGTAGCTATTTTTTTTTTTATTGCGATTTTTTTTTTTATACTAAAGACATGTGGCTAAATAAATTTTGGCCTAAATGTTTGACTAAAATTTAGTTTATTTGATTTTTTTTTAACAAAAAGTAAAAAATAGTGTTTTTTTCAAAAATGTCGCTCTATTTTTGTATATAGCGCAAAAAATAAAAATCGCAGAGGTGATCAAATACCACCAAAAGAAAGCTCTATTTGTGGGAAGAAAAGGACGCAAATTTTGTTTGGGAGCCACGTCGCACGACCGCGCAATTGTCTGTTAAAGCGACGCAGTGCCGAATCGCAAAAACACCTTGGGTCATTTACCAGCGTATTGGTCCGGGTCTTAAGTGGTTAAACGTCTCCGCAACCTTATCTCCATCTTGCCTGGTGTGTTTCTCGGCCTTAATGATGCTGTTTGTTCACTAGGATTTTACAGAACAGCTGTATTTTTACTGAGATTAAAATTACACACAGGTGGACTTTACTTACCAATTAGGCGACTTCTGAAGGCAATTGGTTCCACTAGATTTTAGTTAGGGGTATCAGAGTAAAGGGGGCTGAACACAAATGCATCCAACACTTTTCAGATATTTGTAAAAAAAAAAAAAAAATGAAAACCCATTTATAATTTTCCTTCCACTTTACAATTATGTGCCATTTTGTGTTGGTCTCTCACATAAAATCCCAATAAAATACATGTTTTTGGTTGTAACGTGACAAAATCTGGAAAATTTCAAGGGGTGTGAGTACTTTTTCAAGGCACTGTATGCTGATCAGCATGATGCAGCCACTGATCGATGGAAAATTTTCCAACATGTCCCTCCCAGAGAAGTTGATTAAACAATGGAGTAGGAAAGCTGATCACACTGGACAAAATCTGTTGTGCAATCCATGATTCTATTGTGTATTTAGGCATGGGTGTGTCCTTTGCTTATACAACCAATATATGTACTTTATTATCAAAATACAGAGATGAAGAAGCCCATATATACCCTATGCAGAATCTCCAAAATTTGGAAGGCTGTATTTAGAAATGTGTTAAAAATCCTTCTCTCAGTAAATGGGATTCCAATTTTTGTTAGTTTCAAGAGATGTAAAACAACATCTTTAAAAAGCTGTACTTGCAGCATGAACTTAGAAGGTTCGAGTCCAGACCACCAGTTTTCTGTAAAAAGAAACAATACACATTACAAATTTGACAACTTTGAAGCACAAAGAACTATACAATTCTAAATGAAGAATACTTACAGTGACAATTATAAGAAATGCTGCAGTGAATTGGCACCAAAAGGGAGTTTACTGTAAAGGGAGCTCTTCAAAATCTCACAAACAATTCACTGAACACCAACTAAACTCAAGACATCTAGTAGTAGCAGCAGTCACATTCAACTAGACTTGGTTTGTAATGCGAAATACATTTCGTAGCGTCCCCAAACCTGGAAATTCAGTTGCATGCGGCCAATTATCAGATATGACCTGGATAAATGAGAACCTTCACATTCAAGCCCACTATAGGTTTCCAGCATGTCACAGAATGCATGCAGTGGAGGGCTAAAGTGTCCCTGTAAGCACTCGACTGGTCAGAAGGGTTAAATATCCGTTTCCCTCTTAGGTTTCTGCGGATCCTCCCACTGGATCCTATGTCTTATACTAACATCTCATTTGTCTGAGGCAGGTTTCAAGTATTTATCTAGTATCACCAATGACAATCTATAACCCATTCCACTGAAGAGTTATTAGGCTGATGTTATATGGGTGATTCTACAGCTAGTGACAACTTGCTAGTGGGGGTTTTATGCTGTAGAGTCTTTGGCCTACCAGAATCGCTCCCTCACTGGCCCTGAACACTGCAAAAGCATTTTCTCTCACCCAAGTTGAGAAATCCAAATGTCAAAGTGCACCAAATGAAAAAGCCTTAGAAGTAGTGTCTTATTTGTAATAAAAAAAAAAAAAAAGGACCGCTGCTCCAGGTTGATCGGCTCAATAAGATACAACACGCACCCTGCTCCAGTGTAAGCCCAGCTTGTCATGTTTAACAATATATGCGAGAAGGAATCTGGATGGCTGCACTCTGAGCCCGCAGTGCAGCCACAAAGACTCCTTCTCCTATACAAACTCTTTATTGTTCAACTGGCAGGGCAAAAGACAGGAAACATTGCAGAATATTACACAGACTCAAAAAGTGCTCCTAAGCAGATTGCTCTGAAGGTAGAGGATTTGTCTAAATAACAGTCAGTGCTTAGACCCGGCGCCAGCATAAGGCAGTCGCCTTAGGGCGCTAGGAGAGGGGGGCATTAAAGCTTGGGGTCCCTCAAAAAGAGCTCATAACACAGCTCAACACAACAGAGACAGTGACAGGCAGCATTGCAGCACAGCCACGGGCTTTGTGAACATGCCTCCATGATCACCTGCTCCATGGGGACACTGATGGGGTTGCCTACTCCATTGGGACACTGATGGAGACACCTACTCTGTGGGGAAACTGATGGGGAGATCTGCTCTATGGGGGCACCTGATGTAAGGGGACACCTCATCTATGGAGACTCTCTGATGGGGACACTTGATGTAGGGCATTCTGATGGGGATACTTGCTCGATGGGGACACTGTGATGGTGACATCTACTCTATGTGGACACCGATGTCGAAATCTGTAGGTGCAAGTTGCAAGAGTGGGTTTACAACCACTGTTAAACCCATCAGTTTTTTTTGCCATTTTGTTGCCATCTGTGTTTTATTGGAGAGATTTGCCTTTTCTTGCCCTCCAAAGTGAGGGAAATCCCTGGTAGTCACCAAGATAACCAGAACTAGGGTCCCAATAGGAAGATATCCACTCTTTTCCCGTTCTGATGACCATTCAAAATGTGGGATTTTCATACACTTTTGCTTACCGTGTTAAAAACAGAATGAATGACTCTCTCTAAAGGCGACACAGACAGCCAAGAAAAAAAAAAAAAAAAAGGTGTTCTAATCCCTCTCTATTCATCCAAAAAAATTCTTTACGCAGACATCACGGGTCCATTAGACCATTAATTTCCCTTCTGCACTCAAAGTCATCTAAGCTTCTTCCTCAGCCAGGCCCAGGGTAATGACAGCACTGACCCCTGAACTAGAGCATGTGAAAGTGATGGAGCGACTTTACAAAAATCTTAAAAACAGTTCTACAAAACATGCCAACATCCCAGTGAAAAAAGGTGAACAAACTCCCAGCTACAATAGCAGCAGGGGGTTTGTTTATGTCAGAGATGCTGCCGACATAATCCTTACACCGAGGCAAGTGAAAGTTAATAGGGAACCTGTACTAAGAGAAATATGTAGGTTGCCATTGCTGACCTTCTACTAGAAATGATGGTTCTTTGAAAGTTATGCCGACTCGGTAACTAACATTATACAAAGACTTTACGTGTTGCATTTTGGTTCTGCGACTTAAAAAGGGTAACAGCTAAAGACAGTCAAGAAACTAGCATTTTGCAATTGGTGGCAGTGTGCAAGAAATCAGACATCTGTGATACTCACCTAGGACTTTCAATGGTGCTTTCTCGAGGCTAATAATTGCTGTCCCAAATGGCACTGCCAAAGAGAAAAAATTGTTGGGATCTGTCATCAGTGGACACTCTGGCAATGTGAGGTATAATCTCAAAGCTTCAATGTCAGGTGGGGAACTTGTTAGTTTTGGTATAAGATTTTTTTCTAAACTGGCAGCCACCTACATGGTGAAAAAAAAAAAGAAGCAAAATGAAGCTTAATAAAATGAACAATGCAGGAGCTCAAAAGGACTTCAAAGAGTGAAAAACAAGTCTCTTCATCAGGGGTCTCAAATTGGCGGCCCTCCAACTGTTGCAAAACTACCATCATGCCTCTGCCTGTGGGAGTCATCCTTGTAACTGCCAGCCTTGCAATGCCTCATGGGACTCGTAGCTTCGCAACAGCTGGAGGGCCGCCAGTTTGAGACTCCTGCTGTACATAAAACCTTTATCTGCATGTACCACAACATGTGACAACCTTTCCAACGTTAGCCAGCCTGGACAAGGGGAGGAGAGCAGTTCTTCAGACACAAAAATCACACATTTACAGGAATACCTGTTAAAGTCTAAGGGGCCAAAAAGATACCTAAATACTCTAAAAAGTCAGGTTTAGGAAAACAGGCTGAAAAGCCCAAGTGTGAATTGGGGCCTATCAAATCTAGACACTGCTAAAAACGTGCAGTTACTGAAATATCACATGGTCCCTATGTATTCAGACCCTTGTGCTGTGACACTCATATATTTAACTTGGGTGCTGTCCATTTCTTCTGATCAGCCTTGAGATGGTTCTACACCTTGATTTGAGTGCAGCTGTGTTTGATTATACTGATTGGACTTAATTATGAAAGCCACACACCTGTCTATATAAGAACTTACAGCTCACAGTGCATGTCAGAGCAAATGAGAATCATGAGGTCAAAGGAACTGCCTGAGGAGCTTAGAGGCAGAATCTGGCCAAGGTTACGAAAAAGGTTCCCAAGAGCACAGTGGCCTCCATAATCCTTGAATGGAAGATGTTTTGGACGACCATAACCCTTCCTAGAACCCTTCCTAGAGCTGGCCATCTGGTCAAACAGATATCGGGGGAGAACAGCCTTGGTGACAGGTAAAGAAGAACCCAAAGATCACTGTGGCTGAGCTCCAGAGATGCAGTCGGGAGATGGGAGAAAGTTGTAGCCAGTTGGGGCTTTATGGCAGAGTGGGCCGACGGAAGCCTCTCCTCATGGAGTTTGCTAAAAAAAACAACACCTGAAGGACTCCAAGATGGTGAGAAATAAGATTCTCTAGTCTGATGAGACCAAGATAGAACTTTTTGGCCTTAATTCTAAGCGGTACGTGTGGAGAAATCCAGGAACTGCTCATCACCTGTCCAATACAGTCCTAACAGTGAAGCATGGTGGTGGCAGCATCATGCTGTGGGGGTGTTTTTCAGCTGCAGGGACAGGACGACTGGTTGCAATCAAGGCAAAGATGAATGCGACCAAGTACAGGGATATCCTGGACTAAAGGCTTCTCCAGAGTGCTCAGGACCTCAGACTGGGCCAAAGGTTTACCTTCCAACAAGACAATGACCCTAAGCACACAGTTAAAATAATGAAGGAGAGGCTTCACAACTCCGTGACTGTTGTTGAACGGCCCAGCCAGGGCCCTGACTTAAACCCAATTGAGCATCACTGGAGAGACCTAAAAATGTCTGTCCACCAATGTTTACCATCCAACCTGACAGAACTGGAGAAGAATGGCAGAGGATCCCCAAATCCAGGTGAAAAACTTGTTGCATCTTTCCCCAAAACACTCATGGCTGTATTAGATCAAATGGGTACTTCTACTAAATACTGAGCAAAGGGTCTGAATACTAAGGACCATGTGATATTTCAGTTTTTCTTTTTTAATAAATTTGCAAAAATTTCAACAATTCTGTGTTTTTCTGTCAATATGGGACGCGGTGTGTACATTAATGAGGAAAAAAAAATGAACTTACATGATTTTTAGCAAATGGCTGCACTGTAACAAAGAGTGAAGAATTTAAGGGTGTCTGAATACTTTCGTACCCTCTGTATTATATACATACACACCCACAGATTGTGCAACAGTTTTACACGTGTGTGAAGAAATGTTGTAAATTAAAAAGCCCTCAAGAATAACTTTTTATCAATTTACAAAAATGCAGTGAATGAACAGAAGCAAAATCCAAATTAATATTTGGTCTGACCACCCTTTGGCTTCAAACCAGCATCCATTCTAAAGGAACGTATACACGATCAGAAAATCTGAAATTAAATAAAGACACAAAGTAGTTATACTGCACATCAGCAAGGTCTCTTCCAGGCAAAGATTTCAAAGCAGACCGAGGGTTTCAGAACGTGTTGTTCAAGCTCTTTTAAAAAAGCACAAAGAAATTGGGCAACGTTGAAGGTCATAGACACAGCAGTCGGCCAAAGAAACTTAATGTAGCAAATGAAAAAGGCACATCAAGCCTACTTCCACTCAGACATCAGAAGATGGCTAGCAATGCCTTCACCACAGAACTGGCAGAAACCAGTGGGACCCAGGTACACCCATCTACTGCCAGGAGAAGAAAAGTTGCCAAAAAGCTATAACTCCAACATGCAAAAAAAAAGATATAAACAAAAACTATGCATGAAAACAAGGAACTGGGGTACAGAAAAATGTCAGCATGTTCTCTGGGCTGAGGATTCAATTTTTTTTGTATTTGGCTGCAGCAGGAGGCAGTTTGTTTGCCGAAGGGCTGGAGAGCTGTAGGCAACAGTGAAGCATGGAGGTTTCTGGCAAGTTTGGGGCTGCATTTTTGGACTGGGAGATTTGGTTGGAATCAATGGTGTTCTTAATGCAGAGACCCCCGATCTTAACATCAGAGTCTGTCTGGGAATACATTAACCACTTAAGACCCGGACCTTTAGGCAGCTAAGGACCCAGACAAGTTTTGCGATTCGGCACTGTGTCGCTTTGACAATCGCACACGTGGCTCCAAAACATCGGCGTACTTTTTTTTCCCACAAATAGAGCTTTATTTTGGTGGTATTTGATTACCTCTGCGGTTTTTATTTTTTACGCTATAAACAAAAATAGAGCGACAATTTTGAAAACATTTTTTTTACCTTTTGCTATAATAAATATCCCCCAAAAATACATTTTTTTTCCTCAGTTTAGGCCGATACGTGTTCTACCTATTTTTGGTAAAAAAAAAAAATGCAATAAGTGTTTATCCGTTGGTTTGCGCAAAATTTATAGCGTTCACAAAATAGGGGATAGTTTTATTGCATTTTTTTTTTTTTTTTTACTACTAATGGCAGCGATCAGCAATTTTTTTCGTGACTGCGACATTATGGCGGACACTTTGGACAATTTTGACACATTTTTGGGATCATTGTCATTTTCACAGCAAAAAATGCATTTAAAATTCATTGTTTATTGTGAAAATGACAGTGCAGTTTGGGAGTTAACCACAAGGGGGCGCTGAAGGGGTTATGTGTGACCTAATGTGTATTGACAACTGTAGGGGGGGGTGACGTCATCGATTGTGTATCTCTATAAAAGGGATCACACGATCGATGACGCCGCCACAGTGAAGAACGGGAAAGCCGTGTTTACACATGGCTCTCCCCGTTCTTCAGCTCTGGGGACCGATCGAGGGACTCCACCGTTGATCGGGTCCGCGAGCTTTCGGAACGCGTCACGGGAGCGCGCCGCGGGCGCACGCAAGCGACCCACAGCTGGGTAGTAGCACAGCACGTACCTGTACGTGCATGTGCCCAGCTGTGCCATTCTGCCAAAGTAAATGTGCAGGAGGTGGTCCTTAAGTGGTTAAGAGACAGAAGGATTTGAGGGAGCCTACATCTACAGAAGATCTGTGGTTAGCTCTCCAAGATATATGGAATAGATAAATATTAATACATATATATACACACACACCATGTTCCTTTAAAAAAAAAAAAAAAAACTGTGTGCAAGTGTACCTAGAGGAATGCATGCAGTTTTAAAGGCAAAAGGGTGGTCACATCAAATATGGATTAGATTTCTCTCATAAGAACTACATTCTCATAAAAACTCAATTAAAAACTATAGTATTGTTGGGTTAATAAACACATGTCGACACTGCTTAACCTGTCCAGGAAATCTAGAAATCGATGACTCCAGCTAAGCTTGTCTTGTAATAGCCAATCCACAGTGGTGTTTGGTTGAGTCTAACCTGTTGTATGGTTTGTGGCTGGGCTGAATCCAGCAGCTTGTGAAAAAGAAGTCTTGCAGAATTCATATCTATCCCTGAGAATTTTGCACATGTTCTAAAATGGTCATTATTGCTGTAAAAGAAAAACATAGAAGTCATGGAACCATAGCTGAAAAAGAACAAGGCAAGCAAAACATAGGACAATGAGGACCTACAGTAAGCATTCAGATTTCAAAAACCCATACTTGGCATAACATGTATTCTAACTTATACATTTGCTACTCATTCCCTGTATTTATCATCATAACAAAATGTAAGAAATACAGTAAATCCTTAAACGCACCTTCCTCTGATCCTTGGCAAATGGATTCTATTGTCTTCAATAGAAAGTCCACCTGCAACTCGTTATCCTGGGAATTTCATTTAAGTGAATGTAGCCATGTCAGGGAATGGAAAATTAAGATTTCTGATGTCAGATACTGTATGTCTTAACTATTTTCAACATTATTCTCTCTTCCTTTAAAAATCAGTCAGTTTTTATTTTCTAACCACTTAAGGACTGGGCCTATTTCTCGGACTCAGTGTTTACAAGTTAAAAACACATTATATATATATATATATATATATATATATATATATATATATATATATATATATATATATATATATATATATATATATATATATATATATATATATATATATATATATATATATAAATAAGACATGGCGCGTTAAATATTTTTTTTTACTTTTTATTTCAACACCATCTTTAAAAAAAAAAAAAATTGGGGTCACTTTTATTCCTATCACAAGGAATGTAAACATCCCTTGTAATAGAAATAAAACACAACAGGATCTCTTAAAATATGAGATCTGCAGTCAAAAAAGATCTCAGATCTCATATCCCCCCCCCCCCCCCCCAAAAAAAGGAATAAGAAAATAAAATAAAAAATCTCCTTTAAAAGAGCATTGGGCGGAAGTGAGTGTGTGCACAAGTCTTGGCCATTTTAGCACAGGCAGAAAAATCGACCACTGGGATGGTTCTGCTCTCCTGCCAAGTGTTTGAAATAAGGAAGCAGGGGGACTGGCAGGTTCATTAAGGTTGAACACAATACTTTTTAACAAAAGTACACGGTACAACATACACATCAGGAATATGCAATGTGTTTCTTTAATGCAGTGCATTACATAACTTTTCTTCTAATATACAGCATAAACAACTTTTAAAATGATTGAACAGATTAGACCTTTTTACCTGGTAGATAAAAAGCTTCCATTCAGACAGGCAGTAGATGAAAACACTTTGTCGATTTCACTGTCAAAACAAAAATCCCAAGAAATTACCAATTTAAACAAAAATCAAGAAACCCTGATGTTCCAAAAATTTTTTTAACAAACCATCACTAGAAGCCGCTTATTTTCGTCTTCTACATGCCCTGATCTTCCTTGGTCTGTGAGCTCGGAGCCTGTTTAGCTGACATCGGGGTGGGCTGCATTAAACATTTTTGACTTTAGTTCACTGATCCGCTCTGTACTCAGACTGAACCAGAAATTGCTGAGCCCTAAGCACATCTAGATGCAAACATATAGCATCACACTTACAGGAGGAGGGCGAGTGGTGGACTAGGAGACTCACTGGGGTTTATTTACTAAAGCTGGAGAGTGCACAATCAGGCTAATTTATCCATAGAAACCAATCAGCTTCCATGTTGTATTGCCAAAGCTTAATTGAACAAGCTGAGGTTAGAAGCCGATTGGCAACCATGCACAGCTGCACCAGCCTTAGTAAATCTACCCCACTGTCCCTATATTGGATCTGCTAGGCACAGAGAAGATGCTAGGGACTTATATCTTTAAAATGAACAAATACAATTACAATCCACATGAGGAAATGTCAACCTATTTGTGACAGTAATATATAAAAACTAAGGGGGAAATAAATATTAGACCCCCTGCAGATTTTGTAAGTTTGCCCACTTACAAAGAAATGAAGGGTCTATAATTTTTATCATAGATGTATTTCAAATGATAGAGACAGAATATCAACCACAAAGCCAGAAAAAACACGTTATACAAATGTTATAAACTGAGTTGAGTTCAGTGAGTAAAATAAGTATTTGATCTCCAAGAAAAGCACGACTGCTGGTAGAGCTTTTTTCCGAGAAAACCATGCGTGTGTATGGTTTCTCATCTGGAAAACTGCTGTGAATCTCGACGAGAAAAATAAAGAACCTGCTCTCCATTTTCTCGTCGGGATTCTCTACAGTATTTTCCTGCCGAGAAAACCGAGCGTGTGTATATGCTTACCTGTCCACGGCAAGCCTGCGCATGCTCAATGAGACTTCGACGCATGCGCAGTAGCTTACAAGGGCAGTGTAGGGTGTAGCAAGACGGCGGCGACGACATCGAATGTGACGAAGGGGGGATTTTGGTCAACTCTTTTTTACAGATCTTCTCTAAATCTATAAGATTTCTTGGCTGTCGCTTGGCAACAAAATTTTAGTTTATGGATTAAGGTCTGGGAACTGGCTAGATCACTCAAATCTTAATGTGCTTCTTTTCTTGAGCCACTCCTTTGTTGCCTTGGCGATATGTTTTGGGTGACTATCATGCTTGAAGGCCCATCTTCTGTGTTCTGGCTGAGGGAAGAAGGTTCTCATGCAAGATTTTACAATACACGGCCCCTCAATGCGGCAACGTCAGCCTTTACCTTTAACAGAGAAACCGCCCCAAAACAATGTTTCCACCTTCTTGCTTGACTGTAGGTATGTTCTTGGGGTCATAGTCAGCATTTTTCTTCCTCAAAACACAGCGAGTCGAGTTAATGCCAAAGAGCTCAATTTTGGTCTGTTCTGACCAGAGCACTTTCTCCCAATCCTTCTCTAAATCGTTTAAATGTTCATTGGCAAACTTCAGATGGGCCTGTACATGTGCCTTCTTGAGGAGGGAGAACTTGTGGGTGCTGCAGGATTTAAATCCATGGCCGCGTATTATACTACCAAGGGTTTGTTTTTTTGACTAAGGTTGCAACTACCCTGAGATCAGTCACAAGCTTCTCCTGTGTAATTCTGGGCTGATCCCTCACTTTTCTTATGATCATCCTTACCCCACAAGGTGAAATCTTGCATGTAGCTCAAGACAGAGGGGGATTGATGGTTATTTTGTATTTATTCCATTTGCAAATAATCGCTCCAACAGTTGTCTCCTTTTCACTAAGCTTCTTGCTGATGGTCTTGTAGCCCACTCCAGCCTTGTGCAGGTCTACAATCTTGCCCCTGATATTCTTCGACAGCTCTTTGGTCTTGCTCATGATGATGGCTTTGAATGGAAGAAAGAGATTCTGTGGACAGGTGTCTTTTATACACATAACAAGTTGTCATTAGGAGCACCTTCTTAAATTGACAGAACTAATCTGTGCACAACATGAGCACATACTAGAACATTTGTATCATGTGTTTTTTTTATGGATTTTTGGTTGATATTTTTATTTAAATTATAAAAATACATCTATGATAACAATTATAGACCCTTTAATGCTTTGTAAGTGGGCAAACTTACAAAATCTGCAGGGGATCAAATAATTATTTTTGTATACACATTTTAAAACAGTTAAAAACATGTGCTCCGTCATTTTCTGATGGCAGTCAGGGCCATTATCCCTCTGCATTTGAGATCTTCCAAGATCCCAACTGTTTAGGGATAGATTTAGCAACTAGATATTTTCATGGATTTGGAATATCTACTAGTGGTTGAGCCTGACAGACTAGATAATTATATCAGTACATTTGACATTCTTTTTAGCAACCATGGATGCCACATCCTTCAGACTAAAGAGGAGAGGGACATTGCAGCTTGTTATCAGCACTCAGTTTAATTGCCTGCATCTCTGATGGTATGGGAGTGTATTAAGCCCTGTACACATGGCGGGCGACATTGGCGGACTCAAAAACCGTCCCACATTCTGCCCTTGTGTATGGTGGCCAGTCCAACAGAAGTCAGCTGTTTGGCCAGCTTCTGTCAGACAACAAACGACATTTTTTAAATGTGTCCCCAAATGCAGCCATGTCCCCCACATATGCAGCCATGTCCCCCATCATATGCAGCCATGTCCCCCCCACATATGCAGCCATGTCACCCCCATATATGCAGCCATGTCACCCCCATATATGCAGCCATGTCACCCATACCCCCCATATATGCAGCCATGTCCCACATATCCCCCAGATATGCAGCCATGTCCCACATATCCCCCATATATGCAGCCATGTCCCACATATCCCCCATATATGCAGCCATGTGCCACATACCTAGATGCTGCGCCTCCGCCTCTTAGTTAATACGGGCGGGGAACATCACAGCTTTCATTTGAATAGCTGTAGTGTTTGCCGCCGCGCCGTGTATAGACACTCCCCCTTGCTCGGGATCTGTCCAATCCCGAGGAAGGGGGAGTGTCTATGCGCGGCGGCAAACACTACAGCTATTCAAATGAAAGCTGTAATGTTCTCCGCCAGTATTAACTAAGCGGCGGGATGCGGCGTTGCGGCGGTGGGGGGCAGAGTATTCGGCCAGGCATCTGGGGCATTTGCGGGAGTACAAGTACTCCCGCAAATACTCGGTATCGGTCCCGATACCGATACTGGTATCGGGACAACCCTAGGAGAAACAAAGAAAATTGTGTTCATAGACAAAAATCTTACTTTACTATGTCTGGAGGAAGCCTTCCAGATGAGTAAGTCAACCATCTCTGAATGAGCTCTTCATTTATGGTCCATATACATCTGGAATGGCTACGGGTTCTGAAGTCATCTGGAGGAAGGCAGTTCTAAAAATGAGAAACTTAATTTAATGCATTGACATAGGGTAGAATCATGCACTTCCAAGCTGACCTCAGACTTGGTTGACCAGCTCATAAAAAGGCAGTATAGCTATAGAGTAGATGTTAACCTGCTAACTGTGCAACATATATACAGGTGAAACTCGAAAAATTAGAATATTGTGCAAAAGTTCATTTATTTCACTAATACAACTTAAAAAGGTGAAACGAATATATGAGATGGACTCATTGCATGCAAAGTAAGATAGTTCAAGCTGTGATTTGTCATAATTGTGACGATTATGGCCTACAGCTCATGAAAACCCCAAATCCACAATTTAACTAAATTAGAATATTACATGCAAGCCACAAAACAAGGATTGTACATAGAACAATATGGGACCTCTGCAAAGTATAAGCATGTATATGTACTCAGTACTTGGTTTGGGCCCTTTTTGCAGCAATTAATGTCTCAATGCAGCAGGTCATGGAAGCTAACAGCCTGTGGCACTGCTGAGGTGTTATGGAAGACCAGGATGCTTCAATAGCGGCCTTCAGCTCTTCTGCAATGTTCGGTATCATGTAGGGTTGTCCCGATACCACTTTTTCAGGACAGAGTACAAGTACCGATACTTTTTTTCAAGTAGTCGCCGATACCGAATACCGATACTTTTTTTTTAAATGTCCCCCACAAATGCAGCCATGTCCCCCATATATGCAGCCATGTCACCCATATATGAAGCCATGTTACCCCTACCTAACCACCGCCGCCCGGGAAACATCACAGCATTCATTTGAACAGCTGTAGTGTTCCCGCCCGTATAGACACTCCCCCTTGCTCGGGATTGGACAGATCACGATCACCCATCCAATCCTGAGCAAGGGGGGGTGTCTATACGGGCGGGAACACTACAGCTATTCAAATGAATGCTGTGATGTTCCCGCACGATGTTTAACCCATGCGGCAGCGGGTTTCGATGCGGCGGCGGCAGGGGGGACAGAAAAAGTATTCTATTCTGGTATCGGGGGTATTTGCGGGAGTACAAGTACTCCCGCAAATACTCTGTCCCGATACCGATACTGGTAGACATGTTTCGTTACGAATTCGAACACATTTTTCATTATTCGGAAATTCGGATGCATCCGAATTTCCGAATTACAAAATTAACGAATTTAAATTCGAAAAACGCAAACGAAATTCGAATTCGAAACGAATTTGAATGGAAAAAATTTTTAAATCGAATTCTAAAAAAAAAATTCTATTCTTATCGAAAACAAATTCGAATGAAAATTGAAAGCAAGTTTGAATCAAAATCTAAAAAATATAAAAATCGATTTCTAAAAAAGAATACAATAAAATAGAATATAAAATAATAAAACAATAGAATGAAAATCAAAGAATAGTAAAAGAACAGAATTTAATAGAATGTAATCAAATACAATAATACAAATACATACAATCAAATCCGGTGGAAATAATTTCAAATCCGGTGGAAATAATTTCAAATCCGGTGGAAATAATTTCAAATCCGGTGGAAATAATTTCAAATCCGGTGGAAATAATTTCCAAAGTGGTTGAAATCATTTCAAATTCGGTTGAAATAATTTCCAAAGTGGTTAAAATAATTTCCAAAGTGGTTAAAATAATTTCAAATTCGGTTGAAATAATTTCAAATTCGGTTGAAATAATTTCAAATTCGGTTGAAATAATTTCAAATTCGGTTGAAATAATTTCAAATTTGGTTGAAATAATTTCAAATCCGGTTGAAATAATTTCAAATTCGGTTGAAATAATTTCAAATTCGGTTGAAATTATTTCAAATCCGGTTGAAATTATTTCAAATCCGGTTGAAATATCATCGAATTTGGTTGAAATATTAACGATAGCGGATGAAATATTATTGAATTCTGTTGAAATATTTTCAAATCCGATCAAAATATGATCGAATTCGAATCCGGTAGAAATATTATTGAATCCGGTAGAAACGTTTTCGAATTCGATTGTTTCTCGAATTCGACAGGGTTTTCGAATTCAGTCGAAAACGATCAAATTCGACCGGGTTTTTTCGAATTTATATCGAAATTAAATAACGAATTAAAACGAAACGAAACAAAATTTTTCCTTTTGCACATGTCTAGATACTGGTATCGGGACAACCCTAGTATCACGTTTCATCTTTCTTTTGGCAATGACTCTTGACAGGTCAGGCGAGTTTGCTGGCCAATCAAGCACAGTAATCCCACGATCATTGAACCAGGTTTTGGTGCTTTTGGCAGGGTGGGCATGTGCCAAGTCCTGCTGGAAAATTAAGTCAGCATCCCCATAGAGCTTGTCTGCGGAAAGAGACATGAAGTACTCCAAAATCTCCTGGTAGACGGCTGCGTTGACCCTGGACTTATTGAAACACAATGGACCAACACCAGCAGATGACATGACTCCCCAAATCAACACTGCATACTCTGGGTCCTTGGTTTCCAAATGAGATGCAAAATTTGCTCATCAGAAAAGATGACTTTGGACCACTGAGCACCAGACCAGGTCTGTTTTTCTTTAGCCCAGGTAAGACGCTTCCAACGTTGTTTGTTGTTCAGGAGCGGCTTGACAAGAGGAATATGACATTTGAAGCCCATGTCCAGGTTCCGTCTGTGTGTGGTGGCTCTTAATGGACTGACTTTAGCCTCAGTCCACTTGTTGCGAAAGTCCCCAACACTTTTGAATGGCCTTTTCCTGATAATCCTCTCCATGCTCCGGTCATCCCTGCTGCTTGTGCACCTTTTTCTTTGACACTTTTCCCTTCCACATAACGGTCTATTAATGTGCTTTGATACAGCACTTTGGGAGCATCCAACTTCTTTTGCAATTACCTTTTGAGGATTTCCCTCCTTATGCAGGGTGTAAATGATGGTTTCCTGCACAATTGTCCGGTCAGAAATCTTTCCCATGATTGTGATTCCTACTGTACCAGACTGAGAGACCATTTAAAGGCTTATTAACCCTTTGCATGTGTTATTATTTAATTAGCTGATTAGAGTGGGACATTTTGAGCATAGAGTATTGCACCTTTTCACAATATTCTAATTTTCTGAGATTGTGGATTTGGTGTTTTCATGAGCTGTAAGCCATAATCACCACAATTATGACAAATCACAACATGAACTATCTGGCTTTGCATGTAGTATTTTCCAGTGTATAAGATAACCTTTTGCATGTAAAATAATGCCCCAAAAGTCAGGGGGTCGTCTAATAGGCTGGTACCTGTCTGTCAGACTGCGGCCATGCATTATTCAAAAGCTGCGCCTCCTCCACAGACTGTTCTGTGACAGGCGGAACACTAATTTTCCTAGCAGAGCCTCTGTTCAGTGTTCTGCCTATCACAGGTGCCTTCTCATCCTCGGACGAGAGGACATCCATGATAGGCAGGACACTGAACAGAGGCTCTTCTGGGAAAATTTGTGTTCCGCCTATCACGAAACAGCCTGAGGAGGAGGCGCAGCTTTTGAATAATGGATGGCCGCCGTCTGACTTACTCTGCAAACAGGAGAAGGTAGGGAGATCGTCGAGACAGAGAATGGAATGGTAACAGTGAGGTCGGCAATGGCACAGTGAGGCATGTAGTAAAGGCACAGTGAGGAATGTAGTAACGGCACAGTGAGGCATGTAGTAACATGCCTCACTGTGCCATTATTCTCATATATTAGTTTAACCTTTTAGTTGCATTAGTGAAATAAAATTAAAGCGGAGCTCCAGCCGCGATTTTTTTTTTTTTTAAAGTCAGCAGCTACTAACAGTGTAGCTGCTGACTTTAAATAAGGACACTTACCTTGTCCTACTTGCCCGCGCTGATGGGCCCCCCGATGCCGGTCCCACGATCACTCCGGGTCCCGCGCCGCCATTCACACTATGGGAAACAGGCAGTGAAGCCGTACGGCTTCACTGCCCATTTCCTACTGCGCCTGCGTGAGTCTCACGCTGGCTTGTGAATGGGCGCGCTGCTCTCTGAGAACACACACAGTTCCCAGAAAGCAGCGCGCCCCATTCACAAGGAGAAGGACAAGAAGAAAAGGCACCGCGGAGTGGAAGAGGCAGATTACGGACTTCCGCATAGCAACAGGTATTTCGGGTGAGTATTTTTTTTTTTTTTTCAGGTTTTTTTTATTAAATTTTTTTAAACAACATGGGAAAATGTTGTTTTCCTGGGTGGAGCTCCGCTTTAAAAAAGGAAGGGAGATCGTCGAGGCAGGGAATAGAAACAGTGAGGTCGGCAATGGCACAGTGAGGCATGTAAAAATGGCACAGTGAGGCATCACTGTTACCATTCCATTCCATTAAGGCACAGTGAGAGGTCGTCTTATACAGTGTATCCCAAAACCAACATTTTAACTGGAAAATTCGGGAGTTGTCTCATACGCTCAGTCGTCTTATATGCCGGCAAATACAGTAATGAGTTATATATTAGTTTCACCTTTTAGTTGCATTAGTGAAATAAAATTAACTTTTGTATATAGGGCAGCATAGAGGGTGGGCCTTAACCCCCAGCTGCAATACATGTTTTTATGGTGCTCCAAGCCTTTTATGAACTCTAATGGACATTATTGTGCAATATTGATTTCCATTTTATAGACCTATTTTTGCTATATTTAGTTTTATTTCGTTGCGCTGCACTGTTTTTACTATAGGACTCTTCCTGAGGGATTTTTTATGAATTTACCCCAAGTGCTGGCTTGCATTTTAGTTTGTTTACCATATTAGTTTCTTTCAGTGCTGAATACCTTTATATTATATCATTGACAACTCACAATCACCGTTTGCGACTGAACATGCTCCCAATCAGGTGACTGCTGTGACTGCTAATCATAGCAATCACGTGATCGGATAGCTGCCTCCACCTCCCAGCATTATTATTTACTTTAAGATTGCTGAGAGGTGGCAGGAAGGGGTTAATGGAGTATAACAGCAAACCCATAAAGATTTCCTTAATTGCTATGAATGCTGTATTGACAAGCTAGAACATTAGGGATAAAATGCATAGCATTAAGAGGTGCTTCATATTGCAGCACATTATTTATACCAGGTATATTTCAGAATTTTAAATATGAAACAGTTAGCTTATTGTGACAGTTCTTGGCTGTTATAATGGACGATTTGGGGAGATTGTGGTGTATAAAAAGTCTATGACACTTCACCTGCATGTCTAGATCAGAGGACCTACTGTAGTGAAATGTAATGATAACCCAACAAACTAATTTCAGGTACAAAATACCTTCTGCTAAACACCGCAGCAGCAAAACACAGCTAAACGCCCACAGCAAACAGCATGAAAAAAGGTAACGTCATATAAATAAACCAGCCAGCCAAAGAAAAAAAAAAAAAGCCGGTCTCTTAAAATACCTTTATATGAAAATAATGTGCAAAACTTTGGTCTCCACCAGAATATATCTTCTTCACGCAGTAATACCCGTCCACATCTGAAACATAAAACAAGGCAGTTAGTTAGCCAGAAGGAAAACGTACAGCAAAATGAACACCAAATATGGAACCTACCCTGAGGTAGCTGGGAGTAATCGCTATGGGATAGCCAGTTTCCCTTTACAGTGAATGGACTTTTTCTATTGCATGTAGACCCAGTTCCTAATTGCCCATTTCCACCTAGTCCAAAAGAGTAGATGCGCCCGGAAGAAGGAACAAAAGCTAAGGTGTGTTGTCTATGGAGGGGGAAAGAGGACAAATGTTACAATGAACGTCTCAAGACAACATTAAAACCCATTTACCACACAAAGTTATAACATCAGCCTGAAAATTATTTCAGAAAATAGCCACTCATTTAAACAGGGTGGCATGGCTTTAGAATAGAGTAAACATTCTGTGCATTTGAAGAATTTTCTCTACCTAGAATGGCATTAACTCTGTGTAGCCCACACAAGAGAAAGATGGCCAACCACTAGACTGCATACTTTGAGCATCTAAGTGCCACCCTGTATGCTAATCATGAGATGTGTAATGTTTTTATATATTAAGGAGACTATGGGCCAGATTCTCAGCGGCGTTATGACGGAGTACCTCAGATACCCCGTCGTATCGTCGTTTTTTTTTCCTCGTATCTATGCGCGTGATGCTTAGCATCACTTTTGCATAGATACGCTTCTACACCCGACAAGTGTAAAACCATTACACTTGCGGATCGTAGTTGTAATGACAACTCCGGCCACTAGGTGGCCTTTACGTTGTTTTCTCATTTGCATATGCAAATTAGGTAGTACGCCGATTCCCGATCGCTTTTACGCCGCCCCGTCGTCGCGTACGTCGTTTTTGTCCGCGTAAGATTACCCCAGCTTCGATGTGGAGTAACCTTACGAAGTACCGTCGGATGCCATGTTAAGTATGGCCTCGGGACCGCGTCGTGTTGTGCGTCGTTTGCGTACGTCGCGATTACGTTGTTTACATTGAGAAAATGTGACGTCCTTTGGAGCATGCGCACTGGGCTTTTTCCCTGGCCGGCGCATGCGCAGTTCGTTCGACGCGGGGGCGCGCTTAATTTAAATACAAGCCGCCCCATTTGAATTGCGCGGGTTTGCGCTGGGCGATTTACGCGACGCAGGCGAAAACTACGGAGCAAGTGCTTTGAGGTTAAAGCACTTGCTCTAGTACGATGCGGCGGCGTAGTGTAAATGGCTTACGCTACGCCGCCGGAATTCTATGAGAATCTGGCCCAATGGGTTTAACTGAGGGGGTGGTCACCAACTTAAATGCAAAAAACAGTTTTCCAAAAAAAAAAAATTATAAAATGCATATCTTTTTGCAAGGGGGGCATTTATTATTTTTTCCCGCAGGAGCCTGGAAAGTACTGTACCCAAGGTCAGTAAATCACAGTGCAATATGGGTTCCTGCAGGCATGTCATCCAGCTTTCAGCCCATACCACCATACAGGCTTTTTTCGAAAGTCGTGGGACATGTCAGCAACTCACTGAAACTGGAAGTCCATCAGCCACAGGACAGTACTTGTGGTTTATTTATTCACTGTGAATGAGGGACTTTCAGTACCCCTGAAATAGCTAGTCACACAACATTGTTGTAAATTTGTTACAACATGGTTGTAAATTTAAATCCAGAGTAAGGAATGCTTCTATTGTGCAGCTGTCAGTAGGGTAACTCAAGAGAGCACAGACATATGTTTAGGAGACACCATTAGTACCATATAAAAACTCAGCCATACCAATTGCTGCAACAATGTGATAATCATGTTTAGAATCTCATCTGTTAAACGTTTGCTGAACTTGGACCTACTGCATGCCATACTTTTTTCAGTGCATACTACTGTAACAGGGTGGTGTGAACTAGCCCGATAGGAGATGTGCAGTGCAATGTAAAAAGTTCAACACCTTACAGATACCAGATAAAGACTTACAGCAAGCTGTCTGTTATGGCTTGGTAGGGGCGGAGCACTGCATATATTCCCCAAGTATTGAGAATAATGGACTAACTCCAGAATGTCTCAGGCACAGCCGTTCCAAAAAAGTTGGGACGCTGGGTAAAATCTACATAAAAACAGAATGCAATGATTTGCAAATCTCCTAGACCCATACTTAATTCACAATAAAAAAACATATCAAATGTTAAAAATTAGAAAATGTACCATGTTAAAGAAAAAATAAGGTAATTTTGAAGTGGATGACAGCAATAAGTCTCCAAAAAAATTAAGACAGGGCAACAAAAAGCTGGCAAAGTAAGTGGTACTCAAGGAAGGTCTGGAAGAACATTTTGCAACTAATTGGGTCAATTAGCAGCAGGTCAGTAACATGATTGACTCTTTAAGATGCTCTTCCTGATGACGACAATATCGAAACGTACGTCGAGGCGGTACCTGGGCACGCATTGACCAACAACATCCGGTTCTCTGGTTTCCTAGCTGTCAGCAGTGAAACGCACGCCGGCATTCTACCTCTCTCCATATTTATTCAAGCTCACAGCCTCGGTGCCGGGATACGGGCACTTATTCAAGTAAGAGGCCACTTGGCACTGTGATTTTTTATCTATTACTACAATTAAATAGTTTTACACTATGGGAGCTGTTTTCTTTCCTTTATGATATCCGCAATCATCTGCCATTTGTATTGGAATCTCCATGGGAAGTAGCTGATACCTAAGCTCTATTGACCTTATTTTAACTAATAGGTCAACATCATCTGGTAAGGAGCCATCTATCCCCACTTGAGGTGTCCTTATTGGTGAAGGTGGATCTTATCACTTGGAAGATTTTGAGCACGGAGCACTTTTTATGTTTTACAGCGTGTCATTGTTTAATTTATGGTTCACAGCACATTGTCAATCAATATATAATCCACATATATATTTGTTTACTTATTTGATCACTTATTTCATAATAGGTGTACCAATTAGTTTGCAATGGGATTGATGCCTATATTGGGATAGGTTACACCTATTCACATAATATACACACTATTTAATTTTTTCTCTAGCGCCGCTTTCCCACGCATACAATAAAAAAACATATCAAATGTCAAAAATTAGAAAATGTACCATGTTAAAGAAAAAATAAGGTAACTTTGAAGTTGATGACAGCAATAAGTGTCCAAAAAAATTAAGACAGGGCAAAAAAAAGCTGGCAAAGTAAGTGGTACTCAAGGAAGGTCTGGAAGAACATTTTGCAACTAATTGGGTCAATTAGCAGCAGGTCAGTAACATGATTGACTCTTTAAGATGCTCTTTTTATACCCAGAGTATTTCAGAAGTAAAGATGGGCAGGGGTTTACCAACCCGTGAAAAGCTGTGTCGAAAAAAAAAAAATCACAAAACAATTTCAGAATAATGTTCCTCAATGTAAAATTGCAAAGACTTTAAATGGTAAGTTCACCTTTACAGGAAAATCTGTAAGGCGAACATACACAGGACCCCCTTCTCCATCCCCCCTGGTCCCACTGACCTGGAGCGCAATGATCACCCGCACGACACATGGGGTTGCCGCCTCACCAAAGCTTAGAAATCCCCTTGGCTTAATCTCCAAAACGAACCTCGCCAGGAGGTACGTTTAGGATCATTCTTATTAATCAGCGGCGACCAATCAGAACCCGCCTAGCCTGTCACCTCAGGCGAAGAGAACAAGAGAAAGCCACAGGGATTTCAAATCCCGACTGGTAAAGTGGCGATGTGATCAGTTAGAGCGAACGATTGTCGGACTCTGGGTTAGCGGGACCAGGGGGAATAGGGACAGGGTCCAGTGTAAGTTCACCTTAAAGATTTTCTGTAAAGGTGAACGTACCACCTTAAAGACTCATAATCTACAATACACATCATCAAAAGATTAAGAATCTGAAAAAAATCTCTGTGCAAAATGGACAAGGCCTAAATGCAATATTGGATGCCCAAGAGACGGCACTGCATTAAAAACAGGTGCGATTCTGTGATGGACATCGGTAGTTCCAAAAATCACTGTCTGTGAGCACAGTTTGCCGTGCCATCCAAAAATGCACGGTAAAGTGCCATCATGCAAAGAAGCCATATCTGAACATGATCCAGAAAAAACACTGTCTTCTCTGGGCCAAAGCTCATTTAAAAAAAAAAATAGTCTTTTGCAAAGTGGAATACTGTTCTGTAATCAGATAAATTGACATTCTTTTTGGCACGCATGAGTGCCACGTCCAGACTAAAGAGGAAAGGGATCTTCCAGCTTGTTATGTTCATCAATGCTGAAAGATATCCAGGTTTTAGAGCAGCATATGCCCTCATACAGACAACATCTATTCACGGGATTCTGGGAGCCCATGCCAGCTCTATGGTGGTCATCTCTGGGGGCGTTATGCTAAAGTTAGTGGGGAATGGGAGAGTTACATGGCTCCCATTCGCAATTTGTAAAATTGGGCTGTTGCCAATTCCAGAACTTAAGGGGTGTATGTTCACCCCTGGGAGGCAGTTGGCGCTACAGGGGTTCTGTCGGACTCGTTTTCCTCAGCAGCCAATCAGAGGGGTAGGTTCCCTCGCCGGGGCATGCTGAGGAAGGCTATATCTGGGGCAGCCGCCTTGGCCTGAGGGCCATTCTTGTTTCCTGCAGGGTCCGAGTTCCAGGTGTGGCATCCACCTTCAGGGTGCGCGCATACATGGACCCCGCAGCCGTGGCCTACCTGGCCGAAGTTGCGCACCATGCGGAGCTTCACTCTAACGTGGAGAGGGATCCCAGAAGCTGCTGGGTCCCAAACCTTTTCTGACAGGATCCCAGGCTGGAAGCTGTACAGTGGGGGAACGGCTTGAGGACAACCCGGAGGCAGGTGATCCAATAGGGCTTGAACGAACCATCGGGGATCCAGTGACTCGAACTAAATTTATTGGGGAGGACTCTGTCTGTGGCAGAGGCCCGAGCCAGGCCTGAGGCAGAGACCTGGTCCTCCCAGCATTTGCAAGTGGCATTCCGGCTGCCAGGCCTGTGGCAGAGACCTGTCCGGGAGCACTTTATCCACTCCAGTTGGAGTGGCGACTAACTGAGTTCATTACTACTGAGAGTAAGATTGCTCTCTCACTTTGCAATATCCAAGGCCTGATACTCAAGCTCTCTCTCCTCATCAACCTGTTCCTATTCTATGTTGATGAAGGCCATGTTGGGCCTTGGAATAAAAGCATTGAAGAAAATCCAACTAAAGACTGGACATTTGCTCTCTTCTCCTCAACTCACAAGTATCACCCCTAGACACCTGGCAGGCAACACAACACGCCGATCCCACTTATACTCAGCGGCTCCTGAATGGGGTAGCGCTACAATGAAAAACAAACCTTTACAACCCCTTCAAAGGAGTTGTAAAGGAAAACATATTTTTGCCTAAAATGTATGTCTGCAAGGTAAACAGACAGAATAGTGTAATGATTATGTTAAAAAAACGAGTAAATACCTATTAAATTCCTTCATCTATATCACTTTCGGCATTCTAGTTTCTGTTGTCTCATTCACTTCCTGGTTTGCGGCGCTCGGTTATTTAAGAACTACATTTACCAGTATGCATTGAGCCACGCCCAGTAATTCACACTTCCTTTGGATCTCTAACACGTAGAGAGCGTCCTGCCGAATAGATGTAGTTCCCAGGAGGGGGCGAGCACGTCTCTGACCACCGCAGTAAAGCCTCCCTTCACAGTGGTGTGTAACAATCAGACAAGCAGGAAGTGAACAGAGAAGAAATAGAGCAACTTCTGAGCAAAAACGAACAATGAGGAAGTGAAAAGAGGAATGTCTGCAGGTAAAGGATGCTCATTATGAAAAAAAAAATGTCCTTTACAATCCTTTAAAGACAGCTAAAGTGCATACAGTACAGTATAAGAGAGTCTTGTGTAGATAAATGAGAAGTCATTATATTTAAACAGGGTTCCACTACATGATCAATACATCTAAAATATCATTTGGTATTCTTTATACATATGCTATAGAAACAAGTCCAGGCATTTTCTTAGACTGTTTACCAGAAATCAGATTGCAAGTCATCTATGTTGGTACAATGCCAGCAGCCATCTTAGGATAACTTTTATTAAACTCTATGGGAGATGAAAGTCTAACTCTTTCTTACCGATACATATGGTAATTTTATGTGACATAAGGAACAAAGTAATATCTACAAGCATCCGTTATATGATTGGATGATATGTAGCGGGATTGGGGAAATTCATAATGTTATTGAACATATTGCAATCCCTAATGTAATTGGATAAAAGAGGGTCTGTATGAGGATTGGTCAGTAATTAATGAGCGAATGGTAATTAGAGTTAACTTCTCATCTTAATGCACTATACACACACACACACATATACTTTTATATACAGTACAGACCAAAAGTTTGGACACACCTTCGCATTCAAAGAGTTTTCTTTATTTTCATGACTATGAAAATTTTAGAGTCACACTGGAGGCATCAAAACTATGAATTAACACATGTGGAATTATATACATAACAAAAAAGTGTGAAACAACTGAAAATATATTTCATATTCTAGGTTCTTCAAAGTAGCCACCTTTTGCAGCAGGCACATCTCTAGAACAACGGTTAAGAGGAGACTGTGTGAATCAGGCCTTCATGGTAGAATATCTGCTAGGAAACCACTGCTAAAGAAAGGCAACAAGCAGAAGAGACTTGTTTGGGCTAAAGGACACAAGGAATGGACATTAGACCAAAAAAGGGGAACGAATGGACCCTACATGCCTGGTTCCCACCGTGAAGCATGGAAGAGGAGGTGTGATAGTGTGGGGGTGCTTTGCTGGTGACACTGTTGGGCATTTATTCAAAATGGAAGGCATACTGAACCAGCATGGCTACCACAGCATCTTTCGGCGGCATGCTATTCCATCCGGTTTGCGTTTAGTTGGACCATCATTTATTTTTCAACGGGACAATGACCCCAAACACACCTCCAGGCTGTGTAAGGGCTATTTGACCAAGAAGGAGAGTGATGGGGTGCTGCGCCAGATGACCTGGCCTCCACAGTCACCGGACCTGAACCCAATCGAGATGGTTTGGGGTGAGCTGGACCGCAGAGTGAAGGCAAAAGGGCCAACAAGTGCTAAGCATCTCTGGGAACTCCTTCAAGACTGTTGGAAGACCATTTCAGGTGACTACCTCTTGAAGCTTATCAAGAGAATGCCAAGAGTGCAAAGCAGTAATCAAAGCAAAAGGTGTCTACTTTTAAGAACCTAGAATATTACATATTTTCAGTTGTTTCACACTTTTTTGTTATGTATATAATCCCACATGTGTTAATTCATAGGTTTGATGCCTTCAGTGTAAATCTACAATTTTCATAGTCATGAAAATAAAGAAAACTCTTTGAATGAGAAGGGGTGTCCAAACTTTTGGTCTGTACTGTGTATATATAAATAAAAAAGGGGTGCGCATCTTCACAGGCCTCACGATTCGATTATTCAAATACGATTACTGCGCACGGTTTTCATCCAAAAAATTCAAGCTTTTAGAATAACTTTTTTTATATTATCTGGTCTTAAAAAAAAAGACAACACTACCTGCATGTAGCAAAGTGGTCAGAGACTGCAGACGTGATACAAGAGAGAGGGTCAGAGACTGCGGACGTGATACAAGAGAGAGGGTCAGAGACTGCACACATGATGAAAAATAGGACATAGAAGACCCAAGATTGCTAAGCAGTTAGAATCGTAAATCGGGCAAGAATGGAAACCATTCCCCTCTCAAAACTCCAGCAACCGGTCTCCTCAGGTCCCAGGTGTTTACAGAGTGTTAAAAGAAGAGAGGATGCTACACTGTAATAAACATGGCCCTGTCCCAACTTTTTTGAGACGTGTTGCTGCCATCAATTTCAAAATGTCCTTTTTTTTTATGGTACATTTTCTCAGTTTAAACATTTGATATGTTTTCTATTGTAAAATAAAATATGGGTTTATGAGATTTGCAAATCATTACATTGCAAATTTTACACAGCACCCCAAATTATTTGGAATTGGTGTTGTGGAATGACCTACAAACAAACATCTTATGTAAATCTGCTGATGCCAAGTGCCAAAGTCAATGACAAGTTTTTTTCCCCCAAAAAAATTAAAATAAATAATAATATTAAAATAAATGTATTCTTCCACAGAGGAAAAAGGCTAAAATAAACTATACCAAATAAAAATGAATTGCAGAACGATTACTACACTAGCCAAGCAAGACAAAATATTTAGGCCTCATGCACACTGGACGTTTTTACAGCAGCTGTTTTTGGCAGTAGACGTTTTTTTCTACAGTCAATAAACTCTCCATCATGTTATCCTATGTGTCCATGCACACGTAGCCTGTTATCAGCAGTTTTGGGCAGTGGCGTTTTTGAGCAGTAAAAAATAAATAAAAAAACTAGTGGGTTCTGAGAGACGTTTTTCAGCTGTAAAAACACTCCAACGCTGATAAACGCTCAAAAACGTCACTCACCAGCGTTTAACGTTTTTGATCCATTGAAAAAATAAAAAAAAACGCTAGTAAACGCTAAAAAACACTATTGAAAACATTAAAAAAAATTGAAAAACTCACTGCAAAGCTACTGGCGTTTTTAATAACTTTATTTTAAACGTCCAGTGTGCATGAGGCCTAAAGCTAATCTGGCCAGAGTCTGCTAAAATGTGTTTGACGTTCTGCAACCGGACTTCCACAATAATACTTTCTGCTCTGTCTCACCATGTGTATGTATGGAAGGGTGCACAGGTATCATTTACAGGTGAAGTTTATGTTTGTTAGGCAGTCTAAAAATTTTACTGTAACTAACCGAAGCATAAACTATTAGCATTTAATTGTTATGCCATGATGTATACAACATGGAAATTATGAGAAGACAGCCTGCTGTTGTAAGTTCTTTAAAACATGAACGTAAAAAATAAAATAAAAAAAGCATTAGTACCTTTACAATCTTTTACCTTTATAAAGTAAATCTAAGTCAAGTGGTTCGAAGCAGTGATATTACTGGTTTGGAAGTAATTACCTGCCACATGTGATCTGTGTGACAATGCTACCCATGAGCTCAAACACCTTTCTGGGGTTGATTTCATGATTTGTAGAATTGTGGCCTAGTTGTCCATATCCTCCAGCTCCAAAGGTGAACACGCCTCCCTCCTATTCAAAAGAATCAATCATTTACTACCTGTGACTAATATGAAAGGACAGATTTTACAAAGACAACGTCAGTTTCTCTTTTTATACATTTATTGCAGACATAATTATCTTATTGATTATTATACCTTAGTAAGTGCTGCAGTGTGATCTTCTCCACAGCAGATATGTACAATCTTTTGAGAGCGCAGTGACTTGAGAAGACATGGAACATATCTGTCTGCAGGAAAAATACATTTATAATTCACTAAAAATCAGCTATAAAATGTTCACAAATTTAATTCAATCACAATTACAGGATATGGATGTATGTGTACAAACTAAGGTCTGTCGGCACGGACCATAGGGTGAGCACATGGATTGAAAACTGGCTACAGGGGCGAGTGCAGAGGGTAATGATAAAATGGAGAGTATTCGGATTAGGCCAGTGTGGAAAATTGGGGTACCCCAGGGTTCTCTTCTGGGTCCAATTTAATTTGTTCAACGACCTGGAGGATGGGATAAGCAGCTTAATCTCTGTTTTTGCGGACGATACTAAGCTAAGCAGGGCAATAATTTCTCTGCAGGATGAGGAAACCTTGCAAGAAGATCTGAACAAATAATGGGGTGGGCAACAACATGGCAAATTAGGTTCAATGTAGAAAAATGTAAAATAATGCATTTGGGTGGAAAAAGTATGAATGCAATCTACTCACTAGGGGAAGAACCTCTGGTGGGAATCTAGGATGGAAAAGGACCTGGGGGTTCTGTTAGATAATAAGTTCAGCAAAGCCAACAGAATTTTAGCATGCATTAAACAGGGGATTAACTCCAGAGATAAAAACGATAATTCTCCCACTCTACAAGACTCTGGTCCGGCTGCACCTGGAGTATGCATTCAAGTTCTGGGGACCAGTCCTCCAGACAGATGTACTGGAGAGGGTCCAGAGAAGGACAACAAAGCTAATTAAGGTACTAGAGGATCTCAGCTATGGGGAAAGACTACAAGCACTGAACTTATTCTCTCTGGAGAGGAGACGCTTGAGAGGGGATACGATTTTAATATACAAATACCGTACTGGTGACCCCCACAATAGGGATAAAACTTTTCAGTGTAAGGGAATTTAATAAGAAACGTGGCCACTCACTAAAAAGCGGTTTAACCTTAAACTGCATAGAAGTTTCTTTACTGTGAGAGCAGCAAGGATGTGTAATTCTCTTACACATGCGGTGGTTTCAGCAGGGGGGCCATCGATAGTTTTTTTAAATTATTAGATAAGCACCTGAGCAACATACAGGGATATACAATGTGATACTAAACATAAAAACACATACACACAAAGGATGGACTTGTGTCTTTTTTCAACCTCAATAACTATGTTACTGTGTGTACGTGTGTGTGCGTGTTCGTGTGTGCGTTTGTGCGTTTGTGTACGTACACTATTTTTAGGCCAATGCAAGGCAATGACTAAATCCCATGGCAACCAATTTGTACAGTAGACAAGCAAACTATCATAGTTAGTTATTTTCTTTAATTAGACCATTTCAATTTTAGTACACTATTAACAGTTGTAAGCCATTATTATGGTTATTCAAGCATATAATTTGTAAAATGTATGTCTTAGTATTGTATGTAAAATACTGTCTTTGTATAAAAATAAAGTCTTACCATTGTCATCGTTCAGACCAAGCTGACCAAATTTGTTCCGCCCCCAACCAAAAACGGCACCTGAGAGCGTCAGTGCAAAGCTGTGGGCACCTCCAGCAGCAATCTGGTGAAAAGGGATCCCCGATAAAGATTTTAAGGGTCTGGGAGCTGTTACATTCTTCTGTTCATAGCCCAGACCAAGCTGGCCATATCTGTTCGATCCCCAGACAAATATTTCACTTTCTGCAGTGCAATAAAACACAATATTTGACAGGCAAGTATTTACACGGTTTATCAAATAAAAACTAAACATAGAAAATTACAGATTAAGCCCTGGTTCACACTGGTGAGATTTGACATGTCAAATCGCATGTCAAATTGGCTGTATTTGCCGGCAATGGCACCATCCTAATCGGTGTGACGTCGCATCTGCGGCGCTGCAGCGATTTCAAAAAGTAGTTTCTGTAGTACTTTTTTCGATTTCAGGGGGCGACTTCCTTTGACACTTGTGCAAAAACCTGCACAGATGTCTGTGAAATTGCCACTGAAATCAGGACTGACAGACAGGAGTGAAATCGTGCAAGTTTGGCTGCATTCCTGCAGCCCAGGAAAGCTTGGTACACACAGGCCAAATATCAGCCTAGTTAAAAGAAACCGCCAGACATGCTGGAAAACCAGAATCCGTTCAGCACTGGAAGCCAATGGCTGCGAATGCTGACCGGTGTGTTCTGGTAGGGGGGAGTGGACTTAAAAATTCTTTACACGTACTCATCCCCTACTCCTTTTATATTATGCCCTACCCCCCAGGCAGCTCATTGAAGTCCATTAGGATGCAATGGCTGAACAGACACAGCCACTCACCCTAACTTGACAAGCATACAGGCGAGTCGTACTAAATGCAGACTAAGCAGCTTGTTCCCGGTATATGGGCCTCAGAGCCCAAGTGACTAAGGCATCAGGGCTTGTTTACCCCATATACAATTAAATGCATTTTTAAACACATTATGAATGCATATGCAAGAAAAATGTAATCATTGCATACAATGAGCCTAGTTCACACCATTGTGGTGATTTCACGTGCATTTAAAAAAAGTACAGCCTGCTGCATTTTTTTTTGCATCAGAATATACATGAGCGCATTGCCTAGGCACGTAAATGCAACACGGTGAAGTATCCATAGGGATAAGTTTACATTTGTATGTATATACTTCTCCCATATATGGTTTCAACAGTGGTACATATTTATTCATGTCTTGTTGTAGACCCAAGTGCACTTGCCCCTGAAGAGTGTAATTTTATATACATGAAACGCGTCGGCTTACTGGATGCACCTACTCTGTAGATGATCTATTGATTTTAATATACTGTATGTACTAGGATTTCTGTGATCTTATTTTGTTTCCACATGGATGATTTTACCATTTACCATACTATGAGCCTGCCATGCTGCATTACTGTTTTCACCATACAAACACACGATTTCATATTTATTCATTGCATTTATTTTATGCTGTGATGCTTTTTGACAATAAAGGTATCCTTTTCAAAACAGACTCAATGCAGAAAAACATTAAAATTACACACCCATCAAAATAAAATCACAATGCAAATGCATTACAAAACACATGTAAACGTGCACTGGAACCGCACATTGAACACACGGAGCCTCTAACCATTGTAAGTGTAAAGTTTCTGATGAATAATAAGAAAACTAACCAATACAGTTATGTATTCAATAAGAAAAGATAATGAAATTTATTTTTAAATGCAACTTGCTTCCTTGCCACCCTAAATTGGAAAAGGTGTTGCCTACAGATACATTTTAACATGCCAACTGTAGCTGGACAAATATCATTTGACATAAACACAACACAATGGCTTGTAGTGGTATGTTGATGAAGAAGAAACTGAAATTATCATTGGACATTGTAAATGACAGGGAAGATTGGAACTCATTACCTCTAGAGAGGGCCATTGAGTGATGGTACCCACATGTCACCTGCACAATCTGGACTTCAGACAAACTCTTTATATTTCTGGAAGAAACAAAAAATTAATTCAGAAACAAATTTGGCAAAGTTGAAATTGACAATAGAGTCCAATGCCGGGAACCAAAAAAAACTCTACCTTGCAGTGTGGGTTAACTGTTTATTGTAGGAGAGAGTAAAAGCCCTGTCACTTAGTTGATCCTATGCTTTCCCAGCAGACGGCAGTCCCCTATGCTTCAGCAGTGTCATTATGTCTAACGCAGGCTATGGGCCCTGCATTAATCTTGATGACATCAGGATCTTAAATTAGTGTAGCATGGGGGGCAGATATCCACTCCTCCATAACAGAGCCAGTGATAAGTAAACCATCTTTTCTATGTCTCCTAGCCTAAACAAGCAGTTATCCCTTGCAGTGCGGGGGCAGAACCCACTACGAGGGAGAAACATTTTTTACCTTAATGCAAAGAATGCATTAAAGGGATTATAAAGGTTTATGTTTTTTCACCTTAATGCATCCTTTCCATTAAAGTGAAAAAACACCTGGCAATGTTGGCCCCCCCAGCCCCCCCATTTACTTACCCGAGTCCGTTCACCTGCTGTGCGCATGCTCTTCTCCATGCAATCTGGCCGTTGATTGGATAGATTGATAGCAGCACAGCCATTGGCTTGCGCTGCTGTCAATCACATCCAATGACGTGGCTGCCGGGGGGTGGGACAAAGTCCTACACTCTGTGTCTATGAACGCAGCATGTATGACAGGGAGCGTGCCCGCAAGATAAGGATAGAGCTTCCCAGAGGGGGGTTAGCTGTTGCTGGGAGGAGCCCATACAACCCCTTTAAGGCAAAACATGTTTAGGCTTTAGAACCATTTTAACAATCCAAAAGGAAGCGAATAAGAGAAATTCATTGTTAAATTTTACATTACACCATTTATTAACCAAAAATTCAGGATGCACTTGGCCGAAAACGGACAGTTTTTGAAAAAAGAATTAAAACGGAAGTGAAACTTCCGCTTTAAGCACTCCTCGCCTCCTGACATGCCAAATGCCATTTTTTGGGGGGGTGGATACCTTGTTTTCCGAGGGTATTGTCCCACTTCCCCCTTCCTCTTCTTAAGTCGCCTAGTCGACTCCTCCTCTCGCCCTGAACCTTGTAACTGCTACGGTAACATTTTTTACTGAGGAATGATTTTATTGTGTGCTTAATGTGTCAAGTTAAAAAAAGTGAGGGTTTACTACTACTTTTAAATAACATACATACACATAAGCAGCAGTGAAAGGAAATGCAGAAGGGTTTCCCACCCCCCGACTGCTAGAAGATACCAGAACATACTAAATGCCTGAGCTATTAAAATAGCCTCAGACAGTGGGATTCCATTGCCAGCAGCACAGACACTTCAGCAGTGCAGAAAATATTTCCAGTAGAGTGCAAAGACTCAAGTGTTAAATCCCCAACTTCCTTTTTAGACTGCAAACCTTAATAGCAAAACAGAACCATGTTAGTCCTGGAGAGATGTACTTTGTTCCAAATTTCTGAAATTCAATGAAAAATGCACATCTGTATTGACTAAAGGGGGCAGCCAACATGAAGTCCCCTAGTAAAGAACTAAGACTATAAAAGAAATAAATATTGCGCATACCCAGTAAACCATAACAAGTGAAAGCTGCGACTCAAAAATGTTATACAACATAAAACAATAATATAGAAAGAGTAGGAATCGCGCTAATCGTGAATGATCCAATGAAGGGCACAGTGCGTGCTGTGGTTATTAAAACAAATTAAGTGAATAGCCTGTGAACGCATACAATCAATCAATTATAATGAATACCACACAAATGTGGATACAGATGTGAACCCACCAAAAAAATTAATACTGTTAGGTGACTATATAAAGAAAACCGCCCCAATATAGGTGTGGTTAAAGTGAAAAAACCATCAAACTAATAAAGCCACACAAGTAATAAATTAGGTAAACTGAAAAAATAGACTCCACCTGATGGACAGGGAGAAAAAAAATAAAATAAATACAAAGTCTATGATGTGTTAAAAAATAGTCAGTGTGATAAAAAAATCAGATGAAAATGTAACGTCTCTGTCTTCTTAACCTGTATGTACCCAGAAGAGAAAGGAAGTCTCAAGCTGATGTAGATATGTCAATCTCCTGGATATCAATCACGAATGAACTTGCACCGATCTAAAACCACAGGATCTCAGCGCCATAGAAACAAAGACAAAAACAAAAAAGACTCGCATAGTGTAAAACCTTATGGAAAACTGAAAGGGCTACACCCGTGTGGGACAGTCTTGCGACCAGGGGAAGGAATAGTGCGGACCCACCACCTCTGCACACACTGACCCTTACCAGATCTGGACCCCACAGGGTAGTAACAGGCACTCAGAGAAGGGATCGTGATTCAGCAACCATAGGACATCAACCGATGACAGAGTTGGTGATACCATGTAATATAAAACCGCACATAGTGTAAAATCAAAATGGTATTTAATATAAAAAATTAAAGGTTGCACTTACAAAGATGAAAATCAGTAGGGCATGTAAAAAGCAAAGTGCCGGCCGGCTGGATGGTACGCGTGCGTCCTTCCGTCTGGATGTGGTGACGTGGGAACGTCTCCTCCCAACGTTTCGTCTTCGTAAGACTCGTCTTACGAAGACGAAACGTTGGGAGGAGACGTTCCCACGTCACCACATCCAGACGGAAGGACGCACGCGTACCATCCAGCCGGCCGGCACTTTGCTTTTTACATGCCCTACTGATTTTCATCTTTGTAAGTGCAACCTTTAATTTTTTATATTAAATACCATTTTGATTTTACACTATGTGCGGTTTTATATTACATGGTATCACCAACTCTGTCATCGGTTGATGTCCTATGGTTGCTGAATCACGATCCCTTCTCTGAGTGCCTGTTACTACCCTGTGGGGTCCAGATCTGGTAAGGGTCAGTGTGTGCAGAGGTGGTGGGTCCGCACTATTCCTTCCCCTGGTCGCAAGACTGTCCCACACGGGTGTAGCCCTTTCAGTTTTCCATAAGGTTTTACACTATGCGAGTCTTTTTTGTTTTTGTCTTTGTTTCTATGGCGCTGAGATCCTGTGGTTTTAGATCGGTGCAAGTTCATTCGTGATTGATATCCAGGAGATTGACATATCTACATCAGCTTGAGACTTCCTTTCTCTTCTGGGTACATACAGGTTAAGAAGACAGAGACGTTACATTTTCATCTGATTTTTTTATCACACTGACTATTTTTTAACACATCATAGACTTTGTATTTTTTTTTTTTTATTTTTTTCTCCCTGTCCATCAGGTGGAGTCTATTTTTTCAGTTTACCTAATTTATTACTTGTGTGGCTTTATTAGTTTGATGGTTTTTTCACTTTAACCACACCTATATTGGGGCGGTTTTCTTTATATAGTCACCTAACAGTATTAATTTTTTTGGTGGGTTCACATCTGTATCCACATTTGTGTGGTATTCATTATAATTGATTGATTGTATGCGTTCACAGGCTATTCACTTAATTTGTTTTAATAACCACAGCACGCACTGTGCCCTTCATTGGATCATTCACGATTAGCGCGATTCCTACTCTTTCTAAAGAACTAAGACTACTCCTTCCAGCAAAACAACACACAAGACAGGAATGTATGAGCCGTGTACAATATAGTCATCGGATATTGTGGTTCAACTCGGCAGCAGAAGAGGGTGCAGGAAAGTGAGACCCATTTAAAATTGTTATGTCGTAAATTAAAATGTATTTATACCCTTGCTCCCGCTGAAGGTTTATGGACAGGGAATGAACATATATCTGGTGGGAATGGTGTGTTATTTACCCCTTTTCATTACACACAATAGTATGTGCACAGCTAGTGCACATACTAGTTCTCCTTTCCATGATCCCAGTGTCCATTTCAGATTTACTAAAGAAAATCCACTCTGCACTACAAGTGCAGTCGCTGTAGATCTGAAATGAAGGGAAGCTCTGCTGATCTTATTATCCAATCATGTGCAAGCTAAAAAAAAAAAAATGTTTTTAATTTCCTTGCGTGCCCCCGTCAGATCTACAGGGACTGCACTTCCAAGTGCACAGTGGAATTGCCTTTAGTAAATAACCCCCACTATGCCATAGCCCTCTAAGTGCAGACTGAATAAAACTTATTAAAAAAAGTAGAAGTATAGCCAAAGCTTATTTGGCTGTACTTCTCCAATGGAACACAAGAGTGCAGTTAGTTTTGCACTCCTGTGACCAGTTTTCAGCAGAGAGCAGGCTAAAGTCCGCTCTCTGCTGACATCACCGACTTGATCCAGGCTCCGTGTCATCAAGACCATGAAGTCGGGAACCACCAGATCCCTGGATACGAGGATTCCAAAGGATTCCAAAGGATTTAGACAGCCACACTCCGGAATAAATTGAGAAGTTGTCTTTATTGTAAAAAAATGCACAGATCATGTACAGTAACATACAGCCAGGAAGGGGACAGCCAACGCGTTTCACACTAATATTAGTGTTTAAACGTGGCCATGATTAAACACTAGTATTAGTGTGAAACCCGTCGGCTGTCCCCTTCCTGAGTGCGGCTGTCCAAATCCTTTGGAATCCTCGTATCTGCTTAGTGCATTGCCAGCACCTGGACCTTCTGGGAGGCTCCATCACTGCACATGAGACCCACCTGGAGCGGTGTTTTTCTTTCCACCAGATCCCTGGACCGACACTCGGCTCAGGCTCTCAGAAAGCCGCTGAGAGCTTGGGCCAGCCGCTCCCGCCTATCCACAGCTCAGCGCTCCAGTCAGAGTGTGGCGGCAGAGCAGAGAGTGGTCACTGACAGTCAGCAGCTCTCTTCTTGGGGAGCTGTGAGAACCGAGTGATCAGCAGTGTTCAATCGCTCAGTTATCACAGTGTTAGAAGCGCCATGGGGACAGATGCTGCATCGGACCAACTCTACATCCACTTAGGCAAGTATTAACCTGAAAAAAAAAAACAATCCATACTTCTATTTTAAGACAAAGAACACCAAAAATGGCTACTCGGATGTAGGAGATAAAAGGTAAGCTTGTTATATTGTGTAATGTCAGGGACAATGAAGTAGGTATCAGCTCATGGGCCACCAGAGTCTGCTACCATGTTGATAGATGCATGGTCTTGCTTGTGTGTCCATCCCCGTGGCATGGGACCCTGGCGGCCCCTCAGCTGACACCTGCTTCGTCGTCCTGGATATTACACACTATAACAAGCTTACCTTTTACCTGCTACATGCGAGTAGCCATTTTATCAGTCTGCACTTAAAGGCACTTTTCTGTTCTCTCTGCTGCCTCATTGCCAGTAATGTGAAAGGGCTACACATGCGGCTAACAACTCCTCCACCACATGTTTTGGGGGGGCCCAGATTACTGATGACAGCATGGCAGTAGAGGCATTAGTGGCCACAGACAGTGCTGACCCTAATAAGGCCCACACACTTTGGACGGGTTCAGAGATTCCGATGGCCTTCGTACCTTCACTTTACAATGATTACATAACCATCATTATATTGATTGTACGACATGGAAACATTGTATCATATCAAATGCATCAGGTTTTCTTTCTTTGTGAATGTTTCTCTCCACCCATTTCCCTCACATGTCCCTTTACCCCCCCCCCCCAAAAAAAAATTCCACCCATTGATGCCATGTGGCTGGCACAACAAAAGCTAAGCTCTGGGAGGGTCCACGTTATCTCAATCAGGATGCAGGATGGACCGTTATATCGACTGGCCGTGGGGCTTTGGTGTTCTCTTATGCCTCGTTTCCACTGCACGGATCGGGTCGGGTCAGTTATTTTGGAGCGGTTCGGATGGGGCCGGTCTAATCGCGTGAGCGTTTCCACTGCAAATCGGACCGTGAGGGACCATTCAGGGTTTAGTAAAAAATCCTAGCGCATCCACCAATCAGTGAAATGCATTTGTAGGTCCGCCCTAACCGAACGGTTCGGTTTTTCGGTACGCTTTCATAATGGAAACACCCAAAATAGCGTACCGTACCGAACCGTACCGAACAGATCCGCTCAGTGGAAACGAGGCATAAATGGTGAGGTCATGGGCAAGCCTACTAACCTACTCTACTCCATGTTAGAGCACATTATTGGAAGAGTAAAATTACTGTTGATAATAAGTTGCTGCATTTTTTAAATTTTAAATAGAAAAGGGAATATAAATTGGATTTTAAAGTCGTTTGAAACCCCAGACATAAAATGTCTATAGTGTGTACTTTATCAGTTAGGAGCACCGAGTGTCATTTCTGTCCGATGCCCCATTCCTCTGCTATCATCATGAATCACTTATGACAAATTTTCCTGACGCCAAGAGAAAAATCGTGACGGGGGGGGATCTCCAACTGATTGAGAGCATCAGCTCTGTTCCTGAGAGCTGTGTGGAGGGGGGGGGGGTGTCCCTTCCCTCCAATCAGCTCTTAAAGCTCTCCTCACCAAGCTCTCCATAATGTAACTTCAGCTAGACATCTCCTTTTTTCAGACCGCTCAGACAAGCTTTATAAACTCTGGTCTTTAAACAGCTGTAGAGAAGACTGCAGATAGGAAGGTACAACTTATGTAGGAGGATTTGTTTCATCTGTGTATCACCTGAGGCCACTCACATCACTGGGTATATGTGAGGGTTTATAACAACTTAAACAAGATCTAAATTTGCCAAACAGCAAGGCTTGGATCACACTAGTGCAAATTGGATGCAGGTTTCACATGTCTCAGCAGTGGCTCCGATGCGACTTCAGCCAAAAATTCAGGCTGAAATCAGACCGGAATTGGTGAACAGGGACGCACTGGATTCCTGCTGTGAGCAGCTCCATGCTCATATGTGAACCCTGCCTAAAACTAAAACGTGCCAAACAGTTTTGCCAAAATTAAAACTGAAAAAAAAAAAGAAAAATCAGGTTACCTTGGTATTCTGATGTATTCCTCTATCACAGATAGACCTATCTGTCCATCCTTAGCTAGACCCCAAGAAAACACTTGACCTTTGTCATTGAGAGCCAATGTATGCGATTCCCCACAGGAGACGGCAACAATACTCTGAGCATCAAGGGCTCCAACTTGTTCTGAAAATAAAGAAATGAGTCATTATCCCCAACCGTGGTCTTGAAAAAACAAATAAAAAATTGATAACCGAATCAGTACTAGTTCCAGAAAATGCTTATTTTATTTTTTATAGTAAATTCCTAAATGCATTCATTTTTATATCTGCCTGGGGTCCAGCTCAAATTATTATACAGGATTCATATAGCGCCAACAGTTTGAGTTGGCATGAGGGCGGGCAGCACAGTTACAATACAGGGACTTAAATAAGACTGTTGTACGATTTCCTTTAATGCTGGAATAAAGTTGACCTTTTTATCAAAGCATTATGCATCCTTTGCTTAAATCCCTACTCTGGCACACAGTAAAATGATCTCTTGCAGTGGGCGGTGTCTTTTTTTATCTATGGAAGAGGAGAAGAGCCTTTACATACCTGATCCCCCGGCAGACTCCATTGGTGAACTGTCCCTTAGCGTCATTATATCCAAGCTATGGACCCTGCATTGGTCTTGATGACGTCAGGACCTTAAACCACTGGAGCATGGGGGAGAAGAGCCTGCAGAGACCAGTCCAGCAGTGGGTAGAGGAGTGGAGGATCAGGTTAGTAAGTAAATCTACTTTTTTGTGTCTCCTAGACTTAAACGGGCAGTTAAGCCCTGCAGTGCAGGCACAGCCCACTACAAGGCAATACTGTAAAGTTCCTGGAGTTGGGCTTTAACCACTTGACCACTGGGCACTTAAACCCCCTTAATAACCTGACCAATCTTCAGCTTTCGGTGCTCTTACAGTTTGAATGACAAATAACTCAGTCATACTACACTGTAACCAAATTATATTTTTGTCCTTTTTTCCCCACAAATAGAGCTTTCTTTTGGTGGCATTTGATCACCTCTGCGGTTTTTATTTTTTTCGCTATAAATGAAAAAAGAACAAAATGTTGTAAAAAAAATAAAAAAAATTCTTAATTTCTATTATAAAATTTTGCAAAAAAGTAATTTTTCTTCATAAATTTGGCCTCAAATGTATACTGCTACATATCTTTGGTAACAAAACTAAAACATTTGGATATTAGTCTGGGTGAAAGTTATAGGGTCTACAAGCTATGGTACCAATTACTGAAAATTGATTTGATCACACCTGATGTACTGACAGCATCTCTCAATTCTTGAGACCCTAACATGCCAGAAAAGTACAAATACCCCCCAAATGACCCATTTTGGGAAAGAAGACATTCCAAGGTATTTAGAAAGAGGCATTGCGAGTTTTTTGAATTTGCCATTTTTTTCCCAAAATTCTTTGCAAAAATCAAGATTTTTTTATTTTAATTCTTTTTCCCACAAAATTTTCATATTAACGGGTTATTTCTCACACACAGCATATGCATACCACAAATTACACCCCAAAACACTTTCTGCTATTCCTCCTGAGTATGGAGATACCACATGTGTGAGACTTTTACACAGCGTGGCCACATACAGAGGCCCAACCTGCAGGGAGCACCATCAGACCAATTCTGACATTCCTCTCCTACATGGAAAAATCATCATTTATTTGCTAGAAAATTACATAGAACCCCAAAACATTATATATGCTTTTTTAGCAAAGAGAATACAATGGCGATTGTTGCAACTGTTTATCATGCATGGTATTTGCACAGCAATTTTTCGAACGCGTTTTTTTTTTAAATAAATGTGCTTAAAAAAAAAAAAAACAGTGATGTTAGCCCAATGTTTTTGCATAATATGAAAGATGAAGTTACGCCGAGTAAATAGATACCCAACATGTCACCCTTCAATATTGCACACGCTTGTGGAATGGCGCCAAACTTCGCTACTTAAAAATCCCCATAGGCGACGATTTAAATGTTTTTACTTGTTACATCTTTTTAGTTGGAGAGGAGGTCTAGGGCCAAAATTATTGCTCTCGCTCTAACGTTCGCAGCGATACCTCACATGTGTGGTTTGAACACCGTATTCATATGTGGGCGGGACTTACGTGTGCAGTCCCTTCTGTGCGGGAGCTCACCGAGACAGGGCGCGTTAAATATACGAGCACACGGGCGCTGGAATTTTTTTTTTTTTATTGTTCATTTCACTTTATTTATTGTAGTTTGACACGTTTTTCCCCAAAAATAAATGTTTGGTTACTTTTATTCCTATTACAAGGAATGTAAACATCCCTTGTAATAGGAATATAGTATGACAGGTCCTCTTTACAGTGAGATATGGGGTCAATAAGACCCCACATCTCACCTCTAGGCTGAGAAGCCTGAAAAAAAAAAACGATCGCAGAGTATTGCGCAGGGAGTATTGCAGAGTATTGCGTGGGGGGTGTGCAGAGTATTGTGCGGGGGGGGGGTGCAGAGTATTGCGCGGGGGTGTGTGCAGAGTATTGCGCAGGGGGGTGTGCAGAGTATTGCGCAGGGGGGTGTGCAGAGTATTGCGCAGGGAAGGAAGGGGTTAATGCAGGGATGGCTGAGCAGGGATGGATGGATCTTTGACTGCAATAGTCACAGATCCATCCCACACTGCTGCTGCCATCCGCACTCTCCTCTACACTGTACCGATCGGTACAGAGAGAGGAGGGAGGAAACGGTTTGTTTGCATGTGATCGCGCCGTCATTGGACGGCGCGATCACGTGGTAAGGAGCCGCTTCCATTGGCTTCTTACCGCGATCATTGACGCTGCGGGTCCCGTGGACCCGGCGAGCGCCGGTGATCGCGTGTGCACGCCCGCTCGGGCGCGCGGGTCTGACGCTACCCATGCGCCCGGCTTTGTTTACATCTGTGGTCGCGCCGTCATTGGACAGCGCCAGGGATCGTGTGTGCAGACCCGACTCTACGGGAGGACATCCATGGACGTCCAGTTAGAGTTAGGGAACCGCCTTATGGACGTATTTCATCTATAGGGCGGTTACTAAGTGGTTAAGAACTTGGCTGCCTGGGAGTTAACAGCAAAATCCAGATCTGTGTATAGGCGCTGACATTATCCAGAGAACTGCAAAGGCATTGATAAGAAACTAGATTTATGCATTCCTCTGTGTCGGACACCATTTTATAAATAACAAATGGCAAATGTCATACTTGCCAGCTCTGTGTAATGGTTTTGCAGAGAGAAGCCCAGATCCCCCTTATCTTAGGTCCCCCGCCCCTGACTCCTCCCCCTTGACCAGCGCCACCAACAGCAAGATTTTTTTTTTAATAAAGTATTTGTCAAAAACTGTCTCTGGGTTTTTCTTACTTTTTGGTGAAAGGGTAGGGGTACAATACCCCATACTCATTCACATGAGGGGGGGATCTAAGGGCTACCAGATTCCGATAACCCCCCTGCCTGCAGACCCCCATAACCACTGGCCACGTTTGTCCCCAAAGCACCCATCCCCCCCACCCCCATGTTGAGGGCATGTGACCTGGTATGCTCGGATAAGGGTCTGGTATGGATTTGGGGGGGTAGGGGCCATGCCGTTTTTTTATAAATTGGCATGGGCCAAGAGCCCGAAGGGCCTGGTATGGACTGGAAGGGGGGGGGGGGGGGGGGCGACAATAAGTGTCCTTATTAAAAGTCAGCAGCTACAGTGTTTATAAATGCTGACTTTTAAAAAAATAAAAATTTGCAGGTGGAACACAGCTTTAAGAGCTTTTTATGCGATTTTTACTGGCACATTTTTCCCCCGGTAATTATGGCATAGTCGGGGGGGGGGTAATTGGACTTAATTTGCTGCATGTGATAATTTATGCAAATGAGTAACTTGATACCCTTATCCCAGGTGGTTAAAGCTTAGTGAATTGACGATTATTCTGCACTAACATACAGTAGATCTCCAATACATGTTGTTGAGTTATTTTTAAAAAAGAAAGTAAAGTTACCATCATGAGTCAGCATTTCCTCTACCATTGTGATAATTCAAACCAAAAGTAAATGTTTATCATTGCAACTGCGCACAGATTACACAACAAGCATTCAAACACAGGCTCTTACCTGGCTTTTTTCTGCCTCTGTCATGTCCTAACTGTCCTAGATCATTGCATCCACAGGTATAAACTGTCCCATCGTCCAACACAAACACAGTATGCCTGCTGCCACAGCCAACATCACGGACAGTTTTATTAAGGAAAAAGTCACATCTTGTGGGTTCTACGATAATTTCTCCATCGATTCCCCCTAGTCCTAGTTGTCCAAAGGAAGCATTTCCCCAGCACAACATTATGGATGGGATCCAGGGATCAGAGATATTCCAGGATTGCGGATTGAAGAGTCTTTTTCTGTAATACCGATATGGAGACCTGAAAGAAACAAAAAATGAAGTATTGGGGGGGGACAAAAACTCACTAATAACATAAAGCAAACAGAGAAGCTAGCGGAGGTCTGGGTCACTGTTTAAAAGGAAAACATTTTTTTTTGCTGAAATGACTGTTTACAAGGTATAGAGACATAATAGTTAACTGATTCCTTTTAAAAACGATTGAAAATAGATAAAAATCAATCATATAATGTACCTGCAGTTTCTAGTTTCGTTTTTGCGTTTCCTGCTTCTCTGCTATACAGAGCCAATACAGGGCAGTGATGGTTTGGAAAACGAAACTGATTGGTGCTGTGGGGTTTTAGACACACGGGGCCAGATTCACGTACATCGGCGCATTTTTTGACTGGCGTAGCGCACCTCCTTTACGTTAGACTGCCGCAATGTAGCGGCGCAATCACCGTATTCTCTATTGATTTGCGCAGAAAATAGCGCCTGTGCAACATAATTTCAGAGGCGTAAGGCGGAGTAATTCAAATTGGGAAGGACGTGGGCGTGTTACATTGAAATGAGCCGTGACCCCATGCAAATGAAGGGCCGGCTGGCTCGTGCATGCGCGCTTGAAGCAGACCATGGTCAGCACCTCTGTGCGCATGCTCACAACTCGGGAACGGCGCAATCAGTGAAATTGGAAGTGGACCCGGGCAACTTAGTGAACTACGCAGACAGCATAAATAGACAGACACAAACGCACTTCCTTTGCAAAAGTACATCCCTTTGTATCCCTTCCTATACAGCAAGGTGCTTTTGTTCTGTTGTTTATTAGCGTTTGTTTGTTTGTTTGTTTGTGACGTGTCTTTGAGATATTTGGGGACTGTTTTGCAGAGTGATTTTTGTCTTTTATGTGTTTTCTTTGTTATTTTGTTTAAATTATATTTTTGCTGGCCATTTTTTATTTTTGCTGGTGAATTTTTAATTTTTTTTGGTTCTGTTTGTGTATGATTTGGGAATGTGGGGGTGACATTCCTGCCGGAAAAGTGGTGTTACCCTCATTTGTGGTGGAGAAGTGATCCCCAGGTCCGTGTGAATGGTGTATGAATGTACAGTGACATAATTGGAGCCGTGGCATGGCGTTGCTGCTCACAAGTCCTGCATGGTGGGCTTGTGCCAATCCAATGTGATGAGGATGTGATGTGTCTGTGCTAGGGACCACAATGGTGTGCATGCATGCATTCTCATTGTGCCATGATTAATGTGTGTGTTTAACGTGCAAACATGCCTAGTGTGAGCTGGCTCCTGGCTGCTCTTCCCTCAGAAGACGGGGTAGCCTTGGTTAGGGGGGTTCCGTATAGGAGTCATGAGATGGGGTCCCAGTGCATATGCAGAGTCACCCTGAAGGGATAAGACAGGAGGATGTTAGTAGTGCATGTGCCCCTTGTTATTTCAGCATCATGGGGGGGGACAGTCATGCCTGCCACCCATGTCACTCACCAACCAGCCAGCTGTCCCCATACATGTTCTGTTTGAAATCTGTGGGGATGGGGCTAGGATTGTATATGTAGCTGTCATGGGTGTCATGGGTGGTGTCATGTGTTGGGCTCCTGCAGGGTTGTGGTTAATTCCAGGATGGCATGAGGGGTGAATCTGAAGATGCGAGACACCTCAGAATCTTTAATGCCAAAGATGTCTATGCGTGTGTGATATATCAAGTGAAGAGTGAGGGGCTTGTATCAGATTAGATTATTATATCCATCGAGGTTTTAAAGGGCTATTGAAAGATAGTGAGACCGTGTTTGTAATTTGTATGTATGTTATGTATTAATGTATATATGTATGTATATTTTTTGTAAAAATGTTTCTTAAAGCAAAGAAAAAAAAAAAATAATCCTCTCCCGTGCCCTCCTCCTTCTTTGCTCATCTAAAGTCAGTAGTATAGCTATGAGCATGGATGCCACTGGCATGTTGGCATACAGATTGTTGTGCAACCCGTGTGACTGCTCAGCTCCTCACTAACAGTGTTGCTTTCTCTGACATGTAGACAAATTCTCTAATTTTATACCACCTTTTATATGGTCTAATTTTAGACAGGCCGTGCAGCTGTTGCGCACAACGCGTAGCCTGCGCTGCACCAACGTTCTTTTGTGGATCCCTGTAACTCCCTCATTAGCATATTTGAATTGCAAATCAATGGTGTGTCTAGCGCAGTTTTACGCGGACTAATGCGCCTGTCTATCGAAATTACGCCGGACAAAAAAAAGTAGATTTCTTGCGTATCTCGTTTTGGGGATGCGGCGCATCGAAACGCATGCGCAAATTTAGACTTACGCCGCGCATCTCCTGTTACGGCGTAATCGCTCTGTGATTCTGGCCCACGGTAATCACACCTCCTTGATTAGTGACCACAGAGAGAAATCTCCCAGTACTGTGGTTATCAGGAAACAGACAACTAGGAAGTGTGGAGATCAGAGAAGAATTACAGCAACTTGAGAGCAAAAACCAACAATGAGGACATGAAAAAAGCACTGCATTAAGGTAAAGGAAGCTATTAAGATAAAAAAAAAAAAAATCCTTTACAAACCCTTTAACCACTTGACCACTGGGCACTTAAACCCCCTTAATAACCAGACCAATTTTCAGCTTTCGGTGCTCTCACAGTTTGAATGACAATTACTCAGTCATACAACACTGTAGCCAAATTAAATTTTGTCCTTTTTTTCCCCCAAATAGAGCTTTCTTTTGGTGGTATTTGATCACCTCTGCGTTTTTTTTATTTTTTTCGCTAAAAAAGAATGAAAATTTTGTAAAAATATGATTTTTTTCTTCATTTCTATCATAACATTTTGTAAAAAAGTAATTTTTCCTCATAAATTTGGCCTAAAATGTATACTGCTACATATTTTTGGTAAAAAAAAAAAAAATGCATATTATTTAGTCTGGGTGAAAGTTATAGGGTCTACAAGCTATGGTACCAATTTCTAAAAATTGATCAATTTGATCACATCTGATGTACTGACAGCTTCTCTCATTTCTTGAGACCCTAACAAGCCAACAGGCGGCACTGCAGTAGTGCAGGTGGAACTGGTGGGCACAGATGGCACTGGTGGGCACAGATGGCACTGGTGGGCACAGATGGCACTGGTGGGGTGCAGCTGAGCACTGATTGGCACTGATGGGCACAGGCGGCACTCGTGGGCACAGGCGGCACTGATGGGCTCAGGCGGCACTTGTTGGCACAAGCGGCACTGATTGGCACAGGTGGCACTGATGTGGCAGTGTTGTGGCACTGGTGGGGCACTGGGGGGCACTGGTGGCACTGATGGGCACAGGGGGCACTCGTGGGCACAGGTGGCACTCGTGGGCACAGGCGGCACTGATGGGCACAGGCGGCACTGATGTGGCAGTGTTGTGGCACTGGTGGGGCACCGGGGGGGGCACTGGTGGCACTGCTGGGCACTAATTCTCTCACGCTGCAATGTTGTGAGGAGAGAGGTGCCCCACAATGTTTACATTTGTGATCGCGCCGTCATTGGACGGCGCGATCACGTGGTAAGGAGCCGCTGACATTGGCTCCTTACCGAGATCATTGATGATGCGGGTCCCGTGGACCCACCGAGCGCCGTGACCGCGCCCGTGTGCCCGCTCGGGCGTGCGGATCTGACGCACGCCGGGTTTGTTTACACACGTGATCGCGCCGTCATTGGGACGGCGCGATCACGTGGTAAGGAGCCGCCGCCATTGGCTCCTTACCGCGATCATCGATGCTGCGGGTCCCGCGGACCCGGTGAGCACCGGTGATCGCGTGCGCGCGCCCGGTCGGGCGCGCACACTTGACTCTAAGGGAGGACGTCCATGGACGTCCTGTTAGAGTACAGGAACCGCCTTATAGACGTATTTCATCTATAGGGCGGTGACTAAGTGGTTAACTCACTTAAATGGTGGACATTTTCTGGACACCTACAAGATTTACAGCAGAGGAGACAAGACTTCTGGGTGCAGTTTGGGACCTGTGTGCCCTCCTCAGTGTAGGATTACTACCCGTGTCCACATTTCCTTTACCATAGTTCAAAACTAGTCCTGATGGCCAAATCACAGAGGATAACACTCTGCTTGGTAATGCCATGTAAGTGACAGCTCTGAGTCAACACCTTACCCATTTGGTTTATAAACTATGACTCAGAACATAAAGCTTATCCAGTCATGCCAAATTCATTTAATCGCTGTGTGAATACTGCTCACACCTCTATATAATACCAAATAAAGCTCAATATGGGGAACAGTTTGTAAAATGCAACGCAGAATAAATAAAGAGCCATTTCTGAACTTGGTGTAGTTTTTTTGGTAAAGCCAATCTCCAGGCACAAAAACATATTCCCCATTGGCCACAAAGGATACAAACCTGCTTTGAGAGCTCCAAATTAATTTGCAAACCATGATATTACCTTGTAAAGTAGCAGTGACATCATCACTGTGCTGTACATGGCCTGTACAGTAAGGACAGCTGTGGGAGGAGCCCAGCAGGCCCCACCCACTACAAGATGCCTGTAGAAAACTACAGGAGGGAGCAGAGACAAGATAAGGCTAAGAGACAGAGCAGCAGAGATCAGAAATAATACAGGATGCTCCAACACAAAAACACAATTTCACACTGGATTACTGCCCAGATCTGAGTGAAGCACAGCAAGATAAAGGCTGGGTTCCCACGCATGCGATGAGGGAACCAGCGCAATTCCAGTGTGGGATCCCGCATCACTTGTAGGCAATTCACACTGCCCTCTACAAACCGTTGAAGGTGTCATAGAAAGCCAATGACAACCCCAGATCGGTTCGCGGATTGCAGTGCAAACTGTTAAAAGGTACAGGAATCGGCCAATTCCAGTGTGGACCAAAAAAGGGTCCTGCACCACTTTGGTGTGAATGTGATGCGATTTTAGCCATTCAGTTTGTATGGCTGAATTTGCACCGCATGTGATCTGCATAGTGGTGCGAATCACATGCAATGTCTGTGTTCGCACCACTGTGAATCCAGCATCAAGAAAGAATAAACGACTCTTGTATTTAGACAATATTTGCTTAGCCCAGAGTTCAGCTTTAGGCCCCTTTCACACGTCCGTATGTCCGCTTTTTCATCCATCCGTTTGCAGATGAAAAAGGGACATACATTGGTCCCTATGAGATTGCGGATGTTCATCTGCTGACACGCGCAAACACCCGATCTTGTCCACCTCCGCAATGCTCCGATCCTGCAGACGAAAGAAAACCCTATTTTTCCTTCCGTCTGCGGATCGGATTTTAAAAAACACGGACATACGGTCTGTGTTCATCCGATCCCCCCATAGGGGAGAGCGGAGGAAAGACAGGGTGGTCCCTGCACAGTGTGCGGGGACCAACGGAGCGATCCCCGCTGAGCAAGCGGAGGCTTACAGGGCGGATCATCACGGATCCACTCAGTGTGAAAGGGGTCTAAAATATACAGTGCCTTGAAAAAGGTATAAATACCTTGAAACTTTCCACATTTTGTCATGTTATAACCAAAATAGTAAATGTATTTTACTGGGATTTAATGTCATAGACCAACACAAAGTGGCACATAATTGGGAAGTAGAAGGAAAATGATAATGATAAATGGTCAATACTTTGTAAAAAATCCTTTTCGCTGCAACGACAACTGCAAGTCTTTCTGGGGATGTCTCTACCAGCTTTTCACATCTAGAGCGACATTTTTGCCCATTCTTCTTTGCAAAATAACTCAAGCTCTGTCCGATTAGATGGAGCGCATCTGTGAACAGCAATTTTCAAGTCTTGCCACAGATTGTCAATTGGATTTAGGTCTGGACAATCTAACACATGAATATGCGTTGATCTCTAAACCATTCCATTGGAGCTCTGGCTGTATGTTTAGGGTCATTATTTTGCTGGAAGGTGAACCCCCACCCCAGTCTCAGGTCTTTTGCGGACTCTAACAGGTTTTCTTCTATGATTGCCCTGTATTTGGCTTCCATCCATCTTCCCATCAAATCTGACCAGCTCCCTGTCCCTGCTGAAGAAAAGCATCCCCACAATATGATGCTGCCACCACCATGTTTCACAGTGGGGATGATGTGTTCAGGGTGATGTGCAGTGTTAGTTTTCTGCCACATATTAGCATTTTTCTTTTAGAGAAGAGCACCTTCTTCCACACATTTGCTGTGTCCCCCACATGGCTTCACGCAAAATGCAAACACGACTTTTTATGGCTTTTTGACAATGGCTTTCTTCTTGCCAATAAAGGTCAGATTTATGGAGAGCACAACTAATAGTTGTCCTGTGGACAGATTCTCCCACCTGAGCTGTGGATCTCTGCAGCGCCTCCAGTTACCATGGACATCTTGGCTGCTTCTCTGATTAATGCTCTCCTTGCCCGGCCTGTCAGTTTAGGTGGACAGTTAGGTCATCATCTGAATGGGCAGAAATCGCACTGGATTGCATGAGTAGTAGTGCTTGCATTACTTTTCAAAAATGCACTGCAACCGGATTGCATAGTACTATGGTACGCTGAGATCTGGTGCAGACAAACACGCTGCATTTGGGGTATCGTTAGGTTTATACTAACACAATGGCACACTCAGTACATTTTAAAGGCGGCGCATGGAAACGGGCGTAGAATTCCAGTGGAAACGGGCCCTAAAGGAGACGTGCTGCATGGAGGCTGATCTCTTCCCTCTCACTCCCACTCCCATACATCTATTCCCAGGCCTGCTCTTCCATCCACATTTTTCCTAAAAATAAAAACTTCTCCATGGACCCCTATGGGACTTTACAGATACAAAGGAAGACCTGAGTACCAGCAAAGCATCAGGAGAGGGCACAGTGGGCAGTGATCTCCCCAGGTGCACACAGAACACAATGACATCAGCTGTCAGTGAACAATAACAACATGTGTACCAGGATAACGAGCACTCACCCGCAGCCTCCGCATCCAACCGCAGCAACGGCTTAAAGCGACTCCGTGACGTGTATCATGTGCGCGGTGACCGGGGGAGGGGGTGGAACATTCCAGGGAGTTCTGGGTTACCGGGAGGGGGAGCCGAACCGAGCACTGACGTCATCGTTTGCTAGAAGGTGCCCGAACGCCGAGGAATTGTTTACTGTGTCACATGGCAGACGGGGGCGGGGCGAGTGTGTGTTGAAGTGCAGAGCAGTGAGCAGGCAAGGCAAGGGGTGTGTGGGGAGGGAGAGTTTGGGGGTCAGTGCCGTGTAATGGGGGGCTCTCATGGTAGCATTAGAGTTACCAGGACGGCTTGTGTAATGTGACGTTTCCTTGCTCATACAGTCCTCCTCAGTTGTAATGGGTGCCTTACGTACTATTGGGGGCATTTACCTAAGGCAAACAGACTGTGCTTTTTGCAAGCGCTGTTGCCATCATTTCCCTCAGAGCTTAGAGCATGTGGTTCAAGTGGTTGTATAGTGTTTTTTTTTTTTTTTTATTTGTACCTATAGGTAAGCCTATAATAAGACTTACCTTTAGGTAAAAAAAAAAAATAATCTCCTAAACCTTTACGTTTTAGGATATATTCCCCTCGCAATGAGCTTCTGACTGCAGCGGCACATGCGCACAGGATTCTCAGCTAAAGGCCCGGGTGACGCCGGACTTTGCCGGAAAGAAGTCTCCCGCGCATGCCGCTCACAGCGCTGGAGCCACGATACCCAGAAGACACGCTGAGGCAACATGTCAGCTACCTCGGCGTGGACCAGGTGAGTTACCGATGCCTCGTTCTGAAGTATTTCATAATGAGCTTGTGTACGGTGCATACTAGCTCATTATGCCTTTTGCCTTACAGGTGACAAAAAAATAAATAAAAATGTTGACTATACAACCGCTTTAAAATTCACTTTGTAAAGAATACCAAATTGGGTGCAAATGGAAATCGGCAGAACTTCCCCACATTCACCAAGCTCTGGGGCAGGGGTCTCAATGTTTGAAACAAAGGGCCTGTTTACTACAGCCTTTCAAACTTTAGGGAGGGCCGGACTGTGGCCAGTGGGAGTAGAAAATGCCCTGGCATTAGTGTGTGTACACCATGCCATAGGCTTAGTGTTCAGTGGGTGTAAAAAAAATTACATCATTGTTGTCAGTGGGAGGCATAGTACCTCATCGTTGGTGGCAGTGGGAGGAATAGTACCCCATCGTTGGTGGCAGTGGGAGGCATAGTACCCCATCGTTGTTGGCAGTGGGAGGCATAGTACCCCATCGTTGGTGGCAGTGGGAGGCATAGTACCCCATCGTTGGTGGCAGTGGGAGGAATAGTACCCCATCGTTGGTGGCAGTGGGAGGAATAGTACCCCATCGTTGGTGGCAGTGGGAGGAATAGTACCCCATCGTTGGTGGCAGTGGGAGGAATAGCACCCCATTGTTGGTGCCAGTGGAAGCAATAGTGCCCCATTGTTGGTGTCGGTGGAAGGAATAGTGCCCCGTCTTTGGTGTCAGTGGAAGGAATAGTGCCCCATCGTCGGTGTCAGTGGAAGTAATAGTGCCCCATCTTTGGTGTCAGTGGATGGAATAGTACCCGATTGTTGGTGTCAGTGGAAGGAATAGTGCCCCGTCTTTGGTGTCAGTGGGAGGAATAGTACCCCATTGTTGGTGTCAGTGGAAGGAATAGTGCCCCGTCTTTGGTGTCAGTGGAAGGAATAGTGCCCCGTCTTTGGTGTCAATGGGAGCAATAGTGCCCCATTGTTGGTGTCAGTGGAAGCAATAGTGCCCCATTGTTGGTGTCAGTGGAAGCAATAGTGCCCCATTGTTGGTGTCAGTGGAAGCAATAGTGCCCCGTCTTTGGTGTCAGTGGAAGCAATAGTGCCCCGTCTTTGGTGTCAGTGGAAGCAATAGTGCCCCGTCTTTGGTGTCAGTGGAAGCAATAGTGCCCCGTCTTTGGTGTCAGTGGGAGGAATAGTGCCCCGTATTTGGTGTCAGTGGGAGGAATAGTGCCCCGTATTTGGTGTCAGTGGGAGGAATAGTGCCCCGTCTTTGGTGTCAGTGGAAGGAATAGTGCCCTGTCTTTGGTGTCAGTGGGAGGAATAGTGCCCCATCTTTGGTGTCAGTGGGAGGAATAGTGCCCCGTCTTTGGTGTCAGTGGGAGGAATAGTGCCCCGTCTTTGGTGTCAGTGGGAGGAATAGTGCCCCGTCTTTGGTGTCAGTGGGAGGAATAGTGCCCCGTCTTTGGTATCAGTGGAAGGATTAGTGCCTCAAGGATAAAGGCAAACAAAAGGCCACATTCGGCCCATGGGCTGCAGCTTGAAGACCCCTACTCTGGGGGGAATGAGCGCAATTGCACATGCACAGTCTATTTGCCTTTAGTAAATCTCATTGTCAGTTCGGCGTACTGCACTGGTGTGTGCTACATAAAAGTTGGACGGGAGGCATTATTGCGCAGTGTTGCAACAAATCATTACGTGCTGCGGTGCATAAAACACTGTCCTTTTCCTTTCCTCACTCCGTGGCAGCGTATTACCCAGTTCTGTCAAATTAGCCAACTCGTCAGAAACTCCAACCATGTTACTTCTGTTTTTTTTTTTAAACCATCAGTAATTGGAGATTTTAACGCATACTGTTTGGAAACAAAGGGGAATGAATCTGCGCCACGGACAACTTAAATAGGTGATGAACTAGTGAAGTGGTGAAATACCGTGTTTCCCCGAAAATAAGACACCGTCTTATATTTTTTTTTCCTCAAGAAATCACACTATGGCTTATTTTTGGGGGGTGTCTTATTTTTATTACAGAAAATAAAGGTTGCCTACCTGAACCACACTTGCGCTTCTTAGCATTTCCTCTGTCCACCTGTAGACTGAGATTATCGTATTCTGCACGCCATTTTTGGACCATTCGGATATCCAACTTCTTCTCTTTGCAAAAAGCCGTAAGATTCTTGCCTCGGGAGTCCTCCACAATTCCTTTCTTGTACTCAACAGAATAACTCTTTCTTTTTGCACTCATCTTGTCTGGTTGTACCACTACAAGATATCACTACAAGATTCGACACTACATCTTATTTTCGGAGATTCGACACTACATCTTATTTTCGGAGATTCGACACTACATCTTATTTTCGGAGATTCGACACTACATCTTATTTTCGGAGATTCGACACTACATCTTATTTTCGGAGATTCGACACTACATCTTATTTTCGGAGATTCGACACTACATCTTATTTTCGGAGATTCGACACTACATCTTATTTTCGGAGATTCGACACTACATCTTATTTTCGGAGATTCGACACTACATCGCTACGTCTTATTTTCGGAGGGGTGTCTTATATTTCTATCTTGCGTCGAAATCCCGCTACGGCTTATTTTCGGAGTACGTCTTATTTTCGGGGAAACACGGTAGTAAAGGGTAATTAACCACTTAAGACCCGGACCAAAATGTAGGTAAAGGACCTTGCCCCTTTTTGCGATTCGGCACTGCTTCGTTTTAACTGACAATTGCGCGGTCGTGCGACGTGGCTCCCAAACAAAATTGGCGTCCTTTTTTTCCCACAAATAGAGCTTTCTTTCGGTGGTATTTGATCACCTCTGCAGTTTTTATTTTTTGCACTATTAATAAAAATAGAGTGACAATTTTAAAAAAAATGCAATATTTTCTACTTTTTGCTATAATAAATATCCCCCAAAAATATATAAAAAAAAACATTTTTTTTTCCTCAGTTTAGGCCGATACGTATTCTTCTATGTATTTTTGGTAAAAAAAATCGCAATAAGCGCTTATCGGTCGGTTTTCGCAAAATGTATAGCGTTTACAAAATAAGGGATAGTTTTATTGCATTTTTATAAAAAAAAAATGTTTTACTAATAGCGGCGATCAGCGATTTTTTTTTCGTGACTGCGACAATATGGCGGACACTTCGGACAATTTTGACACATTTTTGGGACAATTGTCATTTTCACAGCAAAAAATGCATTTAAATTGCATTGTTTACTGTGGAAATGACAGCTGCAGTTTGGGAGTTAACCACAGGTGGCGCTGTAGGGAATGTGTGACCTAATGTGTTTGTTTACAACTGTAGGGGGGTGTGGCTGTAGGTGTGACGTCATCGATCGCGTCCCCCTATTACAGGGATGACGCGATCGATGCTGCGGCCACAGAGAAGCACGGGGAAGCCGTGTGTACACACGGCTGTCCCCGTTCTTCGCTCCAGGGACGGATCGCCGCACTCCAGCGGCGATCGGGTCCGCGAATCCCGCGGTCCCGGAGCTTCGGACCGGGTCGCGGGCGCGCGCCCGTGACCCACGGCTGGGTACTAAAATCAACGTATATATATATGTTGATGTGCCCAGCCGTGCCATTCTGCCGACGTAAATGTGCAGTAGGCGGTCCTTAAGTGGTTAAATTAAATTATTGTAGTGGCAGCCCCTGCATAAAAAACCCCACCTGGGTGGAGATAGATGATTGAGTATAGGTAGCAGGTGATGGCGCCTACTTAAATTAATATATTAGTGCAAAAAAAGGTTGTTGCCAAAAACCAGTGTAAGTACTGTGGCTAAATGTAAGGTGCTGTAAAGTGCAAATCCTTGTAGTGATAGCAGCAGTGTTGGTATTACATATAATAAACCAATATGTGTTAAATAAAATGTTAATAATAATCCATATAGTCCAATAAAATCCAATTCCCAATCTTACTATATACAGTAAAATTATTTTAAAATTGCTTCATATAAATAAGTGATAGGTTCTTCAAAATACAATGATGATAATAATAATCCAAGAAAGTCCAATTTTCAATCTTGCTATATGCAGAAAATTATTTTCGAAATTGCTTCATACAAAATAAAGTGATAAGTGCTTCATGCAGGTATAGCCGTCAGTGGATCACTCAGTGCTCTCCCCCAATGGTCCCGCACTCACCGGATCCAATCACCCCTGCAGGGGTAACAGGCTCTCACAACAAGTGTCCACACTTCTATATCTGTCAGGTTTTCTCACATGGGATCTGTCCAACCGTTTAACCGCTCATAGAGAAGACAAACGAAAGTGCCCAATAGCGTGATACCGTTTTATAAATAATATAGTTTATTTTTGACAAAATGGGTACTCACAATTGACATGTAGTTTAAAAGTCTTGAGAAATGAGTGCTGTAGCTCTGAGGAACGGTGAGTGCGGGACCATTGGGGGAGAGCACTGAGTGATCCACTGACGGCTATACCTGCATGAAGCACTTCTCACTTTATTTTGTATGAAGCAATTTCAAAAATAATTTTTCTGCATATAGCAAGATTGAAAATTGGACTTTCTTGGATTATTATTATCATCATTGTATTTTGAAGAACCTATCACTTATTTATATGAAGCAATTTTAAAATAATTTTACTGTATATAGTAAGATTGGGAATTGGATTTTATTGGACTATATGGATTATTATTATTATCATTTTATTTAACACATATTGGTTTATTATATGTAATACCAACACTGCTGCTATCACTACAAGGATTTGCACTTTACAGCACCTTACATTTAGCCACAGTACTTACACTGGTTTTTAGCAACAACCTTTTTTTGCACTGTTTGGAAACAACACCGGCAACCGAATACAGTTTGGTACAGGAAGATTTCCATGAGGTAAAACACTAGTAACTGCTCAAAGTGTAACTGGGCCCTAATAGTTGTAAAAGTGAGGTATGGTGCGTTTTTTGCATAAAATCACACAATTATGGAACGCAGAAAAACACAGTGCTCTGATGTGAATATGACATGTAGAAAACAATTGTTTTGTGCGTGTCATTGCAGTTATCTATACGTGAGGAAAAACACAGATGGTGTGAACGGGGGCCTGCAGAGCATAACGCACTCTCGCTACTATGAATAGGCCCCTAAATACTGAGCTTTAGGCCCCTTTCACATTAGCGGACGAACGGTCCGCTAATTACAAGTCCGTTTACGGACTTGTAATGTGTCCCTATGGGAGCGGATCCGTTAGCGGTAGCTACTGTATTCCGGCGATGCCAACTGACATATTTTGCACCCATATTTTAGGCAAAGTTTATAAGGCATAGTGGTGTGAATGGGGCAAATATGTGACTTTCATCCAGTTCATTATGAACCGGCCCAGACCAGATTTAGGGCTCATTTACACATGCATTGACCTCTGCAGTTTGGTGTGTGTTTGGGTTGCTCCTCAGGAAAATTTGGCAGGTGGTGAGAAGGCGGATCTTCTCTGCCTATTTTAACCCCTAAAACCCACACTGGTGCATGCAACCAAGTGCAGTTGCTGGGCACCCCCATTCAGTTGAATAGGTCACATTTAGCAGGTAGTATTGCCTGTCGAACACGACTGCAGCAAAAATATTTAGTGCGCAGCAATGTAGAGCGTCGCGGCCATGGCATTTGTACACCCCCTCTGCTGCATTTGCATCTTAAAGCGAAGTTCCACCCACAAGTAGAACTTCCGCTTTAAGCACTCCTATGGCATGTCATTTTTTTTGGGGGGGGGGGGGAGTGGGGGCTTTGTTTGGAGAGGTACTTCCTCTCCCACTTCCTCCTACGGGACGCCTAGGCGACTCCTCCTCTCCACCTAGGAGGCCCCTCCCGCTAGGCGATCTTCTGGGACAAGTGGCAGGTCCCAAAAGATCACCTGTCCACTCCGAGAGCAAAGTGCGACTCGCACATGTGCAGTGCGTGCCCGGCCGTGAAGCTGAAAGTCAATGGAGGCGTGGGCGGAGAGGAGGGGGTGAGGAGCGACGCTCTGGGCTGCCACATTGCTGGAACGTGAAACAGGTTAGTGTCTGTTTATTAAAAGTGAGCAGCTACACTTTTTGTAGCTGCTGACTGTTAATAAACATAAAAAGCCTGGAACTCCGCTATCAGGGGGAGCAGTTAAGGGACAGTAAAAATGCCTTTCAAACGTGCGTTTTTACGGCTTCCCCAGCCACAAGTGTAAATAAGGCCTTACTTGCGTTACAGAAGAAATCTAGTTTAATGTGACTACTTCTACTACTAGCTGATTGTTGTTTAGGGTATATCAGATTTCACTAAGACCCCTTACACACTGAGGCGCTTTTTGAAAAACTTTCTCTCTCAAAAAAAAAAAGCATCAATGGATCCTTTCACACTAGCGTGGTGAAAAAGGTCCTAAAAGCAGCAAACTGTGAAGCATGTTTGGAGTGCTTAAAAAAGCGCCTCAAAAAAACGTCAGTTGAAATGAATGGGAAGAGTTTCAAAAACGTATGAAAAGCGACCTTAATAATAGTGCATCGCAAAAACGTCCATAGTTTTCTATGCAGTTTTTAAACGCCTCAGCGTGAAAGGGGTCTAAAGATTATTACATGCAATATTTGTGCATGCAATAGTGAGAGAGTAAATTGATCAATCAAAAATATTGAATTTTGACGTAAATTCTGCAAATTCATTAAAAATGTGAGGTAAATACTGCAAAAATGACATAAATCATTAAAGTCAATTAACCCATAAAAAAACACACATTTATTATTCCTTGGTACAGGCAGTTGATATTTCAATAATATACAAAATAACAATGAGGGGAACATACAATGTATCAGTTTGGAAATGTTCTGCCCTGAGCTCAGGAATGTAAATAAATTGCAACATTTCTGTGATAATGCAGATTAGTTCACTGGTGTGAATTATGCTGGCCATACACTCCACGAAAAATCATCCAAACGAACTTTCGAAAACCTAAAGTTGTGCGTGCAAACGATAGTGCCATCATGTAATGACCGATAAATCGTTTAGTGGACGTTTAAAAAAAAAAAGGGTTTGTTTTTCTTACATATTCTTAGTGCAGAAAGTTCGGACGGGAAACACATTAACCTTCCGATTTATTGTTCGTTCGGCAGAAAATTTCCAAATTTGTCCTTCATTTTTTCGGCTCAAAAACGTCCAAACGATTTTCTATTTTGTGCCCATTAACTGGCCGAAAACGAAAGATCTTTCTTAACGACCGATTTTTGGCCACATTTTCGTATAGTGTATGGCCAGCATTAGCCCCAGCAATGTGTTCAGGGTTTCCCAATATGTGCCTTTATTCATATAACAATTGTCCTCTGGTGCAGTGTTGGCCTGTGGAAAAATTATGATAAAACAAAAGTAAAAATAACACTAGATTTAAAGGGGTTGTAAGAGTCGGTTTACACTGGGGCGACACGACTTCCAGCACGACTTTCAGAGGCGACTCTGACACGACTTGAGCATGAACCACAGGGCGATCTGGGGACATTTACAACACGACTTGAAATTGTCTCCAGGACAGGAGACATTCCAGTGGCCAATAAAACAACAATCAGCTCTGGGAGAGGGAGGGGAGGGGGGGGGGGGGGTTTGCCTGAGAAATGTATGTTATCTTCCTGGAAAGTACAGTGATCAGACTTGGAAGCGACTTCCATTGAAATCAATGGGTACAAATCGCCTAGGAGTCTGATTGAAGTAGTACAGGAACCTCTTCTGTAGTCGGAGCGACTTAAGTAGTGTGTATTAACACTGCTCCCATTCACTTACATTGCTTTTCTGGACAGCGCGACTTGGGACGACTTGAGACGACTTGAGACGACTTCAAGTCAGATCCCAAGTCGCCCCAGTGTGAACCGACACTGAAGGTACATGTTTTTTTCATCTTAATTCTATGCATTAAGGTGAAAAAACATCTGAGCATTAGTGCCCCCCCCCTCCCCCAGCCCCCGTTTACTTACCTGACCTCTTTGAAAGTCCTGTGCCGTGAACGCGCTGGCTTCTCGGTTGGCTTCTTGGCTCATTCATTGGTTGATTAATAGCAGCGCAGCCATTGGACTTGCGCTGCTGTCAATCATATCCAATGACGCGGTGCGCTGCGGGGCTGGGCCGAGTGATACAGTGAGCGCCTATAGCCACTGGCTGTATCACGGGAGCGTGCCCGCAAGAACTTACCACCATGCGAGACAGCTCGCATAAAGGTGGAAAGTTCTTGCGGAGAGGCACCAAAGAAGACCAGGTTCGGGGGCCACTCTGTGCAAAACGAGCTGCACAGTGGAGGTAAGTATAACATGTTTGTTATTTAAAAAAAAAAATTCTGCTGCTTCTCCTGAGTACGGGGATACCACATGTGTGGGACTTTTTGGGAGCTTAGCCGCGTACGGGACTCCGAAAACCAATCACCACCTTCAAGATTTCTAAGGACATAAATTTTTGATTTCACTCACACAAATCTTGAAGGCGGTGATTGGTTTTCGGGGTCCCGTACGCGGCTAGGCTCCCAAAAAGTCCCACAAATGTGGTATCCCCGTACTCAGGAGAAGCAGCAGAATGTATTTTGGGGTGCAATTCCACATAGAACCATGGCATGTGTGAGAAATATATCATTTAGTGACAACGTTTTGTCATTTTTATTTTTGTTTTTGGTCATTATTCAATCACTTAGGGCAAAAAAATTTAATATTCCATGGACTCAACATGCCTCTCAGCAAATAGCTTGGGGTGTCTTCTTTCCAAAATGGGATCATTTGTGGGGGGGGGGGGTGCCATCTTGGAATTTTATGGCCTTCAAAACTAGGATAGGTAGTGAGGAGTGAAATCAAAAATGTATGCCCTTAGAAATCTTGAAGGCGGTGCTTGGTTTTCAGGGTCCCGTACATGGCTAGGCTTCCAAAAAGTCCCAAACATGTGGTATCCCCGTACTCAGAAGAAGCAGCAGAAAGTAGTTTGGGGTGCAATTCTACATATAACCATGGCATGTGTGAGAAATATATCATTTAGTGACAACTTTGTGCAAAAAAAAAATCAGTTTGTCATATTCCTGCAACTTGTGTCAAAATATAAAATATTCCATGGACTCGACATGCCTCTCAGCAAATAGCTTGGGGTGTCTACTTTCCAAAATAGTGTCATTTGGGGTTTTTTTGTGCTATTTTGGCATTTTATGGCCTTCAAAACTGTGATAGGTAGTGAGAAGTGAAATCAAAAATGTATGCCCTTAGAAATCTTGAAGGCGGTGCTTGGCCTTCGTGGCCCGTACGCGGCTAGGCTCCCAAAAAGTCCCACACATGTGGTATATCCGTACTCAGGAGAAGCAGCAGAATGTATTTTGGGGTGCAATTCCACATATAACCATGGCATGTGTGAGAAATATATAATTTTGCTATTTTGGCATTTTATGGCCTTTGAAACTGTGATAGGTAGTGAGGAGTGAAATCAAAAATTGACACTCTTAGAAAGCCCGAAAGCGGTGCTTGGTTTTTGGGGTCTCGTACGCGGCTAGGCTCCCAAAAAGTCTTACACATGTGGTATCCCCGTACTCAGGAGAAGCAGCAGAATGTATTTTGGGGTGTAATTCCACATATGGGGGGTGTATGCTTTGCGCGTGGGTGTTAGTGTTACTGGCACTAACTAGCTACCTAGCGGCACCAGCGACACTAATACAGCGATCAGAAAAACGCTGGCAATAGGGTGTGAAAGGGTTAACTCTAGGGGCAATCAGGGGTTTAAACCTTTATTAGAAAATGTATGGGGGTACCTAACGCTATAAAAACCTGGTGGGCGAACCTCAAAAAATAACTAGCTACCTAGTGGCACGAGCGACACTAATACAGCGATCAGAAAAGTGATCGCTTATTGACGCTGGCAAAAGGGGGGTGAAAGGGTTAACTAGGGGGTGATCAAGGGGTTAAAACCTTTATTGAGGGGGGGTAGGGGGCTACCCTGGACCTAACACTAACTGCCTGACACTAACTGCCTGTCACACTGACACTAAATGCAGTGATCAGTACATATATGATCACTGCTATTTAGTGACAGTGTGACAGGGGGGCTGGGCGGGGGGATTTGTGTGCTTATGTGTACTGGTGTCAGTGTAGTGCCTGTGTACTCACTGTTGTGATGTCTCCTCTCCTCTGCTGGATGAAAATACCTGCGGGAGGAGCGGTGACATCACTTCCTCCTCTGCCTGTGTTTACAGTGCAGGCAGAGGAGGGCGGAGGAGAACGCGCATTGGCTGGGAGCAATCGTGAGGGGGCGGACAAAAACGAACCGCCGCCCCCCTCAACCCGGATCGCTCCCAGAGCAACGGGGACCGCCGCAAGTAGCGGGGGGGGGGGGGGTCCGATCGGGACGTACAGGTACGCCAATGTGCCTGTACGTGCCATTCTGCCGACCTATATATGTACATGGGGCGGTCCTTATGTGGTCAACAAGTAAGAACTCATGTCAAGCATAAGTCAGTCCCAAACAATAAGTGAACAGGTAATTCTAAAGGAGTAGTTGTTACTTATCCGTTTTGCAGGGATGAGTGTTTGTAGAGTATTGCAGCAGCAATAGGATTCTTTTATGTAGGGTATCCTGGTGGGGAATAGCTTGGGATGTCCTGCAGCAACTCATGCAAGGTTGGCAGCGTAGCTTCCAGGTGTGAGATGACCTCCAGTTTAGGGACAAATGGTACCTGTAGCTTGAATAGCAGCCAAGCCGGCTATGGCTGACAATAATAGAACAAGGTTTCTATTTTAAATGCATGCCTTTATAGGCAGGAGCTAGATGCAGGGCATAAGCACTGATTTGAGAAACCACCGTGATTTGCGGCGCACTTCCGCGTTCCAAGCTGAAACGGATGCGGCGCCAGACGATGACGTCATCGCACGGTTGCGTAATGCATTCCAGCGTGGAACGCAGCTAGGAACGCCTGTTACACATAGGCAATGTGACATCCTTCTTTTGCCATGTCAATGGAGCAGATTCATGTATTACAACAGCAGCATCATAATAACAAATCCCTCCACATTCATTGCAGCGAGTCTAACCCATGGACATTGCGCAGATTTCATTGTCAACAAAGAAACAGAGCCAATCCCTTCATTGCCAAGCCAACACTCATCACTGTGGCAATGGCACAGATCCCCATCAGCAACATGGTATATGGGGTATATACAGCTGAGCTGATCTGTCCATCACTATGCCAGCAATACTGTTACGGATTCCTCAGTCTTCATGGCAAAGATTTAGATTTTTCTGTTACCCTGGGTAACACCATTGTACCCGATTCTTCTGTTGCTTTTGCAATGGGGCCAATCTCTCTTTAAAAGAGGGTAGAGAGTTTAATTTGTCATCATGGCAGTAGGCTTAAACTTTGCTTCACCAACAAGGACCAATCTCTCTGTTAATACAGCAACAGGTAAATCCTTTAGTTACCATGGCAAAAAGCACTTGATTATTATGGCAGCAATGCAGTGAGAGATCTCTGTGCCAGCACCATGACGATCTTTCAATTTGTATGCTCAATGGGCCAATCTAATAGCACCACAGCAGCAGAACAAATCTCTTTATTGCCATGGCAGTGGGCATATCGCTTAGTCACCATGGCAATAGGGTTAGTCTTTTCATTGCCACACTGATAGTTACCAATCTCTTCATCGCCACCTCATCTGGCTGATCCTCTGCTAACCAAAACAACAGAAAGTCACTGATCCTTGACGATTAATCAGATCTCTTGATCACCATAGCAACAATAGTGTGAGAGATCACTCAATCACCATGGCGCCAGGGCTGGTCTTTCTATTCATATGTTACCACTAGGCATGAGCCGAACACCCTCCAGTTCGGATTGCACCAGATCATGCAAACAGGCAAAAAATGTGTTCAAACACCTTTAAAGTCTATGGGACACGAACATCAAAAAATCAAAAGTGCTAATTTTAAAGGTAATATGCAAGTTATTGTCTTAAAAAGTGTTTGGGAAGTCCTGCCCCAGGGGACATGTATCAATGCAAAAAAAAAGTTTTAAAAACTGCCTTTTTTCGGGAGCAGTGATTTTTAAAGCGGAGATTCACCCTAAAATATACCCTCTCCCATGTGATCCAGCATACTGGCGTCAGCGTCAGTATGCTGTTTGTTTTTTTTTAAATCCCCCACTTACTGTGAAAACTTTAAATCCCTATTTCTTTCCCCCGCGGTGGCTGGCGCCTATACAGCTTGTCAAAGCTTCCGAAAATACCCGATTTAGGACTCGAGTATTTCCGGGGCAATGCGGCGCCTGCGCACAGACCTAGGAGCTGACTGCGCAGGCGCCGTATTTCTCAGAGTCCCGAATCGGGTATTTTCGGAAGCTGTGACACGCTATACAAGCGCCATCCACCACGGGGGGAAAGAAATAAAAATTAAAGATTTCACGGTAAGTGGGCGATTTAAAAAAAAAAAACACAGCATACTGGCGCTGACGCCAGTATGCTGTATCGCATGGGAGAGAGAATATTTAGGGCGAACCTCCTCTTTAATAATGCTTAAAGTGAAACAATTAAAGTGAAATATTCCTTTAAATTTTGTACCTGGGGAGTGTCTAAATTATGCTTGTAAAGTAGCGCATGTTTCCTGTGCTTAGAATTGTCCCTGCACAAAGTGTCATTTCTGAAGGAAAAAAAAGTCATATAAAACTACTAGCGGCTATTCATAAATTGTCGGTCCCGGCGATACAGAGCAACGTAATTGAAAAAAAAAAACAGGGGTCCCCCCAGTCCATTTCCAGGCCCTTTGGGTCTGGTATGAATATTAAGGGGAGCCCCTGACATTTTTTTCAATTACTTTTATCTGTAATGCCGGGACCTGACAATTCATTAATAGTGGGAGTAGTTTTAAATGTCTTTTTTCCCCTTTAAAAATTACATTTTGTGCCAAACCAAAATAAAAAAAAATGTTTGGGGGTCCCCCCAAATTCCATATCAGGCCCTTCAGGTCCGGTATGGATATTAGGGGAACCCCACGTAATAAAAAAAAAGTGGGGTTTCCCCAAAAAATCCATACCAGACCCTTCAGGTCTGGTATGAATATTAAGAGGGGACTCCATGCCGAAATTTTAAAAAAAATAGTGTGGGGTCCCCCCAAAAATCTATATTAGACCCTTCATCCGTCACTGGGAAAGCTGTGTTTCCTATTGTGTCAGAGGGAGCGGGGTCATGTGGTGGGTGGCACCTCCCTCTACATAAGAGCTGTCAGGCTGGCCGCTGTCATTCCCAGGGTGTCTTCGGTGGAGTAAGGATCGTGTGCATGTTCCTCGCTGGAGTGTGAAGATTACCCATCGCTGGTTACCAAGAATGGATTCTATCGCTGGAGTGGAGATCGAGACATTGCTGGAATCTTCTTGATTTTTTATTTAAATTTTTTTATTTTAATAAAGGACGGTGTGGTTTTTAACAATTTTGACATTTTTTTTCAAATGATAGAGGTACATTGTATCCCTTATCAATTCACATAGGAGGGGGTCTGGTATGGATTTTTTTTTAGGGAATGACACGGGGTTCCCCTTAATATCCATAATCACTGTGACTAGAACTTTTGTAAAAGTCCTTGGAGCCGAGCTGAGCCTGAAGGGAAAGCACCTGAATTGAAAGTGGTCATCTACGTAGAAGAATCTTAAGAAGCGTTAATTAAAATTGGCCATTGGGATATGGATGCATTTTCGAGGTCCACCGAGACTATCCAGTCGCCCTGATGGATTACTGCGGAAATAGTCTTGAGAGACTCTATCCAGAATGGTTGTGGCTTCAAAAAAGTGTTCGGGCTTCTTAGGTCTAGGACAGGACGCCAATTTCCTGATGCCTTCTGGATGAGAAAAAGAGGGGAGTATACCCTGCTCTTCCTGGCATGGGTACAACAGCATGAAGAGCAAATAACTCCATGATGTATGCCTCCAGTGATTCCCGCTTCTCTGCTGATGTAGGAACCTTTGTTGCAACAAATAATCTTTTTGGAGGTGCACTTCAAAACTGAAGTCGAAGGCCAATCCAAACTGCTTCGAGGACCCAGGAATCCATTATTCTCTCCGCCCAGGTATCGCCGTAGATGGCCAGTCTTGCCCCTACTGGCGATCCCTGGGCGGGCCGCCCTTTAAAAGGACGTGGCTGTGGGTTTCGGAGCTTGAGGAGCTTTTGACTTGAAGTTATCGGCAAAGGTACCACAAGATCGCCATAAAAAGCGTGAAAACTCTCTGCCCGACCGATAGGACCTGTCCTCCTTGAACTGATCCCGGGTCTTCTATTCGTCCGAAATGACTCTGGACACCACTTCTGATCCTGGGGGAGAAGACCGGACTTTCCTCCCGTCACCCGGCCAATTGCCTTCTAAGGCCTTTTACCAAAGAGTGTAATTCCTGAGAAGGTAATGGAGCATAAAGCTTGCTTTGAGGCAGAATCTGTGGAATAATGCTTGAGCCAAAGAGCCCACCTAGCTGTGACTAAGTGGACCATGATACGAGAGGTGAACCTGACCAAGTCCACTGCTGCCTCCGCTTTGAACTCAGCTGGCAACCTAAAGCCTTGAAGGTTTTAAGAGAATAGTTCTTCCTGCGCTTGGCAACCTAACGCAGACTCCACATTTGAAGCCCAGACGCTGGCGGCTTTGGCAATTGAGGTCAGGGCCACCTCTGGCCTGCAGGCAGCCCCCGCAGTAGTGAATGTCCTCTTTAGTTACGAGTCTGCCCTCCTTTCAATCAAATCTTTCAAAGGCACTGTTTCTTCCAATGGTAGGGTGATATGCCTTGCAAGACGCTGTAAGGACACATCCACTCTAGGAGGGGGGTATCCCATGGTACCACGTCCAAGGGTCAGAACGGGCAGGGGTGGACTGACCATTGAGGCACACAAGGGCACCATGCCACTAGGGGGCCCCATCAGGGTTGCCAGACTCGGTAAAACCAGGGGCAGTATGTAAAAATCTGTTTTTTCTTTACATCTGCCCCTGATATGTCCGAAAACTGACATGCTTTTGATGTGAAAATCCCGAGATTTTAGCTGCCCCACCTCTGCACTGCCTCCTGCCGTGGTGGCCATCTGTAAGCCCAGGGGCCCCATAATCTTCTATTGCCTGGTGGCCCCATGAGTTGTCAGTCCGCCCCTGAGAACGGGTATAACTTATCGATCCTATTCCGCATTGCCAGTCTTTTATCCGGCTTGGACCACTCCTACTCTATTAACTCCTTAACCGCTTGCCGACCAGCCGCCGGCAGGTCGGCACTGCTGCGCGAGAGCCCGTAGCTCTACGTCGCCACTTTCGACAGCCACTAGGGGGCGCGTGCGCGCCGGCGGCGGCCCGCGCGCACCCCCCGCTCGCCCCCGAGTCCCGTGCGTGTGCCCGGCGGGCACGATCGCCGCCGGGCACACGCGATCGCTCGTTACAGAGCGGGGAACGGGAGCTGTGTGTGTGTAAACACACAGCTTTCGTTCCTGTCAGCGGGGGAAACGCTGATTTTCTGTTCATACAATGTATGAACGGAAGATCAGTGATTCCCCCTAGTAAGTCCACCCCCCCCATACAGTTAGAACACAAATAGGAACACACTTAACCCCTTCCCTGCCCCCTAGTGTTAACCCCTTCACTGCCAATGGCATTTTTATAGTAATCCAATGCATTTTTATAGCATTGATCGCTAAAAAAATGCCAATGGTCCCAAAAATGTGTCAAAAGTGTCCGAAGTGTCCGCCATAAGGTCGCAATACTGAAAAAAAACGCTGATCGACGCCATTACTAGTAAAAAAAATAATAATAAAAATGCCATAAAACTACCCCCTATTTTGTAAACGCTATAACTTTTGCGCAAACCAATCAATAAACGCTAATTGCGATTTTTTTTTAACGAAAAATACGTAGAATACGTATCGGCCTAAACTGAGGGAAAGAAATTTTTTTTATATATTTTTAAAGGGAAATTTATTACAGAAAAAAGTAAAAAATATTGAATTTTTTTCAAAATAGTCGCTCTATTTTTGTTTATAGCGCAAAAAATAAAAACCGCAGAGATGATCAAATACCACCAAAAGAAAGCTCTATTTGTGGGGAAAAAAAGGACGCCAATTTTGTTTGGGAGCCACGTCGCATGACCGCGCAATTGTCGGTTAAAGCGACGCAGTGCCAAATCGCAAAAAGTGCTCTGGTCTTTGGACAGCAATATGGTCCGGGGCTAAAGTGGTTAATCTCCACAATAAAAGGGAAATTTTGGGAACTCTCTCTTCAAATTCGGATAATATTTTCTCTGCCCCTGAGTGGCTGAAGATTCTTCTTTCCAATTGATGGCCTGCTTGATTTCAGATATAAATGGGGGTACCAGAGAAAATTCAAACGAACACGTGTCCAAACTATCTTGACCAAACTCTTCTGAGTCTAAACTAATGGCTCCAGGTTTCGGGGAGTCCTCCTCCCTTCTCCAACAGGGCCCTTACCCCTTCTTTCACAGCTCTCTTGATGTATAACTCTACATCCTTGTTGACCACCTGGCCTTGGGAAGCTTCCTTGAAGCATCGCTTACAAAGGTGTTTAGTCGGTAATTGAACCGCACCGCAAGCCCAACAAGTATTGGTGACCATATCTGATTGAGCAGCTTCCTGTCAGTGTTTGAGCCTCATCCTGACCTGGACTTTCCGCTTAGTTTCCTTCAGTGGGCTATCTTACCTGCCTGGCCCTGCACAACCATCCAGCTCTACGAAGACCACCACACAAGTCTTGTCCTGCCTCTTGGTAGCCTGTGCCTCTTCGTGCCATCCACTCCCTGTATCACCTCCAGGAGGTTGAGTGCGCCTAGTCGCAGGGGTGGACCTCTCTTGGCATTTCGGCCTTGGTGAGTCCTTTCCTGACAATACTCGAAGCAAGAAGGAAAAAATCTTCTGGGGACTGATAGCAGGCTGTAGGGGAAGCAAGGCAGGATAATTACACACAGACAGAGGAGGAGGACCCAGTACAGGCAGCTCCAGCACTCAGCTTACCAGTCTGGTAGATCAGTGTTGTGTGCTGACAGCCACACAGCCTCCCCCTTGCAGGTTTAAATTCACTGCCCTCTCGCCGATTCAGCCAATCACAGCCTCACTGGAATGCAGGTGGAACGTAGAACAGGAAGAGGAAAGTGAGGTTTTATAAGACCTAACTGTCATCACTACCCGATACCCGGCCGACTTGACATGGACGCCGGGACCACATGCAGGGGAACAGAAACCAACTAAGCTAAAACGTTGCAATAATAGGGGAAATTATAAATACAAGCCCAGGATGGAAGCCTCCCACGCGACTTACGAAAATAAGTCCCCCCTCAGAGAGATTTACCCTCAACAAAGGACCTTCCACTGCAGGTACACACGGCAGGCAGTACAAACAGGAATGTCCGGAGCAAGGACAGAATAAGGACAAATAATAAATTTATTGAGTAGAATATTATTCTAAATAATTTTTTCCTTCTACTCGTGAAATGTTCCCTGTGCCACTGGCTGCAATACAACCCCAAAGCATGATTGATCCACCCCCATGCTTAAAGGATCACTAAAGGATTTTTTTTTTTAGCTAAATATTTTCCTTTACCTTACTGCAGTACTGGTTTCATGTCCTTATTGTTCATTTTTGCTTTGAAGTTGCTGTAATCCTGCTCTGATCTTCACACTTCCTGCTTGTCTGTTTTCTTATAACCACAGCGCTGGGAGCTTTCTCACGGTGGTTTAAGCTGTCATTACTGTGTGTCTAAAACTTATTGGATTCATTTTAAAAACAAAACACTACCCTGGATTTGTTTGTTTTTTGTTCTGTGTGTCTATTTCTACTTCACAGAAACATGAAGCCAGTTCAAAAGTGAAACTAAACTGCAGGCACATTATATGATTGATTTGTATCTATTTTTAATCATTTTAAAAAAGGAATCCGTTAACTTTTATTTCTCTATACCCTGTAAACAGTCATTTCAGCAAAAAAAAATGTTTTCCTTTAGTTACCCTCAGTTGGACAGAGGTTCTTTTCATTCAATTCTTCTCCAAACGTACCTCATTCTGGCCAAAAAGTTATATTTTAACCCACTGGCGTAGCGGGGGGGGCAGGGGGGGCTGTCGCACCGGGCGAAAAATGGGGGGGCGCGAATCCATCCACCGGCTCCACGGAGCGCTCCGGAGCCTCGGCCTAGGAAAGTCCCCGGCTTCGGCCTAGCTCCGGAGCGGCGGCCATCTTGGTACACCCGGCGGCGGCCCTCCTCTCTGTTCACACCCACAGAGGAGGAGGAGCCCGCACTTGAGGGAAACCACACACGCCGCTGTCTGAGGTCTCTGAGGTCTGCACTACTGGGGGTTATTGTCTGAGGTCTGCACTACTGGGGGTTATTGTCTGAGGTCTGCACTACTGGGGGTTAATGTCTGAGGTCTGCACTACTGGGGGTTAATGTCTGAGGTCTGCACTATTGGGGGTTAATGTCTGAGGTCTGCACTACTGGGGGTTAATGTCTGAGGTCTGCACTATTGGGGGTTAATGTCTGAGGTCTGCACTATTGGGGGTTACTGTCTGAGGTCTGCACTACTGGGGGTTACTGTCTGAGGTCTGCACTATTATGGGGGTTACTGTCTGAGGTCTGCACTATTATGGGGGTTACTGTCTGAGGTCTGCACTATTATGGGGGTTACTGTCTGAGGTCTGCACTATTATGGGGGTTACTGTCTGAGGTCTGCACTATTATGGGGGTTACTGTCTGAGGTCTGCACTATTGTGGGGGTTACTGTCTGAGGTCTGCACTATGCTGGGGTATACTGTCTGAGGTCTGCACTATGGTGGGGGTTACTGTCTGAGGTCTGTTAAATAGGGGGTCTGTGATTGTGGGGGGTCTATCTGTGATTGGGGGGATCCATCTGTGATGAGAGGTCTGTTATTTAGGGGGTCAGTCTGTGATGGGGGATCTGTGATTGTGGGGGGGTCAGTCTGTGATGGGGATCTGTGATTGTGGGGGGGGGGGTTCAGTCTATGATGGGGGATCTGTGGTTGTGGGGGGGGGGGGTCAGTCTGTTAATCCCTTACAGTAAGGGGTTAAATGATTAATCCTGCAATAATTTACCCCTTACATGCTGAAAGCCCTGAGAGGGATACATTACAGATCCTTATAACCAGAGTGGATGATTATACAAGGGGGGGGCGAAAAAAAAATTCTGCCCCGGGCGCCCATAACTCTGGTTACGCCACTGTTTTAACCTCATCGGTCCACAGAACTTGCATCAGACTTGTCTATATGTTCATTTGCAAAGTTCATTTTTGTGTTGAGGACGTAGAAGAGGTTTTCTTCTGATGTCTCTTCCATGCAGACCATACTTGTACAAGTATCTCTTTATAGTGGAATAGTGTACCACAACAGTGTCTGCCAGATCTTTCTGAAGGGATCATGCAGTCAAACGTGGGTTTTGAATTGCTTTTCTCACATTCCTGCGAGCTGTTCTGGAAAACCAAGAAAAATATCAGACAGATCCTGCTTTCACTTCCATTGTACCTGATGACTGCCATTTCTTAATTACATTCCGAACAGAGGATATTGACATCTGAAAACGCTTTGCCATCTCCTTATAGCCTTCTCCAGCTTTGTGAGCATCAACTATTTTCAGTTTGTTTTCTAGACAACTGCTTAGAAGAACCCATGGTGCTGATTGTTGGGGCAAGGTCAGATGAGTATGGAACAAGAAGAAAGAGATGCGCAAGCATAAGATTTAATAAGGAATGACATATAAAAAAACAGCCAAGTGATTACTCGCAAGCATCACAAGTAAAATAGGCATGTAGATGGTAATGGCAGGCCTGATGTCACTGGGGTGATCAGCAGCAGCAGTTCCTAGGTCCCGATCCGCTATCGCAGGAGTGTGGGGCGCTGGATGTACCTGGAGCATAAGATGTTCCAGAGGTCTTAACAAGCGCACGGGGAAGCAGAAAGCCTGGAAGCGCTGGCTCTCCCCAACCTCTTCTCCTACCTTCCTGGCTGGGAAGGGTGCTGCCGGTCCGGACCGGGGGTCAGGGTCCGTTGAAAAGCCTGTGGAGATAGTGCCCCTGGAGTGGCAGTCCAGGGGTGCCATACATTGCACTGAGTGTTGAGGGGCACTCAACGTGTGGCACCTTAGGTCACATATCTCCACACACATCTTTTTAACACCTGCCTCTAGGGCCGAGCCTTTTGGCTAGGACCAGAGGAATTTTTGTTCCTGGCTGGAGGGCCGGCTATTGTATTGCACAGTGGCCACTTTCCACTCACCATTCCCACCTTCCTTTTCCCCCACTTTCTTTTTTATTTTACCCCCTGTTTGTCTTGTTTTGTCACTTTTTTTGTTTGGTGCTGAGCACTTTTAGTGTGGCGAGTAGGGTGCTGGTCCTCGGGCCTGACTCTGAAAGTCTTGGGAGTAGGTGGACATGGCCTTCTGGTCTAGTTCACCTGCTCTCATGGGGTCTCCCTTCGGGGAAGCCTCACCGAGGAGGGTTCTGTTTCGGCAGTCCCTCCGAGGATGTTAGGCCATGTGGTTTCGGCTGCATGGGCCTTAGTGGGGTCCTAGTGGTTTCGGCTGCTTGGACTCCTATACTCTTTTCCCTGCCTGGAGCCTAACGCCCCGGGGGATCAGAGCTGGGTCCTCTTCGGAGGACCATTGACGATGGCACTCATCGCAGTTTTTTGTGTTTCACTCTTTATGTGTGTGCACATTTTTTTCCTGCACCGGGTGAAGTTTTTGGGTTGTGTTTTGCACGCCACAGGCTTTTCAATAAAAAAAAAAAAAGAGGTTTTAGGTATAGCCTCAACAACCCAAACCTGCATAGCAGTAATATCTTTTTGGTAGTGGGTTGCAAAATGACGTGCGACACTGTATTTGGGATTGCCAGCATGGTCAGTACGGCGATGTTCACCAAATCTGGTGCAGAGGGTTCTAATGGTTCTTCCTACATACATAGGCCAAAAGGGCAAGAGATGCAATAAATTACATACGTAGTGGAACAATTATAGAAGAAGCTTAAGGTGAAAGTCTTTCCATTTAGCTACAAAGTTCTTTTTTCCATGTGTAATATTATAATATTAGAGCAGATTAGGCATGAAGCCTTTTTACACTGAAACATCCCTACTTTTAATATTGGGTGCCCTACGATAGACAAATTTTGAGAATATTGGGACCATACTATCAGGTCATCCTCTTCATCATCGGCGTTATTTACGGTAGTCCAGGCATCCTTAACCACTTAAGGACCGGACCAATATGTTGCTAAATGACCCAAGGGGTTTTTACAATTCGCAACTGCGTCGCTTTAACAGACAATTGTGCGGTCGTGCAACGTGGCTCCCAAACAAAATTTGCATCCTTTTTCTTCCCACAAATAGAGCTTTCTTTTGGTGGTATTTTATCAACTCTGCGATTTTTATTTTTTGCGCTGTATACAAAAATAGAGTGCCTTTTTTGAAAAAACAAAAACAATATTGTTTACTTTTTGTTATAAGGAAAATCAAATAAACTAAATTTTAGTCAAACATTTAGGCCAAAATGTATTTAGCCACGTCTTTAGTATAAAAAAAAAAATAGCTACCTAGCGGGAACAGAGACACTAATACAGCGATCAGAAAAATGATCGCTTAGTGACACTGGCAATAGGGAGTGAAAGGGTTAACTAGGGCGGTGATCAAGGGGTTAAAACTTTATTAGGGGTGGGTACGGGGGCTACCCTGAACCTAACACTAACTGCCTGTCACACTGACACTAAATGCAGTGATCATACATATATGATCACTGCATTCAGTGACACTGTGACAGGGGGAGGGGGGGGGGGGAGATCGCAAGGGGTTAAGTGTGCCTGCGTGTCCTGGTGTCAATGTAGTGTTGTTCAGACTTACTATGTGATGTGATCTCTCCTCAGCGGTGGTTGAAAAAAACGCAGAGGGCAGAGATCACATCACTTCCCCTCAGCACAGACCTCCGACCCACATCAAGGCAGCCACATACAGGTACGTTGATGTGCCTGTCCGTGCCATTCTGTCGACGTAAATGTACATGCGGCGGTCCTTACGTGGTTAAAGTACCTTAAATTATTTCTAAATATAAATGTTTTGGATTGCTCCCGCTCATCTATTTAATACCAATATTATATATTTTTATACTTATATTTATTATGCTATAATTATATCTATATTGATTAACGCTTTATTTTTAATTAATTATTTTTTTCTTTTTATATTTGTTTTTACTTATATACATACATGGTTATAAATTATGAATTATCCATGTCCACATCATCATTTTTTATATTTTTTTGTGTATCATTCGTATCATCTATCAATTTTTTGTATTACTTATTACTATCTATTGTTATGAGATATATATTGTGACAAAGTCGTAGAAATAGCGATAATGTCATGCAGCAAAGTCGCTGATCTTAAGCAATAAATATGGCTTTATTGCACTCAAAAATAAATAATACAAAAACAAAATGGCCTACTCCAATTTAGGAGGCTAACTGACAGTAGTGTCCCTCACTACACTGTACTGGAGGGGCTATTCCGGCCTCCAGTACAAAACAAACAGAATACCAGTCCAAAATAAACAAATCTATGACAAACCTTGTTCCTTCCATGCAGACAGTTTCCAACCTGTCCGTCCAGCTCAGCATACCTCTCAGGCCGCGTACACACGAGGGGATATGTCCGCTGAAAACGGTCCGATGGACCGTTTCAGCAGACATCTCCGCTCGTGTGTATGGGCTAGCGGACAGATTTCTCCACCCGACAGATTTCAAAGCATGCTTTGAAATCTATCCGGTGGGAATCTGTCCGCCCGACATGTCTGCTGGTTAGTACACTTACCAGCAGACATGTCGGCCCCCACCGCCTTCGCGCCGCTGCCGAATGGATTCGGCGCATGCGCGGAAGTGTTTTACTTCCTGGTGCGGTGACGTGGCGGTGACGCGGCGGCGTCAACGTCACCGCCGCGTCACCACTACGTCACCGCGCCGTCCGGCGGCGGGGAATTTGATCCGATGGTGTGTACACGCCATCGGATCAAACTCCCGATCGGACATATCCGATGGAAATGGTCCGCGGACCGTTTTCATCGGATATATCCGATCGTCTGTACGCCGCCTCACACTGAGCTCTCACTTCCCATTTCCCTACCAGGTGACTGTTAATTAATAGGGGGAAGAGAGGAGGTTTACCTGTTGGCCAGGCTTAACCCCTTCCAGGGCAGGGAAAACTGACCTTTCCAGCCTCTCACTGGTGTACATACAATCGTGTACCCTGTCACACATCCTCCCCCCCAGCTTAACACTTGGGTGGGAAGCGGCCATCTCTACAAACCCATGCACTCGGGACAGAGCATCTGCATTACTGTGGAGGAGACCTGCCCTATGTCGTACCACAAAAGTAAAGGGCTGTAGGGACAGAAACCACCTCGTGACCCGAGCGTTCTTGTCCCTATTGGTGTGCATCCACTTTAACGGAGCATGGTCTGTGACGAGGGTAAACCGCCTGCCCAACAAATAGTAGTGGAGTGTTTCTACTGCCCACTTGATTGCCAAACACTCTTTTTCCACTGTGGCATAGCGCTGTTCTCGAGGTAACAACTTCCGACTCAAATACAGCACAGGGTGTTCCTCACCATCCACATATTGGGACAAAACTGCACCCAGACCCACCTCTGAGGCATCGGTCTGGAGAAAGAACTCCTTTCTAAAGTCAGGAGCCACAAGCACAGGTTGGGCACAAAGCGCTGCCCGCAGACCAGCAAAGGCTTCCTCAGCCTTGCTGTTCCACTTTACAGTGTCTGGACTTCTGGCTTTAATAAGGTCTGTGAGCGGAGCAGCCCTCGTAGCAAAGTGAGGAATAAACCTCCGATAGTAGCCTACAATCCCCAAGAAAGCTCTGACTTGTTTTTTCCTCAATGGTCTGGGCCAGCTCTGTATAGCTCCTATCTTGTTCATCTGTGGTTTAACAAGTCCTCTGCCAACCAGGTAACCCAAGTATCTAGCCTCTGCTAGACCCAAGGCACATTTAGAGGGGTTAGCTGTCAGACCCGCTCTTCTAAGAGTGTCCAAGACTGCCTGTACTTTATCCAGATGGCTTTCCCAGTCCGGGCTATGAATGATCACATCATCCAAGTATGCGGCTGCATACTCAGTGTGGGGCCTGAGCAACTTATCCATTAGCCTTTGAAAAGTGGCTGGAGCCCCATGGAGGCCAAAAGGCATGATCCTGTACTGGAATAGGCCATCAGGAGTGGCAAAGGCTGTCTTCTCTCGGGCGTGCTTTGTCAATGGGATCTGCCAATAACCCTTTGTCAGATCCAACGTGGTGAAGAACCTATCTTTGGCTAATCGCTCTACTAGTTCATCCACCCTAGGCATGGGGTAGGCGTCAAACTTAGACACCTCGTTTAACTTCCTGAAGTCATTACAAAACCTGATGGACCCATCAGGTTTGGGCACTAGAACAATGGGGCTGCACCACTGGCTATGAGACTCCTCTATCACTCCAAGCTCAAGCATTTTCCTGATTTCAGCCCTTACAGCTTCCCTCTTGGCCTCCGGAAAGCGGTAAGACTTCACTCTTACGACAACCCCTGGTTCTGTAATAATGTCATGGGTAATCTCTCGGGTTTGTCCAGGGTTGGGGGAGAAAACATCGTTTTTCCTCTCAACCAAGCCTCTAGCTTCTTTTGTTTGCTCAGGTGTCAGCTCTGGAGAGATTGTCACTGAAGCACTAGGTGCCTGTGGACCAGGTGTGGTGTCCCCCACTGCGGCCATGCAGTCCTCTCTAGTCCTCCATGGCTTAAGAAGGTTTATGTGGAACACGGCCTCCTTCTTCCGGCGTCCCGGCTGACTAACTTTATAATTTACTGGGCTCACTTTTTCCAACACCTCATAGGGTCCCTGCCACTGTGCTAGAAGTTTGCTTTCTGCGGTGGGTACTAGAACCATTACTCTGTCCCCTCTTTCAAACTGTCTCACTAGGGCCCTCTGGTCATAGTAGGACTTCTGCCTACTCTGCGCCTGCTCCATATGCTGGCGAACAAGAGGGGCAATCTGAGCCATACGCACCCACATATCTTCAACATACTGGAGGACATTGGTCCCAGTTACCCCCTGTTCTTCCCAGGTTTCCTTTAGGATATCCAGAATACCCCTGGGATGCCTACCATATAAAAGCTCAAACGGGGAGAAGCCGTAGAACTTTGGGGAATCTCTCGAACTGCAAACAACAGGTAAGGAAGTAACAAGTCCCAATCCTTCCCATCCCTGCTAACGACTTTCCTCAACATCCCCTTTAGGGTCCGGTTAAACCTTTCTACCAACCCATCTGTCTGGGGGTGATACACTGACGTTCTCAGAGTCTGTACATTAAATAGTTGACATAGCTCTTTCATAATACGGGAGACAAACGGAGTCCCCTGATCCGTGAGCAATGTCCTGGGTATCCCCACCCGTGTAAACATCTGAACCAACTCTTTTGCAATACTTTTAGCATTCGCCTTACGTAGTGGAATGGCCTCTGGGTATCTGGTGGCATAATCGACGATGACAAGGATGTAGTGGTGACCTCGAGCTGTTTTCTCTAAGGGACCCACTAGGTCCATGCCAATCCGCTCAAACGGAACGTCAACTATGGGGAGAGGTATGAGTGGGGCTCTCAACTTCGGTCTGGGAGATGCCAGCTGGCATTCCGGGCAAGAAGCACAATACCTTTTAATCCCCTCATATACCCCAGGCCAGAAGAACCTCCTGAGCACCCGTTCTTGTGTTTTCTCCACCCCTAAGTGTCCCCCCAGTAGATGAGAGTGAGAGTAATCTAGGATTTTTCGGGTGTATGATGAAGGCACAACCAGTTGTTCAAGCTCCTGTCCCTCATCGGAGGTTACTCTGTAAAGAAGATCGTTTTTAAGGATAAAATAGGGATAGGCCTTTCCTGTTACCCCTTCTACTGGTACCCCATTAACCTCTACAACATTACTCCTGGCTTCCTGCAGCAGGGGATCATCTGCCTGGTCACGGCCAAAGCCACTACCCGAGATATCCAGGATATCTGTATCCCCTTCATCGTCTTCACTGGTAGCCTCTGGGGCGGGTTCCGGTTGACCAACTTCTGCCTCATCTTCTGTCTGTCGTGGGGCCCCACCTCTCCTGGACTGTTCCCCACGCTGATTCAACAGGACTTCCTGGACAGCCCTATTAAATCGTAGCTTGCTCTCCCTGCGTTCCCGTCTTGTTTTACCTCTTTTTGGATTAGAGATATACAAGTCAGGATGAGCAAAGGGAAATAATTCATGGACCCCTGTATTTCTCTGCTCCACTTCAGGTTCCCCTTGTTCTCCCCTCACAGGGGGCTGTAACAGAGCGTGGAAATTAGGGAAATTCCTTCCTATTATCAAAGGATATGGTAGACGAGGAACTACCACAGCTACGATCCTTACCAAACTGCCCTGTACTGACACTTCTATGTTGGCAGTAGGATACCGCACAGTACACCCATGAATACACAACACCCCCATGGTTCTATGCTTCTGAATCCAACAAGGTTTTACCAATTTACTGGCTACCAAAGTCAGGGCACTGCCAGAGTCCACCAGGGCCACTGTCTCTTGTTTGTCCAGCAGGACAGGTACTCGGAAGGTATGTCCCCCTTCTACCAGGCCTGCTAAACAAATGAGCCCACAAAAGTCAGAGGAATCTTCCCCTAGTCCACACTGCATTGGCTCAGGAAGATTGGGGCATCTCGCCCTGACATGTCCTTTGGCGCCACACTCAAAACAAGTTATGGAGTTTCTCCTAGGGTGGTCCTCTTTCCCAGGGTTTTGACTTCTAAAGTCAGGTTTGGAGAAACGGGCTCCGGATCCGAAGTCTGCTTCCACTCCACTCCTCCGGCCTCCTGGTCTCTGTATTTTCCCGATCGTCCTAGAGAGAGATTGGTCCAAACTTTTGGTAGATAGGTACCGCTCCACTTGTGCGACCATACTATCACAGTCCAGGGGATTTCCCTGAGTGACCCACTCCCGGAGGCCATTTGGAAGCTCTCTCACGTAACGGTCCAGTACAAGCGCTTCTATAATCTGTGCAGGGGTTTGAGACTCTGGTTTGAGCCACTTCCGCGCCAGATGAATTAAATCGAACATCTGGGATCTTGGCGCTTTTCCTTCTTTAAACCTCCAGTTGTAGAAACGCTGGGCCCTCACTGTGGAAGTCACCCCTAAGCGAGCCAGGATCTCTCCTTTCAGTTTGGGATAGTCTGCAGCAGCCACCTCATCCAGATCAAAATAGGCGTTCTGTGCTTCTCCCAGGAGGAAGGGTGCAATGATTCCAGCCCACTGTTCCGGGGCCCAGCCTTCTCGGGTAGCAGTCCGTTCGAACGCCAGTAGGTAAGTCTCCACATCCGGGGTCATTTTCTGCAGACAGCTGCTGGCACGTATTTGGCTTACCCCCCTTGCTGGTGGGTTAGAAGACCCTTGGGTAGTCATGTGATCCAGGGTTGCTTTGAGAACAGCATGGTCTGACTTTTGTGCTTCAGCTAGCTGTCTATTAGTTTCTTGTTGTGCTGCAGCTGAGGCCGCTATCTGTATGATAGTCTCTTGTTGCGCTGCAGCTACCTGTCTATTAGTTTCTTGTTGTGCTGCAGCTGAGTCCGCTATCTGTCTATTAGTCTCTTGTTGCGCTGCAGCTACCTGTCTATTAGTTTCTTGTTGCACAGAGACCGCTTGTAACAGGGCTTTCACAATATCTTCCATTTTCTGGGTCCTGTACCTTTAAGGCCACTGTAACTGTACATTGACCGGTACCACAGCAAACATCCCACTTCTGACCACCACTTGTGACAAAGTCGTAGAAATAGCGATAATGTCATGCAGCAAAGTAGCTGATCTTAAGCAATAAATATGGCTTTATTGCACTCAAAAATAAATAATACAAAAACAAAATGGCCTACTCCAATTTAGGAGGCTAACTGACAGTAGTGTCCCTCACTACACTGTACTGGAGGGGCTATTCCGGCCTCCAGTACAAAACAAACAGAATACCAGTCCAAAATAAACAAATCTATGACAGACCTTGTTCCTTCCATGCAGACAGTTTCCAACCTGTCCGTCCAGCTCAGCATACCTCTCACACTGAGCTCTCACTTCCCATTTCCCTACCAGGTGACTTTTAATTAATAGGGGGAAGAGAGGAGGTTTACCTGTTGGCCAGGCTTAACCCCTTCCAGGGCAGGGAAAACTGACCTTTCCAGCCTCTCACTGGTGTACATACAATCGTGTACCCTGTCACAATATATATATATATATATATATATATATATATATATATATATTGTATTTTTTTTTTTTAAATTGACGTTTTTTTTTAATTGCTGTTTTTCTTCATAAGCTATGCCCATTTTATCTATTTATGAGTCCCCATCTTCACGTCAGCTCGTTTCTATTGTTATTTCTGTGTGTTATCCAAGTTCATGCGCTGCTGCCCAATCATAACACCCCTGCTTGTATATAGTACATTCGTCCTCTATGGACGGAATGGATCTGATGAAACAGCGGAGCTGTGACACGCGTCATCCCATTGGCCGGCCTGGCTCCCCACGTCACTTCCGGTGCGACGACGGCAAGCTGCGATCCACGCTGACACGCACGCCGTCTCGAGCGGTGCTTCCAGGCTTTCTGCTTCCCTGTGCGCTTGTTAAGGCTTCTGAAGTACTGGACCTCCGGAACATCTAACGCTCCAGGTACATCCAGCGCCCCCACACTCCTGTGATAGCGGATCGGGACTTAGGAACTGCTGATCACCCCAGTGACATCTGGCCTGCCATTACCATCTACATGCCTATTTCACTTGTGATGCTTGTGAGTAGTCACTTGGCTGTTTTTTTATATGTCATTCCTCATTAATTCTTATGCTTACTGCACTTAGATGGGCGCATCTTTCTTCTTGTTCAAATATTTTCCAGAGCTTGCTTCTGCTTCAGGGCTGCTGCCGCTAGTGCTTGTATATAATTTCTGAACTGTTAATTGGACTCTCATTGGACTATTGATCAAACCCTCTGTATTTTTATGGACCATATGCTATTATACCTCTGATCATTATCATATGCTCTGATAATCGTGTGCCATTTACAACAATTTTTTTCAGATGAGTATGGCCATATAAAACCTTTGAGATTGACATCCCCTGGTCTTCCCAGACGATGATTGAGAACAATCCATGACAATGGCAGGTCTCAGCTTTGCAAAGGGGGCAGTGCATGCTATAAATTCTTTAGGGTGCCCAAACTTTTGTAGACATTCTTTTGTTTTCTGTAATTTTGAAAGTGTAAATGATGGAAATAAAATCTAACTTTTTTTTTTACATATTATAAGAATGTCTAATCTGTAATTTGATGCCTTTTGGAGGTTTTTCCATCTTTCCTTGGCTTCGTTATGCACATTAATACAAATTTTTACCTGGGGTACCCAAACTTTCGATCCCCACTGTACATGTGTATATAGAGAGATCAAAAAACATGTTGAAAAATGTACAAATAAAATCAAAAGCCATTATATGTATAAATATAAATGTAGGTAGTGTAAATATATATGAAGATGGTTATTAGATAGGCCAGTAGATTAGGAAGGCTCTTGGAGATGGTTTCTAAGGCCCAAACTCAGAGGCCTGTGGATTGTTGAAGGTGAAATTCTAGATGGTGTCTGACAGCACTACTTTTGTCGTGCAATCTTCTACTGATGTCTGTGTTCACCAAATCTCTTTCTGACAGTTCTAACAGTTAGACAATAGATGGCGAATTTGGTGGAGCAGTTATAAAAATCATCAAAGATATAGGTCTTGCCCTTGGTCGTGAATTCTTTTTGACCATGCTGGACATGTTTGCAGGTAAGGCAGTTGTTTTTTGCGGAACTGGCATGTGCCCTTGATGGACAAGAAGGTAAGGGTGGATTGTATAGGTAGTTTTGCATTTTTTAGTTTGCTTGAAGCAATTTTGCTCTTAATGTTGCAAGCTCGTCTATAGGAAATTTTGGGCTTATCTGGAATGGATGATTGTAAGTATGCTGATCTTCTTGGAGTATGCTGTAATGTTGTTTGAAGATGTATTCCATTCTATGTTGGGTGTGGTATTGTGTTGTAAACCTGAGTGACTGAGGTGTGTTCTCAGTTCAGGACTTGGTTTCAATTGAATTAGCGATATGTCCATGGAGGTGCAAATCAAAGGCCTCCTCTACCAACTTCGGGATATCCCTTTTCCTCAAATTTTTGTTTGAAAAGGGAACCTTGAAGGATGTATTCTTTCTTGAGTGTGCAGTTATGTAGAAAACTGCAAAAGGCCAAGCTGGTTGGATTTACAGTATGAGACGAAGGATTCTACCAGAGATCTTGATCCATCTCATTGATGTATCGTCTGTAGTAAACGATTTTCTTGACATTGGGAAGACCACTCCATCTGGAAGGATAATCCCTAAGATCCATCACTAGGTTGGCATAACTGGGGGCAAATTTGGCTTCCATAGCTATGCCCTGGGTCTGTATGAAGAACTTGGCATGAAACTGGAAATAATTATGAGTGAGACAAAAAAGGGTTTTTGAGAACAAAATTCGGAAATGTGTTCCTATTCTTTCTGTAATTGTGGTTCATAAAAGCTTAGTCGATCCACCTGGGCGCCCCATAGTAGCAGCCATGAAAAGTGTAACCAACTACTTTTCCATCTACATCAACCACTTCCTCTATCCCAACAACTACCAGCATATATACGAGACAGCATCCATCTTCTTGAAGCCTCTGGAAAATAGGAAAGAGCAATCAAACCTGCAGTCTGTGAGACCCAGAGCAGCCAAATAAAGCCAAATAAACCAACAACTGCTCCACTAACTACATAGGAGCGAAAAATAACTAAATTTTCCTGGCTTCCTAGTAACCTAACTAGAAAAATGCTACATCACATTTTTGGTTTTGTATTTAATACCACTTTAAATATAATGTGACTTTGAATTGAAGTTTGCTGTGTGATAGGCAGAGGCACATGTTGTTATGACCTCAGCATGTTGAAATCGGATAGGCAGTTTTGTTAACCTTTTCTGTGCAGTTCAGATGTTTTTCTGATTAGTCAGATTGATGGGGCTTCATTTGCTGTGAGCAGTGCATATCAGATACTAGCACCTGTTAGCAGAAAATGCAAGCACAAGTTGGCAAACGTCGGATGAAACGTAGACTTCAGAGTCTATATAAGCAGTCGAGTAAGGCTCAGATCTTCAGCTGTATTATCTGAGTTCTCCTCTTGTACAATAATGTAACATAATGGTGCACAAGAAAATTTGTTATAGGAACTGTATCAATTTTTCTTTTGTTGCCTTAGGGCCCTTTCACACGGTGCGGACCGTTTTTCGGTCCGCTCCGTGTGTGTCCGTCGGCTCAGCGGGGGGTCCCGCTCAGCTGTCGGCGGACAGGGCGGTCCCCGCACACTGTGCAGGGACCGCCCTGTCTCTCCTCCGCTTTCCCCTATGGGGAATCGGATAGAAACGGACCGTCTGTCCGTTTGCATCCGATCCGATCCACCGGACGGAAGAAAAATAGGGTTTTCTTCCATCCGCAAAACGGATCCAGGCAGACGCAGATAGTAGGCGGACGTTAGCGGATGCATCATCCGCTAACGGATCCGCTCCCATAGGGCCCCATTCTAAGTCCGTTTACGGACTTAGAAAAAGCAGACCGTTCGTCCGCACGTGTGAAAGGGCCCTTACTGATTGATTTTTTTTCTCTCCATCTTTTCTGTTAAGAGTATAGTTATGTTGCAGCACACAACAGCAGGTGGCACTACAGAATTCATACTGTAACATCTGCTGTCACATATTCAACATCAGAAAATAAATCATTAACCACTTCCTTACTGGGCACATATACCCCTTCCTGACCAGGTGAAATTTAAGCTTCCGGCACTGCGTCGCTTTAACTGACAATTGCGCGGTCGTGCGACGTGGCTCCCAAACAAAGTTGGCGTCCTTTTTTCCCCACAAATAGAGCTTTCTTTTGGTGGTATTTGATCGCCTCTGCGGTTTTTATTTTTTGCGCTATAAACAAAAATAGAGCGACAATTTTGAAAAAAAAACTATTTTTTACTTGTTGCTATAATAAATAGCCCAATTTTTAAAAAAATAAATAAAATTTTCTCAGTCTAGGCGATACGTATTCTTCTATATATTTTTGGTAAAAAAAAAAAATGGCAATAAGCGTCTGGTTTGCACAAAAGTTATTGCGCTTACAAAATAGGGGACAGAATTATTTTTTATTTTTTTTTTTACTACTAAAGGCGGCGATCAGCATTTTTTTCGTGACTGCGACATTATGGCGGAGACATCTGACACTTTTGACACATTTTTGGCGCCATTCACATTTATACTGAGATCAGTGCTATAAATATGCACTAATTACTGTATAAATGTTACTGGCGTTGAAGGGGTTAACACTAGGGGGTGAGGAAGGGGTTAATGTGTATCCTAAATTGTGTTCTAACTGTGGGGGAGGGGGGGTGACTGGGGGAGGTGACCGATGCTGTGTCCCTATGTACAAGAGACACAGATCGGTCTCCCCTCTCCCCTGACATGGATCTCTGTGTTTACACAGAGATCCATGTCTTATCCCTGCAGCCGCCGATCCCGAGTGCCTGGCGGACATCACGGCCGCCAGGCACGCGCATCGGCATGTCAGCGATGCGGCGGGCACGTGCCGCCGACGGCGGCGCTCGCGCGCCCCCCAGTGGCCTGGCTAAGAACAGGCCGTAAAAACACGGCCTGTCAGAGATTCAGGACGTCCCTTCGGCCGTATAAAGTCGTACGGCCGTTGGGAAGTGGTTAATAAAGAACATATTGCCAATGGGCATTGATAGATAAATCTAAATCTCACTTAAAGTGTCATTAAAGCCACATCATAAATAACTAACAATAAATGCTGTATTATATGCTGTGTTCATTCATACTTAGTCACTTCAATTCGTTTTCTGTATTCTGCAAAAAAAACTTCTGCTCTCTGTCTCCCCCTTCTGTTCATGTCTCCAATTCAGCTAGGGATTTTGCAGAGCAGTGTTGGCAGCTCTGCACATGCTCAGTTTTCAGAAACAGATTCGGTGATCGTGTAAAATTCGAAAGCCGCAGAACACTGTTAAAGTCCATGGGATACTAACATGAAAAACTTGCTTATTATAAAGGCTTATATGCAAGTTATTGCCATAAAAAGTGTATGGGGACCCAGTTCCTACCCCAGTGGCCATGTATCAATGCAAAATAAATGTTTTTTTCAGGAGCAGTGATTTTAATAATGCTTAAAGTGAAACAATAAAAATTCCATATTCCTTTAAATAGAGTGCCTGAGTCCCCCCCCCCCCCCCAGTCCATTACATGACCAGGTATGAATATTTATGGGAACCCCGCACCAAAATGTAAAAAAAAATGGCGTGGGGTCCCCCCAAAATCCGTATCAGGCCCTTCAGGTCTGGTATGGATTTTAAGGGGAACCCTGCGCCAAAAAAATGGTGTGGGAGTCCCCGGTCCCCTCCAAAATCCATACCAGACCCTTATCTTTCTTAGACAAAGGGGGGGATGAGAAAGCGCCACCTCCTGAACCATACCAAGCCACATGCCCTCAACACGGGGAGGGTGTTTTGGGGTAATATTTATAGCTGATAAAATTTTATCCAGTCAACAAAAAATTTGTTTTGTAATGGAGTCCCTATTCCCCCACCTTGGATAGCAATGTCTGCAGAGACCCTTAATTCCTTTTGCCACAACCCAGTGAGCTACCACAATCCCCAGGACTCCTGGACAAGCCCAGGGGATATGCATTCCACTGTTTCACATCCTTGGGTGCTAACTGGCCCAGAATATTGTCTTTTCAGTGGGATGGTGCTCCATCCTTCGCTGTTGGTGTAGCACCCTCTAGTGCAGTGATGGCGAACCTTGATACCCCAGATGTTTTGGAACTACATTCCCCATGATGCTTAACTACACTGCAGAGAACATAAGCATCATGGGAAATGTAGTTCCAAACATCTGTGGTGCCAAGGTTCGCCACCACTGCTCTAGTGTGTGCTACTAGAAGTGTAGTGCAGGTAAAAGCATTTGTCTTTCTATAGAAGAAAAAGGTGCTACTTCCCCAGATTATGTAGACAACCTTCTGAGCTGTTGGGTGCAGGATGTGCAGTAGCTGAGCTGCCAACTAAGTAAATAGGTAGGAGGACTCTGGCTCTGGGATAAATCTGAGTCACTGAATCTGGGACACTATTAGAGGCCAGGGCTGGATGACCCATCCTGACAGCTCTCTGGTGCCTCCCCCTGATATCTGGAAAGTTAGAGAACATTCTAAAACTAGTGGGTGGAGATAAGGAAGAGCTGCCCTGAATGTGTATGGGCTCTCAGACAATCCCCAGGAGTGGGCCTGGCAGGGAACTGGGATAACCCATAAATAGACATGGGGCATGCCAGCAAGTGAATTTGGGTGGAAGATAGAGAAGTAGTGATGAGGAGGGCTGTTGGTGGCCCTTGAATGACCTTTGCTGGGGAGGATTTTTACCTCGGACTGGGAGCTGGAGAAAACTGGCCTGGATGAATCCTACCACAAGAGGTAGTTGGAGGGATTCATGCTGGAGAGGCAGCTAGAAGGAACAAACAGAGACAGAGAGTAGATCAGCATGGTGAAGGGATAAGACAAGGTGAGAGATGGTTAGTTGTGACAGTGCTCTCTTGATGATCACGTGTGTCAAATCTCCATCTAACCTTGCCCTGGGAAATCTCGATGTGTGTGTGTCAGCAGGATTGGTGCAGAGTGTCAGTTGGGAGGACTTGGAGGAAGAGCAGACAAGCGTGGGTGGTGGCAGCCAGGTGGGCTAGCATTCTGCAGACAGGTGGAACTGGGATCAGTGACCACAGGGAAGCAGAACAAGAGATGTTATGCTGTTTGTTTTATTTGTGTTACTTTTGTCAAGGGACAGAGAGTTCCTGCCTGTAATGGGCCTTTGCTGAACTATACTGCTAGTTCTATCAGAAGTAAGCAACATGTGCTGTACAGAGGAACCAAGTTTGTGCAGAAGGAAGAAATAAGATCTGTGTAAATAGAGAGAAAGTTGTCCCTTTGTGTTTTGGACATTTTTCAAGTTGGGTATCCCATAAATGCCCCATTCAATCAAAGTTATCATCCCCTAATAAAATAAAAATAAAAAAGTCAAAGACTGATCTACTGTATCTGTGTTGGAGCAAATTAAGGAAATGGGACTGGCTGTGAAGCAATTTCCCATGGGGGCATTTGTGCATGCCTGCTAGTAAGCCCCCACTGCTGCATTCATTGGCACAGAAATCGGTACTCCGCCCTGCTCCTCATTCCCTCGTCACTGGCTTCGATTACCAGCAGCAGGAGCCAGAGCCAGTGAAACATGGAAGTAAGGGGAGAGAAGAGCTGCAGATGTGCACAGTGCTGGATCAAATGTGAACTCAGGTAAATAGTAAAAAGTAAACAGCATACTTTCTATGCTGTAAAAAAACCTGGTTGATACTTTCTGTTCCTGTGTTCCCCCTATGTAAACTGACCATGGTAATCATGGCTGCTGATCCATGATACCATGGTCAATTTACACGCCTCCGTCACCCCACAGTCTCTCCCCTCTCCCCCTTCCCCTCCTGCCTGTCAGCTCCTGTGTGTGAGTGATCTCCTCCCCTCCTAAAGTCAGAGTAGGATTACTGCCAGTCCCTCTGTTATACCAAGGTATACTACACAGTGTAAGGCCGCGTACACACGTCCGAGAACCTCGTCGGGCTAAACCCATCGTTCCGCCCGACGAGGTTCTCGGCCGGCCGTTGAGTTCGTCGACCAGGCTGTCGAAAAAGGCATCGAGCCATTAGTCCCTATGGCCCGTCGAGGAAATAGAGAACCTGCTCTCTATTTTGGCTCGACGCCTCGCTCGACAGTTTGCTCGGCGAAAACGTACACACGATCGAGCTTCTCGACAGAATATGGATCCCAGCGAGCTTCTCGCTGGATTCTGCCGAGAAGTTCGGTCGTGTGTACGGGGCCTAAATGTTTGTTTAAAATTATGCCACTTAATACTTATATTTTTCCGCTGACCCAATCCCAGCTAAGGACTACAGTAGGAGGGGCTGAGTGTACAGCACAGCAGTCACATGACCTCCCAGCTGACATCAGAGGGGGACCCCACAGAGGCGATCTAAAATAAATAATTTATAGGCATCATTATAAGCAAACATTTACATTGTGTGGTATAACAGAGCGGATGACAGGAGTCCTACTCTGACTTTACAACCTTTTTTTTGATGTCACAATGTAGAGAATAAGATTTCCTATCATCTGTGCCTGGTCTTGCCACACAGCGTTAATCCAGCGCTGAGTAATCCTCTTTTAATGTTCAGTGAGAATTAACAGAATTCCAGATAAAAACCTCGCCAATTTATAAAGTCTGTTTCTCTGTTTTTGCTTTCAGTGACAGGTTATTTACAAATCTAGCTTGGACATGTTCATCATATCCTATGTTATGTTTATCATAACATGAGGTGACCCAAAGTTCATTGTATATTACCAGAATGTGTTATGTGGGGGAGGGGTGAATTTCTCACTTTTTATACCTCATGTTATGATAAACATAACATATGATAAACATGTCCAAGCTAGATATGTAAATAACCTGTCACTTAAAGCAAGAAGAGAGAAAACTGACTTTTTATTTAGGCAGGTTTTTATCTGGAAGGCTGTTCATTTTCACTGAACATTAAAAGAGGATTACTCAGATCTGGATTAACTATGTGTGGCAAGACTGGGCACAGATGATAGGAAATCTTATACTCTACATTGTGACATCAAAAAAATATTTTTTTGTGTTTACATCCACTTTAAGGTAAAAAAAATTTAGGCCCACTTTATTTAGAGCCACTTTAATTTACATTATCCATTTCTGTATGTATATAGATGATGGCACTGTACTTTAAAAAAAAAAGAATACTTTTTTTTCATAATCTATTTACAGCTGTCATGTGGCCCAGCTCTTTCCCAGACTGAGGGGAGCTTCTTGTCCTCTGCTGCTAGTCACAATTCAATAAAAAAAAAAAACAACCTTCGGAACACAGAGGAAAATACATACAGCTAGATTCACGTACCTTGGCGCATCTTTCTGCCGGTGTATCGTATCTTCTTTACGCTACGTCGGCGCAACGTTGAGAGGCAAGCATGGTATTCACAAAGCAAATGCTCTCAACGTTGTGCCGGCGTAGCGTATAGTTGTCGGCGTAAGCCAACGTAAGTCAAAGTAGGTGGAAGTGAAGCGTGACCCCATGCAAATGATGGGCTGAGCTTCAAAAAACTAACTGCGCATGCGTCGTATCTTGGACGCATCCCAGTGCGCATGCTCACAGTCACATCGAAATAACTGGCTAATATACGTCAAAACACTGCCTACGACGTGAACGTAACCTACGCACAGCCCTATTCACGTACTACGTAAAAATCTATGGCATTCGTTCCCTGGTCCATACCTTTGCATGGGTTGCGCCTCCTATATGAGGAATAACTTTATGCCGGACGTAACCCTTACGCAAATCGCTTAAAACATGCGCCGGGCGCAAGTACGTTCGTGAATCAGCGTATCTTACTCATTTGCATATTTAAAATGGGAACGCCAGATGCGTCCAGCGTAACTATGCGCCCACAATACGCCGGCGTAGGCAAGTTACGTCGGGCTGCTGAAGCCTTATTTTTCAACGTATCTAGCTTTGGGAATTGGCGCAAAGATACGACGGCGCACATTTGTACTTACGACGGCGTATCTCGAGATATGTCGTAAGTGCTACGTGAATCCGGGCCCTAGTAAATATCAAATGTTTAAATCATCATACAAATATGCATTTGAACTTAAATCATTATTATTTTTGTGCAGAAAAATTGTATGGGCTATCTAGGGAGAGGTTCTACCAATCACACCCCTCCAGCCTGTATCTATTATTTGTACAGTACTGTGCAATAGTTTTAGGCAAGCGTGAACAAATGCTGGAAAGTAAGAATGCTTTCAGAAATAGAAGTGTTAATAGTTTATTTTTATCAATGAACAAAATGGAAAGTAAATGAACACAAGAGAAATCTAAATGAATGAATGAATGTTTGGTGTGACCATCCTTTGCCTTCAAAACAGCATAAATTCTTCTAGGTACACTTGCACACAGTTTTTGAGGGAAGGTAGGTTGTTCCAAACATCTTAGAGAACTAACCACAGGAGATCTTCTGTGGATGTAGGCTGCCCCAAAGCCTTCGGTCTCTTCTTTTAGTCTCAGACACCTGCTGACATTTTCTGCACCCCAGTTTCTATGTTTTCATGCATAGGACATAGAAACAAGGCTAAGTGACTCAACTATGCACAAAAACATATTAACCGGGGTGAAAAAAATTGGCAGCAGATACTCTGGACAGATGAGTCAACATTTTAATAATTTGGATATTAACATTTCTATTTCTGAAAGCATTCTTAATTTACAGGATTTTTCAACACATGCCTAAGACTTTTGCCCACTTACTGCATAGTACTGTATGTGCTTAGAATTAAAGAGGGGTGATGCCTCCATCAATCAACATGTAATATCCCACTTCTATAGTGTTTTTCTATTAGAGGGCATGGAGAAGGAAATAGGGAGTGGGCTGTCAATTATCCCTGTGAATATGCCCACATGTAAAACTACATAGTCACATGGGCTGCACAAATAAGAGAATGGAAGAAATAAAGAAGTTTAGAAGGGGACTGAAATTGAAGCATGCTTAGTAGAGGTGGCAATGGCTGCTTTATAAAACAGGAAAATATCCGCACTAGGTCAAGTAAAAAAGAAAAAGTAAGCAGCCACTTAACCAACCATAATACCAGCTGTAAATGATCAATATAAATAAGAATCGGCGCTAAGTGCAATCATGAATAACCATATGGTTAATGATGTGGCATTGAAAACATCTAAACATGCAGTAAATAAAATATGAGCAAAAAAAATGTATCAATCATATTAATGTGATATTATGAAATAGGAGCAAACTCTAGTGCTAGGTGAGCATAAAGAAAGTCCTTTCAATGAAAAAGTCCTTTCAATGAAAAAGTCCTTTTCAATAATAAGCAAGAGTGTCCATGAAGTGCAAAAAGGTGTATAAGTAACCATGAATGATGAAATCGACCAAAATTTAGCATACACTTCTTACCAGGCAGCGTGGACCATTAATTATAATGGTCATAAAAGCACAAAATAACCTGGCATCTGAGATAGGCGGTGACTGCTCAGCAGCAGCTCCAAATGAATTGGGAATAAAAAAAATTAACAAGCCTAGTGAAGCCTGCTAACATTTAAGTCTTTTTATTTAAAATATGTAAGAAGTATTTTCTATAGGTTGTAAACAGGCACAAACGAGTCAAAGACCAGCAGACTGTCAGCTCATGAGACAGGAATGTTGTGGGTAATGGCTAAGCAAGCATGATATCTTCTGTAACAGCCATCTCAACGCGATTCGACCTCGGTGAAGTCTTCCCAGGGGCAGGCCGAACGTCAGATATATTTACTGCATGTTTAATTGTTTTCATGCCACATTGTTTATCATATGATTACTCATGATTGCAATCAGGATTTAGTGCCGCTCCTTATTTATAATGGCTGCTTTACACTCACATTTCAGAAGGGACACAGAAAAGGAGGGAGAGACAGTGAACAGCAGGATCAACCAGGTTTTTGCAGAATACAGAAAACTAATCATATAGTGACTGAGTGAGTATGAGCAGCAAGTGCTGACAGTTTTTAATGATGTGGGTTCAATGAGACTTTTTTGGAGTGAAGAGGCATTAGAACACCTGTCAGGTTTTTAATTTTTTTTGGCTGTGCCACCGTTAGGGAGATTCACCCTCTCTATTTGTTTACCATTATCATTGAAAGTAAAGGAAAATCCCACATTTTGGGTTTTCCCCAGAAAAGTAATAGATGGGAAATTTTCCAAAGGGGAAATTCCCATAATTTGCAAAGTTTTCCTCTCACTTTCTGATTAGCTATGGGACAGGACGTGAAGGAAAATCTCTGCAATAGGACACAGTTATAACCCTCTCTTGCGATGAAAAAAATAAGTTTTGCCTATGGTTCTACTTCAACTAACTGGCTTTTTGTGTTACATCCCTCTTTACTACTTTAATCTCTGTTTTACAGGGATTGCATTATTAGGTACAAAACTGCATTAAAGCGTAACTCCACTTTTGTTGAGAAAAAAAACATTCTCTCTGGTTAATCAATGTAAATTGCAGGGATTTTATCAAACTTTGTGGCAGATTCCTACCTTTTGTTATTCTGAAGAAGTACGTGTTTGTTTGAGTCCATATGCTGACAGAATCTTTGTGGGAGTGGTTTTATAATTATCAATCTGCTGCACCTGCATGGCTCTAATGAGTAAAAGTGTCAGGGTCAGCATGACTTTAGCCATGATTTGCCTTTGGGAGAATTTAACCAAAAAGTTAACTTGTGTTGCAGAGGATGCCCAAAATCTGACTTGTATCTTAGTACAGACTTCTGGGAAAATCAGTGAGCCAATTACATAAGCAGTAAATTTCATTTCTGGGAGGTGTTCTGTACACCATCTGTGTCCAGAATGCCTCTAGGTTGCCATATTGCGATGTATTTTATAAAAAAATTACAGTGCTGCAAATTGAAAAGAAAAAGGTCACTTTGAATAACATTCAATTAAAATATAACTTGTCGCAATTGTATTTGCTAGATTATTCTTTTATTTATTTTTTCCCATGAAAGTGGAGTTACCCTTTAAATTCTGTCTTTTATATCTGCCTAGAGTTCCGCTTCAAATATTACATAAATATAAAACTGTTTTCTGCAGATGCAAAATAATGTATTAGACATGAGCTATGTAACATTACAAGTTAAACATTTGTCATCAGTATTCCTCAAGATGAACAAGTACAATCCAAAATATCACACCATAGTAAAACTGAAACCATTTAAGCAAAGAGGAAAAAATAAAAAAAGACATTTCTTTGTAGCCCTCTGGCACTACAGCATTACTGAACACATTGGGCCAGATTCAGGTAGAGTTAGACTGGAGTATCCATTGATCCGCCAGCCTAACTGTCACTTTAAGCCGGCGTTTTTGTTTTCTGTAACCAGAAAACAAGAAACGCCGGGTTGGATTTCCGATGCGATCAGCGTAATTGAATTTCGCCATCGCATCGTTACTTCAACTTAAAAATGGCGCCGGGGCGTTCCCGCCGATTTATGCTACAAAAATATGTTAATGAGCGGGAATCGGCAATTCACGAGCGAATTCGGGCGCGACGCAGTGACTTTACGACGTTTCCGGAAGCGATACGCGGCGTATAGATAAAGCAGCCCCCTAGTGGAGTATCCTATGTTAGGTATAGCCGTCGTCATCGCGTCGAAAAAAAAAAATTGCGTCGCTTGCGTAAAAAGTTCATGAATGGGGATGTGACGTCATTGACGTTCACTGACAGAATTTGGAGCATGCGCACTGGGATGCATTGACACTCGACGCATGCGCAGTACGTTCGCCGCGGGATCGCGCTTAGTTTAAATAATACACGCCCCGTACCCGCCCAATTTGAATTCCGCCTGCTCATTTTCGATACGCTGCCGCAACTTTAGGAGCAAGTGCTTCATGAATAACAGCACTTGCTCTTAAAATTTCAGCAGAGTAACGTAAATGAGATGCGTTACTCTGGAGTAAAGAAACTCCCATCTACCTGAATCTGGCCCATTGTAGAAATTAAACATGAAATAAAGGTATGAACACATTTTTAATTACCATGATCAGAAAATTACAAATACTTTTTGTCATTAATAACATTTTTCATGAGGATTTATTATACAAGGAGAGAAAGAACATATGGTAACATTAATATTTGCAAAATGGTTTGGATAATTTTACCTCATCCAATGTTATTTTTAAATACCCAGGGCATTGATTTTAATTTAATTTTTATTTAATTTTTTTGTTACGTGTTAGTGAAAGTTGGTCATAGTTCCCCAGAGGGTTTTTTGGAAAGGTTTATACCCTGATGGGCTTTTTTTTCATATGAAATAATTGTATAGCTATATAACAATCTGTAAAATTGAGACCACATATTTCCATCCAAATTTGCTGGAGAATAGTTCATATTAAAAAATGGCGGAGAAAAACATTTCAGGACTTCTAAATATGTATGCTATTGCCACATCGGTTGAGAGGTGTAGTCTGTCAGCATTTAGGAACTAAATATCTTTTTATAGTTTCACCTAAAAGTGCAACAACTAGTTGAGAATGTGTGCATAAGTAATCTCATAATTAATTTTTAGATGATAAACTGAAATATGAGTTTTTTTGTTGTAGATTCAAAAACATGCTGTAATGTTTTTACGTTTGGCACCAAAATGCAAACCTAACAACATTTTGCACTATAGAGATTAATTATACAAAGAGATAACATTTAAAAAAAAATTGTATTAATTCATGGTAAATATTTTTAGATATACCCTTTATTTGATATAACAACTATATAGAAGATCAAATGTATAAAATTGTTAGTAACATAAAAAGTAACTTACAACATATACTCTCTGCAAAGGCATTTCATTTAAAAACATTCTTTGCTAATTTATCTGTGATTATTACAATGAGGAGACTTATCTTAAATTTGTCTAAATCTCAGTTTGAAGGCTGTGTACATGGCTACAAGTGGTGTGTACACTGCAGTTCTTGGCATGACATGTTTTTTTTTTTTCCATCGCAGGATGAGGAGGGCACCTATAATTAGCATGCTAAAAAAGCAAAAAAGAAAGCAGCCATTACTGTCCTTACAGAGGAAGGCACGAGACCAAGGACCATGAAAGAGAGAGGAAGTGCAGATGCTGGATGTGTGTCATCGGTAAGATTTCATTTCTATAAACTTTAGCAATATACTTCGCTAAACTTCAGTTTTTAAACCTCACTCATTATTGTAGCTGTCTGTGTGATTGTTGAATGAAACCAAAAAATTATTCTTACATAGTGTGAAACTGAAAAAAAAAAATACCTAGAGTTTTTAGACTTTCTTTAAAGATTGTTGGGCATTATAAGCATTTTGTCTTACATTATATATGTTTGCTGTAAATAAAAATGTGAATATTTTTTTTCTGTTCTAGGTCTGTTTGTAAGGTTTTGCTTTAATCATGTTTTTGGCATTTTAAGAAATTGGCACAATAATATGAGACTTGTCAGAGCTTATTAATAATGATCTGGTACAGCAACAGATTCTAGATCATCTAATATATAAAATATTAGATAATAGCTTGTTACAAAGTGCAGTAAACATTTTCTTTGAAAATCATTTTATTTTTAAATAAAATTTTCACTTTATTTGCCAAAAGTCAATATTTGTTAAGAAAATTTCTGCCTACAAGTTAACAGGCTGTATTATTTAACAGACTATATTATTTAAAGTGCTATTGCTTGTGTCCTTTAATCTATTTATTACTTTGCGCTAGCAGAGCAATTTATTTTTTATACACTGTTCCTATTCTGATACCTTTCTTTTTCAAATGTGCAATATTGATGTACTATATGACCCTTTGTGTCTCGGGAAGTTCATTTTAGGTGAGCAGTCCATTTATTTATCACGCAATCAAACGTGATGTTATTTATATAGCCTAGAGCACCCTTCCCCCTCCTGCTTGACACAAATGTTTGCTGTAATAAAGATATCCATATGTTACACCCACTAAAGTTTCTTAGCCGGAACAGATCATCAGCTGTTTCACACAGAGGTACAGTGATTTAATGTACTTGGAACAGATAATGGGACCTTAGTAAGCACACACGTCAGTCTCTAAAAGTTGTCAGCTTATGTAGATACTGTTTAAAGAGAAGTATTTTTCAATGGGTTTAGATCAATTTTATAACATGTTGGAAAACATCTTTATTCAACGCTTATCTAAACCCAGGAACAAATATGCAATACAATGCAACAAAGTGTTTGTTTCCCCAGCATTTTTTATTCCTTATATGTGTCTGTTGTACCATATACTTGTATTAAAAAAAGTATCTTGACCTCTTTGCATTTCTTCCTTTGTGTGAGATCTCTGATTATCCTGCCAGTCCCCCTACTCTCCTATTAAAAACTCGCCTCACTAGGCATTGAAGCGTATCCATCCCAGTGTGGTCAGTTTTCTGGCTGTGCTGGGAGCATAGCCTGCCTGTCCTCCAGTGATTAAACTTGTGCAGACCCCTGCACACCCCTTCACTAAAAAAGACCAAATGTACTGATGTTTTTCCACCCCAACCTCTCCAAGCCCCTTATGCAGCTGAGAACAAATGTTAATGTGAATAAGTATGGGAAAAAAAAGGTTATCTGTAATGTCTTTTTAAATACGTACTCAAGCATTTTGCCTTTCATTTCTGTTTTAACCGCTTCAGCCCCGGAGGATTTGGCTGGCCAATGACTGGCCATTTTTTGCGATATGGCACTGAGTCGCTTTAACTGACAATTGTGCGGTCGTGCAATGTTGTACCCAAACAAAGTTGACATCCTTTTTTCCCCCACAAATAGAGCTTTCTTTTGGTGGTATTTGATCACCTCTGTGGTTTTTATTTTTGCGCTATAAACAAAAAAAGAGCGTGTGTTCTAACTGTGGGGGGATGGGGACTGACTATAGGAGGTGACAGATCGTGTTTTCTACTTTTCAGAAAGACACGATCTGTCTGATCTCCTCAGACAGCACGGGGGTTTGTGTCTTTACGCTCCTACTCGTGATCGTACGTGGCCAGCGGCAATCACGCACCCTCTGGTGGGTCTCCTGGGTGATGCCATATATATATAGGATTTCGCCCAAGAGAGACATTCTGCCGCAGTATATCTGCGTGAGCTGGTCTGGAACCGGTTAAACAAAACGGTATGTTTTACAAAGTAAGGGTACATTTTACTTGGATGTTAATTTTCTTTGCCATTTGTTGTCATCCATCTGTTGGTTTATAGTTCCCCTTTTACGTGATCTGCCTTGTTTCTGACTATTCTTTTGTATTGTATTTGTTGTCCACCAAGTATTGTATTTGTTGTCCACCAAGTATCCTATTTTTTGCTGTGATATATCTTATTTACTTGTAAATTTTTGGAATTCTGTCACTCTAGTAGACCCTACTACAATACATATAGGGTTTTACATGCAAGTTGCTATTGTATTGCTAGATAAGTAACTGGTGTCCTTTTATCTTTGATACTGTTGAGGATTTTTACCACCCAGGTGTATTCTTAGGTAATGCAAAATAACACTTTAGTGATCTGTCAGATCTGAGAGAGAACCCAATGATACACATGAACAGAGTGCTATCAAAAGGTCTCTAGTTTATTGAACACAGATTCAGAGTACTTATACAGTTTCAAAGACAAAATTGGTAGGGGCATAGGAGTGACTTCCCTTATCAGTATAAGTAATATCATACGTCATCTATTTAGCAAGCATCTGCTTCTATCTTGAAAATGCATATTTCTCAATAACACATATTAGGCCTCGTACACACGAGTGGACAGATTTGTTCAAATCTGTCCGTCCGACAGATTTGAACAAATCTGTCTGCTGGGATTTTGGTTTGCTCGCGTGTACACACGAGCAAACCAAAATCCCCGCCAGCAGACGGCGCGCTGACGTGTCGGTGACGTGGCGGTGACGTTGACGCCGCCACGTCACCGCACCAGGAAGTAAAACACTTCCGCGCATGCGCCGAATCCATTCGGCGGCGGTGCGGCGGCGGTGCGGGACGACATGTCTGCTGGTAAGTGTACTAACCAGCAGACATGTCGGGCGGACAGATTCCCACCCGATAGATTTCAAAGCATGCTTTGAAATCTGTCAGGTGGACAAATCTGTCTGCTCGGCCGTACACACGATCGAATCTGTCTGCTGAAACGGTCCAGCGGACCGTTTCCAGCGGACAGATTTGATCGTGTGTACGAGGCCTTACAGTTAGGAAAGTAAATGTATTCAGGCTTTGGCTAAAACCACAAGAATGCACAGCTCCATGTATGTGAAACAGATGTTTACCACAGATAAAGGTATGCCACAATCTATAATCTATGTAGGTGAGTTGCCTACAAATAAAGATGTACAGTGCCTGCCACCGAGAATGTGTTTTAGCACGACAGCATCGCGCTGATTCTCGGCGACAGGCTGCCGACATCTCGCACTCACTGGAATAGTAAAAGCACATTCCAGCGAGCGCGTCATAGAAGCGATGGGGATCCGACGTGGATTCCCGCCAATTCTACACGTGGGCGGCGTTTGTTATGAATCCTGAAGGGGAAGTCCCCTCAGGAGCATACCGGGCCCTTAGGTCTGTTATGGGTTGTAAGGAGACCCCCCCTACGCCGAACAAAAACTGCGTGGGGGTCCCCCCACAATCCATACCAGACCCGTATCCAAAGCACGCCAGCCGGCCGGTCAGGAGGGGAGAGGGGGCAAGCGAGCGCCCCCCCCCTCCTGAGCCGTACCGGGCAGCATGCCCTCAACATGGGGGGGTCAGGTGTTCTGGGGCAGGGGGGCGCACTGCGGCCCCCCCACCCCAGAGCACCCTGTCCCCATGTTGATGAGGACAGGTCCCCTTCCCGACAACCCTGGCCGTTGCTTGTCGGGGTATGCGGGCGGGAGGCTTCTCGGAATCTGGGAACCCCCTTTAATAAGGGGGCCCCCAGATCCCAGCCCCCCACCCTAAGTGAATGAGTATGGGGTACATCGTGCATCGCGGGAGGAAGCGTCGCATCAACATCTGGAGAAGAGAAGAAGAAGAAGACGATGTGACAGAAGCGGCGGCCAGTCCTGACGAGAAAGAAGGCACCGGAGAGCGCTAAATCAAGAGCGGAGAGCGGGAGAAGACCCCCCGGAGAGCGGGAGAAGACCCCCCCGGAGAGCGGAGAAGACCCCCTCCCCACGAAGATGTCGGAAGAAGCCCGCCGGATGGGGGCACTTTTAATAAAGCGACCACACCCCCCCCCGGCGGCCAACTAATAAAATATTTCAATACCCTGTGTGGTTTATTTGTGTTTAGACTTTTCTTGCAGGTGAGTGGGTAGCGGTACCCCATACTCATTCACTTAGTGTGGGGGGCTGGTATCTGGGGGCACCCTTATTAATGGGGGCTCCCAGATTTCGATAAGCCTCCCACCCGCATACCCCGACAACCAACGGCCAGGGTTGTCGGGAAGGGGCCCTGTCCTCATCAACATGGGGACAGGGTGCTCTGGGGTGGAGGGGCCGCAGTGCGCCCCCCTGCCCCACTCCCCTCCTGACCGGCCGGCTGGCATGCTTTGGATACGGGTCTGGTATGGATTGTGGGGGGACCCCCACGCCGTTTTTTCAGTGTAGGGGGGTCTCCTTACAACCCATAACAGACCTAAGGGCCCGGTATGCTCCTGAGGGGGGAACCCATGCCGGATTTTTATTTAAAACCCGCGGGGACTTCCCCTTCAGGATTCATAACAAATGCTGCCCACGTGTAGAATTGGCGGGAATCCACGTCGGATCCCTGTCGCTTCTATGACAGCTTTGTCTCCATCGCTGCAAGCAAGCTCGGCGCTGGCTCCCGCGATGGGGCTCGCAGGTGGTCAATCTCGCCGAGAAAGAGAGCGAGATTGACAATATCGCAGTCACCTACTGTATGTCTTTACAGAAACAGAAAGATGGCTTAACCACAAACTGTCAAGCTCTTTAGTTCTTATGTGAAGCAAAATATTTATATATATATATATATATATATATATATATATATATATATATATATATATATATATATATATAGTCTGTGTGTGAAATGGGCAAATAATTGTTTTATACAGTCTCTTACAATCCCCTCTTTGAGACATAATTAAATTACATTAAATGGCTTATTTCCCCTTCGTTGTAATATAGGTAGCTTCCTTATTGTAATACACACTGAGGTAAGCTTTATTAGCATAGCTTGGTTTAAATTTTAATAAAAGCATCTTTATCGGTGAAACTAACGTCCTTATTTCCTTCAGCTTGTATATCTCTCTTATGTCTTGTATGTGATTGATTCTGAAGTGACCCACATATGCCTTTTAAGGCTCCCAAGTCCTCTGGATGATATATACAGTTAGTTATGACCCAGCTGGGTAGGAACATAATCAGAGTGATAAGGAACAGAAGGCAGAACGCTTTCCCATAAGTCTTTGGTGAAATAAGCAAGGTCATCTTTTTCCAGAGACTTGACCACCTTCTTCACTCAGTATTTAAGGATTTTCTCTACTTTCTTTTCTTTATCGTACATCACGGGACACAGAGCGCATAGTCATTACATATGGGTTATATGGGTACCTTCAGGTGTGGACACTGGTGTAATCAACTTCACAGGAAGTTCCTCCCTATATAACCCCCTCCCACTGAGAGTGCTTCAGTTTTTTCGCCAGTGTCTTAGGTGTTGGTCACGTCTAGCTGTCCCTCGGAGGTCTCGGGACCCAGGATAGCTAGCCGGATCCGTCCGAAGTGCTTCAAAGCCAAGGTGTACGGTACCCGGGCCCTGCCTGCGTGGGGTGTTGCCTATAATGCCTCTCCTTGGAGGGCTGGATTCTGGGCTCCAGTGCCTTGGTCTCTCCCAGGACTAAACGCTACTGATGCCAGGATGCTATATAGGTCCAGGGGTGTGGGTTCCTTAACACAGGACCCCGGTCCCTGAAGGTCCGAGACAATACCCACGGAGATGGGGGAAGATTGGGCCTCTTGCAGTTTGCAATACCCTGCGGCGTATAGCAGGTAAGAGGGAACCTGCGGGACTTGGTTCGACAGTAGGTATCCCCCTGGGGGTTCTGGGTTGGCTAATGGTATGCTTGTGCATCAGCCACTATCTCCACTATGTCTGTGTGGGCAGGATGGGATACTAATGTTTACCCAGATAACATGTAGATATATGTATACTTGTGTAAGATATATATTTGCTACTCACCCCAGGTCTGCCTGTTAGCATTGATACTGCAACCCCACATGTTTTAAAGAGGAAATTGCTGGTGAAAACTCCTGTTTCTTAGGAAGCCCATGGGGACAGCTTCCTCTCTCTGTGCACTACAATAAGATTAGTGCTTACCTGGTGTCTGTTGGTGCTGCATGGCGCTGGTCCATGTTTTTCCTCTGCTCTGCTTCCTCCATGTTGTTTTCAGCGTGGGGGGGTGCTCGCGCGTGTGCACGCCGCCTTTTATAGCGTCGGCGTGCGTTGGGGGGGCGGGCCAGCAGCGTCAGGGTCTGTTTTAAAAGTAAAACTTTTTCTCTGGCTGGTCTTTCCCTCCTGGAGGCAGAGGAAGAAGGACACAGAGCGCGCAGCTGGGTCTTTTGGCCACAGTGACACCCAGTGGCGGTTTGTGGATCTTCAGGTCTAGGACTTAGTTCCACTATTGACCAGAAAAAAAAAAAAAAAAAAAGAGTTTTTTTGCTTAAAGGGACTCAGCCTTAGATCCAGCAGTATCTGAGTCAACCTTGGACTCCGGCTAACGGGCATTGGTGTTGCAATACTCACAGGTTTTCCTCAGTATTGCCACCTCCCAGGCGGGTAAAAAAAAAAAAAATATATATACAACATTTTTTCATTTTTCCTCAGCCTGTTCTCATATTAATTACTCCTAGCTACAACAGTCAGGTGTTGGCTAGAGGGGTGACTCAAGGTTGTGCAATGGCTCCAAAGGCATCAGGACTAGCCAAGGCTGCAAAAGGTGCCAAGAAACAAAAGGGGTCTCCATCGGGGTCAGAGGATTTAGGCCAGGCTTCAACGGCCCCACCCTCACCAGTTAGACCACCGAGTAGCATAGTACAAGAGCCATTGGGGAGGCTGGGGACAGAGGCGGCCCCCGATCCACCCATTCCCGTTTACGTAACGGAAGAAATGCTAGCGACCACCCTGGGTGGGCTAGAGAAAAGGTTAACTGCTTTGTTTGCCCGCCCTTTGCCAAGCAGCAAACGGGCTAGATCCCCCTCACCTAGTTTGGTGTTTTTAGATGCGGAGGTCTCCTCTTCGGAGGAACGGGACCCACAAGGGGATCAAGCAGACCCAAGTCCCAAAGGTTCAGACATGGAGGGTTCCACTGTAGATGAATATTTTTCGGCCTCTCAAGCGGAGAGCCTGTGGATCCAGTCTTTGACCGATATAGTTCGCACTGCTTTTAAACTTCCAGGGCCAGAACTAGTAGCCCCTGTGGTATCCTCATTGGGTTCTTTAAAAGCTCCATTAACTTGTGTGTCTTTTCCGATTCACCCCCTTCTGCGGAGCGTGATTTACCAGGATTGGGCTCGACCTGATAGGATCTTTATCCCTCCTAAGAGGTTCTCTATTCTCTATCCTATGGAAGAGGAATTTTTAAAGAAATGGGCACTCCCCACAGTGGACGCGGCCATTTCCTGCGTGAATAAATCCCTGACCTGTCCGGTTGAAAATGTCCAGATGTTCAAGGATCCGGTCGACAAAAAAATAGAGACCCTACTGAAGGCTTCTTTCACCACAGTAGGTGCCATGGTTCAGCCAGTGGTGGCAGCCATTGGCGTTTGTCAGGCCTTAAAGGATCAGGCAAAACAGATATTAAAGGACATGCCGGCTCAGCAAACTCGTGAATTAGCAGATTTCCCTAGGGCTCTCTGCTTTGCAGTAGATGCTATTAAGGACTCCATCCAACAGGCATCCCGGTTATCTCTGCTGGTGGTTCACATGCGTCGTCTTTCGTGGCTAAAGAACTGGTCAGCAGAGGCACCCTGCAAAAAGCTTTTAGCAGGGTTTCCCTTTCATGGGGGAAGACTATTCGGTGAAGACCTAGATAAATATATCCAAACCATATCAAGTGGTAAAAGTTCTTCCTTACCGGTCAAGAAAAGACCGCGTGGGCCCGCGTTTAAACGACAGGCCTTTGCAGGCTCGGCCCCTTCGACTTCCCGTCAGTATCGACGGCCTCCCGGGCTTTCAGCAGTTAATAGCTGCCCACAGGGACAAGCCGCGGCAAACAAGAGGCCCTGGTCTCGCAAGCCGGCTAAACCAGTCATCAAGTCAGATTCATGAAGGGGCGCCCCCACTCTCTTGGGCGGGGGGAAGACTTCAGTTTTTCTCCGAAGTCTGGAAGGCCAGAATTCCCGACTCTTGGGTTCGGTCCGTGGTAGCCACAGGCTACAAACTAGAGTTTCGAGAAATCCCCCCTCCTCATTTTCAGGGGTCAAGTCTTCCAAGCGACCCGTTAAAGAGGGCCTCTCTCGTAAAGGCGTTGGATCGCCTCTTGCTCCAAAGAGTAATTGTAGTACCAACCCAAGAAAGGGGTCTGGGATTCTACTCCAACCTTTTTATTATACCAAAACCCAGTGGCGACGTCAGGCCTATCCTAGACCTCAAACGCCTAAATCGCTTTCTAAAGATTCAGACCTTTCGTATGGATTCCATACGTTCAGTGACAGCCAGCCTGCATCAAGGCGACTTTCTAGCATCTATAGACATAAAGGATGCATATCTGCATGTGCCGATCTACCCAGCACATCACAAGTTTCTTCGTTTTTATGATAGATCAAAGTCATTTCCAGTTCGTAGCCCTCCCTTTCGGGTTGGCAACAGCTCCGCGGGTATTCACAAAGGTGTTAGCCCCGGTGCTAGCCGTCCTAAGGACAGAAGGCATTTTGGTCCTGGCATAACTGGACCATCTCCTGGTTATCGACAGATCAGCTTCCAACCTCAATCATGCAGTAGTCCGCACAGTTCGGCATCTACAAGAATTCGGGTGGGTTGTGAACCAAGGAAAATCGAGGTTGCAACCCACAAGACAGTTGGAATATCTAGGCCTTCGGTTAGATACAGAATGCCAGAGGATATTTTTACCTCAAGAAAAGATCAGGTCATTGACTCAAACAATTCAAATAGTCCTAGGCAAAAAGAGGCCGACTATTCGCCTATGCATGCGACTGCTGGGAAAGATGGTACCCGCCTTCGAAGCAGTGCCCTATGCCCAGATCCATACCAGAGTTCTCCAGGCAGCTATTCTCTCTGCTTGGAACAGGTCCATACAGGCATTAGACCGTCCATTAGGTCTTTCCCCAGGAGTCAGGCGCAGCCTGTACTGGTGGCTGGTCCCTCAAAAATTGTCAAAAGGGAAGACCTTTTGCCCCATCACGTGGAAAATAGTAACCACAGATGCCAGCCTAACAGGTTGGGGGGCAATCTTAGGGAAACGGACCCAGCAGGGACAGTGGTCAGAGGCAGAAAATCTGCTTCCCATCAATGTCCTAGAGATCAGAGCTGCTCGGTTGGCCCTGGTCGCCTGGACTCTCCCCCTGCAGGGTCTGCCAGTAAGGATACAGTCCGACAATGCCACGGCGGTGGCATACATAAACCACCAGGGGGGCACAAGGAGCCTAGCGGCTCAAAGGGAAGTAAACCTGATTTTCTCATGGGCCGAAGCCCATGTACCCTGCATCTCAGCAGTGTTCATCCCAGGGATAGACAATTCTCAAGCAGATTTTTTGAGTCGTCAACAGTTACTCCCGGGAGAGTGGTCTCTTCACCCCACAGGTATTCCAAGAGATTTGCCAAAGATTCGGAGTTCCCGATGTGGACATCATGGCAACAAGATTCAACAAGAAATTGGGCAAATTCGTATCCCGAGCCAGGGACCCCTCGGCCTACGGGACCGATGCGTTGGTTTGCCCCTGGCACCAGTTTTCTCTCCTGTATGCGTTCTCTCCACTACAGATGATTCCCCGCCTTCTACGAAGGATCAGGGTGGAGCGCAGGCCGGTGATCCTGGTGGCCCCAGCCTGGCCCAGAAGGGCTTGGTACGCACTCATCGTGAGGATGTCAGTAGGGGCACCGTGGCCACTCCCCCTGCGCCCAGATCTGCTGTCTCAGGGCCCGATCTACCACCCTGCTTCACAGCAGCTAAATTTGACGGCTTGGCGGCTGAATCCCTAATTCTTAAGGGCAGAGGCCTCACAGCCCAAGTCATATCTACGTTAATTCAGGCTAGAAAGCCAGTCTCTAGAAATATCTATTACAGAGTCTAGAGGACCTATGTGGAGTGGTGCGAGTCTCAAGGAGGGCATCCTCGCAAGTTTTTTATTGACAGGATCTTGCGATTCCTCCAGGTTGGCGTTGACAAGGGGTTGGCTCTTGGTACTCTAAAGGGGCAGGTGTCTGCCTTATCGATATGGTTTCAAAGGCCTTTGGCCACGCATTCGCTTGTGAAAACCTTCTTGCAGGGGGTCTTGCATGTGAATCCCCCTATTAGAGCTCCCCTCTGCCCCTGGAATTTAAATCTGGTCTTGTCAGCTTTACAAAAGCAACCTCTGACAGAAATCCCTCTTGTGCTGCTAACCCGAAAGTTGGTTTTCTTGGTGGCTATGGCTTCGGCCAGAAGGGTCTCCGAGCTGGCAGCCTTGTCTTGCAGGGAACCGTACCTGAGTCTGCATAAGGACAGAGTGGTTCTGCGGCCTCAACCTTCTTTCCTTCCTAAGGTCATATCCAGTTTTCACTTGAATCAGGACCTAGTCCGACCATCCTTCTTTCCTACTCCCCAGTCCAGAGAGGAAAGACTGCTTCATACTTTGGACATGGTCCGAGCCATGAGGGTTTATCTCAAGGCTACAGAGAAGATTCGGAAAACAGATGTGCTTTTCGTTCTTCCGGATGGCCCCAAGAAGGGTCAGCCGGCGGCCAAGTCTTCCTTGGCTAGGTGGATTAAGCAGCTGATTTGTCAGGCCTATGGTCTGAAGCGCGTTCCACCTCCCTTATCAGTTAAAGCCCATTCTACGAAGGCCATGAGTGCCTCTTGGGCGGCACACCATCAGATCTCTATGGCACAGGTTTGCAAAGCGGCAACCTGGTCTTCCGTACATACGTTTACTAAATTTTATAAGTTGGACGTCGCAAAGGCTACGGACGCAGCATTTGGGCAGGCGGTCCTACGGGCAGCAGTATAGAATCCTCTGGCCCGGTTCACGCCCCCTTTTTTCTGTTGGTGGAGCTATTTTACCTCCTGATAATGTTTTTTGTTTGGCTATTTTTGGCCTTACGGTCTCCCTCCCTTCATGGAGCATTGCTTTGGGACATCCCATATGTAATGACTATGCGCTCTGTGTCCCGTGATGTACGATAAAGAAAAAGGGATTTTTAATAACAGCTTACCTGTAAAATCCTTTTCTTGAAGTACATCACGGGACACAGAGCTCCCACCCCTCTTTTGGGGAACATTGTGTAACCTCGGAGAAATTGCTTGCTACAAAACTGAAGCACTCTCAGTGGGAGGGGGTTATATAGGGAGGAACTTCCTGTGAAGTTGATTACACCAGTGTCCACACCTGAAGGTACCCATATAACCCATATGTAATGACTATGCGCTCTGTGTCCCGTGATGTACTTCAAGAAAAGGATTTTACAGGTAAGCTGTTATTAAAAATCCCTTTTTCCTCTTGTGTCTTTATCTTTGTCTTTGCCTTGCTTCTTATGGTCCTGGCATAATTGACTGGCATGGAACCAGGACTGTTGTCCTTCCACAAGGATTGCTGTCCTGGCTACTGTGATCACAATAGTTGGGGGTCCAAAAGGATATTCCTGCTTTTTCGTTCGGTTCAGCTGCTGGACCACCACAAGGTCACCGACCTTAAAGGGGTGTGTTGGTTCCTGTGAAGAAAGAGAAGTGTGAGCGACATTCTTTCAACTTTGTCAAACGTTTCAATTAATATTCTTACATATTCTTCCTGAATAAGATCAAGATCCCCGCTTTCTAACATTTAAAGGTTGTCAGGCTTAGGGAGTGGGAAATGGTCTGCCCATAAGAATTTCAAAGGGAGAATAACCTGTCTTACATAGGAAACATAGGTACATAGGAAAAAGGGGTGCTGTAGGACCGGGTTGTTTGATCTTCGCTTCTTGGAGAATGCTTCAGGTCGCATTCCTCTTTGGTCATACAATTTTTGGCTTACTGTTCCCTTGGAACCAATAAGGTGCATATTTTAACCAATTTTCACCACCCTTTCTCATGTATTCCATGTCCCGCTGTGGGTATCCCTGACCGAGAAAAGCTTTATTGTCCCCGAGACATAAACCTTTTACAATATCCATGTGAAACTGATCAATTGCTCCATCTCTGGGGAAAGGTTCTCTACTAACCAAAACTTCTGTCCACCCCGCTAAATTTTGAACCCAAGGATTTTTAAATTCATAATCAGTACCACAAACCCTGGCTGCATAATCTGTACAATTTTCCTCAGGATTAGGATATGAGGGAGATTTTTTTATTATGTTCTTGTCCCATATTAACCACTTAAGACCCAGACCAAAATGCTGCTAAAGGACCTTGCCACTTTTTGCGATTCGGCACTGCGTCGCTTTAACTGACAATTGCGCGGTCGTGTGATGTGGCTCCCAAACAAAATTGGTGTCCTTTTTTCCCCACAAATAGAGATTTTTTTTGGTGGTATTTGATCACAAAAATAGAGCGCCAATTTTGAAAAAAATTCAATATTTTTTTACTTTTTGCTAAAATAAATATCCCCCAAAAATATCTAAAAACAATTTTTTTTCCTCAGTTTAGGCCGATGCGCATTCTTCTACCTATTTTTGGTATAAAAAAAACGCAATAAGCGTTTATCGGTTGGTTTGTGCAAAATTTATAGCGTTTACAAAATAGGGGATAGTTTTATTGCATTTTTATTAATTATTTTTTTTACGACTAATGGCGGCGATCAGCAATTTTTTTCATGACTGCGACATAATGGCGGACACTTCGGACAATTTTGACACATTTTTGGGACAATTGTCATTTTCACAGCAAAAAATGCATTTAAATTGCATTGTTTATTGTGAAAATGACATTTGCAGTTTGGGAGTTAACCACAAGGGGGCGCTGTAGGTGTTATGTGTTCCCTAATGTGTGTTTACAACTGTAGTGGAGTGTGGCTGTAGGTGTGACATCATTGATTGCGATTCCCTGTATAAGGGATCATGCGATCGATGACACCGCACTCCAGCGGCGATCGGATCCGCGAGTCCCGCGGTCCCGGACGGGGTCACGGGAGCTCGCCGCGGAAGCGCGCCCGTGGCCCAAGGCTGGGTACTAGTACAGGACGTACCTGTACGTACATGTGCCCAGCCGTGCCATTCTGCCGACGTATATGTGCAGGAGGTGGTCCTTAAGTGGTTAAAACAGTGACAGTGAGAATATGTCTGTCTTGCCTTACAGACCTCCTTCTCCCATACAATCAAGTTATCTTATACCTCTAATATTTCTTATACTATATGGAAAAGAAAGAAAAGCAAAAGTAGGTTGGGTCACTAAAGTATAATCCTCATTAACTATTTCAGCTCCTTCCCAAAAGGACTGTACAGTACTAGGGATGAGCCGAACACCCCCGTGTTCGGTTCGCACCAGAACCGTCAAACAAACCGACCGTTCCTGCGAACATTTAGAACCCCATTGAAGTCTATGGGACTCGAACGTTCAAATTCAAAAAACGCTCATTTTAAAGACCAATAGTTATTGTTGGAAAACGTCTTTAACCACTTAAAGCGGATGGTTCAGCAAAAAAACAATATTAAAAGCCAGCAGCAACAAATACTGCAGCTGCTGACTTTTAATATTAGGACACTTACCTGTCCTGGAGTCCAGCGGCGTCCGCAGCAGAGGACGAGCGATCGCTCGTCACCCTGCTGCTCCCCCCTCCATCCATGGTGAGGGAACCAGGAAGTGAAGCGCTGCGGCTTCACTGCCCGGTTCCCTACGGCGCATGCGCGAGTCGCGCTGTGCCCGGCGATTGGCTCCCGCTGTGTGCTGGGAGCTGAGAGTTCCCAGCACACAACGGGGGGGCGACGGGATGTCGCCAAAAAACCCGTCTTTTGCCCGAGACTGCGGGCCGGAAGTGGTTGCAGATACCTGTCTTCAGACAGGTATCTGCACCCCCCTCCCCCCTGAAAGGTGTCAATTGTGACAGCGGAGGGGGGGAGGGTTCCGATCAGCGGATCTTCACTTTAGGGTGGAGATCCGCTTTAAGACCCGGACCAAAATGCAGGTAAATGACCTTGCCCCTTTTTGCGATTCGGCACTGCGTCGCTTTAACTGACAATTGTGCGGTTGTGCGACGTGGCTCCCAAACAAAATTTGCGTCCTTTTCTTCCCACAAATAGAGCTTTCTTTGGGTGGTATTTGATCGCCTCTGCGCTATATACAAAAATAGAGTGACATTTGTGAAAAAAAATCAATATTTTTTACTTTTTGTTATAAGAAAAATCAAATAAACTAAATTTTAGTCAATCATTTAGGCCAAAATGTATTTAGCCATATGTCTTTAGTAAAAAAAAATCGCAATAAAAAAAAAATTAGCTACCTAGCGGGAACAGCGACACTAATACAGCGATCAGAAAAATGATCGCTTAGTGACGCTGGCAATAGGGAGTGAAAGGGTTAACTAGGGTGGTGATCAAGGGGTTAAAACTTTATTAGGGCGGTACGGGGGCTACCCTGAACCTAACACTAACTGACTGTCACACTGACACTAAATACAGTAATCATACATGTATGATTACTGCATTCAGTGACACTGTGACAGGGGGGAGGCGATCGCAAGGGGTTAATGTGACTATGTGTAGTGTGTGTCAGTGTAGTGTTAGTGCAGACTTACTGTGTGATGTGATCTCTCCTCAGCGGTGGTTGAAAAAAACGCAGAGGGAGAGATCACATTGCTTCCTCCTTCCTGTGTTTACACAGGAGGAGGAAGTGACAGAGCGGGGGGGCGCGCGGATTGGCTGAGAACGATCCGGAGGGGCGGACAAAAACGAATAGCCGCCCACTCATCCCGGATCGCTCGGCTAGCTACAGGGACCGCCGTATGTACGGGGGGGGGGGGGGGGGTCCCGAACCCCCTCAAGGCACCAACGTATATATACGTTGATGTGCCTGTCGGTGCCATTCTGCCGACGTAAATGTAAATGCGGCGGTCCTTAACCAGTTAAGAACCCGGGTCTTGCCCCAGCGAACATGTATCAATGGAAAAAAGTTTAAAAAACTGTTGTTTTTTCAGGAGTAGACCAATTTTCAGCTTTCGGTGCTCTCACAATTTGAATGACAATTACTCAGTCATACAACATTGTACGCATTTGAAATTTTTGTCCTTTTTTTCCACACAAATAGAACTTTCTTTTGGTGGTATTTGATCACCTTTTTATTTTTTTGCGCTATAAAAGAAAAACGACTGAAAATTCTGTAAAATAATAAAAAAATAATATTTTTTCTGTCATATTAGCAGGTTATTTCTCACACACAGCATATGCATACCACAAATTACACCCCAAAACACATTCTGCTATTCCTCCTGAGTATGGCAATACCACATGTGTGAGACTTTTACACAGCGTGGCCACATACAGAGGCCCAACATGCAGGGAACGCCATCAGGCGTTCTGGAACACCCAGACCAATTCTGACATTTCTCTCCTACATGGAAAAATATTAATTTATTTGCTAGAAAATTACATAGAACCCCAAAACATTATATATGCTTGTTTAGCAAAGACCCTAGAGAATACAATGGCGGCCGTTACAACTTTTTATCTCGCATGGTATTTTCGCAGAAATTTTTGGAACGCGTGTTTTGTGCTTAAAAAAAAAAGAACAGTAACGTTAGCCCAATTTTTTTTCATAATGTGAAAGATGAAGTTACGCCGAGTAAATGGATACCTAACATGTCACACTTCAAAATTGCGCACAGTCATGTAATGGCGCCAAACTTCTCTACTTAAAAATCCCCATAGGTGACGTTTTAATTACTTTTATTGGTTACATGTTTTTAGTTACGGAGGAGGTCTATGGCCAAAATGATTGCTCGCGCTCTAACGTTCGCAGAGATACCTCACATGTGTAGCTTGAACACCGTTTTAATATGTGGGCGGGACTTAAGTATGCGTTCACTTCTGCATGCGAGCACACGGGGACAGGGGTGCTTTAAAAAAATGGGTATTGCAGGGTATTGGGGTATTGCAGAGTATCGCGCATGGTATTGGGGTATTGCAGAGTATTGGGGTATTGCAGAGTATTGGGGTATTGCAGAGTATTGGGGTATTGCAGAGTATTGGGGTATTGCAGAGTATTGGGGTATTGCGCAGGGTATTGCGCAGGGTATTGCGCAGGGTATTGCGCAGGGTATTGCAGAGTATTGCGCAGGGTATTGGGGTATTGCAGAGTATCGCGCAGGGTATTGCGCGGGGTATTGCAGAGTATTGCGCGGTGTATTGCAGAGTATTGCGCAGGGTATTGCGCAGGGAATTGGGGTATTGCAGAGTATTGCGCAGGGAATTGGGGTATTGCAGAGTATTGCGCAGGGAATTGGGGTATTGCAGAGTATTGCGTAAGGTATTGGGGTATTGCAGAGTATTGCGCAGGGTATTGGGGTATTGCAGAGTATTGCGCAGGGTATTGGGGTATTGCCCAGGGTATTGGGGTATTGCAGAGTATTGCGCAGGGTATTGGGGTATTGCGCAGGGTATTGGGGTATTGCGCAGGGTATTGCAGAATATTGCGCAGGGTATTGGGGTATTGCGCAGGGTATTGGGGTATTGCAGAATATTGCGCAGGGTACTGGGGTATTGCAGAATATTGCGCAGGGTACTGGGGTATTGCGCAGGGTATTGGGGTATTGCAGAATATTGTGCAGGGTACTGGGGTATTGCGCAGGGTATTGGGGTATTGCAGAATATTGTGCAGAGTACTGGGGTATTGCACAGTATGGGGCAGGGATGGCTGAGCTGGGATGGATAGATCTGTGACTGCATTTGTCACAGATCCAGCCACAGCGCTGCTGTCATCAAATGACGCCGGTTTGTTTACAAGTGATCGCGCCGTCACTGCTCCAGGAGCAGTGATTTTATTGATGCTTAAATAAAAAACAAAGAAAAATTCCTTTAAATATTGTACCTGCTGAGGGCCAGATTCTCAGAGGCGCTACGCCTGCGTAAATGTATATGCGCGGCGTAATAGTAAATGTTCGCCTGCGTATCGATACGCGGTAAACACAGAACCACATACGCGCGAAAAAAAATTCCGTCTGTGCGGCGAAAATGCATTAAGCTAGCGCGGCGTAGGCGCATAGTTACGCATGAAAAATATTCAGTTCCCATTGAATTAGCATGCAAATATGCAAATGAGGGAGATGCGCGTATTCCCGAAACTACGCGCATCCGGCGTTGGCTACTCGTGGTGCGCGTAACTCGAAAGCCTTGAGTAAACATACTCCTCATAAAAGCACGGGTAACTTTGCTCAAGGCCGTGTGCAAGTCAGCTGGAGAGCAACTACAGCAGCACCGTAACGGACTAGCTGAGCAATCACACTTACTGGACAACACATTCGTATGCCAATGATGCCAGGGCCAGCCATGGTCTTATCACTACTAAGGTATGCAGAGGAAGAGGCACATAGAAGGAGGAGTAGGAGGAGGGGGGCACGTGAGAGGATCTACCGAGCGCGCATGAGGCTCTTTGGCATGGGTGATGAGGAGGTGTATCGCATCTTCAGATTCAGCCCTGCTGCCATCCTGGAAATAACCACAGCCCTGCAGGATGACATCACCAGCCAGACATACCGCTCACGTGCACTGCAGCCACTGGTGAAGGTACTGGCAACACTGCATTTCCTGGCCAGTGGATCATTCCAGCGTACAAGTGGAGTGGTGGCTGGGATGTCACAAACCAGCATAAGCAGATGTCTGCACCAGGTTGTCCCCGCAATCCTCAGACGCATGTCCAACCAGTTCATCAGACCCACCACTGTGCACCTGCGGCAGAAGGCAATGACAGATTTCTACAGAATTGACGGATTCCCACGCACCATCGGGGCCATTGATTGCACACATGTGGCACTCCAGCCCCCCAGTGCCACAGAGCACATATACCGCAATCGGAAGCATTGGCATTCCATCAACGTACAGGTGATAGCCGATGCCAAATACCTCATATGGCACGTCCGTGCCAAAGACCCCGGGTCCAGCCATGACAGCTACATCTACCGTCAAAGCAACATCCCAGAAGATTTTGAGCAGGACATGTATGGGGACAGCTGGCTGGTTGGTGAGTGACATGGGTGGCAGCCATGACTATCCCCTCCCATGATGCACAACAGAAGTGGCACATGCATGACTACCATCCTGTCTTTTCCCTTACAGGTGACTCTGCATATACACTGGGACCCCATCTCATGACTCCTTTCCGGAACCCCCAAACCAGAGGAGAGAGAAGATACAATGAAGCACACATCAAAACCCGTGGAGTGGTGGAGCGCACATTTGGCCTCCTGAAGTCCCGTTTCCGATGCCTGGATAAGTCTGGGGGGGCCCTATTGTATTCCCCCAACTTTGTGGGTCAGATCATTGGTGCATGTTGTATTCTGCACAACTTTGCCATGCGAAAGGGCCTGCACATTGCCCTACGTGATGACCTGACCCCCCAACCACACAGCCCCCCCCGCCAGAGGAGACCCCGTCAGCTGATGGAAGAGCAGTCAGGAGGGTCCTCATGTTACGAATCTTTGACCGTTAAACACACACATACAGCATGCCACACAGACAATGCACGCGTGTACACCACTGATGTCCCTAGATCACACACACCACATGCACATCGCATTGGATTAGCCCAAGTCCAGCATGTAGGAGTTGGGAGCAGCAACGCCACGTCAAGGCCCCAATGATGTTGCTGTCCATTCACACACCTTTCACACATCATTCATACAGCCGTGGGGTTAACTTCACCACCACGGCCGAGGGTGACACCCCTTACTGTCAGGAGTGCCACCCTCTCACATTCACACACCATTCACACTGCAACGTGTGCAGTATTAAAAAATAAATAAAAAAAGCTCTTATCCAGAGCACAAAAATAAATAAAAAAAGCTCTTATCCAGAGCACAAAAATAAATAAAAAAAGCTCTTATCCAGAGCATAACAAATAACAAAAAAACTCTTATCCAGAGCATAACAAATAACAAAAAAAGCTCTTATCCAGAGCATAATAATAAAGAAAAATAAAATTAATGGGCCTGGCGGGGGCTCCGCCTGGTGCCACGGGTCCTGCCCCTCACTTGCCTGGGGGCAGCCACAGATGGGGGGGGGCAGCAGGTTGAGGAGGAGCATCCCCACGTCCCTCCCTGGCTGCCTGCATGCCCTCCAGGGCAACCGCTATGCGGGTCTGCACAGCAGTCTGCGCCTCGACAGCAAGGCGCAGGGCACGAACCTCCCCCACAAGTTCCGAGGTGTTTTCCTGCAGCTCCCCCAAGCTGGTCAGCGTTGCTGCGCTGTTAACAGCAACATCCTGGATGGCATCAGTAATATTGTCCGAGGATGCCAGGCTGTCGGCCAGGCGCCTCATCTCCTCCACGACCTCGGCCAGGTGCTGATTCTGCTGGTCCTGCTGTCTGACCAGCTCTTCCGGCAGGACCTTATGAACACCCCTGGTCTTGCACGTCGCCTTGCGGGGAGTGGCAGGGGTCCGGGCATAAGGGGAGGATGTTGAGGGGCCGGAGATGAGGGGGGGGAAAGAGAGGGACTGGAGAGGTTGGAGGGGGACGCTACAGGTAGAGGAATAGCCTGGGCTGGTCCGGCCAACCCACCATCCTCCTCCACAACAACATAGAGGGCCTGGTCATGGACTACCACACCCTCCTCAACCACCTCCTCCGTTGAGGTGTGCCCACTTCCCTCCAAGTCCTGTTCCAGGGGGGCAGCCAGAGGGACTGAATCTTCAGGGGATGGATCCTGATGGGCCCTGGCATCAACAGATGGCCCCGCTCCCTCCTGCACATCTGTGGATGACACAAAAGATGCCCATGTTGGTGGAGCCACACACTTGGCACATGTTCCCTTCCACCCCCATACATGTACACAACAGATAGAATATAAAACACACTTACCTGTCCTCACGGCTGGCTTCTGGGACTCATAGCCCCCAACTCCCTCTACCTGCTCCGTCTGTAGGCAGCGGGCAACCACCTTCTCCTCCTCAGTCAGGCGGACAGGGCAGGGTGGGCCCCCTCCAGTGCCCTTGGCATGCCGAGCTATGGCAGCCAGCTTGCCCTTCACATGACGCCGCAGGTCATTCATTTTCTTCTGAATGTCCTGCGGTGTCCGGACCTCATGAGAGAGGGCATTGACCTGGCACGCGACCCTCATTAAAATCTGATCCCTCCGGGACTTGCTGGTCCGGGCACTGTCAGCACCATGGAGCCGCGAATCAAACTTCTCCATGGCCCTGACGACAAGGGCCCTCTCCTCTGGGGAGAAATTCTTCTTCCTCCTCTCCTTAACCACGGTTGTCATCCTGTCCAGCACAAACTTTGGCCGTCACTATCCAAAAAATGGGAGACGTTTGCGCTGCACGGGCGCATGTGTGGGCGCATTATATACCCTGCGCCGGCGCATCGTAGGGAGGCTTTGCGCATGCGCAGAAGGCATCCACGTCACGGCGCGGGTCAACCACGTCATGGCGCGGGTCATCCATGTCACGGCGCATGCTCCGTTCGTCCCGGCCTGCATTTGCATGGGGTCACGCTTCATTATAATGCAACACGCCCACTTCCCTCCTACTTTGGAGTTGCGCCGGATTACGCCCATGATTTTACGCGATGCAGGCGCATCTTGGAGCGCATTTACTTAGGGAATACGGTACTTGCCACTCCGTGTTACGTCGGCGTAGTGCATCTGAGATGCGCAACGCCTGCATAATTAGGCGCGCATCTACGAGAATCTGGCCCTGAGTGTCTATACCTCTGATAACGTCTTTAAGTAGCACAATCGCCTGCCTGCCAGTAAATTAGGAAGCACTGATCTAGCTGAGCTATACAGTGTGTAAATATATGTACAACTCATAGGGATGTATATATATTCTCTACACACTGTAAATTAAGCTAAACTGACTAGCCTGCCTGCCTGCTCGATCTAGCTATCTAAAAACACAATCTCTCTGTCTCTCTGACTGCTTTCATTAACAAGCCGGAACACACTACACGAGGCCGCCCAGCAGGTGGCCTTATATAGTGTGGGGTGTGTGCTAGAGCCCTGAGCTATAATTGGCCAAAGCCACCCAGGCTTTGGCCAATTATGGCTCTTCGTTTTCTTTATCGTACATCACGGGACACAGAGCGCATAGCCATTACACTTGGGTTATATGGGTACCTTCAGGTGTGGACACTGGTGTAATCAATTTCACAGGAAGTTTCCTCCCTATATAACCCCCTCCCACTGGGAGTGCTTCAGTTTTTTCGCCAGTGTCTTAGGTGTTGGTCACGTCTAGCTGTCCCTCGGAGGTCTCGGGACCCAGGATAGCTAGCCGGATCCGTCCGAAGTGCTTCAAAGCCAAGGTGTACGGTACCCGGGCCCTGCTGGAGTGGGGTTTTGCCTATAATGCCTCTCCTTGGAGGGCTGGATTCTGGGCTCCAGTGCCTTAGTCTCTTCCAAGAACTAAACGCTACTGATGCCAGGATGCTATATAGGTCCAGGGGTGTGGGTTCCTTAACACAGGACCCCGGTCCCTGAAGGTCCAAGACAATACCCACGGAGATGGGGGAAGATTGGGCCTCTTGCATTTTGCAATACCCTGCGGCGTGGAGCAGGTAAGAGGGAACCTGCGGGACTTGGTTCGACAGTAGGTATCCCCCTGGGGGTTCTGGGTTGGCTAATAGTATGCTTGTGCATCAGCCACTATCTCCACTATGTCTTTTGAGGCAGGATGGGATGTACTAATGTTTACCCAGATAACATGTAGATATATATATGCTTTTAAAGATATGTATTTTGCTACTCCCCCCAGATTTGCCTGTTAGCATGATACTGCAGCCCCACATGTATAGAGAGGAAGTGCTGACAAAACTCCTGTTTCCTAGGAAGCCTAGGGGGACAGATTCCTCTATGTGTGCACTACAAAGATTAGTGGCTTACCGGGTGTCTGTGTTACTAGCGCTGGTCCAGGCTTCTCCTCTGCTCTCTGCTTCCTCCATGTTGGTTTCAGCGTGGGGGGGGCGGGCCAGCAGCGTCAGGTCTCAGATAAAGCAAAAAAAAAAAAAAAGCATTTCTTGGCTGGTCATTCCCTCCTGAAAGCAGTGGAGAGTGAGGACACAGAGCGCGCAGCTGAGCCATTTCTGGCTAACAGTGACACCCAGTGGTGGTTTGTGGATCTTCAGGTCTGGACTTAGTCCACACTGACCAGAAAAAAAAAAAAAAAAGATTTTTTTCTTAAAGGGACTCAGCCTTAGATCTGGCAGTATCTGAGTCGGTGCAACCTTGGACTCCAGCTAACGGGCATTGGTGTGGCAATACTCACAGGACTCTCCTCGGTATTGCCGCCTTCTCAGGCATATGAAAATTAAAAAAAAAAAATAAATAATTTTTTTTTACCATAGCCTGTCCTTATTAATGTTTCACTTCTAGCTACAACAGTTGGGTGTTGGCTGTAGGGGTGTCTCAAGGTTGTGCAATGGCTCCCAAGGGATCAGGACCATCTAAGGCTGCAAAAGGTGCCAAAAAAGTAAAGGGGTCTCCAACGGGGTCAGGCTCCAGTGGTCCCACCCTCACCAGATAGACCACCGAACAGCATCATGCAGGAGCCATTGAGGGTGCTAGGGGCAGAGGCGGCCCCCAATCAACCCATTCCCGTTTATGTTACGGAACAAATGCTAGAATCCACCCTGGGTGGGCTAGAGAAAAGGTTAACTGCTTTAATTGCCCACTCTTTGCCGGGTGGCAAACGGGCTAGATCCCCGTCACCTAGAACGGTGTGTTCGGATGCAGAGGTCCTCTCTTCGGAGGAATTGGACCCACAGGGGGATCAAGCGGACCTGAGTCCTGACGGGTCAGACATTGAAGATTCCACTATAGATGAATTTTTTTTCGGCTTCTCAAGCAGAGAGTCTGTGGATCCAGTCTCTGACGGATATGGTTCGCACTGCTTTTAAACTTCCAGTGTCAGAACAATTAGCCCCCGCGGTATCCTCTTTAGGTTCCTTGAAGGCACCATTGAGTGGTGCGTCTTTCCCGGTTCACCCCCTTCTGGAGAGCGTGATTTTTCAGGATTGGGCTCGACCTGATAGGATTTTTATCCCTCCTAAAAGGGTCACCATTCTCTATCCTATGGAAGAAGAATTTGCAAAGAAATGGGCACTCCCTACCGTGGACGCAGCCATTTCCTGCGTAAATAAATTCCTGACCTGTCCGGTGGAAAATGTCCAGGTGTTTAAAGATCCAGTCGACAAAAAATTGGAGACCCTACTGAAGGCTTCTTTTACCACAGTAGGTGCCGTGGTTCAGCCAGCAGTGGCAGCCATTGGCGTTTGTCAGGCTTTAAAGGATCAGACTAAACCGATATTAAGGGACATACCGGCTCAGCAAGCTCGTGAATTGGCTGACCTCCCAAGAGCTCTCTGCTTTGCAGTAGGAGCTATTAAGGACTCCGTTCAACAGGCGTCCCGTTTATCTCTGCTGTTGGTTCATATGCGTCGCCTTTTGTGGCTAAAAAACTGGTCAGCAGAGGCACCCTGCAAAAAGCTTTTAGCAGGATTTCCCTTTCATGGTGGGAGACTATTCGGTGAAAACCTAGATAAATATATCCAGACCATATCAAGTGGTAAAAGTTCTTTCTTGCCTATCAAGAAAAGATCGCGTGGGCCCGCATTTAAGCGACAGGCCTTCACAGGCTCGGCCTCTTCAACTTCCCGTCAGTATCGACGGCCTCCCGGGCGTTCAGCATTTAATAGCCGCCCACAAGGACAAGCCACGACAGGCAAGAGGCCATGGCCTCGCAAGCCGGTTAAACCAGTCCTCAAGTCAGATTCATGAAGGGGCGCCCCCACTCTCTTGGGTGGGGGGAAGGCTTCGGTTTTTCTCCGAAGTGTGGAAGGCCAGAATTCCCGACTCTTGGGTAAGATTTGTGGTAACCACGGACTACAAGCTAGAGTTTCGGGAAGTCCCCCCTCCTCATCTTCAGGGGTCAAGTCTTCCAAGCGACCCATTAAAGAGGGCCTCTCTTGTAAAAGCATTGGATCGTCTCTGGCTCCAAGGAGTAATTGTAGAAGTACCAACCCAGGAATGGAGTCTGGGATTCTACTCCAACCTTTTCATAATACCAAAGCTCAATGGCGACGTCAGGCCTATCTTGGACCTCAAACGCCTAAATCGCTTTCTAAACATTCAGACCTTTCGTATGGAGTCCATACGTTCGGTGGCAGCCAGCCTACATCAAGACGACTTTCTAGCATCTATAGACATAAAATATGCGTATCTGCATGTGCCGATCTACCCGGCACATCACAGGTTTCTTCGTTGTATGATAGATCACCGCCATTACCAGTTCGTAGTCCTCCCTTTCGGGTTGGCAACAGCTCCGCGGGTATTCACAAAGGTGTTAGCCCCGGTGCTAGCCGTCCTAAGGACAGAAGGCATTTTAGTCTTGGCATACTTGGACGATCTTCTGGTTATCGACAGCTCAGCTTCCAACCTCAATCAGGCAGTAGGTCGCACAGTTCAGCATCTAGAGGAATTCGGGTGGATTGTAAACCTAGAAAAATCGGTATTGAAACCCACAAAGCAGTTGGAATATCTAGGCCTTCGGCTAGATACAGACTGCCAGAGGATAAGTTTACCTCAAGCAAAGATCAGATCAATACCTCAAGCAGTTCAAGTGATCTTAGGCAAGAAGAGGCCGACTATTCGCCTATGTATGCGACTGCTGGGGAAGATGGTGGCCGCCTTCGAGGCTGTGCCCTACGCCCAGATCCATACCAGATATCTTCAGGCAGCCATTTTCTCTGCTTGGAACAAATCCATTCAGGCGTTACATCGTCCGTTAGTGCTCTCCCCGAAGGTCCGGCGCAGCCTGTCTTGGTGGCTGGTCTCTCAAAATTTGTCAAAAGGGAAATCCTTTTGCCCCATCACGTGGAAGATAGTATCCACGGAGGCCAGCCTGTTAGGTTGGGGGGCAGTTCTAGAAGAACAGACCCAGCAAGGGCTGTGGTCGGGGGCAGAAAAACTGCTTCCCATCAATATCTTGGAGATCAGAGCTGCTCGACTGGCCCTGATCGCCTGGACTCTCCCCCTTCAGGGTCTGCCAGTAAGGATACAGTCCGACAACGCCACTGCGGTGGCATACATAAACCACCAGGGGGGCACGAAGAGCCCAGCAGCCCAAAGAGAAGTAAACCTGATTTTCTCATGGGCCGAAGCCCATGTACCCTGCATCTCGGCGGTGTTCATCCCAGGGATAGACAATTCTCAAGCAGATTTTTTGAGTCGTCAACAGTTGCTCCCGGGGGAATGGTCTCTTCACCCCCAGGTATTCCAAGAGATTTGCCAAAGATTCGGAGTCCCAGATGTGGACATTATGGCAACGAGATCCAACAAAAAGTTGGACAAATTCATATCCCGAGCCAGGGATCCCTCGGCCTACGGGACCGATGCGTTGGTTTGCCCTTGGCACCAGTTTTCTCTTCTGTATGCGTTCCCTCCACTGCAGATGATTCCCCGCCTTCTACGGAGGATCCGGGTGGAGCGCAGGCCTGTGATCCTGGTGGCCCCAGCCTGGCCCAGGAGGGCTTGGTACGCACTCATCGTGAAGATGTCAGTCGGGGCGCCGGGGCCGCTCCCCCTGCGCCCAGATCTGCTGTCTCAGGGCCCAATCTGCCATCCTGCTTCACAGCAGCTAAATTTGACGGCTTGGCAGCTGAATCCCTAATTCTTAAGGGCAGAGGCGTCTCAGATCAGGTCATATCTACGTTGATTCAGGCTAGGAAACCGGTCTCCAGAAATATTTGTTACAGAGTCTGGAGAACCTATGTGGAGTGCTGCGAGTCTCAAAAATGGCATCCTCGAAAGTTTTTTTATTGACAGGATCTTGCGATTCCTCCAGGTTGGGGTTGACAAAGGGTTGGCTTTTAGTACTCTAAAGGGGCAGGTGTCGGCTTTATCAATATGGTTTCAAAGACCCTTGGCCACCCATTCGCTTATGAAAACCTTCTTGCAGGGGGTCTTGCATGTGAATCCCCCTATTAGAGCTCCCCTCTGCCCCTGGAATTTAAATCTGGTCTTGTCAGCTTTACAAAGGCAGCCGTTTGAACCTCTGACAGAAATCCCTCTTGTGCTACTAACCCGAAAGTTGGTTTTCTTGGTGGCTATGGCTTCGGCCAGAAGGGTTTCCGAGCTGGCAGCCTTGTCATGCAGGGAGCCATACCTTATTCTGCATAAGGACAGAGTGGTTCTGCGGCCTCAACCTTCTTTCCTTCCTAAGGTCATATCCAGTTTTCACTTGAATCAGGATCTAGTCCTACCATCCTTCTTTCCTACTCCCCAGTCCAGAGAGGAAAGACGGCTTCATACTTTGGACGTGGTTCGAGCCATGAGGGTCTATCTCAAGGCTACAGAGAAGATTCGGAAAACAGATGTGCTTTTTGTTCTTCCGGATGGCCCCAAGAAGGGTCAGCCGGCTGCCAAGTCTTCCTTGGCTAGGTGGATTAAGCAGATTTTTCAGGCCTATGGTCTGAAGCGCGTTCCACCTCCCTTATCAGTTAAAGCCCATTCTACGAGGGCCATGAGTGCCTCCTGGGCGGCACACCATCAGATCTCTATGGCACAGGTTTGCAAGGCGGCAACCTGGTCTTCCGTACATACGTTTACTAAATTTTATAAGTTGGACGTTGCAAAGGGTACGGACGCAGCTTTTGGGCAGGCGGTCCTACGGGCAGCAGTATAGTATCCTCTGGCCCGGTTCACGCCCCCTTGTTTTTCTGTTGGTGGAGCCATGTTTTCTCCTGACAATGTTTTTATTTGGCTATTCTTGGCCTTACGGTCTCCCTCCCTTCATAGAGCATTGCTTTAGGACATCCCAAGTGTAATGGCTATGCGCTCTGTGTCCCGTGATGTACGATAAAGAAAAAAGGATTTTTAATAAACAGCTTACCTGTAAAATCCTTTTCTTGAAGTACATCACGGGACACAGAGCTCCCACCCCTCTTTTGGGGAACATTGTGTAACCTCGGGAGAATTGCTTGCTACAAAACTGAAGCACTCCCAGTGGGAGGGGGTTATATAGGAAGGAAACTTCCTGTGAAATTGATTACACCAGTGTCCACACCTGAAGGTACCCATATAACCCAAGTGTAATGGCTATGCGCTCTGTGTCCCGTGATGTACTTTAAGAGAAGGATTTTACAGGTAAGCTGTTTATTAAAAATCCTTTTTTTTGCGCGCTTTGATTGGCCAAGCATGCGGGACATACATCATGCTTGGCCAATCATCAGCGCGCAATGCCGCAGTGAATTATGGGTTGTTTTGCGTCACTCGAATTTGGCGCGAACGACCGCTTTTGTTCGAATTTCGTCGAACGTACGAACAGACAATGTTCGAGTCGAACATACGTTCGTATCGAATGCGAAGCTCATCCCTATACAGTACTGTATTATTAACTAAGATTTCCGGTCTAGGTAGAATGTGTGCCAACTGCCTGGCGGCGTCCTAAATGATCGGATAGATTGGCCATATACAGTTTGTATATTTTTAAGTATTTGCTTTGAGAGCAAATGGCTTTTTACCAATAAATAAGCAGTCTTTACACCATGAGAGGATTGCTCTTCTCCTTTTTCTGATTCTGGATCCCTGCTATCTGAGCCATTGGATCACTGACCCATCTAACCACAAGGAAAGTTTTTCCATCCCAGGCATCAACCAAGTGGTATAATCTGGTCCCTGAATGAACAAAAAGCTAGGCTGACTTTTCTTGTTGTATAACAAGAATGTCAATGCAATCTGGTGGATGCGGATTGTTTTTTTTTTTTATTGTTTTTAATTTATAATTTATAATTTTTTCTTTGTTTTCTTTGTCTGAATTCCTCACTTCCTGATCCTCCTCAGTACGGTGTTCAGTAAGCTGTTCTAAATGACTTTCCACCGCAGGAAGTGAGAAATTCAAACAAAGAAAAAAAATATTTAGAAGGTAAATCGAAGGAAAAGGTAAGTGAACCAACAATGCACAAGCTTAACCACTTGTCCACCGCCCACCGTCATATGACGGCGGGCGGAGGACTCCATTGTTCTGACATCACGTCATATGACGTGATGTCCCTTTAAAGCCGCGGGCGGGCGCGCGCACCCGCCGCTCCGCGGGCATCCCGTGCGAGTGCCCGGCGGCAACGATCGCCGCCGGGCACACGCGATTGCTCTGTAAGTGAGCTGGGACGTGCAGCTCTGTATGTAAACACAGAGCTGCACGTCCCTGTCAGGGAGAGAGGTGACAGATTGTGTTCCTTGTACATAGGGACACAATCGGTCACCTCCCCCAGTCACCCCCCCCTCCCCCTACAGTTAGAACACTCATAGGACACTGTAACGGAACTATGTATTCTGCCTGTACATCTATAATAATCATGCAGTGGTATATTATGAGGTGTGAACATCCTCTGTCTGTAAAGATGTAGATTAGAACTGAATCAGCCTGTCTCTGGAAACCTCTCTTTAGTATGCTAATTCACCTCTCTATTCCCAAAGGTTAATTGATCTATTGTGTGTGTGAAAGACCTGTGTTTATCCTTAAGAGATTGTATATTGTATTCCAAATTAGCAGTATCCGGCCAGTTGTATTGAAATAGCATGTCACTTATGTTCAGAAGAACTGTCAGGCTTTGCGGAGCCGAAATGTTTAGCTACGGAGGGGATTATCTGTGATTGAATTGTATTTGAGAAAGGAATGTGGCTTCTTTAGCCTGGTGACAGTGTGTCTAACTTGAGGCCCCCCTGTGGAGGGAGGGGCGGAGAGTTCCATTGTTCCTTGATTATTCACAAGTTTGTAACTAAGATATAAACCAAGAAATGTACCATTAAAGTTAGTCTACTGACCCTTCAAACGTAGCCTGTCTCGTTTATGGAAGGGAATGCAATGGGATTTATTCTGTGCCTCTTACAACTGGACCTAACTCTCCCTCTGGATCTCGTGGATGGGCTTATACTGGACTTACTTATATAGCAACTTGCCAGGGAAAAGGACGTCGTCAGCGGCTGATACCCTCTCCCTACTTGGGTAGCCGTTACATTGGTTGGCAGCGGTGGGATGGTCCTTTTATCCAAGGAGCAAGTTCTGAATGGAGTCTCAGTATGCCAGGCTGAAAAGAACCACACTAAAAGTTTTATTGGAGAGTCGTGGTAGGAGTGCCAGTAACAGACCACGGAGGGAGATGATAGCGGATCTGCTGGAGCTGGACCAAATGGATGGATCCATGGAAGGAGCGGAGCCTCTAGCACCTGTCAGCGAGGAAGATGTAATTACGGATATTGTACAGCGGAGATTATCCTTGTATCCAGAAACATCCACGGAACTAATAAACCAGCTGTTCCGGGAAGCAAGAGAAGAGATTCAAACCAAGAGGGGACAAGAACTGGAACTGGTAAGAGCTAGACAGCCCATTACACACGCAGCTCCTACTTCCCCACCCGCTGCTACAGGAAAGAAAATACCGTTCACTGCATTTAAAGCTTTTGTAGAAAGTGAGGAGGAAATAGATGGATATTTGGCGGATTTTGAGAGGCAGTGCTCACTACACCAGGTACCACCAGACCAATGGGTCACTATTTTGTCTGGAAAATTGTCGGGCAAAGCCAATGAAGCTTTTCGGGCTCTTGCTCCAGAGGATATTTTACAATATCAGCAAGTGAAAAAGGCGCTGTTAACCCGATATGCCGTAACTCCAGAAACCTACCGCCGCCGCTTCCGGGAATCCAAGAAGAAGGCTGTGGACTCCCACATGGAATGGGCCAACCAGTTACAAAGGGTGGCATCCCATTGGGTCCAAGGGTGCAAGGCCAACACCGGGAAGAAAGTATTGCAGCTATTCCTAATGGAACATTTCTTCCAAGACCTGGCCGCAGACATACAGGACTGGGTACGAGATCGCCGTCCCGCTAACTTAAACGAGGCGGCGCGGCTAGCAGATGAGTACACGGAAACAAGGAAAGTAAGCCAGGGTACTACACGCCTGGCTCATAAGTTAGAACCGTGTACTCCAACCGACACCCCACGCCCAGAGTTTCGCGCTCCAGTCCCACCAGGACCACCACGTCCTCAGGGGCCTAACAACTACCCCCGGGATTCGTCTAGGGTGACGTGCCATCACTGCAGCAACACGGGACATATTGCTCGTTTTTGTCCTTTGAGAGCTACAAATAACAACTGGAGACGCCCAACACCCAACACAGAGGTCACTCCATCACAGCCCTCTGCGGCCCACTGCCTAGAGACTGAGGTGGGCCCTGAGGAATGTCTGGGAATTTTGTATGAGGCAGACCCAATACAAGCGGCCTCTCCAGATAACCGTCAGCATCACCGTCAGGAGGTACGGGTGAATGGACAAGTAGCACAAGGCCTAAGAGATACCGAGGCTACTATCGCTCTGATTCAAAAGCAACCAGGGCACAAAAAGTCAGACTGTTCATTAAATGTACCCAGGCAGTCACAGTCATGGAGACAGCCAGAAAGGGGGAATCCCCACACATCCATGCCTGCGGCCCACGGCGTTGGGGAGGTAGAACATTGGGGTGTTCTGCATGAGGCAGATCCGATACAAGCAGCTAATCAGGACAACAGGCAGCAACACAGGCAGACTGTCTGGGTCAATGGAAAGGCAGCCAACGGGTTACGCGATACGGGGGCCACGATGACACTGCTACAGAAGAAACTCATCCCAGAGAGCCAGCACATCGGAGACACCGTAGCCGTAAGAGTAGCAGGAGGCACCGTCTTCCGGCTACCCGTTGCCCGGGTTCATCTGGATTGGGGGGTTGGTTCGGGACATGTGAAAGTGGGGGTGATGAAGGATTTGCCAGCAGATGTCCTACTGGGGAATGATTTGGCCCCCCTTGTTTCTGCGTACGCCCCGATGTGCCCCGCTGAAGCCTACACAGTGACTAACTGTGCCCCAACCTGCGTTGCTGGAACCAACTTGCTTGCTGCTGAGACCCGGGTAAGACTACCTTCCCCGACATGTACTGTAGATCCGGCCCAATATCACAGTCTAAAATGGGAATGTGACAAGTTGGCCAGTGAGAAATCGGAGATGCAACGACACTACGTCATGTATTATGAGATGTCCCGTGGCTTGAACATTGAAATGCACAAACAGGCTGAAATTGTCAGAAGGTTAAATGGGATTTGCGCTCAGGTGGTGCCTTATCTCTCCCAAGAGCATCAGCAACAGGTCCTGGGAGCCATTGAGAGAGCAAAGCAAGTGACTGTTCCAGAACTGAATTCCATTATTCACCTTCACCATCAGCTACCGACCTGGCAGATTTAATGGCAATGCCGATGGACTGTCCAGGCAAACGGAACTTTTACCCTAACAGCAGACCGGACATCCCCAAGTTGACCCGAAAAGGATCAATCCGGGTCTGCCGGAGTGTTCCACAAAAGGGGAGCAGTGTAACGGAACTATGTATTCTGCCTGTACATCTATAATAATCATGCAGTGGTATATTATGAGGTGTGAACATCCTCTGTCTGTAAAGATGTAGATTAGAACTGAATCAGCCTGTCTCTGGAAACCTCTCTTTAGTATGCTAATTCACCTCTCTATTCCCAAAGGTTAATTGATCTATTGTGTGTGTGAAAGACCTGTGTTTATCCTTAAGAGATTGTATATTGTATTCCAAATTAGCAGTATCCGGCCAGTTGTATTGAAATAGCATGTCACTTATGTTCAGAAGAACTGTCAGGCTTTGCGGAGCCGAAATGTTTAGCTACGGAGGGGATTATCTGTGATTGAATTGTATTTGAGAAAGGAATGTGGCTTCTTTAGCCTGGTGACAGTGTGTCTAACTTGAGGCCCCCCTGTGGAGGGAGGGGGCGGAGAGTTCCATTGTTCCTTGATTATTCACAAGTTTGTAACTAAGATATAAACCAAGAAATGTACCATTAAAGTTAGTCTACTGACCCTTCAAACGTAGCCTGTCTCGTTTATGGAAGGGAATGCAATGGGATTTATTCTGTGCCTCTTACAACTGGACCTAACTCTCCCTCTGGATCTCGTGGATGGGCTTATACTGGACTTACTTATATAGCAACTTGCCAGGGAAAAGGACGTCGTCAGCGGCTGATACCCTCTCCCTACTTGGGTAGCCGTTACAGACACACATTTAACCCCTTCCCCGCCCCCTAGTGGTTAACCCCTTCACTGCCAGTCACATTTATACAGTAATCAATGCATATTTATAGCATTTTTCACTGTATAAATGTAAATGGTCCCAAAAATGTCAGAAAAGTGTCCGAAATGTCCGCCATAACGTCGCAGTCCCAATAAAAAAAAAATGCCATAAACTATCCCCTATTTTGTAAACGCTATAAATTTTGCGCAAACCAATCGATAAACGCTTATTGCATTTTTTTTTTACCAAAAATATGTAGAAGAATACGTATCGGCCTAAACTGAGGGAAAAAAAAAATTTTTTATATATTTTTTGGGGTTATTTATTATAGCAAAAAGGAAAAAATATTGAATTTTTTTAAAAATTGACGCTCTATTTTTGTTTATAGCGCAAAAAATAAAAACCGCAGAGGTGATCAAATACCACCAAAAGAAAGCTCTATTTGTGGGAAAAAAAGGACGCCAATTTTGTTTGGGAGCCACGTCGCACGACCGCGCAATTGTCAGTTAAAGCGACGCAGTGCGGGAAGCTTATATTTTGTCTGGGCAGGAAGGGGGTCTAGGTGCACAGTAGGTAAGTGGTTAAAGGAACCTATTTAAAAAATAAAAGACAAACCTTTACAACCCCTTTAAGCCTTAGATTGCACCTGATGTTAATACCTTCCCTGCCATTTATACGTTTGTCAGTCCATTTAGCAATGATCATGGTATTGGTGTCACTGGTCCCCAAAAAGGGTCGCTAATTGTAAGGCTGCGTACACACGTCCGAGAACCTCGTCGGGCTAAACCCATCGTTCCGCCCGACGAGGTTCCCGATGAGCGGTCGGAAAAGCTTGTCGAGCCAAAGTCCTCAGTGAACAACGAGGAAAAAGAGAGCGTGCTCTCTTTTTTGGCTCGACGAGCTTCCCGACGGGACGCTCGTCGGAAGTGTACATACGATCGAGCTTCTCGCCAGAATATGTCTCCCAGCGAGCTTGTGTTTACGGGGCCTTAGATTTGTCCGCCGCAATGTCGCAGTCCCGCGTAAAATGACTGATCACCACCATTACTAATAAAAACATTTAAGAAAAGAAAAAGTCCACACATCTATCCCATAGCTTGTAGATGCAATTACCTTTGCACAAACCAATCAATATATACGCTTTTTGGGAATTTTTTTTACCAAAAATATGTAGCAGAATACATATTGGCCTAAATTGATGAATAAATTAGATTTAATTTTTTTTTTATCGAGAATGTTTTATAGCTGAAAGTTAAAAATATTGTTTCTTTTTCAAAATTGTCAGTCTTTTTTTGTTTGGGTACAGCATCGCATGACCGTGCAATTGTCAGTTAAAGCAACGCAGTGCAGTATCGCAAAAAATGGCCTGGTCAGGAAGGGGGTAAAACCTTCCCGGAGCTGAAGTGGTTAAAGTATATAGCTGAAGGCTATTTAGTTCTAGACATATTATCAGCATATTATGGTGACATTCTCTAAACATACATTCTGGGTTATATTTTTTACGTTCAGATGCAGTATTTTGATATAGCAAATCCGTTCTTTTCAATAATAACAATGTTGCCACATACAGTACTAGACTGTAAGCTACAAATCTGTGAGTGGCCGGAGCTGCGATGATGTCACTCCCGCACGTGCGCACGGGAGTTTTCTTCCCGGGAAGGTCCGGCAACGCTGTCGGACCTTCAGCTGGGGAATTTATAGCGCATGCACCGCAGATGTCAGTGACTGCATGCATAGGGAATATCTCCTAAATCGTAGAGGTTTAGGAGATATTTATTTTACATACAGGTAAGGCTTATTATGGGTATACGACCATTGTAAGTTACTAAACCCACAAAAGTAAAATGTGTCTGTATATGCAGCATAGCATGTTTGTTATACTCACTGTCAAACTTAAAGTGGTGCTCCGGCCATAATTTTTTTACATTTCTTTTTTTGCAATCTTAAAATATACTATTTTCATATTACAGTTGAACCTTGGTTAATGAATAACGCGGTTAACAAGCGATTTCAAAGACAAGCAACTTTAAAGAAAAAATCCTGTGGGTGTTGACTCACAAAACGAGCAGGATTCAAGCCAATGGGGTGTGCATTACTGCATTTGACCAGAGGTGGGGGGGTGCTGGTGACACTCGGAATGGTTCAGAGCCATTTCGGAAATACTTAGAATCACTCAGAAATACTCAAACAGTCAGACATACTCTATTCCAGAGTGTTTCCGAGCCTTTCCAAGGGTATCTGAGTTCAACCGAGCTGTCCCTGAGTATTTCCTAAGCTCTCTGGCTCCCCCCACCTCTGGCCACATGCAGTATTGCATTCAATAGAAGTCAATGCGGAACAAATTATCTTTGTTTCCATTGATTTCTATGGGGAAACTTGCTTTGATATGCGAGTGCTTTGGATTACAAGCATTCTCCTGTTAGATCTATGACTCCATTCACATGTGCTGCTGGCTTCTCTGTTCACCTATGGGTGTTGCTTGCTCTTCTGTGGGCTTATATCCTTGTCCTTTGTATAACTTTCTGACCCGTCTCCCAGTCGACTTCCCTATATATAGACATGCTCAGTGCAGCCTGGGTTGCCTGAGCAACTTTCTAGTTTTCTGATCTCCTGTTTGCCTAGTATTATGTGTATTTAGCATCTGACTTCCCATGTAATGACTCCCAATTTATCTACTGTCTGTGCATGCCTGCCACCAGCCCTGAACTTGGCTAATTTCCTGGATATTCTTCTGTCTCCTGCCTTTGCCTTCTGTCTCGCATCTTCAGCTGGGTATACCTGAGTGCCACAACCTGGTTCCAATTTTACTGCACATCCACCCCTAACATCAGGGGCCTTGGTGAAGAAGCGGGCTGGAGTTTAAGCTCCTAGCCCTGGGGAACCCCTAGTTGGAGTTTTATAAGGGCTCACTACCACTGAAACCTGACAGTGCGTTTTTTATTTTTTGCTATATACACAGTATATATATATATTGTAAGATTGGGGAATCATACTCCAATGGTAGGTGCGTTTTCCAGTGAGTACGCCAGTACAGAACTGAGTTTTTAAGGACCTGGTAGCCCACTTTTATTTAAAAGCACAAAAGTTCACAAATACATTAGCAGCCCTTGCAGGGGGGTTCCACCATTACTGTATCTTGAAAACTCAAGAGTTTAGCCTCCTGGCTCTCATTCTTGCCATCCAGCTGTTTCAGGCCTTTAGCCTAGGCCTAATCTCTGTTCCTCAGAACAAACAGTTGCCTACAGATAAGCTAAAACCTCACTTTTCTCCTGATAAGCGTCTTGCTGCTCAATCAAACGACATCTGCCTCCTGCAGACATGCATGCTTTAGCTGCACCTATTTCCTAAGCTCTGCGGCTCCCCCCACCTCTGGCCACATGCGGTATTGCATGCAATAGAAGTCAATGCGGAACACATTATCTTCGTTTTCATTGACTTCTATGGGGAAACTTGCTTTGATATGCGAGTGCTTTGGATTACAAGCATTGTCCTGGAACCGATTATGCTCGTAATCCAAGTTTCCACTCTACTAGATTTAGTAACACTTTAAGTTACAAGTTACAATAAATCACAAAGTAAGGCCAATATTAAGGCAGGGTCTTTACAAGACCCTTACAGGAACAATATTAGTTTGGACTGGGCACTTATTAAAATTTTGGACTGACCACTTATCATTATTATTTAATATTTCTTTGTTTTACATTTATTGATTTTAATAATGTTTGATTTTGCAAGTGCTGTCTAGCACAAAAATTATTTGTGTTATTTTGTATTGCACTGACGACTTAGAACCTTAGAACACATGGAAAAATGTATTGACTGAATAAAACAGACATTACTGCCTGTTTCTCTATCATGTTAGCATTTCTTTCCTTTATCATTATGTGGCACCAGGAAATCCCTCCAGTATCTTCCCTGTAGGAAAATTTGGTGCATTCCTTGCATTCAAGCTCAGTACAGCTTAGCTCAAAATACTGTGTGTCATAGCTGTGCCAGGGATAGGACGAGACCAATAAAGGTTCTACAGTATATATTTGTTAACCACTTGCTTACTGTGCACATAAACTCCCTTCGTGCCCAGGCGAAATTTCAGCTTCCGGCACTGTGTCGCTTTAACTGACAATTGCGCGGTCGTGCGACGTGGCACCCAAACAAAATTGGCGTCCCTTTTTTCCCCACAAATAGAGCTTTCTTTTGGTGGTATTTGATCGCCCGTGCGGTTTTTATTTTTTGCGTTATAATGAAAAAAAGAGCGACAATTTAAAAATATATATATATATTTTACTTGTTGCTATAATAAATATCCCTTTTTTTTTTTTTTTTTTATATATTTTTTTCTCAGTTAAGGCCGATACGTATTCTTCTACGTATTTTTGTAAAAAAAAAAAAATAAATCACATTAAGTGACTGCTTTGCGCAAAAGTTATAGCACCTACAAAATAGGGGACATAATTATGATATTTTTTTTTATATTTTTTTTTTTACTAGTAATGGCGGCGATCTGCGATTTTTATTGGGACTGCGATATTGCGACGGACACATCGGACACTTTTGACACATTTTTGGCGCCATTCACATTTATACAGCGACCAGTGCTATAAAAATGCACTAATTACTGTATAAATGTGACTGGCATTGAAGGGGTTAACACTAGGGGGTGAGGAAGGGGTTAAATGTATTGCCTGGGTGTGTTCTAACTGTATGGGGGGAGGGGGGTGACTGGGGGAGGTGATCGATGCTGTCTCCCTATGTACAAGAGAAACAGCATCTGTCACCTCACTGACAGGACGTGAAGCTCTGTGTTTACACTCAGAGCTCCACGTCCCTGCACTCTCACCGACGATCGCGTGTACCTGACGGACATCGCGGCCGCCGGGTACACGCATCGGATCCTCGGTGATGCGTCGGGACTGTTTTTCCCCGCCGCGTGCCACCCTGTGGCGCGCGCGGGGAATTACAAGCAAATCACGTCCAAAGACGTGACCCCGGCGCCTCAGGTCCGCGCTGTTCGCGTATTTTGTTAATAGCGCGGACCTGAAGTGGTTAAAGCAATTCATAGTATGTTGGCATTATATGAATAAATGCAATAATACCTAATGTGTCATGGAAAATGCTGAATATCCCAACTTTTGTGAAAAGATGCTCCTGTACTGTAGCGTGGGATAGGAAAACTCCGAATTCCCTTAGGATCTCTTTGGAAAGAACATGACACTATACATTGTAGTATGGAAGCCATGAGACCGTAAAATATATTTATTAAGGATTTTTTTCTCTTGCAGATTTTTTTGTATATCTATTGCAGGTTTTTAGCAGGGGGAAAGGACAAAGTAAGTAAAAGTATATTGCTTGTAGTCCACTTTAATATTATCCTTAAAGTGGTTGTAAAGACAAAAATATTTTCCTCTTAAGTTAAAGTCTGACAGTAGCTAGTAAAGTAAAAAGTAATGTTATGCATTATAACTAGTTTGAAACCTGTTGAAATCGAGCTGTTTTATTCACCTCTGTCACTCCTGAATTGTTATTCTCACTGACTTCCTGGTTTGCGGTGCGCATTCATTCTTGATACATCACCGCCTAATGGGAACTACAGTTCCTATTGGGCTTAGCCTCTATGGCTATGAGGGTTAAGAGAGCATCTTCACGCAGGGCTGTAGTCATAGGGAGGGGGTGAGCACATACTGCTTTCCACCATGCAGATGCTGGTGGAAAGCAAGAAGAGGAGAGACAGGAAATGGCATTTTTAAACCTGGATTACTGTATTTTGGAGGTCAAAAGGAAAAACGAGGTAAGTGATATTTAAATGCTCTACCTTACAGCAATCAATTGATCTAATAAAAAACAAACCTTTAGTGTTCCTTTAACTTAGTTTGCTAATGCACTGTGTGTGGTAAAACTTTTTTTTTACAAAACATTATTTCTTAACCATACTCGGGATTGTATTCAGAGATGTAGGGTTATGTTGCCACTTTCAGATTTAGTCATTGGATTTCCTCTTCCGGTTTGCCTTCTTGCTTTTATCAAGCTTGCTTTTCACCTACAGTACCAAGATTACTTCAGTGCTGCAGAGACCCTATGGCTCATTTTGCAGCTTTCTGGATTAGCTTCTCCTCGACATTGGAAGCCGTATCCTGGACTGGGTAAAGAGAAAGGAGCAGGGATGGCCTGTAATGTGCCTTTGTGCACTTAGTACACTGCTTGACATGGTTAGCTGAAGATACTAAGGCTAGTCTCCAATATGTGTAAAAAATTGTGAATTACTCAATATACATAAATAATTCTATAGGAATTCTTTAGGAATTAGTCCCAATGTGTTCTCAAAAATTAATTGGAGGCTCAATATATTGATCCCTTACACATAAGTAGGTCAAACGGTGCTTTCCCCAAGGGGGCTTAGAAATACAAGATGTGAAGTATACCTCCTCCTTACAGTCCGAATGGACTTTATATAAATTTTCCACTTCACTTCTTCTTCACCTTGATCCTTTGCTCAGGACAGATATTAATCACCTAAAGTCCAGAAGCTTTCACCCTCTTTCAGTCCAATTTTCAGCTTTTAGTGGAGTCACACTTCTAATGACAATTACTCAGGCATGCAACACTGTACCCAAATGAAATGTTTATAATTTTGATGGTATTTAATCACCACAGGCTGTCAAGGTCTAGCTGCAATTTTCGGTTAGGGAAATTCTTACCTTTTTGCTGCAGTGGTTCTGTTAGATCTATGACTCCATTCACATGTGCTGCTGGCTTCTCTGTTTTCCTATGGGTGTTGCTTGCTCTTCTGTGGGCTTATATCATTGTCCTTTGTATAACTTTCTGGCCTGTCTCCCAGTCGACTTCCCTATATATAGACATGCTCAGTGCAGTCCGCGTTGCCTGAGCAACTTCCTAGTTTTCTGATCTCCTGTTTGCCTAGTATTACGTGTATTTGGCATCTGACTTCCCATGTAATGACTCCCAATTTATCTACTGTCTGTGCATGCCTGCCACCAGCCCTGAACTTGGCTTATTTCCTGGATATTCTTCTGTCTCCTGCCTTTGCCCTCTGTCTCGCATCTTCAGCTGGGCATACCTGGGTGCCACAACCTGGTTCCAACTTTACTGCACGTCCACCCCTAACATCAGGGGCCTTGGTGAAGAAGCAGGCTGGAGTTTAGGCTCCTCGCCCTGGGGAACCCCTAGTTGGAGTTTTATGAGGGCTCACTACCACTGAAACCTGACAGTGCGTTTTTAATTTTTTGCTATATACACAGTATATATATATATATATATATATATATATATATATATATATAGTGTAAGATTGGGAAATCAGACTCCAATGGCAGGTGCGTTTTCCAGTGAGTACGCCAGTACAGAACTGAGTTTTTAAGGGCCTGGTAGCCCACTTTTATTTAAAAGCACAAAAGTTCACAAATACATTAGCAGCAGGGGGGTTCCACCATTACTGTATCTTGAAAACTCAACAGTTTAGCCTCCTGGCTTTCATTCTTGCAATCTGGCTGTTTTAGGCCTTTAGCCTAGGCCTAAGTTCTGTTCCTCAGAACAAACAGTTTCCTAGATATAAGCTCAAACCTCGCTTTTCTCCTGATAAGCGTTTTGCTGCTCAATCAAACGACATCTGCCTCCTCCAGACATGCATGCTTTAGCTGCACCTATGCAGCGTCTGAGTCCTCTCAGAGGGATGGGAGCTCACCTGGCTCCCAGGAACAGACTTCCTGTCTGTGGGGTGGGGCCCTGAGCCATGTCAGGTCAGAACTAAAAAACCCAGGACACAGCTGTGCAATTAATGTGTGTCTCTCTCCAAAATCTGGCGTAAACCAGCAATCTTTCACATAGCACAGAGTCCCACCCTCACAATATATATTGTGACAGGAAGTCAGGTAAATCTGTGTGTGTGTTGTCCCAGACGGGAGATACCTTTCTGCCTTGTTTAGACAATACACCAATTACTATTGGGCGTCGGCTGCAGAGATGGTCAGAGAGGTTTGGGGCGTTAAATGTTTCAGCTGTTCAGAATTAAGCAATTAAAGCCCCTATAAAGACAGCCTAGGGATGACGACTGATTGCTGCATCCTGAGGCTGTGTGAGTGAAGGAGCAGTCACAACCAGTACTGAAGAGGTCAGGTGCTGATGGAAATTTCTGTGTGAGAAATATCAAAGAGACTTTTTGTTTTCTGCAGTAGGACCAGCAGTGTCTGCCCAGCAGTAGGCTGTGCCAGACTCCATAGGTAGGTTCCTGTGTTGGGAAGGTAGACGCCCCAAGTGGCAAGGGTTTATTTTATTTTATTTTATGTTTTGTTTATGCTGTTTTGATGCTTGCACGTCTATCCCGCAAGATGGAAAAATAAACCATATCATTTGTTTTCAGTCATCCTCAAGTGCCTTTTTGTACAGTTCAGCGTGTAGTGAACCCATCCAGGGGGTCGCACACACCCGCTACAGAGCTAATCCCTCACAATATATATATATATATATAGATAAAAAGTATGTATGTATTCTTTTTGGAAATTCGATTTACATAGTGGCCTCCATGTTTGGGCCAGATTATTCTGTCATGGGCTGGAGTCAGGCTTGGAGGCAAGTAGCTATAGCAGTAGAGAGGCACCCGACAATCAGCTGAAAAAGTACAGAAGCAGGTCATCCTGGCAGATCACGCAGGGTCAGTTGAGGAGGGGAGTCTAAGTATTGACTGATGGTCAAGATAGATTTTCCTGCTTTTAGTAACATGTTACTGTCCTCAGGATCGCCCCACCAGGAGGGGAACAACCAGTAGCAGATATAGCAAGCATGGATAAGTGTTCTGACCCTGCGAGATATTAGGACACTGGATAGTGGTCTGGATCTCAGCTGCGGAGGTTACTCAGGTCAGAGACACCAGTTACTCTATAGAAACACAGAGATTATGGGGTCTTTGTCATCACAGCCTCCAAAGAGAAACAACCTTTGTACTAGGATAGCTATATAAGCAACATGCAGATATAGGGAGCGAAGCAGTGTACTGTATGGTCTGTAAGAGGCTGGGATGGTGTGTGGATTGCAAGAGGAATAGATCTATATGTAAACAGTAGGGACAGCCTGCAATCCTTATGGTGATACAGCTTACAGCAATAGATGACAGCACACACAGAAAGATCACAGTCCTAAAGATACTGCAGTATAGGCAAAGCTTAGCAACACAGTATTAGCCACATGGGATACTTGCGGTACTGAAGTGTAGGTAGTTAGAATCCTTCCTTCTGGGTACTGAGGTCCATGTAGGCTTGTGGGGGTGCAGGCAGGTTGGAAGCGGTGCAATGGGTACAGGCTGGCTGGTGCTGCGGTCAGTAGGTTGTGGCAGATTGCTGAGGTGCAGGTGCTGGGTGACCTGAGTCTCTTGGGGTTGGTGTCCGGGTCCCTGGTGGCGGCAGGCGTCCAACAGGAATAAACGAACACCCTGCCGCCACATCAGGGGATTTAAATAGCGCGCCTGGAACGCGGAATTGTGCGGGTCGCACTTCCGCGTTCCAGCGTGGAGCGCAGACGTCTGCGCACCGGAAGTGACGCGGACGAGATGTAGAACGGAGCGCGGCTGTCAATACAATGTACAGCTGCGCTCGTTCTATCAAGAGTAACGCAGATGGCGTTACATACTCCCCTCCTCAAGGGGGTACCAACAGAGTACCCAATAGGAGCTGGCCGATCAGGATGTTTGTGATGAAACTGTTTAATGAGTCGGGGAGCATGAATGTGTGAGGAATCTTCCCAGGAATCATCAAGATGACTATAACCTTTCCAGCGAATAAGATATTGAATAGTAGAACCTCTCTTTTTGGAGTCGAGAATTCTCTCAACCTCATACTATGTCTCACCCAAAACCTCGATAGGAGGAGGGGGGTGAGGATCTCTGTTAGGGAACGGGTTTGGTGTGAAAGGTTTGACAAGTGAGACGTGAAAAGAGGGATGTATCTTCCAATCTGGAGGCAGGAGTAACCTAACCGCATTCTTGTTAATTACATGAGAGATTGGGAAGGGTCCAGCAAATTGACCCCCAAGTTTTTTTGAAGGAATCTTAAGACGTAAGTTGCGAGTGGAGAGCCAAACCATATCGCCGACTTTGTATATAGGAGGTCTTGTCCTATGAGAATCATAATATTTTTTTTGTTTCTGTTGGGCAGCTTCAAGGTTGGAACGGAGAATACTCAGATTCTTTTTCAAGGTGGTAAGGTAATTATCCACAGAGGGAACATTATTTGTGGGAAAAGAGGATGGTAAGCTGTTAGGATGAAATCCATAGTTGGCGTAGAAAGGTGAGAGATGAGAGGAAGAACTCCTGGCATTGTTATATGCAAATTCGGCGTAGGGAAGTAGATGAAGCCAGTCATCCTGTAGATGGGTACAGTAACAACGAAGATATTGTTCAAGTGTCTGGTTGACACGTTCGGTTTGTCCATTTGTTTGTGGGTGGTAAGCGGTGGACATTTTATGATTAATCTTTAAGTTTTGACAAAGGGCTTTCCACAACCTGGACACAAATTGAGAACCACGGTCAGTGATGATCTGAGAGGGTAAGCCATGGAGCTTAAGAACGTGAAGTATGAAAGCTTTTGCTGTTTCAAGAGATGTGGGTAATTTCTTTAAAGGGATGAAGTGGGCCATCTTCGTTAAGACGTCAACTGTGACCATGATGGTGTTAGCCCCCTCGGAACGGGGAAGATCGACTATGAAGTCCATTGAAATGACATCCCATGGTCTGTTAGGAATTGGGATGGAAGACAGGAGACCAAAAGGGGGTTTTCTTGAGTGTTTGTTAGTGGCACAAGTAACACAGGAATTAATGTAATCATGGATTGTCTTTGATAAGTGGGGCCACCAGTAATCACGTTTAACTAGGTGGATGGTCTTACTGATGCCAAGGTGACCCGCTAAAGGGGCATCATGTAGTTGTTTAAGAAGCAAGAGTTGTAATTGAGATGGTACATAAATCTTGTTATTGAAGGTATAAAGACCGTTAGGGTGTCTAATGAGACCTTTTGGTAATTGCGTAATCTCTTTAGCATAGCTTTGAGTAAGTAAATGCTTGAAAGAAGCAGAAACTCCAACAAAGCGGTTGGAAGGGATAATAGATTGGGGAGGATCTTCCGTGGTCTGGTCTTCATAGATACGTGAAAGGGAGTCCGCCTTAAGGTTTTGAGAACCGGGGCGGTATGAGATGACAAAGTCGAATCTGTCGAAGAACAAACTCCACCTAACTTGACTAACAGACAGTGTCTTACAGGCCCTCAGGTGTTGCAGATTGCGATGGTCTGTAAGGATGGTGATTGGGTGGGTGGAACCTTCCAATAGATGTCTCCAATTACTGAGGGCATCCTTGATTGCAAGGAGTTCTTTTTCTCCAATGGGATAATTCTTTTCTGCTGTAGATAGAGTCCTGGAATAGAAAGCTACAGGATGCAGAGGCTCGGATAGGGTTGGTTGCTGGGAGAGAACAGCACCTAGAGCATAATGTGAGGCATCCACTTCAAGTGTGAAGTGGAAAAGTGGATTGGGAAGTTGGAGGATGGGAGCGGAGGTGTAACTTTCCTTGAGCATCTCGAAAGATTTCTGAGCATCTCTTGACCAAGAGAAAGGAGTTTTTGTGCTAGTTAAACTACTGAGTGGTTTCACAATAGCGGAAAAGTTCTTGATGAACTTTCTGTAATAATTTGAAAACCCAAGGAATCTTTGTAAGGCCTTCCTAGTAAGCGGTACTGGCCAGGAGAGAATGCAGTCTACCTTGGAAGAATCCATTTGAATGCCCTTTGGGGTAATTAAATATCCGAGAAAAGAGATGCTGGATTGACTGAAAACACACTTCTCAAGCTTTGCATACAGGGAGTGTGTTCTGAGCCTAGCCAGAACCCAGCGCACGTGTTTGGTGTGTTCCTCAGGAGTGTCAGAATAGATTAAGATATCATCCAAATAGATTACGACACAAATGTCAAGTAAATCTCGAAAGATATCATTAATGAACCACTGGAACGTGGCTGGGGCGTTACATAAGCCAAATGGCATCACAGTGTATTCGAATAGTCCATAGCGAGTTTTGAAGGCAGTCTTCCATTCATCACCTGGGCGGATTCTTATCAAATTATAGGCACCTCTAAGATCTAATTTAGTGAAAATTTTGGATGTCTGGAGACGCTCAATTAGCTCTGGGATTAGTGGTAAGGGATATCTATTCTTCACAGTGATGTTGTTGAGAGATCTGTAATCTATTATTGGTCGGAGTGAACCATCTTTATTCTTAACAAAAAACATTGCAGCACTTGCTGGAGAGGTGGAAGGTCTAATAAAACCTTTCTTGAGGTTTTCGTCCAGGTAAATCTTGAGATGTCCAAGCTCCGGTTGCGACAACGGATAAATCCGCGCAGTCGGGATGGGTTTGTCGGGAATGAGGTCTATTGGACAGTCGTAAATGCGGTTTGGAGGAAGTCTATCTGCGTTAGTCTTACTAAAGACATCCGTGAAGTCAAGTAGGTGTTCTGGAAGTTGAGCCTGGTGAGACTCCATAAAGGAGATAGAGTAATTGGAGTAACAAGTCTCCATACAAAATTTGGACTGTAGTGTTAGCGAACTGGTTGCCCAATGAAAAGTGGGCTGGTGAAGACAAAGCCATGGTAGACCTAGAACAATTGGGAATATCGGTGACGAGATTATGTCAAAAACAAGGGTCTCAGTGTGACCTGAACTATTAGTAACCAAAAGGGGGGAGGTTTGACGAGAAACCGGACCAGAAGGGGATGAAGAACCATCAATAAAAGTGAGTGACACAGGAAATTGCTTTAACACACAGGGGATTTTATTGGAATCTACAATTTTTGAGTCTATGAAATTTCCACAGGCTCCGCCTTCGACCATAGCGTCAAGGGTAATCCTTTCTTGTTCCCACTGTAAAGTAAGGGCAATAAAGATGTATTGGTTAGAGATAGAACCAGAGGTATTAAGCTTATTAATGTGGACATCTTTACCTTCAGAATTCCTCTTTAGAAGAGGACAGTTGGAGACAATATGATCAGGAGCTGAGCAATACAGGCATAGGTTTTGTGCTCTGCGGTGCTGTTTTTCAGCAGAAGATAATGGTCCCTTGATTGCTCCAAGTTCCATTGGAACATCCTTGGGTGGAGACCTGGCTCTCTTGAACGGAGTAGGTGGAAAAGTGACAGCACGTTCTGCTTTCCTTTCACGAATGCGTCGGTCAATAGCAATAGAAAGATGCATAAGATCCTCTAGAGAAGGAGGAAGCTCGACACGGGCAATCTCATCTTTCATTACTTCCGTTAGGCCTAACCGGAATTGGTTCCGTAGGGCAACATCTGACCACTGGGTCTCTCTGCACCAACATTTAAATTCTGTTATGTAGTCTTCGACGGGTCTTCTTCCCTGCTTGAGATTCCTAATTGAGTTCTCAGCAGTCAGCTGTTTGTTTGAATCCTCGTAAAGCTGGGACATCTCCTCCAGGAAAGTGTCAAAAGCACCCAGGAGGTCTCCATGTTCTTCTATGTAAGAGTCAGCCCAGACTCTAGGTTCACCCCTAAGGTAAGAGACTAGCGTGAGGATTTTGACCCTATCGGAGAAGTAGGTGCGGGGCCGTAACTCGAACATTAGTTGACACGAACTTACAAACTGTCGAAAAAGTTTTCTATCCCCTGAGAAAGTTTCTGGGGGGCATACTTTGGGCTCAGGTCTCTCTCTGGCTTGTGCTAAATTTTGGTTGCGAAGAGCATCATTCTCTAAACGTAACTCGGCTAAGGAGTTGGTAAGGGTATCTACCCTTTGTGAGAGTCCAACCAAATGGTTTGCAAGCTCCGCTGGATCCATTTTCCTTTTGGGGTTCGTTTATTATGTTATGACCCTGCGAGATATTAGGACACTGGATAGTGGTCTGGATCTCAGCTGCGGAGGTTACTCAGGTCAGAGCCACCAGTTACTTTATAGAAACACAGAGATTATGGGGTCTTTGTCATCACAGCCTCCAAAGAGAAACAACCTTTGTACTAGGATAGCTATATAAGCAACATGCAGATATAGGGAGCGAAGCAGTGTACTGTATGGTCTGTAAGAGGCTGGGATGGTGTGTGGATTGCAAGAGGAATAGATCTATATGTAAACAGTAGGGACAGCCTGCAATCCTTATGGTGATACAGCTTACAGCAATAGATGACAGCACACACAGAAAGATCACAGTCCTAAAGATACTGCAGTATAGGCAAAGCTTAGCAACACAGTATTAGCCACATGGGGTACTTGCGGTACTGAAGTGTAGGTAGTTAGAATCCTTCCTTCTGGGTACTGAGGTCCATGTAGGCTTGTGGGGGTGCAGGCAGGTTGGAAGCGGTGCAATGGGTACAGGCTGGCTGGTGCTGCGGTCAGTAGGTTGTGGCAGATTGCTGAGGTGCAGGTGCTGGGTGACCTGAGTCTCTTGGGGTTGGTGTCCGGGTCCCTGGTGGCGGCAGGCGTCCAACAGGAATAAACGAACACCCTGCTGCCACATCAGGGGATTTAAATAGCGCGCCTGGAACGCGGAATTGTGCGGGTCGCACTTCCGCGTTCCAGCGTGGAGCGCAGACGTCTGCGCACCGGAAGTGACGCGGACGAGATGTAGAACGGAGCGCGGCTGTCAATACAATGTACAGCTGCGCTCGTTCTATCAAGAGTAACGCAGATGGCGTTACAATAAGCAGAAGAATAGTCAGTAAACAGGCCAAAGCTTGGTAATGTAGGTGGTTGTAGGTTGGGATCAAGCAGAAGCATAGTAGAGGAGAAAGCCAAAGGTCGGTAATGAGTGGTAGCAAAGATACAGGTGGCAGCAGGAGTGGTAGAAGCATGTTATTGGCTGGAGACAATAATCTGGCAAACAGCAAGTGCAGAGACATGGCTTAAATCAAGAAGTTCAGGAAGTTCATGGGTTTAGCAAAGAGTTCAAAGTTCAAGAAAAACAGGGTTTAAATCGAAATCATTCAAGGAAGTGTCCAGAAAGCTGTCCACCATCCAAGGTAACTCAGCAAGAAGAGACCTAGCCAGACACATTTTACAAAATAAGTAAAAGGTAACACTCTTTGGGGGTCAATCTACCAGACCCCTTTTTTTCCACCAATACAAGGCTGGAACCTGATATAAAGACCATCTGGACTGGAAGGAGGAGGAGTACTTTACATCCTGTATTTTTAACCCCTTGGGGAAAGCGCTGTTTGACCTACTTATTATTTAAAATTATTTATTATATTCAAATATTATGTATATTGAGTTTGTGAGATCTTATCCTAGTATCCCTTATACCCCCACAACCCCTGGGCCAGAGCTGTGGGGAAGAGGACTTCGTCCTTATTAACATGGGGACAAGGTGCCCCTCCCCCAAGGCACTCCACCATGTTGAGGGCATGTGGCCTGGTATGGTTCAGGATGGGGGCGGTACATGCTCGTCTCCCCCCCATTTTGGGGCCTACCGAGCTGCATGCTTGCATAAGGTGCCAGTATGGATTTTGGGGGGACCCATGCCTTTTTTTTTATTCTGGAGTGGGGTTCCCCACAAAATCCATACCAGACCGGAAGGACCAGGTCTGAAAAACTCATCGTAATAGAACCACCCCAACCCTGCAAAAATGTGGTTATATTCGTCCAAAATGTGGTTCGAATCCTGGAACAGGCCCCCACACAATTTTGGATGCTTTTCTGCCATTATGCCAGAATAGATACAATATGCCTACAACCAATTGTTAAATGACCTGGGTATTGGCCTGCGCCTGTCCCTCTCGCTCCTCTCTTCCCCCTTTCATCTGTTCTAACCATGAAATCCCTATGAAAAGGCAGGAGAGAAAGTATATCTATAAACTCCCCTTTCCATATTTTCTCTTTAACCGATAAACTTAAATGGTAGCCCAGGGGAAACATCTCACAGGGCATAGCATTTTCATGCAAGATTCAGGGACATTAACCCTGACGCAGCTCAGGACCTAATACATCCCTCGGAATCCCAACATTAAAAAAAAAACAACCAAGCTATGTTGAGAAGACAAGTTAGCAGGTGGAATATTAAGAACAGCAGCAGAAGGGTTAATTGAGACAGGACTGGAAGAGACACTAGGAACTGACACATTAGATAAAGAATTTAACAAGAGAGGACAGTGATCCTACAAGACCAGACGAGACACTTAATTGTGCTAACTCACCAGCTGTTGGAGACTGGACCACCTCCTGCTGAGCCACTCCAGCAGCACCCTGGGGTCTGGGATCTCTGGTACCTGCCCAACCAGCAATACCTGTGGCACCTCTGCATTCCGAGTGCCTTGCTGTATGACCAATGCTTCTTGCAGTCTGGGAGCCTGCAGAGAAGATGGCCATCCCCTTGTTTACATGCTTGTGGGCTGTTTTGCCTGGTCCCGATGTCCTCCCCTGCCTGCTGGAGACGGTGAATATGTCGTCCTCCTTACTGACGCGGCGGCCCCAACACGTCCTCTTCCTCTGCTCTCCCCGGCAGTGCCCAAACTTCTTAGGCCTAGGCCTCTTCCGTAGCCTGTCGGCTCCTCTCAGGAGGAGTGCTTCATCTTGGTCTCTTGGTCTGGGTGTACTCCTCTTCCCACAGCCCTGAACTTCCCCGCTGTGCCCGCGTTCCTTCCATTCCACCTCCCCTGCTTCTCTCCGGCTGTTCTTACTCTTCTTTGGCTAACGTCAGGCAGTGGTGTAGCCATGCCTCTCCTCCCTCACTGCCTGCCTTCTCAAGGAGCTGCCTAAAAAGGGACTTCATGTCAGCAATGGTAAAAGCTTTTACCTTCTTTCTCTGGCTACTGGAAAAGAGGGAAGGACCCTTGCCAGCTGTCCTGATATAGCCTATTCCACAATATTCCCAGGCTTTAAATTGGTTCCTGCTGGATGCCTTATTCTGTATCTTTCAAGAGACAGCATCCCTTAAATTCCCATTACCGCTAAATTCTACTAATGCTATATTTAAGATAACCTGGGATGGGGTGGCCACAATCTCAGGAAAGTGGGCCCACATTGTGCCCCCTTTTTTATTATCCTGAAAAAGAAAACTAATGCAGCCACCATATCCATTTACTGTGAAGCTGCACTATATTACATATTTGTTTCTTAATGTTTTTTTTTTTTTTTTTCATAATTTCTACAGAAAGCCTGTAACAAAACATGTTTATACAAAAAAGTTTATCTATTTACCTTATTTAGTTGAGATTTTCTAAGCATAGATTGCTTGCTGTGCTCAAAGTATGCCCATGTCGTCACTGACATTCAGACTGTTGCCATGTGATCTGAGTATGAATCAGCGCTGCCTGGATTTATAATTACATTCACTGCAGCCATAGCTCAGAGTATTTCCTAGCAGTGCCTAAAGTTCACTGATAAATGCCCTCTATATTTGTGTCACATTTATATAGTAAATGCCTCCTGAGTAAGTAATACCTATTTCTATGAGGTAAGTCCATGAATGACTTCAGAGTCCAGAAATATTTATGTGCAGCTATAATGTAACAAAATAAGAATGTGCAGCTGTCTGTATTTCACATGATGAGTCTTCTTCACCCAGTAACATACAGGAGTTAGCTGAGATAAGGTACAGATGTAAATTGATATTCCTAGTGCTTTTTCTTAGTCAGGATTGAATGATGACAGGTGTGGTTTATTGACACCTGTAAAGTGACAGAATGTTGAAAAAATTTGATTATTCTGGAGGAGCTTTTTAAACTATATTTAAATCCCATTATAGTATAAGTATATTTTCCCCATTATTTTCACATGTGGGACCTGCCAGTAACATACTTCCTGTTGTAGGGTGGCAAAACGTAATCGCTGTACTGTATTTATGGAGGAATAGCATTGTCGTCCTAAGCTGTTCTCCTGTTTTGGGCTACGAAGACCTTCCCCTCCCCTCTCCTCATCTCACCTCCATTACATAGGAAGGAGGTGTCCTTTAGTCAGTGTTGCCAACCAGCAGATTGAAATTTACTGACACGACACCCACAATTTACTGACACAGTCAAGTCTTTACTGACATTTTCAGAAGTTACTAAATTACAGTTTTAAGTGCAAATGTCAATGTTTAGGATACTAACAAGTACAATATGCAATTAGCAATGTGATTTAGGGTAGATATTAAGCCAAAAAACTAAAAAATATTTCTTATTTTATTTTCAATATAGTAAGTAAGTAACTCTGGGACAGGACTTCGGAGAGTAAGAAATTTGAATGGGCAGGCCCGAATACACATGAAACGACAGGGGAGAGAACATAAGCACCTTCTAAAGCCCCGTACACACAATCGGAAAGACTGACTGACTTTTTCCATCGGAAATGCCGACCGTGTATATGCCCCATCGGAAATTCCAATGAATTCCATCGGAGTTTACATAGAGAATGAGAATGTTCTATTTTATTCCGATGGAATTCCATCATAATTTGGTCGGACTAAGGTCCGATCGTGTGTACAGGGCATACGTGTAGCATGTACAGGGTCTATTACAGGTAAAAAAGAGTATTACTCACAAAGGTAATAAAATCACAAGCACGTAGTGCTTTTACTAAGATCACTGTCCTGTGGCTTTCCGGTGAATAGAATCGGTGGACTTTTTTGCTTTCTGAGTCCCTGTAATGCACTGTCGGACTGCCATGACTTCACTTCCTGGATGTGATGTGCAGATGTTGGCAACACATTTGCGGAGCATGCGCTCCTTCTTCAGGCCATCCTGAAGAAGCCTGAAGAAGGAGGAAGGAGCGCATGCTCCGCAATTGCGTTTCCAATTTCTACACACCACATCCCAGAAGTGACGGCACGGCAGCCCGACAGTGTGTTACAGGGACCCAGGAAGCAACAAAGTCCACTGTGGAAACAGACTTTTCTACTGTCACCGGGATACATTTGTGAGTTTACCTGTAATACACTCTGGGCCAGATTCTCAGCGGCGCTACGCCTGCGTAAATGTATATGCGCGGCGTAATAGTAAATGTGCGCCTGCGTATCGATGCGCGGTAAACACAGAACCACATACGCGCGATATTTTTTTCCGTCTGGGCGGCGAAAATGCATTAAGCTAGCGCGGCGTAGGCGCATAGTTACGCATCAAAAATATTCAGTTCCCATTGAATTAGCATGCAAATATGCAAATGAGGGAGATGCGCGTATTCCCGAAAGTACGCGCGTCCGGCGTTGGCTACTCGTGGTGCGCGTAACTCGAAAGCCTTGAGTAAACATACCCCTCATAAAAGCACGGGTAACTTTGCTCAAGGCCGTGTGCAAGTCAGCTGGAGAGCAACTACAGCAGCACCGTAACGGACTAGCTGAGCAATCACACTTACTGGACAAGACATTCATATGCCAATGATGCCAGGGCCAGCCATGGTCTTATCAATACTAAGGTATGCAGAGGAAGAGGAGCATAGAAGGAGGAGGAGGAGGATGGGGGCACGTGAGAGGATCTACCGAGCGCGCATGAGCCTCTTTGGCATGGGTGATGAGGAGGTGTATCGCATCTTCAGATTCACCCCTGCTGCCATCCTGGAAATAACCACAGCCCTGCAGGATGACATCACCAGCCAGACATACCGCTCACGTGCACTGCAGCCACTGGTGAAGGTCCTGGCAACACTCCATTTCCTGGCCAGTGGATCATTCCAGCGTACAAGTGGAGTGGTGGCTGGGATGTCACAAACCAGCATAAGCAGATGTGTGCACCAGGTTGTCCCCGCAATCCTCAGACGCATGTCCAACCAGTTCATCAGACCCACCACTGTGCACCTGCGGCAGAAGGCAATGACAGATTTCTACAGAATTGACGGATTCCCACGCACCATCGGGGCCATTGATTGCACACATGTGGCACTCCAGCCCCCCAGTGCCACAGAGCACATATACCGCAATCGGAAGCATTGGCATTCCATCAACGTACAGGTGATAGCCGATGCCAAATACCTCATATGGCACGTCCGTGCCAAAGACCCCGGGTCCAGCCATGACAGCTACATCTACCGTCAAAGCAACATCCCCGAAGATTTTGAGCAGGACATGTATGGGGACAGCTGGCTGGTTGGTGAGTGACATGGGTGGCAGCCATGACTATCCCCTCCCATGATGCACAACAGAAGTGGCACATGCATGACTACCATCCTCCTGTGTTTTCCCTTACAGGTGACTCTGCATATACACTGGGACCCCATCTCATGACTCCTTTCCGGAACCCCCAAACCAGAGGAGAGAGAAGATACAATGAAGCACACATCAAAACCCGTGCAGTGGTGGAGCGCACATTTGGCCTCCTGAAGTCCCGTTTCCGCTGCCTGGATAAGTCTGGGGGGGCCCTATTGTATTCCCCCAACTTTGTGGGTCAGATCATTGGTGCATGTTGTATTCTGCACAACTTTGCCATGCGAAAGGGCCTGCATATTGCCCTACGTGATGACCTGACCCCCCAACCACACAGCCCCCCCCCGCCAGAGGAGACCCCGTCAGCTGATGGAAGAGCAGTCAGGAGTGTCCTCGTGTTACGAATCTTTGACCTTTAAACACACACATACAGCATGGCACACAGACAATGCACGCGTGTACACCACTGATGTCCCTAGATCACACACACCACATGCACATCGCATTGGATTAGCCCAAGTCCAGCATGTAGGACTTGGGAGCAGCAACGCCACGTCAAGGCCCCAATGATGTTGCTGTCCATTCATACACCTTTCACACATCATTCATACAGCCGTGGGGTTAACTTCACCACCACGGCCGAGGGTGACACCCCTTACTTTCAGGAGTGCCACCCTCTCACATTCACACACCATTCACACTGCACCGTGTGCAGTATACAAAAATATATAAAAAAAGCTCTTATCCAGAGCATAACCAAAAATAAATAAGCTCTTATCCAGAGCATAACCAAAAATAAATAAGCTCTTATCCAGAGCATAACCAAAAATAAATAAGCTCTTATCCAGAGCATAACCAAAAATAAATAAGCTCTTATCCAGAGCATAATACTAATGAAAACTCAAATTAATGGGCCTGGCGGGGGCTCTGCCTGGTGCCACGGGTCCTGCCCCTCACTTGCCTGGGGGCAGCCCTAGATGGGGGGGGGGGAGCAGGTTGAGGAGGAACATCCCCACGTCCCTCCCTGGCTGCCTGCATGCCCTCCAGGGCAACCGCTATGCGGGTCTGCACAGCCGTCTGCGCCTCGATAGCAAGGCGCAGGGCCTGAACCTCCCCCACAAGTTCGGAGGTGTTTCTTGATCGTACATCACGGGACACAGAGCGCATAGCCATTACATATGGGTTATATGGAGTACCTTCAGGTGTGGACACTGGTGTAATCAACTTCACAGGAAGTTCCTCCCTATATAACCCCCTCCCACTGAGAGTGCTTTAGTTTTTCCGCCAGTGTCTTAGGTGTTGGTCACGTCTAGCTGTCCCTCGGAGGTCTCGGGACCCAGGATAGCTAGCCGGATCCGTCCGAAGTGCTTCAGAGCCAAGATGTACGGTACCCGGGCCCTGCTGGAGTGGGGTTTTGCCTATAATGCCTCTCCTTGGAGGGCTGGATTCTGGGCTCCAGTGCTTTAGTCTCTTCCAAGAACTAAAAGTTACTGATGCCAGGATGCTATATAGGTCCAGGGGTGTGGGTTCCTTAACACAGGACCCCGGTCCCTGAAGGTCCAAGACAATACCCACGGAGATGGGGGAAGGCTGGGCCTCTTGCATTTTGCAATACCCTGCGGCGTGGAGCAGGTAAGAGGGAACCTGCGGGACTTGGTTCGACAGTAGGTATCCCCCTGGGGGTTCTGGGTTGGCTAATGGTATGCTTGTGCATCAGCCACTATCTCCACTATGTCTGTTGAGGCAGGATGGGATTCTAATGTTTACCCAGATAACATGTAGATATATGTATACTTGTGTAAGTTATATATTTGCTACTCACCCCAGGTCTGCCTGTTAACACTGATACTGCAACCCCACATGTTTTAAAGAGGAAATTGCTGGTTAAAACTCCTGTTTCTTAGGAAGCCCATGGGGACAGCTTCCTCGCTGTGTGTGCACTACAATAAGATTAGTGCTTACCTGGTGTCTGTTGGTGCTGCATAACGCTGGTCCATGTTGTTCCTCTGCTCTGCTTCCTCCATGTGGGTTCGGCGTGGTGCGCGCGATCGTGCGCGCGATCGTGCGCGCGCGATCATGCGCGCGTGTGTGCGCGCGCATACGCGCGCGCGTGCACGCCGCCTTTTATAGCGTCGGCGTGCGTCGGGGGGGCGGGCCAGCAGCGTCAGGGTCTGTATAAAGGAAAAACTTTTCTCTGGCTGGTCTTTCCCTCCTGGAGGCAGAGGAAGAAAGGATACAGAGCGTGCAGCTGGGTCTTTTGGCCACACAGGGACACCTAGTGGCGGTTTAGTGGATCTTCAGGTCTAGGACTTAGGTCCACTATAGACCAGAAAAAAAAAAAAAAAAAAAAAAAAAAAAAAAAAGGGTTTTTTTGCTTAAAGGGACTCAGCCTTAGATCCAGCAGTATCTGAGTCTACCTTGGACTCCGGCTAACGGGCATTGGTGTGTCAATACTCACAGGCTTCCTCGGTATTGCCACCTCCCAGGCGGGTAAAAAAGATTTTTTTGAAAAAAAAAAAAAAAAAAAAAAAAAAGAGAAATATAAAAGAAAAAGAGAGAAATTAGTTCTTTTTCATTTTCTCTCATACCTGCCCTCATATTGGTTATTCCTAGCTACAACAGTCAGGTGTTGGCTATAGGGGTGACCCAAGGTTGTACAATGGCTCCAAAGGGATCTGGACCAGCCAAGGCTGCTAAAGGTACCAAAAAGCAAAAGGGGTCTCCATCGGGGTCAGAGGATTTGGGCCAGGCTTCTACGGCCCCACCCTCGCCAGTCAGGACACCGAGTGGCATAGTACAAGAGCCATTGGGGGTGCTGGGGGCAGAGGCGGCCCCCGATCCACCCATTCCCGTTTACGTGACGGAAGAAATGCTAGCAGCCACCATGTGTGGGCTAGAGAAAAGGTTAACTGCGTTGTTTTCCCGTCCTTGCCCAAGTAGCAAGCGGGCTAGATCCCCTTCACCCAGTGTGGGGTTTTCAGATGCGGAGGTCTCCTCTTCAGAGGAACGGGACCCACAAGGGGATCAGGCAGACCCAAGTCCCGACGGTTCAGACAGGGAAAATTCCACTATAGATGAATATTTTTCGGCCTCTCAAGCGGAGGGCCTGTGGATCCAGTCTTTGACAGATATGGTTCGCACTGCCTTTAAACTTCCAGTGCCAGAACTAGTAGCCCCGGAGGTATCCTCATTGGGTTCTTTAAAGGCCCCATTAACTGGTGCATCCTTTCCAATGCACCCCCTTCTGCGGAACGTGATTTACCAAGATTGGGCTCGACCTGATAGAATCTTTGTCCCTCCTAAAAGATTCTCTATTCTCTACCCTATGGAAGAGGAATATGTAAAGAAATGGGCTCTCCCTACAGTGGACGCAGCCATTTCCTGCATGAATAAATCCCTGACTTGTCCGGTTGAAAATGTCCATATGTTCAAGGATCCGGTCGACAAGAAATTCGAGACCCTACTGAAAGCAGCTTTTACCTCAGTAGGTGCCATGGTTCAGCCAGCAGTAGCAGCCATTGGTGTTTGTCAGGCCTTGAAGGATCAGGCAAAGCATATATTGAAGGACATGCCGGCTCAGCATACTCATGAATTAGCAGAATTCCCTAGGGCTCTCTGCTTTGCAGTAGATGCTATTAAGGACTCCATCCAACAGGCATCCCGTTTATCTCTACTGATGGTTCACATGCGTCGTCTTTTGTGGCTAAAGAACTGGTCAGCAGAGGCACCCTGCAAAAAGCTTCTAGCAGGGTTTCCCTTTCATGGGGGAAGACTATTCGGGGAAGACCTAGATAAATATATCCACACCATATCAAGTGGAAAAAGTACTTCCTTACCGGTCAAGAAAAGACCGCGTGGGCCCACGTTTAAACGACAGGCCATTGCAGGCTCGGCCCCTTCGACTTCCCGTCAGTATCGACGGCCTCCCGGGCGTTCAACAGTTAATAGCCGCCCACAGGGACAAGCCGCGGCAAACAAGAGGCCCTGGTCTCGCAAGCCGGCTAAACCAGTCATCAAATCAGATTCATGAAGGGGCGCCCCCACTCTCTTGGGTGGGGGGAAGACTTCAGTTTTTCTCCGAAGTCTGGAAGGCCAGAATTCCCGACTCTTGGGTTCGGTCCGTAGTAGCCTCAGGCTACAAACTAGAGTTTCGAGAAATCCCCCCTCCTCATTTTCAGGGGTCAAGTCTTCCAAGCGACCCGTTAAAGAGGGCCTCTCTCGTAAAGGCGTTGGATCGCCTCTTGCTCCAAGGAGTAATTGTAGAAGTACCAACCCAAGAAAGGGGTCTGGGATTCTACTCCAACCTTTTTGTTATACCAAAACCCAATGGCGACGTCAGGCCTATATTAGACCTCAAACGCCTAAATCGCTTTCTAAGGATTCAGACCTTCCGTATGGACTCCATACGTTCAGTGACAACCAGCCTGCATCAGGGCGACTTCCTAGCATCTATAGACATAAAGGATGCATATCTGCATGTGCCAATTTACCCAGCACATCACAAGTTTCTTCGTTTTACGATAAACCAAAGTCATTATCAGTTCGTAGCCCTCCCTTTCGGGTTGGCAACAGCTCCACGGGTATTCACAAAGGTGTTAGCCCCGGTACTAGCCGTCCTAAGGACAGAAGGCATCTTGGTCCTAGCATACCTGGACGATCGCCTGGTTATCGACAGTTCAGCTTCCAACCTCAATCATGCAGTAGTCCGCACAGTGCGGCATCTAGAAGAGTTCGGGTGGATTGTGAACCAAGAAAAATCAAGGTTACATCCCACAAGACAGTTGGAATATCTAGGCTTTCGGTTAGATACAGAATGCCAGAAGGTATTTTTACCTCAAGAGAAGATCAGGTCGTTGATTCAAACGATTCAAATAGTCTTAGGCAAAAAGAAGCCGACTATTCGCCTATGCATGCGACTGCTGGGGAAGATGGTGGCCGCCTTCGAAGCAGCGCCCTACGCCCAGATCCATACCAGAATTCTGCAAGCAGCTATTCTCTCTGCTTGGAACAAGTCCATACAGGCATTAGACCGTCCATTAGTTCTTTCTCCAGAAGTCAGGCACAGCCTGTACTGGTGGCTGATCCCTCAAAAATTATCAAAAGGGAAAACCTTTTGCCCCATCTCGTGGAAAATAGTAACCACAGATGCCAGCCTAACAGGTTGGGGGGCAATCTTAGGAAAACGGACCCAGCAGGGACAGTGGTCAGAGGCAGAAAGTCTGCTTCCCATCAATGTCCTAGAGATCAGAGCTGTTCGGTTGGCCCTGGTCGCCTGGACTCTCCCCCTGCAGGGTCTGCCAGTAAGGATACAGTCCGACAATGCCACGGCGGTGGCATACATAAACCACCAGGGGGGCACAAAGAGCCTGGCGGCTCAAAGGGAAGTAAACCTAATTTTTGCATGGGCCGAAGCCCATGTACCCTGCATCTCAGCAGTGTTCATCCCAGGGATAGACAATTCTCAAGCAGATTTTTTGAGTCGTCAACAGTTGCTCCCGGGAGAGTGGTCTCTTCACCCCCAGGTATTCCAAGAGATTTGCCAAAGATTCGGAGTTCCCGATGTGGACATCATGGCAACAAGATTCAACAAGAAATTGGACAAATTTGTATCCCGAGCCAGGGACCCCTCGGCCTACGGGACCGATGCGTTGGTTTGCCCCTGGCACCAGTTTTCTCTCCTGTATGCGTTCCCTCCACTACAGATGATTCCCCGCCTTCTACGAAGGATCAGGGTGGAGCGCAGGCCGGTGATCCTGGTGGCCCCAGCCTGGCCCAGAAGGGCTTGGTACGCACTCATCGTGAGGATGTCAGTAAGGGCACCGTGGCCACTCCCCCTGCGCCCAGATCTGCTGTCTCAGGGCCCGATCTACCACCCTGCTTCACAGCAGCTAAATTTGATGGCTTGGCGGCTGAATCTCTAATTCTTAAGGGCAGAGGCCTCTCGGCCCAAGTCATATCTACGTTAATTCAAGCTAGAAAGCCAGTCTCTAGAAATATCTATTACAGAGTCTGGAGAACCTATGTGGAGTGGTGCGAGTCTCAAGGAGGGCATCCTCGCAAGTTTTTTATTGACAGGATCTTGCGATTCCTCCAGGTTGGCGTTGACAAGGGGTTGGCTCTTAGTACTCTAAAGGGGCAGGTGTCTGCCTTATCGATATGGTTTCAAAGGCCTTTGGCCACACATTCGCTTGTAAAAACCTTTTTGCAGGGGGTCTTGCATGTAAATCCCCCTATTAGAGCTCCCCTCTGCCCCTGGAATTTAAATCTGGTCTTGTCAGCTTTACAAAAGCAGCCGTTTGAACCTCTGACAGAAATCCCTCTTGTGCTGCTAACCCGAAAGTTGGTTTTCTTGGTGGCTATGGCTTCGGCCAGAAGGGTCTCCGAGCTGGCAGCCTTGTCTTGCAGGGAACCGTACCTTATTCTGCATAAGGACAGAGTGGTTCTGCGGCCTCAGCCTTCTTTCCTTCCTAAGGTCATATCCAGTTTTCACTTGAATCAGGACCTAGTCCTACCATCCTTCTTTCCTACTCCCCAGTCCAGAGAGGAAAGATTGCTTCATACTTTGGATGTGGTCCGAGCCATGAGGGTTTATCTCAAGGCTACAGAAAAGATTAGGAAAACAGATGTGCTTTTCATTCTTCCGGATGGCCCCAAGAAGGGTCAGCCGGCTGCCAAGTCTTCCTTGGCTAGGTGGATTAAGCAGCTGATTTTTCAGGCCTATGGTCTGAAGCGCGTTCCACCTCCCTTATCAGTTAAAGCCCATTCTACGAGGGCCATGAGTGCCTCTTGGGCGGCACACCATCAGATCTCTATGGCACAGGTTTGCAAAGCGGCAACCTGGTCTTCCGTACATACGTTTACTAAATTTTATAAGTTGGACGTCACAAAGGCTGCGGACGCAGCATTTGGGCAGGCGGTCCTACGGGCAGCAGTATAGAATCCTCTGGCCCGGTTCACGCCCCCTTTTTCTGTTGGTGGAGCTATTTTACCTCCTGATATAGTTTCTGTTTGGCTATTTTTTGCCTTACGGTCTCCCTCCCTTCATAGAGCATTGCTTTGGGACATCCCATATGTAATGGCTATGCGCTCTGTGTCCCGTGATGTACGATCAAGAAAAAGGGATTTTTAATAACAGCTTACCTGTAAAATCCTTTTCTTGGAGTACATCACGGGACACAGAGCTCCCACCCCTCTTTGTGGGAACATTGTGTAACCTCAGAGAAATTGCTTGCTACAAAACTAAAGCACTCTCAGTGGGAGGGGGTTATATAGGGAGGAACTTCCTGTGAAGTTGATTACACCAGTGTCCACACCTGAAGGTACTCCATATAACCCATATGTAATGGCTATGCGCTCTGTGTCCCGTGATGTACTCCAAGAAAAGGATTTTACAGGTAAGCTGTTATTAAAAATCCCTTTTTTCCTGCAGCTCCCCCAAGCTGGTCAGCGTTGCTGCGCTGTTAACAGCAACATCCTGGATGGCATCTGTTATATTGTCCGAGGATGCCAGGCTGTCGGCCAGGCGCCTCATCTCCTCCACGACCTCGGCCAGGTGTTTATTTTGCTGGTCCTGCTGTCTGACCAGCTGTTCCGGCAGGACCTGGGATACACCCCTGGTCTTTGACGTCGCCTTGCGGGGAGTGGCAGGGGACCGGGCATAAGGGGAGGATGTTGAGGGGCCGGAGATGAGGGGGGGGGAAAGAGAGGGACTGGAGAGGTTGGAGGGGGACACTGAGGGGTTTGCTACAGGTAGAGGAATAGCCTGGGCTGGTCCGGCCAACCCACTATCCTCCTCCACAACAACATAGAGGGCCTGGTCCTGGACTACCACACCCTCCTCAACCACCTCCTCCGTTGAGGTGTGCCCACTTCCCTCCAAGTCCTGTTCCAGGGGGGCAGCCAGAGGGACTGTATCTTCAGGGGATGGATCCTGATGGGCCCTGGCATCAACAGATGGCCCCGCTCCCTCCTGCACATCTGTGGATGACACAAAAGATGCCCATGTTGGTGGACCCACACACTTGGCACATGTTCCCTTCCACCCCCATACATGTACACAACAGATAGAATAGAAAACACACTTACCTGTCCTCACGGCTGGCTTCTGGGACTCATAGCCCCCAACTCCCTCTACCTGCTCCGTCTGCAGGCAGCGGGCAACCACCTTCTCCTCCTCAGTCAGGCGGACAGGGCAGGGTGGGCCCCCTCCAGTGCCCCTGGCATGCCGAGCTATGGCAGCCAGCTTGCCCTTCACATGACGCCGCAGGTCATTCATTTTCTTTTGAATGTCCTGCGGTGTCCGGACCTCATGAGAGAGGGCATTGACCTGGCACGCCACCCTCATTAATATCTGATCCCTCCGGGACTTGCTGGTCCGGGCACTGTCAGCACCATGGAGCCGCGAGTCATACTTCTCCATGGCCCGTATGACAATGGCCCTCTCCTCTGGGGAGAAATTCTTCTTCCTCCTCTCCTTAACAGCAGTTGCCATCTTGTCCAGCACAAACTTTCGCCGTCACTCTCTAAAAAATGGGAGACGTTTGCGCTGCACGGGCGCATGTGTGGGCGCATTATATACCCTGCGCCGGCGCATCGTAGGGAGGCTTTGCGCATGCGCAGAAGGCATCCACGTCACGGCGCGGGTCAACCACGTCATGGCGCGGGTCATCCATGTCACGGCGCATGCTCCGTTCGTCCCGGCCTGCATTTGCATGGGGTCACGCTTCATTATAATGCAACACGCCCACTTCCCTCCTACTTTGGAGTTGCGCCGGATTACGCCCATGATTTTACGCGACGCAGGCGCATCTTGGAGCGCATTTACTTAGGGAATACGGTACTTGCCACTCCGTGTTACGTCGGCGTAGTGCATCTGAGATGCGCAACGCCTGCATAATTAGCCGCGCATCTACGAGAATCTGGCCCTCTGTACATGCTACACTAAGGCACTTGTGTTCTCCCCTGTTGTCTTCTAGAGCTGCTTCTTGCTTCAACACTGAGCTGCCACTACAGTGAGCATTTTACATGTATTAAACAGACCTTTAAGGAATTGTTGAGTTCTAGGCACCTACTCAGTACCTATTTTTTGCGCCAATATTTGTTTGTTATAACACACACATGAAATGGACTCACATAGTGACACTGACAGCAGTGTGCAGCAGTACAGGTGATTAGGGATGAGCTTCGAGTTCGAGTAGAACTCATGTTCGACTCGAACATTGCCTGTTCGCCGAACAGCGAACTATTTGGAGTGTTCGTGGCAAGTTCGTGTGAACTTTAGAACCCTGTTAAAGTCTATGGGACTCGAACGTTTGAAATCTAAAGTGCTAATTTTAAATGCAAATATGCAAGTTATTGTAATAAAAAGTGTTTGGGGACCCGGGTCCTGCCCCAGGGGACATGTATCAATGCAAAAAAAAGTTTTAAAAACTGCAGTTTTTTTGGCAGCAGTGATTTTAATAATGCTAAAAGTGAAACCTTAAAAGTGAAATATTCCTTTAAATTTCGTACCTGGGGGGGTGTGTATAGTATGCCTGTAAAGTAGCGCTTGTTTCCCGTGCTTAGAACTGTCCCTGCACAAAGTGTCATTTCTGAAGGAAAAAAAAGTAATTTAAAATCACTCGCGGCTATAATGAATTGTCGGCTCCCAGCAATACAGAGAAAATTCATTCATAAAAAAAAAATGTGTGCATTTTTTTAAAATTTGGGGTGGAGTTCCCCTTAAAATCCATACCAGACCTGAAGGGTCTGGAATGGATATTTGGGGAAACCCCACATAATTATTTTTTTAATTTGATGCAGGGTTCCCCTTAATATCCATACCAGACCTGAAGGGCCTGGTAATTGAATTTGGGGGGACCCCCACGCATTCTTTTTTATGAATGACTTTTCTCTGTATTGCTGGTATCCGACAATTCATTATAGCCACGAGTGATTTTAAATGACTTTTTTCCTTCAGAAATTACATTTTGTGCAGGGACAGTTCGCAGGTTCTGATGCGAACCGAACCCAGGGGTGTTCGGCTCATCCCTACAGGTGATGATGACACCTTTACAGACACAACATGTCCCCTCCTGAGTTGCATTGACAGTCTTTCTCCATGCCAGGTGATCTATTCAGTTCACTCCAGTCCAAACAGCACTGACAGTCCCACTCCCAGCTTGCATTGCTCCCGTCCCTTAGACCTGCACACAAGGCTCTGGTCGCTCCACTCAGCTCCTTTGCACCAAAACATCATGCAACACGGTTGGGCACCTCCTCTGCCAGACCCGCCCCCCCATCCGAACACGTAGCAGGCACTCGGATGTTTTTTTCTGGGTACCAGCCTGGAAAAACGCATCAGCCAAGCGTCACAGCCACATTTTTAACTGGCAAACTTTTCCTGTCACTGGCATTTACTGGCAGGAGAAAAGTGCCCTTTTTTTACTGGCAAGATCAGGTATTTTTGTATTTATAGAAAATATGTTAAGTCTGAAAATGGCAAAGTAATGCAGCTTAAATCTAGAAATAATGACTAGTAAGCTGCAAATTTCTGTTCTTGGTTTTACATAAAGTTTAAGCAACGAAAATGCTATACTCCTCACCTTTCATGGAGGTCAATATATACTGTAGCTCATACTTCCATCCAGTGACTGTTGACATAGTTTCTGCTATTTAGTGAAAGTCCTGGGGTGAAGCAGAGTATCCCTTGAACATAACTGAATAGTCAGTTAGGGGCTAGGCTCTGTCTTGTTTTTAAATTGATCTGTGAAGAGCTAATGCAATATCATGTGCAACAGTATTAAACATTTAAGAAACAGTGGGGTTGATTTACTAAGGGCAAATAGACTGTGGACTTTTTTTCTTCAGAGTTTAGTAAATGTGGTAAAGCTCTGTTGGTTTCCATCATTCGATCATGTGCAAAAAACAAACACTGTTTTTATTTATTTTTCTTGCACCTCATTGGGTATTCTTTACAAAGTGAAGCTTCACCACACTCGCTAAGCTCTGAGAAAAATTAGTGCAACTGCACTTGCAAACTACACAGTTTATTTGTCTTTAGTAAATAAACCCCAATGTATTTTAAGCTTTCTCAAACTAAAATTAACCTGTACTGTGTACCATAAAGCCCTGGATTTAGGTGGTGGGAGGCATAGTAAAACTAACAGGGATGAAATTTGACCTCATGGTGCCTAAAACAGATATCAGTTTGAGTTCAGACACCTTGTTGTGCCTTCAAGGACCTGTATGAGTCTTTGAATCAATCCCTTAGTTTCCTTGTAGTCCCATTGGATTTTAGACCCACGATTAAAATTCTTCCCAAGTTAAGATCAAGCCCCACTCCCTTCTGTCACTAAACCTCATCCTGTCAATCAACTGTGAAACCTGAAGACGTTTAAGCCCCTTGAGCAGCCTAAGTCTAGTATCCAAGAAGCTCTACAAGGGCACAGAGATTTACTTGAAACCTCCAATTCGGCACTGTTTTTTACCCTAAAAGCTGTTTAGGCCAGGTCAGATCTCTTTTATATACCATCTTCCTTATATAATTTAAGTGACAAAGTTATCCTGACTAATGTGCAAAAAAAGCTCAGGCCCATTCCAGCCACTCTGGTAAATTAGTGTATTCTCAGTCTAATGTGAACTCCTGAAGCTTCCCAACCATTAAAAGATATGTCTTCTTACAGATAAATGAACACACATTACTGTACATTCTGCATGTATAACTTGAACTTTGTTCTCAAGCATATTCAATGTGCTTGCACTTCCCTAGACAAAAGAAAAGTTTTTATGAAAATGGTTTTGCCCAGCTAGACAAATTTTAATATTAGAATAAATAACTCTGTTGTACTGTGTTTAGTAGCGTTCAGCAGAGAAAATTCCTCTGGATAACCGTCTATATATTAATATATTACTATTGCTTGTGTTTTTTTCCCAGCAGATATAAACAAGGTAATCTGGAGTCTTGATTCATCACACCTTTAAGCTGGGTTCTTTTCCTACAAGAGGATACATATATACATAATCAGTAGTCCAACTTCATGGTAAATGTTTTGTTTCACTAATGTCGTGCATATAAGCATTTATATATATATGTATATATATACACTGACTATACTATTGTAGTACCTTGGTAGACATTTGTGTATTCAGATCTTATAGCAAGTAGTTAAAGTGTTACTAAGTGCAGTGGGGGGGCAGGGGTTGTTCATAGATGAACTATTTTTTTATATTACTGGGTTTAGTAACACTTTAAGGTATTTATTCTAAAAATAAGAAGATTTAATTTCAGAATTGCTATATACCTATACAGAAATGCTCAGCCAATAATGTTGAAAATGGTTTCTAACTAAAACAACTTACTTATGCAGATTGTGCCTTAATGGAAGAGACAGAAGAATGGCTTATGCCAGAATAATATATAGGGTGTATGATTTTGATCTGCTGCAACAAAATGTATCTTGGAGTCTCACAGTGTGAGCACAGCATTATTAAGCAATATCTAGGGGGCAATATTCCAGCTTGTTGAATAATAATTTCCTTATTATTACCTGTAATATAGTCCTGAAATGTATACGGTTAATAACAGTTTGTCTTTTTTAAATCCCTTCCCAGCTTTTGCCTTCCATTGTCTGTACTAACATCACTTCTTGTACTGGCTAAAGCAAAATATACATAAAAACACAGTAATCACCTATTGACTCCAGACTAGTCCTCTGCCACAGTCTCTAAAGTCACACTTCTGCTGTAGCCAGAAGAACCATTTTTTCAGTAATGCAACAAATACAAAGTCTAGCATGGTTAAAGAGGGTGCCTTTTGTAATATCCACTACAGGCGAGTCAACCTAGGGGCCTGGATTCATCATTACAGAAAGATAAATTGATTCACTCTGTAGATATCCTCCCGCAGGTACATAGCTTTGGGACCTAACGATTCTGGTTCTGGGAGAGGTCAAGACATTATGCAAAATAATATCTGTTTTCTTATTTAGGGTCAGGAAAGTTCTCATCCAAAGGAAGCTAGAGATGAGTGAGTGTTTCTTTCTTCCTTCATTTGCAAATAACACATCTGGAGACAGCATGATATTTCTCACTGTTCTAAAACCATTTAATATATTAATTATTAGATGAGCCATAACACTTTCGGTCAGATCATTTTTGAAAATATATACATTTAAAAAATATAGGATAGGTCTATTATAAAATAGACCCCATTATTTACATGTAATATTTCTGAGGTTTTTAAGGTGAATTCCTCAGGGGTGGTAGCTGTGTCTGCGATTTTCTGAGTCTGTGTCATGTTCAGAGCATGTTTCATGTAGCACAACTGGGAAAATGTGATATAAAATAACTCATTTGCATGACCCACTAACAGACTACATGGTACGAACAATACAACAGTGCTGGCAGCATTAGAGATCACACTACCCAGACCACCAAATGCACTTGACACACACCGCACACTCTAGCATTGTTTACACATTAGAATCTCCCCAGTATTCAGTTTTTTATTTGGCTAAAAGTGGTTGTAAAGGTTAATAAAAAAAATAATAATAATAAACATGTCATACTTACCAGCTCTGTGCAATGGCTTTGTGCAAGGTTGCACCATATCTCCTCTTCTGAGGTTCTCCGCTGGCGCTGTCCATTCCTCCTCTTCTCTGTCTGCTCCCATAACAATCTGCAGTGCTATGGGGGCAGATGAGCAGGCTTTATCCCAAGCCAGACTGTGTGTATCTATTGACACACATAGCTTTGCTTGGCCCCTTCCCCCTCACAGGATTTGATTGACAGCAGCAGGAATTGGTGGCTTCCACTTCAGCCAAGTCTTCTGTGAGAAGGGATAGGGGAGAGGAGCAGACGGGCACAGCACTGGATCGAGATTGGGCTCGACATGCTTTTTTCTGCATTTTTCATACTTATGGAAAATGCACAACAAGAAGAGTTTGGGGTGCCATTAATAAATAATGACACCACATGTGCATTGCACGTCTTAGTGCATTATTCACGCATTTGCAGAAACGTGGCCAGAGACTCACATTTCTGCCTACGTTTCCGCAACACCTAGATGTGAATGGAGCCTTATTGTGTAGAAGCTTTCTTGCAAATATTAATCATCTTAAAGCGGAGCTCCACCCAAAAGGGGCAGCTCCGCTCCTCTTATTAGCACCTTCCACCCCTCCACTGCCACATTTGACACTTTTTTTGGGTGCAGCTGGTACCTGGCTTTGACAGGTACCCACTCCTACATCTGGCCAAGATCAGCGAACTACGACAATTCTGACCCCTACTGCTATCTGGAACACACTAAGGTCCCAGAAGATGGTTGGACCATTCAGAAAGCGCAGCGTGACTCGTGCATGCACAGTATTTTTCCTTTCTTATAATGCCAGCGTCTGCACCCGAAGCCGATTGACGAATCGGCTCGGGGTGCCGCCATCCCGCTACAGGTAACTGTCCTTATATTAAAAGTCAGCAGCTACAGTATTTGTAGCTGCTGACTTTTACAATTTTTTTCCAGACTGTAGCTCCACTTTAAAGCTGCCCCAACTGGCCTAGATGTTATGTTTATCTTTCCTTATCTTTCCTTATCTTTCTTATCTTTCCTCATAGTAATCTAATTCATTGATTTAATGACTTAATCTGAAAAACTGGGAGAATTATACCAATTCCAATATTTAGGAATGATAATTTTGTCAACTATGATTAGATATGGAGCAATTGGGGTCTATTTTGCAATAGGCTGTTCGAATTTCAAAGAATTATACCCTTAGGCCTCTTTTACACGGAGAGGTCCGTTTTTCGGTCCGCTCCGTGTGCAGGGACCGCCCTGTCTCTCCTCCGCTCTCCCCTATGGGGAATCGGATGAAAACGGACCGTCTGTCCGCTTGCATCCGATCCGATCGGGTTTTCTTCCGTCCGAAACAACGGATGCGGATCTTGCGGACGTTAGCGGATGCATCATCCGCTAACGGACGCGATCCCATAGGGGCCCATTACAAGTCCGTAAACGGACTTGTAATAAGCGGACGAACGGTCCGCTCATGTGAAAGGGGCCTTAGCTTAATGTGGTGAAGATTTGTTGACTTCTATCATGCAATCACATGCAAGAAATATTACTGTTGTTTGTTTTTGTTTTGTTTTTTACTTTTCTTGCAGGTCGTTGCCGTTGGCAATTCTTTGCAAAGTGAGTTTTCATCACATTAACGAAGATAAAGAAAAAATTCACTTGTAAAGTGAACAGCTAATTTGCCATTATTAAGCATATTCCACAATATCTGACATCTCATACTCATTACTCACTTGCCATGTCCTGCCATATTTCTCTGCATTGTTTACAGTAGAGTGGGGATCGAAAGTTTGGGCACCCCAGGTAAAAATTTGTATTAATGTGCAAAACAAAGCCAAGCAAAGGTGGAAAAATCTCCAAAAGGCATCAAATTACAGATTAGACATTCTTATAATATGTAAAAAAAAAGTTAGATTTTATTTCCATCATTTACACTTTCAAAATGACAGAAAACAAAAAAATGGCATCTGCAAAAGTTTGGGCACCCTGCAGAATTTATAGCATGCACTGCTCCTTTTGCAAAGCTGAGACCTGCCAGTGTCGTGGATTGTTCTCAATTATCATCTGGGAGGACCAGGTGATGTCAATCTCAAAGGTTTTAAATGCCCAGACTCATCTGACCTTGCCCCAACAATCAGCACCATGGGGTCTTCTAAGCAGTTGTCTAGAAAACTAAAACTGAAAATAGTTGACACTCACAAAGCTGGAGAAGTCTATAAGAAGATAGAAAAGCATTTTTAGATGTCAATATCCTCTGTTCGGAATGTAATTAAGAAATGGCAGTCATCGGGAACAGTGGAAGTTAAAGGGGTTGTAAAGACAAAAATATTTTCCTCTTAAATTAAAGTCTGACAGTAGCTGATAAAGTAAAAAGTAATGTTTTGCATTATAACTGGTTTGATACCTGTTGAAATCAAGCTGTTTATTCACCTCCAGCACTCCTGAATTGTTATTCTCACTGACTTCCTGGTTTGCAGTGCACGTTCATTCTTACTACATCACGGCCTAATGGGAACTACAGTTCCTATTAGACTTAGCCTCCATGCTTATGAGGGTTAAGAGAGCATCTTCACGCAGGGCTGTAGTCATGGGGAGGGGGTGAGCACATTCTGCTTTCCTCCATCGAGGTGCTGGTGGAAAGCAAGAAGAGGAGAGACAGGAAATGGCATTTTTAAACCTGGATTACTGTATTTTGGAAGTCAAAAGGAAAAACGAGGTAAGTGATATTAAAATGCTCTAGCTTACAGCAATCAATTGATCTAATAAAAAACGAACCTTTAGTGTTCCTTTAAAGCAAGATCTGGAAGACCAAGAAAAATATCAGACAGAACAGCTCGCAGGATTGTGAGAAAAGCAATTCAAAACCCACGTTTGACTGCATGATCCCTCTAGAAAGATCTGGCAGACACTGGAGTTGTGGTACACTATTCCACTATAAAGAGATACTTGTACAAATATGGTCTTCACGGAAGAGACATCAGAAGAAAACCTCTTCTACATCCTCACCACAAAAATCAGCGTTTTGAACTTTGCAAATGAACATATAGACAAGCCTGATGCATTTTGGAAACAAGTTCTGTGGACCGATGAGGTTAAAATACAACTTTTTGGCCAGAATGAGCAAAGGTACGTTTGGAGAAGAAAAGGCACAGAATTTTATGAAAAGAACCTCTGTCCAACTGTTAAGCATGGGGGTGGATCAATCATACTTTTGGGGTTGTATTGCAGCCAGTGGCACAGGTAACATTTCACGAGTACAAGGAAAAATGGATTCAATAAAATGTCAGCAAATTTTGTATGGTAACTTGATGCCATCTGTGAAAAAGCTGAAGTTAATGAGAGGATGGCTTCTACAAGTGGATAAACACACCTCAAAATCCACGGGGATTACATCAAGAGGCGTAAACTGAAGGTTTTGCCATGGCCTTCACAATCTCCTGACCTCAACATAATTGAAAATCTATGGATAGACCTTAAAAGAGCAGTGCGTGACAGACAGCCCAGAAATCTCAAAGAACTGGAAGACTTTTGTAAGGATGAATGGGCAAAGATACCTCAAACAAGAATTGAAAGACTCTTGGCTGGCTACAAAAAGCATTTACAAGCTGTGATACTTTCCAAAGGGGGCAGTACAAGATATTAATTCTGCAGGGTGCCCAAACTAATGAAAGTGTAAATGATGGAAATAAAATCTAACTGTTTTTGACATATTATAAGAATGTCTAATCTGTAATTTGATGCCTTTTGGAGATTTTTTCCATCTTTCCTTGGTTTCATTATGCACATTAATACAAATTTTACCTGGGGTGCCCAAACTTTCAATCCCCACTGTATGTGTCTGGCTGTGTTAGAAGCTATTACATTATTATGCCCGGGTATAGGACATATTTTGGTGACTTTACTGCTGAAAAGGATCCCTAAGTTTGGTGTAGTCCCTCTGGTGTCGCTGAGGGGGTGCTGCATAGTGCCCTAATGAGTTACACCTGTTTGTTTATGCTTGTCCTTTTTATACTTGTGGCTCCTGTGCAGTAGTACGGGCTGCAGAGGTAACATGTCTGTCTTTACTTCTGCTGTAGTAGAAGGGGTTTTACTTGCATGGTGCATGCTTCTTTGGTCTACCTATCCTGCTTGCTTGTTTCAGACAGTTTTCAACATTTTAATGGCCTCTTGTAAACGTCTCATATATTTTTTTGGAGACGTTTACTGGGAAAAGTGTACCAGCAGCATGTGTGTGTTTATACTTTAAGGGCCAGATTCTCTAAGAAATTCGTCGGTGTAGCGTAAGCCATTTACACTATGCCGCCGCATCGTACTAGAGCAAGTGCCGTATTCCCTAAGCATTTGCTCCGTAGTTTGCGTTGGCGTAGCGAAAATGGCCCAGCGTAAGCCCGCGTAATTCAAAGGGGGCGGCTTGTATTTAAATTAAGCGCGCCCCGCGTCGAACGAACTACGCATGCTCCGGTCGGGGAAAAAGCCCAGTGCGCATGCTCCAGCTCACATCGGAAAGCGCCGCTGAAACGGACGTCAAAACGACGTGATCGTCACTACGCAATGCCCTATTCGCGAACGAGTTAAAACGACGTAAGCAACGGAAAAAGCTGACGCTGACCCGACGCCATACTTAACATGGCATTCCGACAGCACCCGACGGCATCCGACGGTACTTCGTAAGGTTACTCCTCATAGAAGCAGGGGTAACCTTACAAGTTCGTAAACGACGTACGCGACGACGGGGCGGCGTAAAAGCGATCGGGAATCGGCGTAGTAGCCTCATTTGCATAGGCAAATGAGAAAACAACGTAAAGGCCACCTAGTGGCCGGAGTTGTCATTACAACTACGATCCGCAAGTGTAATGGTATTACACTTGTCGGATGTTCAAGCGTATCTATGCCAAAGTGATGCTAAGCTAAGCTTGGACAATTGGAGCATTCAGAAGCCTAAGGAAAATCAATATCAACAGAACAACAAAAATGTAACCTAACCTTAAAAATATCTTTTAAGTTGGGATTTGCATATTCACATCCTGTTCCTGTCATAAATTGAAAGCTTGGTTCATCCTGTGTTTGTAGTCACCTATAGTCAAGTGCATGGTTTAAACTTGAAGAAAAGCTTTTTTACCACAAAGGGAAATCTTGATTAAAGCGGCTGCACTCTCATAGCTAACAAATTTGTAACTGTATTTACATCAAATTGTAACATCTGCTCTTCTAAATTGCTTACAGTACAGAAACACTAAAGGATCTTCATTATTGAAATAATATAATTGCTAGTCACAAAAATAATTTGCTTTATTAATGCTTCTAACAATATATATGCCCTAGTGACTCTGAAACAGTATAGGTGAATGGAAATAGCATGAATGTGGGTTTCACAAGTTTGCAATCTGCTGACCTAAGCCAATACATTGATCTTAAAGCTTGTGGTTGGTAAATTGCCTGTAAATCATTCTAAACAGCTTTATAACCGATGTGGGCAGGAGGTGTTGGCCAGTTAACCTTTTGAAAAATGATACCTGACTATAAGGAAGGAACTTGAGAGCCTTCTGTGGTGGACAACCTCATTAGTGACAGGAATGGAAGGTTGCATTCTAATGCATTGTCTAACATAGCTTATGTAGACTAGAATAAGAAACCTTACATATCACTAGGTAATATCAGGAGCAAAAATCATTGCCAAGATGGAAATCTGTTTCCAATAACTTTTTAAATTAAATAAAGCATTTTTTCGCTAGTGAAAATTTTTCAATTAGGCTTACACAGAAATTTTTTTTTTTTACTTTAGCTGGTCATACAGTAGTAGAATTTTGGTCAAAAGTTTTAATTTTATGAAGTTTTGTTCAATTTCCTAAGTTTTGGCTGGGTCATTTCGATGTTCGCTTTCGCTTTCGACTGCAGTAACAGGAAGCAGGATGGAATTATTTTCTCAAATGAATTTCTAACAGTGAATGTTTCATTTTCGTTTGGTAAAGTTCATGCAATCCAAAATCGAATGTTAAAAGCTAAGCTGTCGATAGCCTGGGCCTGGAAAAAACAACCTCAGTCCAGTTTAAAGATTGCATGAATCTGCTATTAGTCGTTGGAGAGTTACCTTAATGACTCACAACCCTAATACCGTAAAATATGGGAACCGTGGCTTAATAACGCACTGCTTTCCTTAAACTCTTCTAGACCGGGAGACTTGGAATTGTATTTTCATTTTTTTATATATATTTTTTATTTCATGCTGAAAAGAGCAGAACCAAGACACTACATTAACAATATATAAACGATAATACATCTAGTATCATACTTGTATCGTGTTCAACATATATAAACAATTTCCTGAAGTACATAAATCTCAGGTAGGTATCTGTGACGAGACCCTTGCTCGCTCGGTTCTGCTCTCCCGACACTCCTCTGCTTCTATTGGATCAGATTGCCGATTGCAACGTCTGATGGTCCAGTCATCCAAGGTTCCAGGATCCGAACTACGGCTATGTGCCGTTCGAGATCCATTTAGAACACACACCAGGCAGGCTTTATGTATGTTCAAACAGGACTCTTTTATTGAAAGTACACACTTTTATACAGAATTTGGAACATCCCGCCCCCAACAACCGCTTTCCTATTGGTCAATTGTAAAGTGCATTTGTGGTTCCCACTCAGGTCCTCTTCCATGCAAATGAGGACTTCAAAATGACGCAGCAGAGATTGGTCGGATAGTTTGAATAGAAAGACTGTTATGTGTATTGAGACAGAAGCCCCAGGGCAATCAATGTACACAATAGCCAGCCACAGAACAATGGAACCGTCTGGAGAGTTGAGACAGGGCAGAAGACCCCCCACTGTGTAACAGATTTCAAAGAGGAACACTTCTGCCTTCCAAGGTCCATGACATTACTCCCCCTGGGAAACAGTCCAACAGCCACCGTGGAACCCAAACGGGTCAACTCGAGGATGTTGGAAAAGTAGTCTTAAGGTTCCAGGACTGTCTGCTGGGATAAACCATCCGCATACCTGTTTTTTAGGCCCTGGCCCATAATCGGATAGCAAGAGGCTCGCATTCAGTCCTCTCCAAAAGCCCCTGTCCCGGCTAGGCCTGTCACCCATCTCCCGCTTTGGCAGGAGACTAACACTGGGAGAGACCCCAATTTCGGTACCCACCCAGTACCCCAGATAACTTGTCCCAAACAGAGCATTACTCACCCAGCCAACCTCTGCCTTTCTCAGAGAACATGCCTGCCGCTGGGGAGAGGCCTGGACTGGCCCTTCTCCCTGGAGTCCTTTCAGCTGCTGGAGAGAAGACAGGGTGACTGGGCTCAGTTCATCATGCTGTTGGGGATTTGGGCCAACTGTCCCACATCCCTGGGGTATACAAGTGGAGACTGAAGTCCCTTCCACTTGTGGTAGGTGAAAATCCCCCGGTGCTTGCAAAGCAAAGCCGACGTCGTCCTGTCTCAGTGCCGCATCATTTTCTGGGGTTGTGTCAGTGGAGATCGAAGTCCCATCCACTACCACAGGAACCCCCTCTTCTGTTAGTTAAGAGCAGAGGCTCGGGGCACTCTGCTCTGTTGCCAGCTCTTCCGCTGGGTTGCTGTGAGTGAAGACCACAGTCCCATCCACCGATATCTGCTCAAGCTGTAGTTGTGTGCAGCAGCCAGTAGCATCCTGCCCTGCTGCCAGTGATTTAGCTGGGAGTAAAAGCTTTACCACCTTGGCTTGTTGCTGGGGAGAGGGGCCAACTGTCCCGGCTCCCTGGAACTCCACAGTTGGTTCCGGTGCTGGGCTGAGATTGCTAGCACTCTGCCCTGTTGCCAGCACTTCTGCTGGGGGTGCATAATCCATAACATTCTCTGAACAGTCCATACATTCTGTGATCTGCGGCTGGGGAGTGATCGCCATCTTCTCACCCTGAGCCTCCGGAACTACCACAGGGGTGGGGCAGAGGTCTTGAACCCTCTGTCTGGTGACCAGCGCTTCAGCTGGGGAAGTTACTTGTAACTCTAAAAATACTGCCCTTGGTGCTGGGCAGAGCACAGTGAAGTTTGGCCCTGATTCCAGCTCTTCTGCTGGAGGTTCATCAGGTTGTTCTTCCTCAGCAGAAAAATCTATTAAATCCCCTTTCTCTGCAACTGGTGTCTGGGGATAGAGGTTCACCATCTCCTGTCCATAAAACCCAGAAGATGCTATAGGTACTGAGCAGAGGTTAGCATAGCTCGGCCCTGCGGTCAGCACTTCAGCTTTGGGAATGGCAATCTCCAGATTTTCCACTGCCGATTCATCAGCCAGGATTTCCGCATTGTCAGCTGGTATTTCCTCATAGTCCCAGGCAAAGGGAGCCCCATCCTGCTGCTAAGCGGAGTCTAGCAGCTGTTTGTAGGTGATTTCCAGCTCCCATTCCTGAATGGCCAGGAATTCCAAATCTTCCTGTAACCAGTGCACTTCCGAGACATTCAGTCTTCGCTCTCTGTGCTCCATTATTTCCTCCCAACGCCACTCCCGATCGCTCCCAAAGTCGGGATCACAGGACATCCTCCAATACAACAATCCCAGGCTATCATAGTCAAAGCCTTCCGTGAGGCTGTCATCCATTGACCACAGGCACTCTTGGACTACATACCACCGGAGGGCTCTGTAGCACTCTTACAACCGCATCTCTGCCCGGATCAGCCTGTTTAACTCTGCTGTCCACTCCTGCTTAGGTTGTTCCCCCAATAACAGCATCCGTACTTCATACTGTGACCAGTACCTTACATGGATGGAGGGGAGAGCTTTTCCCTGGTGTCACTGCTCATGGGCTAGCGCTTCCTTCCAGAGTTCGCAGTGGATCGAATCAGACCATCCAAGCAGGACCTCCTCTGATACTGGTCCTCTGTGCTGTATCTGCTTTTTTCGCAACCTCCTTCTGAATTCCTCTTCCATGGTTACTGGTATCTGTACCTCTCCTCTACTATCATTTGGTGCTGCTTCTTTAGGCGTTGTCACCGATTGCCGTATTTCTGCAATTCTCAGCTCATGTTGCCGCTCTCGTTCTCTCTGTTGCCGCTCTCGTTCTCTCTCATCCTGCAGCTGGATGTCTCTAATGGCATTTTGTATGACGGTCTCTGATGGGTTAGTACCATATAATGCCAACCGTTGTCGAACTCGTTGCTGAAACAAGTCTTCAACTGACCGGGGTCCTGCATCACCATCCCTCTGATCCATCTCGGCTAGCTCTTTGATCAGGGTGGCCTTGTTCTTTGTCCCACCGGTCCCTCCACAGCTCTCAAGCAAGTCTTTTATCATGGTTCTCCTGCAGGCTGCATAGCTGGTCATTCATGGTGGTGGTTTGGAGTTGTCCCAATAACTGGAGAGCAAATCCCACCGCTGCCAACCAATGTGACAAGACCCTTGCTCGCTCGGTTCTGCTCTCCCGACACTCCTCTGCTTCTCTTGGATCAGATTGCCGATTGCAACGTCTGATGGTCCAGTCATCCAAGGTTCCGGGATCCGAACTACAGCTATGTGCCGTTCGAGATCCATTTAGAACACACACCAGGCATGCTGTATGTATGTTCAAACATGACTATTTTATTGAAAGTACACAACACACTTTTATACAGAATTTGGAACATCCCGCCCCCAACAACCGCTTTCCTATTGGTTAATTGTAAAGTACATTTGTGGTTCTCACTCAGCTCCTCCTCCATGCAAATGAGGACTTCAAAATGACGCAGCAGAGATTGGTCGGATAGTTTGAATAGAAAGACTGTTATGTGTATTGAGACAGAAGCCCCAGGGCAATTAATGTACACAATAGCCAGCCACAGAACAATGGAACCGTCTGGAGAGTTGAGACAGGGCAGAAGACCCCCCACTGTGTAACAGATTTCAAAGAGGAACACTTCTGCCTTCCAAGGTCCATGACAGTATCATCCTAGAATATATCAGATTTGGCTGTCTTCTTTTTTTGTGAAGTCTGTCAGGTGAGCTGCTAAAATAAGTATGTAGCTGTCCGCTCCTTTTTACTTTTTCGTGAGAACTTAAGTAAAGATACAATAGGAATGTCAAGAAGAGGAAATAGGGGGATGGGGGAAGTGGGATGGAGAGAGAAGTCTGAGATGGCAATTACTTGTGCCATTGGAGACAGTTAAGCAGTATGGTCTGTCAGAAAGTTTATGACCCAAAAAATTGCTTTTCCTTCCTCAGACAGTATTTTTTTTACCATAGGCCACAAGTCTTGGAGTATTTTTAGTTTATGTCTTCCACTTTGTGAAGCCTATACGCAATAGTCGTGACATTGACTTTTTCCAAGGGGGAATACAGGATTTGAATATTGAAGAAATAAAAGGGGAAAGTGTTAAGTGGAAGGGGGTAGAGGAAAAGGAAAAGAAATAAAAAGTAGTACACAGAGAGAAAATAGGCGATTATGTCCATATAGCTTAGAGACTTAAATTGACAAAATGTTGCAAAAAAAACGCACACTGACTACTGTCAGTGTAATATACTGTAGATTGTCATGGTTGGGCAGGATAAGTGTAATTAAAATATTGATCCTCCCGAAAGCCCTATAAATCTTTCAAAACTTTTTGATTAATATCCCAGGGGCTTATTTTAAAACTATGAAATCCCTACTGCAGAAATGTGTATGGAATAGAAGAGGAAGCCGCATTTCCCAGGTCTTCAGAAATACCATGTAGCAGCAGTACTGAGGAGAATTATAGACTGTGTCCATAATGTTCCACATAAGAAATGGGTATCGCTGGAAGACAATATGAGTAAAGTTGCCCTAGGCCAGATCATCTGGATTCCAAGAGAATATAGAAGTCTCCCTAGAGAAATGGCCCCAATTACATTAGAAACATTAAGAGCGTTGGATATGGTACTTAAGGGTACAACAGGGCAATATAACAGTCCCCTGATGCCCCTGATGGGAAATAATTATTTCCCCCCAAGCAAAGACAACAAAATGTACCTAAACTGGACTAATTCGGACCGAATGAGATTAAAAGACGTCTTAAAAGCAAACACCCTCTGTTTATTAGCGGAGCTCCGAGAAAAATACGGTATAACACCTTGGGATGGGTGGAGATGTAGACAGCTCCAACACTTCATAGAATCCTTTACAAAACCCCTTCGCTCGGCTAGTAAGTTAAATCCATAGGAAAGATTAGTTGACCAAGGGGGGACAAACAGACAGGGGATCTCTAGAATATATAGGACGTTGTTAACCTCTAAGGACGATGGGTTGATGTGCCCCTTGGAGAGGTGGGGAACAGAACTGAACCAATTACTTTCCGGAGATGTTGAAGGGAAAGGTTATGGACTATATCCACTCCACCTCTATGGACACAAGGATAAAATAAATTAATTATAAATTATTGACTAAGTGGTACTACGTTCCATCTAAAATGCATAAAATGAACCTTTAGGTTGGAGGAAATGTGGGAAGGAAGGAACCCATGCCCATATATGGTGGCAGTGTAGTTTGATCCAGCCAAATTGGGTGGAAGTATTGGACATAATCAAAAAGATAGATGGGACGAAAATAGAATTAGATCCCTGGAAATGTTTGTTCCATGCGATTGGGGGCTCTAGGAAGAAGTATAGAGCAGCACTTACTCCATTTTTGCTGAATGCAGCGAAAGCACTAATCTGGAAACACTGGAAAACAAAAGAAAACACCCACGATAAAGGATTGGTTTAGAGAAATAGATAGAACGAGGATAATAGCCTCAGAGACCGATGAGGGAGTAGGTGAGGTCGGAGGGTCCTGCAAGTTGTTGGGAGCTACGTGGGTCTGTCATTTTGGGATTGGGGGAGGCTATCTGGGAGCTCGGGAAAAGGCGTTGTATTTCTCCTCCAGACTTGGCTGTGCGGGATTCTAATCTTTGCAGAGAGCATGCTGCTATGGAAGTAGGCTAAGGTAGGTAGGAGAAGGGGTTGACTTACTAAAGGCTAATAGACTGTTCACTTTGCAAAGTGCAGTTGCATCAGAGCTTAGTAATTGTGTAAAGCTTGTGTAAGGAACATTTAAAAAATGCATTTATGCCTGTACATGATTGGATGATGAAAGTCAGCAGAGCTTCTGCTCATTTTCTAAGCTCTGGAGCAACTGCTCTTGCAGAGTACAATTGCACTTTGCAAAGTGCACAGTCTATTTGCCTTTAGTAAATCAATACCTTGGTCTTTGCACACCCCTAATCTTTCATTTGGAATGGAGAATAAAATTAATGTATGATGTCACTAGTTTTTGTCAAACTTGGACTACACTTTTGATGCTTTGCTGCACAATTGGCATCTGTCAACTGCCTAGTTTGTTTGCATTACCTGCTGATTTCTTTGAAGTTTAAAGTGCAAACAAATTTGAATAATGAAGTTTGTCCTGTATCATTTGTGTGGCTGTGCTGTAAAAATAATTCTGCATAACAAGGATCATTTTTTACCTGACATCTTTTTTTACTGGTGTATGGAGATCATCCCAGCGCCTTAATAATGTAAACATTTCTTCCTCCCATAATTGCATCAATTGGATGTGACAGTTATCTAATGCTTATGAGAAAAACATTTGCCATCAGCAAACCTGTATCCTTTTATAAGTAATTTTTTATTAATTGTAGTTCTTATATGTGCCTCGATGAACAGACCTTACATGGTCCCAAGGATAAAGGTGTGCTGGCAATTTTTATTTTTTTCTCTCATGTGGTTGCATGACTTTATCCATGTGGTTGTTACAGTACCCATTGCTAAAAGGTTTAAGTACTGTATGGTGTACAGTACTGATTTGTTTTCTTTGACTCCCTTGTCAAAGGTTATCTTTAGAATACGCGCTAAATGAACATTTGTGTTGTATTTTTTTGTGGTAGCCTTAGTCTTACACATTTAAAAGTATACATCTTTTTTTTTTTTTTCTTGCAATCATCATGGAATGGTTATACATCTGTGTTGTAGCAATAGACAGTGGCCACACCATGCATGTTTTAGTGCATTGCAATACTATTCATTTTTAATATCACCCCAATGAACTAAGACAACACATGGAAATACCCTACATTGTGTTGCCACGTGTTCCCAAAAAAGGTCAGGTACAATTTCCTGGGTGTTGGGGTGTGTTGACAACAGATGTTAACAAGCAACCTAAAGCATATAAGTGTGTGTATAGTTCATGCACCACACAGGAGTGAAGCTGGCAAACACAAAAGTCCCATATCTGATTAACTGATGGATTATAATAATTCGTCTTTAGCATGTAACACCATGCAATCTTTCTCAGTAAGCTGGGCATTAGGTGGTCCAGGAGCTGAGACTATATTTAGATTATTAGTACATACTGATAGCATGACACAAACTCAGGACTGTTTATACAGATGACACATTGGTTTCAGCAGAATGATTTTGAAAGGAGAATTCTTTATGGTTTATATTGGATTTACATTATGTAATACATATGGTACATTGGATTTAGCTTATGCAGTTCATTGTTTAATCTTGAATGGTAGATGGGTGTGTAAATAGTAGATGTTTGTTATGTTTTAAAGTGGAGCTTTCTGTAACTTCACAGGTTTATAAAAATAAATATTTGATATATCATAAAATACATTATCAGTATAATATTTCAAAGAAGACTTCTTATTTATAAGTGGAAACAATATATATAAAGCAAGCCTATAATAATTAATATTTACCATTTAGGCACTAAACAAATCGGATGTTTCCCAAAGCAAAGTAAATACTTTTACCTCTCCGGCAGCCCCGGTTTCACTGTGCTTTAGCACTGAACCATCCATCAGACGCTTCAGTATTTTTCAGCTCCAGGAGCCACAGTACTAAGAAGTGACATAGGAGTTGGTGGATGGAGCCACAGGTACTGTATTTGCTGGCGCATAAGACTACCTTTTACACTTAAAAAAACTGGCCAAAAAGCAGGGGTCATCTTATACGCCGGGTCAGCTGCTCAGATGCCTGCTGTTTGTGCGGTAATACTGTATGTAGCTTTGGCTATATACAGTATATACCGCTTAGCCAATCCCGGTGAGCGATGTATTCAAATAAATACAGAGCCTGCTCTGATTGGAAAAACAACCTCTGCCAATCCGAGCAGGCTACATACAGTTGCCTGCTCAGATTGGCTTTGAGAGTCAGAGAGGCATGGGCTGATGATGTTACAGCCTCTGCCAATCCAAGCAGGCTTTGTATTCATTAATAGAATACATCGCTCGCAGTGATTAGCTCCAGCTCCTGCAAGAAGGAAGAATATGGCTCCAGCTCCAGCAAGAATGAAGGAGAATATGGCTCCAGAAGGAAGAAATATGAAGTGCCGTAGGCCTCGGAAGGGGGGTCGTCTTATATGGTTAGTACAGGCAAAAAATCTTAAAACAATCTGTAAAATTAGGGGGTCGCCTTATACGCCCAGTCGCCTTATACGCCGGCAAATACGGTACTCTTATCTCTCCGGCAGCCCATGTCTCACTCCAGCACTGAAGCATCCGCCAGACTCTTCATCCCACTGAGGGATGAATGCACTAGCTTAGAGATACATTTTTTTAGAGCATGCAAGTTCATTTTAAATCAGATCTAAAGTCACAGCATGCACTTTTTATTTTTTAAACATCATCAATGTAATAATAAGACAAATAATAGTTGTTTTTGACAATCCAATATAAGCTTTTTTGAGAATTCTCTGTGCACTCCATATCTGCTGGCTATTTTGCTCAACAATTTCAAGGATTCCCTATATGCTTATGGATGTATACATTGGATATAAAAAGTCTAATGTCAGGTTTCTGGGATGTAAAAAAATGACATAAAGATAAATCATTTCAGAACTTTTTCCACTTTCAATGTGACCTATAAACTGTACAACTCAATTAAAAATCAAACTGATTAGTGAACTCCACAGCCTAATGCCGCGTACACACGATCAGTCCATCCGATGAGAACGGTCCTAAGGACCATTTTCATCGGTTAACCAATGAAATGACTGATGGTCTGATGTGCCTACACACCATCGGTAAAAAAAAACTATCGTGTTAGAACGCTGTGACGTTTACGTGTTTTAACACAACTACGTGCTGAAAAAAAATAAGTTTAATGCTTCTGAGCATGTGCGGCCTTTTAACTGATGCTTTTGCATATTAACGATCGGTTTTGACCCATCGGTCAGGCGTCCATCAGTCAAATTTTATAGCAAGTTCTCGTTTTTTTGACCAAAGGATAACTGACCAATGGGGCCCACACACGATCAGTTTGGACCGATGAAACGGTCCTTCAGTCCGTTTTCATCGGTTTTGACCGATCGTGTGTATGCGGCCTTAGACATAGAGTTCAGCAAATCAGTCATTACAAATAGAAAAACCTGACCACTACGACTATATTACTTCCAATTTGGGATTTCCTAATGAACAAGACCAAACCCAATACTAGAGGTATATCACTATGCTACAAATATGGCAACTTCCATACTACACATACTAAATCACCATCCATGGCCAAATGGGTAATAGAACTGCAAAAGTCCTTTACACTGCCACAGTGGTTGATGGCAATTAAGCACAATAACACATCATCAGCGTGTGTAAACCATTGGGACAAATCTCATAAGATTTTCCATAGGTGGTACATTACCCCCATGGATCTACACACCATGAATCCCATACTATCTCCATTGTGCTGAAGGGAATGCCATCACAATGGCAACCTCTTGCACATCATGTGGCACCGTAAGGTCCTACACAGCTTTTGGAAAGATGTATTCTCTCTTCTATCAAAGACTACCAAATCCCCTTGTACCCCCTTAGCGTTGCTAAGCCTAGGGATAGACTCATTCCCTTACAGGTACAGAAAAGTTGTAGTACACATACTTTATGCTGCATGCAAATCCTTAGCAAAAATATGGAAATCTACTACCCCCAAACATAAAATAAATTGTAGAAAGAGTAAACTCACAAAGTCTCATGGAAAGAATGCTAGCATTCAAACAAGGAAGGGGTGTATACATACCACAAGTTTTGGGATATTTGGCTGTCACTCCAAAACAGCCCCTAGAGTTGATAATTGTGATACTATGTCAGGATACTGACATAATGGACATTTGATTGCATTTATAGGTGCTATAGCAAAAACAGTGCAGTGGGATGAGAAATAACAGTGACAACATGTTATAATTGTTTGTATGACTCGGTTTCTACTTTGTTGTTTATACAACTTGAACTCCAACTACTACATTCTGATTAATGTTAGCATTAATATCTGTACCACTTGGTCCTGGTACCACTATATAGATAAGTCAATGTGGCCTACTTCTAGCGACCATCCACTGGGTCGCAATTACAGTTCCTGGGAATGCACCTGACTAGCCTGCTCACAGTATGCTCCCAATAGGGGTGACAGGTTTTTCCTATTAATAATTCCCCACCAACGTGTTACGTCAGGAACCACGGTACAGATTACAGAACTGACTGATACTGTAACGAACCAAGTGTACTCAGTTATGCTTACCTTGCTGATTATAAAATGTACTGACATGAATGTACAACTGCTATATTTTTATTTATATACTTTGATACTTAACCACTTGCTTACTGGGCACATATACCCCCCTCCTGCCCAGGTGAAATTTCAGCTTCGGGCACTGCGTCGCTTTAACTGACAATTGCGCGGTCGTACGACGTGGCTCCCAAACAAAATTGACGGCCTTTTTTCCCCACAAGTAGAGCTTTCTTTTGGTGGTATTTGATCGCCTGTGCGGTTTTTATTTTTTGCGCTATAAACAAAAAAGAGCAACAATTTTGAAAAAAAAAAAACAATATTTTTTACTTGTTGCTATAATAAATATCCCAATTTAAAAAAAAATAACTTTTTTTTTCTCAGTTTAGGGCGATGTGTATTCTTCTACATATTTTTGGTAAAAAAAAAAAAATCGCAATAAGCGACTGGTTTGCGCAAAAGTTATAGCACCTACAAAATAGGGGACAGAATTATTATTATTTTTTATTTTTTTTACTAGAAATGGCGGCAATCTGCGATTTTTATTGGGACTGTGACGTTATGGCGGACACATCGGACACTTTTGACACATTTTTGGCGCCATTCACATTTATACTGCGATCAGTGCTATAAATATGCACTAATTATTGTATAAATGTGACTGGCATTGAAGGGGTTAACACTAGGGGGTGAGGAAGGGGTTAAATGTATTCCCTGCATTGTGTTCTAACTGTGGGGGCAGGGGGGGGGTGACTGGAGGAGGTGACCGATCTGTGTCCCTATGTACAAGGGACACAGATCGGTCTCCTCTCCAGAGACAGGACACTGTCTCTGTGTAAAACGGCAATGAGAGATGATCTCATATGTTTACATATGAGGCCACGGCTTTGTGGCCTTCACAGAAAGAAGCTGAGGCCTGCAGAAGGCCGCAAAGCCGCGGCCTCAATAACCGACCAGCTCTCTTAATTGAGGCCGTGGCTTTGCGGGCCTTCTGCAGGCCCCAGCTGCCTTGTGTGATCTGGCGCCATCTTGTGGTGGCCGCTGGCATTACAAGTTACATTACATTACAAGTAGCAAAACAGCAGTTCTAATGTGTTTTTCACTGCCATCTCCTTCCCTCTAATTAGAACCCCCAAACATTATATATATTTTTTATTCTAACACCCTAAAAAATAAAATGGCAGTTGTTGCAATACTTTCTGTCACACCGTATTTGTGCAGCGGTCTTACAAGTGCACTTTTTTTGGGGAAAAATACACTTTTTTTGATTAAAAAATAAGACAACAGTAAAGTTAGCCCAATTTTTTTTATATTGTGAAAGATAATGTTACGCCGAGTAAATTGCGTCCGCTCGTGGAATGCCGACAAACTTTTACCCTTTAAAATCTCCTTAGGCAACGTTTAAAAAATTCTACAGGTTGCATGTTTTGAGTTACAGAGGAGGTCTAGAATGATTGCTCTCGCTCTAATGATCGCGGCGATACCTCACATGTGTGGTTTGAATAGCGTTTACATATGCGGGCGCTACTCACGTATGTGTTCACTTCTGCGCGTGAGCTTGGCGGGACGGGGCGCGTTTTCTGGCTCCTAACTTTTTTAGCTGGCTCCTAGATTCCAAGCAAATTTGTCAAACCCTGCTCTAATCAATACAAAAGGTGCCTTAACAAAGTTTAAGGGTGTGCACACTTATGCAACCATAATATTTTTATTTTTACTTCCCTCCACCTAAAACATTTCAGTTTGTTGTTCAACTGAGTTGTACAGTTTATAGGTCACATTAAAAGTAGAAAAAGTTCTGAAATTATCTTTGTCTCATATTTTTTACATCACTGAAACCTGACATTTTAACAGGGGTGTGTAGACTTTTTATATCCACTGTGTATGTATGTATATATTGTACAGGACGCCAGGGATGGGTCCTGGATGGACGCTACATAGCGCCAATTTTTGGAATCTGGTCCTTTTAAGCACTGGTTCAGGAGGTCACCCAAAGGGGGTGAGAGGTTCCGGACAGATAAAATGGATCCAGAGAGGACGGGCTTAAAGTCCTCTCTGTCTTCTTTTAATGATATTTGGGGGTCCGGGATTTCGGAGGCTCTGAAGCGACAATTGGGAGGGAAGAGAGCCTCCCCTTCTGACCCCTGGCTTCAGGCACACAAGGGGTTAACCACTTCCAGGAAGTGAGTTAAAAGGAAAGGAAGTCCTGACAGAGTGTGGAGTAGTTTTGGAAGTGAAGCTGTGTCTGCAGGGAAGGACTGGAGGACTTCTTACTAAAACGTATGTGCCTTTCTTTTGGTTGTTTTGCTGTGCTGAAGAGAGACTTTTCTAATTTATGCTGGAAACGAGCAGGACTTTTGTTGTGACATTTTTGTGCTGAAGAAAGCATTATTTTGTTTTGTTTTATTTTGGTCGCCAATAAAGACCCTTTGCTTTACTGACACGGTTTATGCACTTGTCTCGCTGAGCTAAAGAACCCCCAAAGTTCACAACTGGTGTCGAATGCGGGCAAAGTGCATTTGCAGGCGCAAAAACCGTTTAAAAACTGACGTTTAAAGAGACAGTGTACTTATGGCATGTCTTGGGTGAAGTCAGCCCAGACATTACAAACAGCACGCAACGACATGGAAGAGGTCATTAGGGCTTTGGCACAAGCCACCGTGACCCAGCAGCAAGCCACCGTGACCCAGCAGCAAGCGTCAGTGGACGCCAACCGTCGCCATGAGGAAGCGATGGCTCAGCAGCAGCAGGCCCTGGCACAGGCTATAGCTGCGCAGCAGGAAAACACACGGCTGCTAGCCGCCCAGTTTACAGCCCAGCAGGAGTCCACTCAAGCACAGGTGGCTGCCTTGCAGGAGGCAGTACAGCGGCTGGCTCAGGGACAAGAGCAATCGGCCGTTGCCGTTAGCAACCCAGTGTCTGTTAGAGCCAGCCATTTCTTGCAAAAACTAACACCCAGCGATGACGTGGAAGCCTTTCTGACCACCTTTGAAAGGATAGCAGAGAGAGAAGCATGGCCCTGGGACCAATGGGCCGGCATTATCTCCCCTTTTCTCACTGGTGACCCACAAAAGGCCTATTTTGACCTCCCAGCTGAGCACATCAAAGACTATGAACGTCTAAAAGCCGAGATCCTGGCCCGCCTGGGGGTGACCACAGCCGTCCGGGCTCAGAGGGTGCATCGCTGGCGGTACAAATCGGACCAACCACCCAGGTCCCAAATGCACGAACTAATTCAGTTAGTTAAAAAATGGCTGCAGCCGGAGAAGTTGTCAGGTCCACAAATGGTGGAACGGGTGGTGATGGACTGGTACCTATGGTCCCTACCAGATGACCTACAACGCTGGGTAAGCCATGGAAACCCTACTAACGCTGACCAGCTGGTCGAGCTGGTCGAACAGTACACCGTGGTGGAGGACCTCCTTGGGCCTGCCAAGCGTCGGGAACTCATGCCAAGGACACCCAGACCAGCCACTACCCCGAGGAGAGAAGCCTGGCCAGATGTTGGCGTCCGCAGATCTACACCGTCTGCCATAGAACCACGGAGGTCGGTTCCTGTGCCAAAGATGGGAGACATTCAGTGTTGGCGATGTCGGTCCTGGGGGCATACCCGGGCACAGTGCCCGCTCCAGGAGGAGCCTATGGATTGCGGGGCTGCCCGAAGAAGCTCTTTCTATGCGCAAAGAGCGTGTGCCACGCATCTTGATCTGACTTCCGGACAGTTCGAGTGTGAAGTGTGGGTAAACCACCTTCCGGCCAGGGCTCTACTGGTAGCATGGTCACGCTGGTACATGCCCGGGTACTTGGAAGGATTGGTCCAGTAACTAAGACCCTACGGGTAGTGTGTATCCATGGGGACACCAAGGAGTACCCCTTGGTCCCAGTAACTGTGTCCTATGGTCAAACCTCGATTACCCAGGAGGTTGGGGTGGTAAAAAGCCTGATACATGATATCATAGTGGGGCGGGACTGTCCAATATTTTTGGAATTATGGAACCAGGTACAGACGGGTCTGCCAGGAGAACTAAGGACACTGGGTTCGGAAGGGACAGAGTCTGGGGGATCCGGGCCTGAAACCTCCACAACACACCCCTCTAATGTAGAGAGACTTGTTAGTGATAATGACGTTGCAGAAAATCTTAGTTCTAATAATATTAGTCTGGTGTCTGGTCTGAAAACCGAGTTGACCTCTGAGGGGGGGGGGAAGTCTCCCTGTTACAAGTCATGCTGGGGGAGGATGACGAGGAGCTTATCCCAGTTGAGCAGGGTGAGGGGGAAACATCCCAAAGGCCAGTGCATCCAGACCTGGACGTACCCAGGGGTGCGTTTGGCACCGCCCAGTTACAGGACCCTACCCTGGTCAATGCTCAAGAGCAGGTTTCTGTCATTGATGGGGTTTCACAGATACCAGATGCAGACCAGAGGTTTCCTCATTTTGCATTAAAGGGGGACCTAGTCTATCGTGTGGTTGAGAGCCGAGGGGAACCCATAGAACAGTTGCTGGTCCCTCAACCTTATAGGCGGATGCTCCTTGATCTAGCCCACAACGATGCACTAGGAGGACACCTGGGGGCGGAGAAAATGGAGGCCAGGATAACCGACCGGATTTACTGGCCAGGGGTGAAGGCTGAAGTTAAAAGATATTGTGAGTCTTGTCCTGTTTGCCAGTTAACTGCCCCGGTGCCTCGCTATAGAAACCCCCTAGTACCCTTGCCAATTATTGAGGTCCCGTTTGAGCGGATCACTATGGATCTTGTAGGACCCCTGGTAAAGTCAGCAAGGGGGCACCAATACATATTGGTCATCCTGGACTACGCCACTAGATACCCAGAAGCAGTCCCGTTGAGAAAAACGTCCTCTAAGGCCATTGCCCGGGAGCTATTTCAAATGTTCTCACGAACTGGGTTCCACAAGGAAATATTAACGGATCAGGGCACCCCTTTTATGTCAAAGGTGATGGCGGACTTGTGCAGGCTGTTTCAGATTAAGCAGCTGCGGACGTTCGTCTATCACCCACAGACCGATGGCCTAGTTGAGAGGTTTAACAAAACTCTGAAGTCTATGTTAAAAAGAGTCGTCCAGAAAGATGGGAAAGATTGGGATATGTTGCTCCCTGCCCTATTGTTCGCTATCCGGGAGGTACCACAGGCATCCACGGGTTTCTCACCATTTGAGCTAGTGTACAGACGGAGGCCCCGGGGGTTGCTTGATCTGGTAAAGGAAACATGGGAAAGTGAGTCCTCCCCGCACAAAACTGTGGTGGAACATATTTCTCAAATGCGAGAAAGGGTGGCTAAAGTGATGCCGCTGGTAAGAGAGCACATGCAGAAGGCTCAGGATGCCCAAAGAAGGGTATAAAACCGGTCGGCTAAAGTGAGACAGCTCCAAGTAGGTGACAGGGTAGCTGTCCTAATACCAACGGTAGAAAGCAAGTTCTTGGCCAAGTGGCAAGGTCCGTTTGAAATAGTGGAGAAAGTGGGTGAGGTAAACTATAGGGTACACCAACCAGGGAAAAGAAAACCCTACCAAATTTATCACATAAATTTGTTAAAGCTCTGGAAAGACAGAACCGGTGTCCGCAGTGGTGGCGGTACAGTCAGGGGACCAGGTAGGGATCGACATGGTGCAGGTTGCAGCTACCCTAACTAGGCCCCAAACCCAGCAAGTAAAAGAGTTTCTGCAAAGAAATGGGGACATGTTTTCAGGGTTGCCAGGACTCACCAACGTCATCGAGCATGACATTGTGACCGAGCCCAAGGTGACAGTCCGGCTTAAACCCTACCTGTATCCCAGAAGCTCACAGGGTGGTGGTGTCTGGAGAGGTGAAAAGGATGCTTGAACTTGGGGTCATTAAAGAGTCGCAGAGCGAGTGGTCCAGTCCGATCGTATTGGTGCCCAAACCCAATGGTACTCTACGCTTCTGCAACGACTTTAGAAAACTCAACGAGGTCTCCAAGTTCGATGCATACCCCATGCCACGGGTAGATGAGCTGATTGAGAGGTTGGGTCCTGCCAGGTACATCACCACACTGGACCTCACAAAAGGTTACTGGCAGATTCCCCTAACCAAAGAGGCCAGAGAGAAAACAGCTTTCTCTACCCCGGAGGGTCATTTCCAGTACAAGAGAATGCCGTTTGGTTTACACTCCGCCCCCGCCACATTTCAAAGGGCCATGGACAAAACTCTGCGTCCCCACCAACGGTATGCCTCCGTTTACCTGGATGACATTGTCATTTTTAGTACGGATTGGGATTCCCACCTTCCCCGAGTACAGGCAGTGGTAGACTCCTTGAGAAGGGCAGGGTTCACCATCAATCCGGAGAAGTGTGCAATTGGGGTGGAGGAAGCCAAGTATCTTGGATACATTGTAGGTAGAGGGTTAGTGAAGCCCCAAATGAGCAAAGTAGAGGCTATACAGGGCTGGCCCCGCCCCTAACAAAGAAACAGGTCAGAGCGTTTTTAGGCCTAGTTGGGTACTACAGGAGGTTTGTCCCCAACTTCGCCACCATTGCGGCACCTCTGACTGACCTCACCAAAGGCCGAAAGTCCGTCATGATCAAATGGAATGCCGAGGCTGAAAAGGCATTTCAAATGCTTAAGACGGCACTGTGCCAGGACCCGGTGCTTGTAGCGCCAGACTTTTCTAAGGACTTTATAGTGCAGACAGATGCCTCAAGTGAAGGGCTAGGAGCAGTTCTGTCTCAAGAAATCAACGGAGAGGAGCATCCAATAGTTTTCCTTAGTAGGAAACTGACGCCAGCTGAGAAAAACTATGCGGTGGTCGAACGCGAATGTCTTGCCATCAAATGGGCTTTGGACTCCCTACGGTATTTTCTCCTAGGCAGGAAGTTTCGCCTCATATCCGACCATGCTCCTCTTACGTGGATGAGACAGAACAAGCACACCAATGCCAGGGTAACTAGGTGGTTTCTGTCTCTGCAGGAGTTTAACTTTGTGGTGGAGCACAGACCCGGGAAACAGCATCAGAATGCCGATGCCCTCTCCGGAGTCCACTGTATGATGGCGAGTGGTGCCTCCAACACCTCCGCGTTGAGGCAGAGGGGGGGGGATATGTACAGGACGCCAGGGATGGGTCCTGGATGGACGCTACATAGCGCCAATTTTTGGAATCTGGTCCCTTTAAGCACTGGTTCAGGAGGTCACCCAAAGGGGGTGAGAGGTTCCGGACAGATAAAATGGATCCAGAGAGGACGGGCTTAAAGTCCTCTCTGTCTTCTTTTAATGATATTTGGGGGTCCGGGATTTCGGAGGCTCTGAAGCGACAATTGGGAGGGAAGAGAGCCTCCCCTTCTGACCCCTGGCTTCAGGCACACAAGGGGTTAACCACTTCCAGGAAGTGAGTTAAAAGGAAAGGAAGTCCTGACAGAGTGTGGAGTAGTTTTGGAAGTGAAGCTGTGTCTGCAGGGAAGGACTGGAGGACTTCTTACTAAAACGTATGTGCCTTTCTTTTGGTTGTTTTGCTGTGCTGAAGAGAGACTTTTCTAATTTATGCTGGAAACAAGCAGGACTTTTGTTGTGACATTTTTGTGCTGAAGAAAGCATTATTTTGTTTTGTTTTATTTTGGTCGCCAATAAAGACCCTTTGCTTTACTGACACGGTTTATGCACTTGACTCGCTGAGCTAAAGAACCCCCAAAGTTCACAATATATATACACATGCATTTATGTTTAAGCTTTGGGGTGCACACTTTAATGCAATAGGCTGTGCACACCTAGGCAAAGCATAATGAATATGTAAATTCTAGGTTGTCCTGATACCACTTTTTTGAGACCGAGTACAAGTACTGATACTTTTTTTCAAGTACTCGCCGATACCGAATACCGATACTTTTTTAAAATGTAATTTTACTTTTTTTTTTTTCTTTACAGTGATTGTGGATTGGGGGTAGTGGATTGTCAGTGTGTTTTTTTCTTTTTTTATTATTATTTGCATTTTTTTCTTTTTTTTAATATTTTTTTTCTTTTTTTATTATTATTTACATTTTCTTTTTTTAATTATTTATTAATTTTTTTTTTTTTTAATCAGCCCTGTTGCGGGGGCTTTGGTGAGATATCAAAGGTCTTAACAGACCTCTGACATCTCCCCTTTAAGACAGAGAAAGGGACTAGGGACACAGATTCCCCAGTCCCTTTCTCACAGCCTCAGTTAAAATGAATGGAGAGAAGCTCCTCTCCATTCATAAACTGAAGCATCGTAAACACAGTTTACGATGCTCAGTTATATGAATGAACAGTCAGTGATCACTGACACTGTTCATTCAGAAAAGGTAGGAGCCGGGTTTAGCGGCTCCTACCTCCACTCTCCATCCTGACAGATTGAGGGGGAGAGCGGCACGGGGGAGAGAGCGGCACGGAGGGGGACAAGACGGAGGGGAGCGCTGCACGGAAGGGAGAGCTGCACAGAGGGGAGATCTGCACGGGGGACAAGATGGCACGGGGGACAAGACGGCAGGGGGGGAGCACCGCACGGAGGGGAGAGTTACACAGAGGGGAGATCTGACTGCCCAGGTATCGGGGGAAGCATCGGAGAATTTCCCCCGAGTACAAGTACTTGGGAAATGCTCGGTATCGGTACCTATACGCATACCAGTATCGGTATTGGGACATTCCTAGTAAATTCATTCAAAGTACGTTTATAAACTTCAAGACAGTGTCATTGCTAGTAGAATGCGAATGATGCCTGAACAAAGATAGTGTCAGGCTTTCAGGCAGAAAAGAAGTGTGATATTTTTCTGCCGAAACATAATCAAAGAAATGCAATACACACAATATCTTTGGACCAAGCCACCACTGACCCATTCGGACACCTCCAGGCAACCTTGCTGTTACTATGATGGCCCAGTAGGCACTATCTTCACTAACTTATTTTTGTGTGCCTTTCTTTTTTTTTTTGGCGTTCTGTATACAGATGGTGTACAGAACACCTCCCAGAAATGTAATCTTTTGCTTGTCTGGTTGGCTTACTTATTTTCCCAGAAGTCTGAACTAATGTCAGATTTTCAGCATCCCCATCAACAAAAATAAAAATTTTAGTGAGATGCTCCCCAAAGGGAAATCACATCTAAAGGGATGCAGACCCCGCCACTGTCCTCATTAGAGTCCTGCAGGTGTAACAGCTGACTGAAAATTATGAAACCACCCCCATTAGATTCACTTACCACATGTGGACACACACACACACACACAGCTATTTCGTCTGAATTACAAAAGGTAGGAATCTACAACAAAGTTTATTAAAATCTCTGCAATGTACATATATCACCCAAAGAGAAGTGCTTTTTTTTTTCTCGAAATAAGTGGAGTTACTCTTTAACCAAAGATGATACCTCTCTATATTGCCTATTGACAACGTCTCGAATCATTGCTCCTTCTGTCTTTTCTTTAGTTTTAAAAATAGGCCCCTAAACAGTCATCATTTTGATTCATGTATGTGTATTTTATTTCTGTATGAACAGAGCAATAATAAATCTTTTTGGATGCACTTCTTTACATGTAAACACCTGTTCAACTTCTTTCCAGAATAACCACTCTGCCCCCTGCTGGTGGAATCATACTTCTTTCTAGAAGTAATTATAGACCAGGAATTTGTTTACTTACTTTGTAAGAGCTTCTTTCACTCTCTCACTTTCTGGCAAACACATCTTTGCTGTGTAGGTAAGATTTATAATACTTAGACAGTCCAGCAACTTTACAGATGCGTGAACAAGCACATGATTATCTGCTTCCTCAATAGCAGGAGTTGTATGAACCTGGACAGGCAGAAGTCAAATCAAATTAGTCCCTTGTGGTCCAAATCACTGAGCCACAGAGTCTACTGCCACATTTTAGCTGGTGATAAATCCTATTTTGTATATGATTCAATGCAAAGGACCATCACAGCAAGTTTGTGAAACATTGACATTTTAAACATCCAAGCAGTGTCTGTGCAGATGTTACTCTGGGTATATTGAACCTGTACGTTAGGGTGACCAGACATCCCCAGTTTTAGGGGACAGTCCCCTGATTGAGGACACTGTCCCCGGACCAAGTCTGTCCCCGATTTTGTCCCCAGATTGGATTTAATAGGGGGCAGGGGCAATTTCAAAGACAATCAGTGCAGAATTCAAATAAAAAAATTAGAATTACACCCCTCCGCTCCACCATGCCTACTAGCATAGGGGGGTTGTATTGCTCCCATTATCTGTGCCCCTTCCTGATGATCATGTGCTGGTCGGAGCGGAGGGAATATTTCTTCAGTTTCGGGTCCATGCGCATTCAGCTCCGCTCGCATGTTCATCTGCCTTTGCTCAAATTCTGGCCAACCACCTGCCTATCTCCTTGCCTTCGCTGGCGGAGTGATCTTCCTTCGCTCCCCTCCCAGTAGTAGCCGGGGCCCGGAGAGTGGGACTTGAGAGGCTGTGAGGAGGGCGGCGACGGGCAGAGAGTTGCTGATTGTTGCCATTACCAGTAAAGAAAAAATATGTCCCCGGATTTCATTTTAAAAATCTGGTAACCTTACTGTACGTAGCACTATAACAACTGTGGGTGTGACTTTTTATAATTTGTCTCTGAACCCCAAAAAATGTACCATTCATTCTCGATAGAGAAGAAATTCAACATCTGGCTGATTTGCACAACAAACTGATACTAAATACTAAAACAAATCAGGAGATAATATTGGACTACAGGCAGGGCAGGACTTAGGGTGGTGGGGGCCCCTGGGCTTGAGTGTTGAAGGGGCCCCCTGGAGCAGCGAGGGGGGTAGCATAGTTGTTGAGCGGAGCGGGGGGGGCGAATTGAAGTTGAGCGGAGGGGCATTAAAGTTGTTGAGCGGGGGGTGACTCATCTGTGCACGGAATGTGTCGGCTCTCTTCCCTTCAGCAGACATCCCCACACCGCTCCGGTTCCTCCTGGGGGGAGGTTTTGCAGCAGGGGGTGGTGGAGTGCCGACAGCCAGGGCCACAGACTGTCATTAGCCCGGCTGTCGGCTTTCTTCCCTTCAGCAGCCACAGTCCTCCACACACCGCTCCGGTTCCTCCTACTTCAGTGCTGCCTCCTATTGCCGTGTGGGAGAATTAACCCTTTCACGGGACTGTGGGAAGAAGCGAAAAGTCCTGCAGAATCTGTGCGTGTTGGGAGGTATGCGCAGGGCTGCCATCAGGAAATTTTGGGGCCCCTTTCACAGCTTAAAGCATGGGCCCCCTGAAGCAGAGAACCGGAGGGGTGCTGCCGCCTGAAATTGAGAAGCAGGGGGGGCTGCCGCAAATTGAGAAGTGGGGGGGCCTTTACAAAAAAAAGAATAAATAAAGGGAAAAAATATATACATATATAAAAAGGGGGGAAGCCATCCGGGGCCCTGGGGATCTCTGGGCCCTTTAATAAAAAGAAAAAGAAATCTCTGGGCCCTTTAATAAAAAATAAATAAAAAATAAACATTTATAAAAAATATAAATATAAAATATAAAAAAAAGGGGGGGTTGCCATCCAGGGGCCCTGGAGACCTCTGGGCCCTTTATTAATAATAATAATAATAATAATATATATATATATATATATATATATATATATATATATATATATATATATATATATATATATATATATATATATATATATATATATATATATATGTGGGGTTTGCTTTCCGGGGCCTCCGGGCCCCTGGGGACCTCCAGACCCCTAAAAAAATAAAAATAAACATTTATAGAAAATACATAAAAAAGGGAGGTTGCCATCCGGTGGGCCTTTTAATAAAAAAATTAAAAAATATAAACAAAAATAAAAAATAAACATTTAAAAAAATAATAAAAAAGGGGGGGGGGGTTGCCACATGGGGACCTCTGAGCCCTTTAATAAAAAAAGAATGTATATATATATATATATATATATATATATATATATATATTAAAAAAAAAGTATTTTTTTTATAAAAAAAAGGGGGGGGGGGGGTTGCCATCCAGGGGCCCTGGAGACCTCTGGGCCCTTTAATAATAATAATTATATATAATTATAATATATATACAGTGCAGAAAATAAGTATTTGAACACCCTGCTATTTTGCAAGTTCTCCCACTTGGAAATCATGGAGGGGTCTGAAATTGTTATTGTAGGTGCATGTCCACTGTGAGAGACATAATCAAAAAAAAAATTCCAGAAATCACAATTTATGAATTTTTAACTATTTATTTGTATGATACAGCTGCAAAGAAGTATTTGAACACCTGTCTATCGGCTAGAATTCTGACCCTCAAAGACCTGTTAGTCTGCCTTTAAAATGTCCACCTCCACTCCATTTATTATCCTAAATTAGATGCACCTGTTTGAGGTCATTAGCTGCATAAAGACACCTGTCCACCCCATACAATCAGTAAGAATCCAACTACTAACATGGCCAAGACCAAAGAGCTGTCCAAAGACACTAGAGACAAAATTGTACACCTCCACAAGGCTGGAAAGGGCTACGGGGAAATTGCCAAGCAGCTTGGTGAAAAAAGGTCCACTGTTGGAGCAATCATTAGAAAATGGAAGAAGCTAAACATGACTGTCAATCTCCCTCGGACTGGGGCTCCATGCAAAATCTCACCTCGTGGGGTCTCAATGATCCTAAGAAAGGTGAGAAATCAGCCCAGGACTACACGGGAGGAGCTGGTCAATGACCTGAAAAGAGCTGGGACCACCGTTTCCAAGGTTACTGTTGGTAATACACTAAGACGTCATGGTTTGAAATCATGCATGGCACGGAAGGTTCCCCTGCTTAAACCAGCACATGTCAAGGCCCGTCTTAAGTTTGCCAATGACCATTTGGATGATCCAGAGGAGTCATGGGAGAAAGTCATGTGGTCAGATGACACCAAAATAGAACTTTTTCGTCATAATTCCACTAACCGTGTTTGGAGGAAGAAGAATGAGGAGTACCATCCCAAGAACACCATCCCTACTGTGAAGCATGGGGGTGGTAGCATCATGCTTTGGGGGTGTTTTTCTGCACATGGGACAGGGCGACTGCACTGTATTAAGGAGAGGATGACCGGGGCCATGTATTGCGAGATTTTGGGCAACAACCTCCTTCCCTCAGTTAGAGCTTTGAAGATGGGTCGAGGCTGGGTCTTCCAACATGACAATGACCCGAAGCACACAGCCAGGATAACCAAGGAGTGGCTCTGTAAGAAGCATATCAAGGTTCTGGCGTGGCCTAGCCAGTCTCCAGACCTAAACCCAATAGAGAATCTTTGGAGGGAGCTCAAACTCTGTGTTTCTCAGCGACAGCCCAGAAACCTGACTGATCTAGAGAAGATCTGTGTGGAGGAGTGGGCCAAAATCCCTCCTCCAGTGTGTGCAAACCTGGTGAAAAACTACAAGAAACGTTTGACCTCTGTAATTGCAAACAAAGGCTACTGTACCAAATATTAACATTGATTTTCTCAGGTGTTCAAATACTTATTTGCAGCTGTATCATACAAATAAATAGTTAAAAAAATCATACATTGTGATTTCTGGATTTTTTGGGCATGCACCTACGATGACAATTTCAGACCCCTCCATGATTTCCAAGTGGGAGAACTTGCAAAATAACAGGGTGTTCAAATACTTATTTTCTGCACTGTATATATATATATATATATATATATATATATATATATATATATAAAATATACATATTTTTTAAATAAAAAAATAAATAAAAAAAAGTAGGGGTTGCTGTCAGGGGCCCTGGGGGCCTCCAGACCCATACAAAAAATTTTTTTTTATTTTTTTTTAGAGGGCCCCCTATTGGGTGGGGCCCATGTTCTTGAGCCTAGTCAAGCCCAATGGTAGGTCCGGCCCTGACTACAGGAGATCCTGGAACGCCACCCATTTTTGAATACAAATGGAACGGAGATGGAGAATTTCAAATTCTTGAGAGTTTTTATAATAGAATTGTCATGGTCCTTCAAGTGCCCTGTCCAGCTGTACCGTCAGCAGCCTGTAAAACTCAGCTGTCAGACTGGATAGACCGGATAGCCTGGATAGTCCATCCAATTATTCAGTGAAAAATAAGTAAATTGCGCAAAATCAATCCAGTTATATATATTCTAAAATAATTATGCCTGATGTTGACCGCTCCTAATGACGTCCATATAGAAAAAACATGTTGGGCAGGGTACGGGTACTGTGATGTCAGCATACTGAGAGGAGGTTGCTCGCAGAGTGGGAAATGCAGTGGTGTGGTGCTCGATTCATATCTTAGCTGTCGGATCATTAGTGCTAGGTTGAGTACCTCTCGATTGTTTTGATGTTTAATCTACTTTTAAAAATTATACAAACCAGGTCGTATCCATTATAGAGCCTGGAATGTTTTTAATTTGACCTTTTAATAAAGAAGGTATCTTACACTGTGAGCTCTTTCTCCTTTGGTATTTTTTTTTTAATGGGACCTTCTTTTCGAAAGTGTTATGAAGAGAGTAGAAAACAAGGGATTCCTGTGCTTTTAAGGAATGTTACCCTGTGCTGTTTACCCATTTTGTAACAAGTGGTCAATCAAATCTGTGAATTATACCACTGGTGTGCAATGTAAAAGTTGTAAAGCACTTTGTGACATTGAAGATTTGCTATCACATTTCTTATTTACCTCCTGGAAGATGTTTGTTGCATGATTTAACATCCCTGGCGGTATGATTCTGTCTGAAATTTTGTACCAAAGGTACATTTTTTTGCATGAAAATTTGGTGATATGTATTATAGGCCTGCAATTCTTAGTAATTACTTACATTATAATCTAATCAACAATATAATTTTATTCAATTATGTAATGAAAAATAATGAAATTTGTCAAACAAAGAAATTCAATACACATTCTGAGTGTGAAACAGTTTGAAGCATGGAACTAGACAAAATTTCGACGTCGCAATCAGAAAAATAGTACCTTGTTTCTTTTCGGACTTTTTCTGCTCAGCCACCTTCCAGAAAAAGTCAGAATGAACAAGAGGTATTTCAGTGTTTGCTCTATAAAGGATATAGGCGTTCTAAAGGCATTGTTCCAGGAGATGCCTGACCTTTTTTTTGTAATACTTCTTCTGTTGTTTTTCGCATCGCCGGGTAAAATGTCATTGCCTGATTGGCTCGGTCGACACCTCCCATTGTGTGATTGTAGTCGATCATGACTTGAGTCTTCAGCACATCTTTCCCATGTTTTGTGCGGACCATAGTAGCGGAGTTGCTGTGCACGGTGCTCATGAGACACACATCCTTCTTGTCTCGCCATCGCATTGCCATCATCTTACCCTTTTTTTTTCTTGCCAAACATTGATGGCATGTCACGCCGGTTTGGCCTAACGGTACCATACCCTTCAGTTTTGTTTAGGTGCAAAACCTCATAAAGTTCCGGAGATATGTAAAAATTATTCGTTGTCACACAATATCCCTGGTTCAGCAATGGGTCTAGCAGTGTAAGGACAGATGATGTGGCCATCCCATAGCGGCTGTACCTGGGGTTGAACTTGGTGCCTTTACCGGTGTAAATGACCGCATTCCAGATATATCCGGTGGATGATTCGCAGAGCATGTAAAACTTGATGCCAAACCGCGCTCTTTTGGATGCAATAAACTGTATCCAGCTCAGGCGTCCCTTGTAGGCCATCAGACTTTCATCCACACTGACGTCCCTTTCTGGTACGTAGGTCCGCTGGAAGTTGGTGATAATCATTTGGCAAACCTCCCAGATTTTTTTTAGTTTGGGCGCAGGATGCGTGGCCTCATCAAACTCTGTATTAGTGAAGTGTAAATTCTTCATGTTGAGCATAAAACGGTATTCGGACATTACGGTGCCAAAAAATGGAGTGGCCAGTAGCTTATTGGTGGTCCAATACCATTTCTAGAGCGGTTTCCCCACCCCCCCCCCCTGAAGGATGAGTCCCAGAAACTGCCAGATGTCCTCTTTAGTGACCGGTTCCCATTTTCTGGATCTGGAAAACCTGGCACGCAGCGTAGCGGATTGCTGATCATGGTAGCGGTTGGTTTCTGTGACGATTTTTAAAATTACCTCCTCAGTAAGAAATCATTTCAGGCACGCCAGAGGGTTGTCACTCTCCACATATACCTTCATCCCAGGAGATCCAGTGAATCCGAATCTTGGGGGCGCTGCCTGGTCCGCATCGCTGTCTATAGGGCACCAAGTGCACACATCGCTTAGGTCAGGTGCGGGATCATCGGCGTTGTCACTTTCTGGATCAGTGTAGGTGTCAGAGTCAGATGACAAATCTCCGTACGACTCATTTCCGTACGATTTCCACCATTGACAGCCTTCCGGCAGCAGCAGAATTTTGCGTTGCATGTAAAAACAACATTCCTTCCACTGAACTTGACCCCCGTAGTTAAAGGTTCACTAAAGGAATTTTGTTTTTTAAATAGCTTCCTTTACCTTACTGCAGTACTGGTTTCATGTCCTTATTGTTCGTTTTTGCTTTGAAGTTGCTGTAATCCTGCTCTGTTCTCCACACTTCCTGCTTGTCTGTTTCCTTATAACCACCATACTGGGAGCTTTCTCACAATGGTTTAAGCTGTCATTACTGTGTGTCTAAAACTTCCTAGAACCAATCAGATTCATTTTAAAAACAAAACACTGCCCTGGATTTGTTTGTTTTTATTCTGTGTGTCTATTTCTACTTTGCAGGAACATGAAGCCAGTTCAAATGTGAAACTAACCTAACACATTATATGATTGATTTTTATCTATTTTTAATCATTTTGAAAAGGAATCAGTTAACTTGTATGTCTCTATACCCTGTAAACAGTCATTTCAGCAAAACATTTTTTTTCCTTTAGTGACCCTTTAACTCAGTCAGGACCAAGCTGAAAGCATAGGAGAACCTTCCTCTATCCTTGTTGGGGCGTGTCAATCTGATCAAAATGAAAATCCTTCCCAAGTTTACGTATCTGTTCCATAACTCCCCTCAATGGATCCCCAAGTCGTTTTTTTCCCACCTAAATCAACTTTTCTCCTCCTTTTTATGGGGCCCACGCCCTCCCCGCTTCAAGTTAGCCACTCTCATGCGACCCTGTTCGCAGGGGGGACTAGCGTTCCCGGACTGCCACAAATATTTTCTTGCGACTCAGTTAGTCACTGCATTCTGGTGGCTTGTCCCAGATAAGTCCAACCCGGTCTGGGCCACTAAGGCGGCGGTGTTGGGGTCTGCGGAGGCCTTATCAAACCTCCTATTGCGGGGTCCAAAGGCTCCGTACAACCTGACCCCCTCTATGTGGACCACCCTTAGGGCTTGGAGGGAGGGCCTGGCCTGTGAGACATATCCCTCGACGGCAGTATCCCCGAACGCCCCACTCTGGGACAACCCTACCTTGGGTCATTTTCTTAACATCCCAGACCCAGTGGTGTGGACCAAGTACCATGTTGAAATTCTCTTGGATATCACCTCTGACCTCTCGATTTTCTCCTTTGATCACTTAATGGCTAAAAATAATGCTCCACCCTCACATGGATTCAGATATCTTCAGTTGTCCCATGCTTTCAAGGCCCAGTTTCCACCAGGCGAGAGGCAATTGGTGCAGTCTGACCTGGAGCGGATTCTGCGCTTAGACTGTGCTAGCAAACCCGCCTCTGTGTTGTATGCTCATCTCCTCCGAGTCTCTTCTCCTGAGTTGTCCAGGCTCCATCAGCAATGGGGCCGGGATGTCCCGGAGTTAGACTGGGTGGATATATGGGACTTCCCGTTTAAAATACTGGTATCCCTGAGAGATCACCTCATTCAATACAAGATCGTCCATAGGGCATACCTCACTCCCGCCCAGGTGCACCGGATGAGGTCTTCCCTCTCCCCGGAGTGCTGGCGGTGTGACCATGCTCAAGGGCACTACATTCACATTTTCTGGTCCTGCCCGGTCATAGCAATCTTTTGGTCACAGGTCGTTCTGGAGGTGAACGAATTAAGTATCTCTACTGTTCCATCCCCAAGAATACTGTATGCCTGATGGGGCTGGTGGAGGACCTGATGCCCAGGGTGGCTGAGAGAAATGTGATTCCTTTATACAGAGATACCTAGGCACACAGAGGCTGTCTGAAAAAATACGACAGAGTCTGGGCTAAATGGTTGGCTGAGCCCTCCACTGCGGCAGGAGATTAGGTGGATCCTATGATTTCTGGTAGCGGTGCTTGAGGCCTTGCTGAGCAGTCCCCTGTTGACATAACGACTTAGGTGAACCTGTTCACTATCACCCTGCCCCTGGAGCATGAGCTGGATCGCCTTATTGGTGTTAGTTTATTGTGGTAGTCGCTAATTCTCTAACATGTCTTGGTTCTGTACTGCTACCTTTTGACCCCTGCGCGGGTCATTGCTGGGTTTTATGCCAGATGTTGGCTGTGCTATTGTACGCTTTGTATGTCTCTGTGTTGTTGCTATTAAAATAAAAAAAGATTAAAAAAAAACAAAAAACAAACAACATTCCTTCATAAACTAATGTAGAACTTAGAAAACATAAAACAAATACAACAAAACAAAAAGCATAAACCCCAACACCCCCACCACCCTGTGCATACATTCCAACTTGGGAGCACCTGGATCCCCCCAACAAGCATGGTTCGGAATAGGGTCATGAACATAAGTCAAGTAGGCGATAAGCACCCTGGCGCTAGGTGCATAGGCGTGCAGCAGAGATGCTGCCAACAGAGTGGGAGAAAAAAAGGATCGTGGGTCTCTTAGTGGATCTCCTAGCTGAGCCAGGGGTGCTTGAGCAGCTTGTGTGTAGCGCCAGGCTGCGCAAATGAACAAGGTAAGACACTGATAACTGTCCAATATGTTCCCTTGGAGCGACAACCCGGCCGGGCAGGATGGCCACAAAACTGGGTGCCTTGGCAGAGCCAAGGGAATGACTGCAATCCTGGGACAGTGGTACAAAGATGAGTGAAAAAGAAAAGCCACGGGGTCCTAAGGAGGGGTGCCAGACCATCGTCTGTGAGTTCAGGGTTCAAATAGAGCAGTTACCTGTGTCCAGCAGCCGGTCCCCTCCCCGAGCAGGTTCAGAAGGTCCTGGAAAAATTAGTCCAGCCAGCCATCTGGATGGGCAGGAAATGAAAAAGGGGCGACACCGGACACTCTGAGATTTCCCCATCACCCAAGGGCAGGAAAAAAGTAATAAATCACAAAGTAGGTAGTGACTCACACGGTGCGGACCCGGCCTAGGGTCGCGAGGTCTCTGTATCATCCACGTGGGAGGGTATTCATCCATTGCGCCGCTTCCTCTGGTGCAGTGAAGAACCAAACTGGTTCGCCATCGAGCAACCGCAAGCGTTCTGGGGGTAACATACTGTACTTGATGTTGCAAGAACGAAGGGATTGCTTGACCGCATCAAGCGACTTCCGCCGTTTTTGAGTATACACGAGAAGTCCAGGAAAAACAGGAGGCCAGCAGCTTCATGGCGGATGGTATCCATCTTTTGGGCCTCTCGGAGTTTGAGATCCTTGTCCCAAAAGTTCATCAATTTAAAGATGAATATGTGCGGGGGTGTCCCCAGAGGCCTGCGGGTAGGAGGCATCCTATGAGCCTACTCCACAACAAAGTCAGATCAAAATGGCACCTGGGAGAAGAGTGTGCGGAGGAGATGTTCAGTTAAGGCAGGGATGATGGGACCTTCAGTCCCCTCAGGGAGTGCAATGAACCATAAATTAGTGCATAGATTACGGTTCTCTGTGTCTTTTGACTTAGCATCCAAGTCAAAGCGTAGTGTAGCGTAAATTGGTCGGCGTAAGCCCGCCTAATATAAAGTAGGAAGGAAGTGGGCGTGATCCATTTAAATGAAGCGCGACCCCATGCAAATGAAGGGCCGAAGGAACAGCGAATGCGCCGTCCCATGGATGCTTCCCAGTACGCATGCGCAGAATCACGTCGGGACAAACGCCTAAGATACTTCGAATCACTGAACGTAACCTACGCACAGCCCTATTCACGTATTACTACGTAAGCGACGTAAAATATATGACGGCTGTTCCGACGTCCATACGTTTGCATGGGTTGCGCCACCTTTAGGTGGAATAACTTTACGTCAGACGTGCGCCTTACGTAAACGGCGTATATTACAGCGACGGGCGTAAGTATGTTCATGAATCGGCGTATCTCGGTCATTTACATATTCGACGCGTAAATCAATGGAAGCACCTATTGCGGCCAGCGTAAATATGCGCCCAAGATACGATGGCGTAGGACACTTACGTCTGTCGTATGAAGCCAAATTTCAGGCTTATCTTGCTTTCAGACTCGGGCGCATTGATACGACGACGCATCCGTGCACTTACGTGGCGTATCTGTAGATACCTTGGCGTAAGTGCTTTCTGAATCCAGGCCCCTATGTGTAAGGTCCTAACTACCTGTGCTCTTGACTACATACTGGAGTTTATTTACTGAAGTCAAATAGACTGTGCTCCAGAGCAGTTGATGCAAATCCCTCAATTCCTCTGATCATTCAAGCTCTGATGCTGCTGACAGACTCATTAGCTCATGGCATAGTGAAAAGAACAATCCTCATAGCGTGAACCAGTTTAAAAGTTTTATTCCCACAAAAAGGCCTCCCTTTTTACATTGCACTTACAATAACATAGATAAAAAATTGCATCTCATTGTATAATCATACTGTACAGCATAGCACTATACTCAATAGCATTAAGTTTTAGTTAGACACAGGGTGTATCACTATAAACTGTGTTCATTTCAGTATTAATACACTAAAGAGCGCTGCTTTGGCCTTGCGGATGTTTATGAGTACAGTATTTCATAATATAGCAGCAGCCTGTTCCTTCATTTTAATTTTAATTAAAGCGGAGGTTCACCCTAAATATACTCTTTTTCCATGTGATCCAGCATACTGGCGTCAGCGCCAGTATGCTGTTTTTTTTTTTTTTAATGCCCCACTTACTGTCTAATTTTTATTTAGCTCCCCCGCGGTGGATGGCGCCTGTATAGCCTGTCACTAGTTCCGAAAATACCCGATTTAGGACTCGGATATTTCTGGCGCAATACGGCGCCTGCGCACAGACCTAGGAGCTGACTGCGCAGGCGCCGTATTTCTCCGTATTTCTAGTCCTATTTCGGCTTTTTTCGGAGGGCCTGACGCGCCGTAGCCGTAGGACTCTGAGAAATACGGCGCCTGCACAGTCAGCTCCTAGGTCTGTGTGCAGGCGCCATATTGCGCCGGAAATACCCGAGTCCTAAATCGGGTATTTTCGGAACCAGTGACGGGCTATACAGGCGCCATCCCCCGCTGGGGAGATAAATCAAGATTGAAGATTAGACAGTAAGTGGGGCATAAAAAAAAACATGGAAAAGCGTATATTTAGGGTGAACCTCCTCTTTAAAGTATTTGATTTCAATTGGAGTATTTTACCTAAATGCTGGATAAGTGACTTTGTTTGCTTTAAGATTTATCACCCATAGCACTGGTGCCTGAATCTGATGAGCTTGGGGCTCTTGGGAACCCCAATGAACTTTTTGATATAACCTGTGTCTACATGTCATATACATTTTCAGTTTGAAATCTCACATGAGAATATTGAAGTGTAATTCCATATCCACATCCACATCCACATTTCTACTTCATATACAGTAGTTGTTAAGCCCTGCATTCTTCACAAATGTGGGTAGAATTTGTGTACATGTTGTGGGGAAGGAGACATTCTGCTGTTTAATTTATTTTTGTAAAAAAACTAATTTATTAAAGTTTTACAAAAAGTTATACAATAAATAAGAGCATCTCCAAGCATCTCTCTCGGAGGTTTAAGTTTGTTCCTCACTAATACTAATACACTGCCCAACAAGAATTATTTTGCTTTTGTGGCTGTGTGTGAGTAAAGAAATGAGCTCTGGCGTATTATTTGGATATACCATATTTATTGGCGTATAACACACGCCTTCACTTTAAGAGCAACATTTTAGGAAAAAATAAATAACAAATTTAATAAAGAACTGTGAAGCAAAATAAGGGTCAGTGCCCATCTGCAGCCTCACAAGTGCCCATCTGCAGACCCACTATTGCCATGAATGTACCCTCACCATTGCCAGGAATGCACCCACTATTGCCAGGAATGCACCCGCCATTGCCAGGAATGCACCCGCCATTGCCAGGAATGCACTCGCTATTGCCAGGAATGCACCCGCTATTGCCAGGAATGCACTCGCCATTGCCAGGAATGCAGCACCATATTTGCCAGGAATGCACTCACAAACGCCAACAATTAAATACAGGAGAATCTCCTGTTTATACAGTGGCCTCTTTAATAGAAAGTTCCTCCTCCTTTGATGGACAGAACAATGGCAGCATGGGAGTTCCTATTACAGAGGCCGCCCATAAAGAGGAAATACTCCTGTGTGTGTACGGCTTCGCCGCTCGTCCTGCCTCCTCCCTGTCCCGTTCAAGGCATATACATCTTTTGTGGCCCCAGCGCTGGGAGATCGCCGGGGGCCACAAAAGATATATATGTCTAAATAACCCAAAACCGGAAAGCAGGCCGGACTTTGGACATGCCTGGCTTGGATCTTGATATGAAATAAATGTAGTATAAAATGTATCGGTCGATAACGATTTCATTCTGTTGGGTCATACATGGTCCTATAAGAACAAATGGACTAGGTGACAGAACTGTAGGCTCATCAGTGATGTGGGTAAACTGATCTTCCTTGTATTGTGTCCTTCTTTACGTTTTAATATGAATACTGACCCAGCACCTGCTTTATATGTTCTGGCCTTGTTGATGTGCACTGTCTATTTCTTTTTCACTGGACAGTGAACTAGTATGGAATGCTGAGCCGTTGGGTACGCACTGTCAGAAACAACAGTTGCTGGTACTTTTGGCTGAGACAGTAATCTGCCATACTGTGCTTCTCCTATCCTTGCTGAAACCTGAGTACATTCCAGCTTCAAGGCTGACAGGGCACTTCTGGGAGTCAGCAGAATTCCTGAGTTCTGTTACCTGTCTTCGGCTCCCTGATGCTAGGCTTGGCTTCTTTAAAGCTCACAATGACTACTTCTGTCTTATGTTTATTATTATAAATGTGCAGTGTATTCAACACTCCTGCTAATAACAGTTATAGATCTCTCTAGTTAGGAGAAAAGTATGGCATGTTGAGCCACTGGGTACGCACTGTCAGACTCTACTCTCACTGGTATGTTTGGCTGAGATTATACCTTAGATGCCATCTTCATACTTTAGTAATGACAGACCACGGACAATGATCCAGTCAGAATGCTTCATCTTTCCTAGTTCCAAGATGTTTTCCTGGCAAAGGATCTCATCACTTCTGAATGAACCAGGACAAAATCCAAAATATGTATTTTCCCAAAGGTCAAATCTGACACAATATACTGTATATATTACCAAAATTGAATAAATTGTATTAGCAATGTTTACATATATTCATGCTGTAGTCCAATATAAAAATTTGTTAGTGAAACATCCAGTTGATGTATAGCCAGATTGTATTGTAGGAAGACACTGAAAATGTTGGGTTCACATAAAACCTCATGTACATGAAATCAAAACTCCATGGAATTACTACCTTATTGCCTGTCAGGGTGAGAAAGGGTGCTGAGGCAGAACCTATGCAGCCCTCTATTAAAGGGAAATAAATTACTGCAGATATTTGTTCTGGGTGATATATAAAATGTAAAAATACATATACATTTAGCTAAAACACCAGCGTTTAGCTAAAACAGTATATTAAGCAAAACCAGTGATTGGCTTATAAGTCCCAGTGTTTAATATAGTCCATAGGGTTATTGTATGCTCTCATCGGATAAAATTACCCCTCTCACAAATGGGTCAAAATAATTAGAGATGAGTGGACACCTGGATGTTCGGGTTCGGCCGAACTTTGAAAAAAAAATCCGGGTTCAGGACCCAAACTTGACCCCGAACCCGAACCCCATTGAAGTCAATGGGGACCAACACTTTTGAGTACTTAAATGTCTCTAAAAAAGTAATGGAAAGGGCTAGAGGGCTGCAAATGGCAGCAACATGTTGGTAAGAGCATGGCACAAGTACTCTGCAAACAAAGATAGGGAAATAACTTAAAATAACATAAAATATATAAAAAAAATAAGAAAAAAATAATCTTGACCTAGGAGGACGAGGTCCATATGGAGTAGGAGGTTGAGGTGGCGGTGGATGTGGCGGTGTAGGTGGAAGCGGCGGTGGAGTAGGACGAGGTAGCCAACACAGGTTTTTGTTTTTAATTTATTTATTTTTTAAATTAGGGTACACCCCAAAAGAGTGAGAAAGATCAAATATACAAGAATGGCTGGGTAAGGCCGGTATACGTGTCTATTCTGCACAAGGTACGGACAAGTCCTGTGGGATCCATGCCTGGTTCATTTTATTGAACGTGAGCTTGTTCACATTGGATCTGGATAGGCGGCTGCGCTTGTCTGTGATAACGCCCCTGCCGTGCTAAATACACGTTCAGATAATACACTGGCTGCAGGGCAGGGCAGCACTTCCAAGGCGTGAAGGGCAAGCTCAGGCCATGTGCCCAAGAAGTTTAAGGCCAGAGACCCAGAAGTTTAAGGGGCAGACCCGTCATTCAGTACGTGTAGGGGAGTGCATACATACTGCTCCACCATGTTGGTGAAATGCTGCCTCCTGCCAAGATGTTCCATATCAGCTGATGGTGCTGGTTGTTGTGGCGTCCTGACAAAGCTTTTTCACATTTTGGCCATGCTAACCCTGCCTTCTGAGGTGCTGGCGGTGCCTTCCTCCTCCTCTGCCTTTGCCTTGTGCTTCCACTGTACCCCCGCTGTCTGGTGGGAATTCCACCAACAGTGCGTCTACCAGCGCGCGCGCTTGTACTCGCGCATCTTACGATCACGCTCCAGTGAGGGAATTAAGGACAGTACATTGTCCTTGTAACGGGGTTCCAGCTGGGTGGCCACCCAGTAATCAGCACCTGTTAAAATGTGGGCAACTTGGCGGTCATTGTGGAGACACTGCAGCATGCAATCGCTCATGTGTGCCAGGCAACGAATAGCTGTCCTCTGTGGGAGGTGTATCGTCTGTGTCCTCTGTGTCCTCTGTATCCCCCCAGCCACGCACCAGTGATGGCCATGAGCTGGTCTGGGTGCCATCCTGCTGTGAACATGGTTCCTCCTCCTCCTCATCCTCCACCTCGTCATCCTCCAGAACTGTGCCCTTGCTGGACAATTGTGTACCTGGTGTTTGTTGGTGCAGGAACCCTTCCTTGGAGCCACTTGTGAATGACTGCCCTGAAAGCCTTGGAAATGATCCCGATTCTTCCTCCTCCTCCTCCTGTGCCACATCCTCTTCCATCATCGCCCAAAGCGGTTTTTCAAGGAGGCATAGAACTGGGATAGTAATGCTGAGAATGGCGTCATCGGCACTGGCCATGTTGGTGGAGTACTTGAAACAGCGCAACAAGGCACACAGGTCTCGCATGGAGGCCCAGTTATTGGTGGTGAAGTGGTTCTGTTCCGCAGAGCGACTCACGCGTGCGTGCTACAGCTGAAACTCCACTATCGCTTGCTGCTGCTCGCACAGTGTGGCCAGCATGTGCAAGGTGGGGTTCCAACTAGTGGGCATGTCACATATGAGGCGGTGAGCAGGAAGGCCGAAGTTACGCTGCAGCAGCTGTGGCATATCAGGGTAATTTTTAAGGAACCTCTGCACCACCAAATTCAGCACATGTGCCTAACACGGGATGTGCATAAAACCAGCTAGGCCCAGAGCTGCTACGTGATTTCGCCCATTATCGCACACCACCAGGCCCGGCTTGAGGCTCACTGCCGCCAACCACTCATCAGTCTGTTGTTCCATGTCCCTCCACAACTCCTGCACGGCGGTAGAGGATGAGGAAGCGGAGTAGGAGGAGTTAGCAACAGGAGGCAAACTGAAGCACCCTGCAATCCTCGGTGGTGGAAGGACATGCGCCAAACTGCTATCCGCCTCAGGCCCAGCCGCCACTGCATTTACCCAGTGTACTGTTAGGGAGATATAACGTCCCTGACCGTGCTTACTGGTCCACGTATCCGTAGTTAGGTGGACCTTGCCACAGATGGCGTTGCGCAGTGCAGACCTGATTTTGTCCCCCACTTGGTTGTGTAGGGAAGGGATGGCTCACCTGGAAATGTAGTGGCGGCTGGGCATGACGTATTGTGGGACAGCCAATGCCATCAGGCTTTTAAAACTCTGCGTCTCCACCAGACGGAATGACAGCATTTTAAAGGCCAGGAATTTTGAAATGCTGGCATTTAGGGCCAGGGATCGCAGGTGGGTAGGGGGGTACTTCCTCTTCCGCTCCAGTGTTCGGGAGATAGAGAGCTGAACGCTTCCATGGGACATTGTGGAGATGGTTGGTGAACCAGGTGGTAGTTTTGCTGGCAGATCCTCTGTTTGCGGGGTGGCAGGTGCCACTGTCACTACAGAGATGGATGAAGAGGCCAAGACTGAAGCAGAAGAGGAAGCAGGAGGAGCCAGAGACCTTTCTTGGTTTTTGAGGTGTCTACTCCACTGCAGCTCATGCTTTGCACTTAGATGCTTGGGCATGCAGGTTGTGCTCAGGTTGAGAACGTTTATGCCTCGCTTCAGGCTCTGATTGCATAGCGTGCTAACCACTCGTGTCTTGTCATTAGCACATTGTGTGAAGAACCCCTTGGACCTGGCTTTGGTGTGCTCGGTCCCTTGCTGCATTGGGCAGTAGCAGGCAGACTGTCTAGGGAATGGACACTCCGCTTTTGCTCCCTGCTCCGTCTTCTGCTGTGCTGGTGGCTCTGTGCGACCACCGCCTCTTCCTCTGAACTACGCAGGTCACCTGCATGACATTGATTCCATGTGGGGTCGAGGACTTCATCATCCTCCACCCAGTCTTCACCCCTGCCCTCCTTATCGGTCTGCACAATTGCGAAAGCAGCAGCAGTTGGCAACTGTGTTTCTTCATCATCCGCGATGTGCTGAGATGGTCCTCCCATGTACTCATCTTGAAACATAAGTGGTTGGGCTTTGGTGCACTCAATCTCTTCCACTTCTGGGGCTGGGCTAGGTGGATGGCCCTGGGAAACCCAGCTAACAGAGTCAACAAAAAGCAGAAGAGGCTGCTGCATTAATTGGGGCTCAGACTGCTTGGATGATTTGCAAGGGGGTGAGGTGAATGACTGATGGACATCGGCTGCAGGTGCCAACTCTGATCTTTCAGCACAAGACTGGTTGGAAGACAATGTGAAGGAACTGGAGGCACTGTCAGCAACCCAATCTACTATCGCCTGATTTTTGAAGCAGGACTGACTGACTCCTATCTAAATCTCTCCCTAAAAACAACAACAGCAACCTTTCCCTAAAGTATCTAAAGCAGAGTGACTTGTTGTGCCATGTAAATCGCTGAGTAATTTGATTTCTGAAGCAGGACTGAGTCTGACTCCTATTTAATTCTCTCCCTCAGAGCAGCAGCAGCGTCAGCCTTTCCCTACCCTATCTAAAGCAGAGTGACGCGCTATGCTATGTGCCTCTAGCTTATATAGAGGCTGGGTCACATGCTGCACTGGCCAATCATAGCCATGCCATTAGTAGGCATAGCTGTGATGGCTTCTAGGTCACATGAGTTAAAGAATGTTGATTGGCTGCCCTGCAGCGCGCCATTACATTGCCGAACACCGAACTCGAACCCGAACTTACAGTGAATTGTTCGGGTCCGGGTACCAAAAATCCAAAAGTTCGGTACGAACCCGAACTTTACAGTTGGGGTTCGCTCAACCCTAAAAATCATGTTTTTTTTCTAGTTTTGGAAATAGTGGGGCAGGGTTAGAACCTATTGTAAGATATATTGGAGCTGTGGCTGGGAACTTAACTACATGCTCGTGACCCCTGGCGGGGAGCTACGTCTGGTGAGTGGGGACCCATGAGGGGAGCACCGGGACCACCGCGTATTTTGTATAAGAGCACATCTCCCACCACAACCAATTCTATTTAAATCCTGTGGCCTGGATCCACTAGAATACCTATAGACTTTTGCATATGGTCCTCTCTTGTGCACATTCCTCCATATAATTTTGGACTATTCGCCATAATCCCAGGCTGAAGCCAGGTGTTCTTTAATATTTTTATACATGTATATAATAATTATTTTATTTTATTTTATTTTTTGGAGACTAGGTTTTATAATATACACATACAGGTTGAACCTGATAATATTTTTGCACAGGTGTATTTGATTTCGCTTTGACCTAATAGTGGTATTTATTGTTTGATATGTATATCAATCGCACTGATTTTGGTTATTACTGACCTCACTGGTCGCACTTTATTTGCACTTATTTTTTATTTTTATTTTTATTTGTACCTCTGCACTACTGGTCACCAGTTAGTCACTTTATACGTATTTATATGTGACTTAGGGGTGTTAACTACAGGCAGCGCCAATACCCCTGTCCTCACATTTATACTTAACTTTGTAAGATATTTGTTTTTGGATGTGTTCTCTTTGGCCCAAACAACACACACACAGCAATAGAAACCCTAACAAACAGGGCAGGACTTAGGGTGGTGGGGGCCCCTGGGCTTGAGTGTTGAAGGGGCCTCCTGGAGCGAGGGGGGGGATCATAGTTGTTGAGCGGGGGGGTGTGCGCATTAAAGTTGAGCGGGGGGGGGCGAATCTCATCTGTGCACGGAATGTGTCGGCTCTCTTCCCTTCAGCAGACATCCCCACACCGCTCCGGTTCCTCCTGGGGGGAGGTTTTGCAGTTGTTGAGAGGGGGGAGAGTGCCTCTCACCTGTGCCGACAGCCAGGACTCATTAGCCCGGGTGACGGCTTTCTTCCCTTCAGCAGCCACAGTCCTCCACAGTCCACACACCTCTCTGGTTCCTCCTGCTTCTGTGCTGCCTCCTATTGCAGTGTGGGAAAATTAACCCTTTCGCGGGACTGCAGGAAGAGGCGGAAAGTCCTGCAGAATCCGTGTGTGTTGGGAGGTATGCGCAGGGCCGCCATCAGGAATTTTGGGGCCCCTTACACAGCTTAAGGCATGGGCCCCCTGGAGCAGAGAACCGGGGGGGGTGCTGCCGTCTGAAATTGAGAAGCGGGGGGCTGCCGCAAATTGAGAAGCAGGGGGGGCCTTTACAAAAAAAAGAAGAAATAAAGAAAATTATATATATATATATATATATATATATATATATATATATATATATATATATATATATATATATATATATATATAGGGGGGTAGCCATCTGGGGCCCTCGGGATCTCTGGGCCCTTTAATAAAAAGAAAAAAGAAACCTCTGGGCCCTTTAATAAAAATAAATAAATAAACATTTATAAAAAATATAAAAAAAGGTAATTTTTTTTATAAAAAAAGGGGGGGGGGTTGCCATCCGGGGGCCCTGGAGACCTCTGGGCTCTTTAATAATAAATAAATATATATATATATTTTTTTTATATAAATAAATAAAGTGGGGGTTGCTGTCTGGGGCCCTGGGGGCCTCCGGGCCCCTGGGGACCTCCAGACCCCTAAAAATAAAATAAACATTTATAAAAAATACATAAAAAAGGGAAGTTGCCATCCTGGGGCCATGGGGACCTATGGGCCTTTTAATAAAAATAAAAAAAATATAAACAAAAATAAAAAAATAAACATTTATAACAAAAAATGAAAAAAGGGGGGGGTTGCCACATGGGGCCCTGGTGACCTCTGGGCCTTTAATTAAAAAAAATATATCTATATATAAAAAAATTACATTTTTTTTATAAAAAAAAGGGGGGGGGGGTTGCCATCCGGGTGCCCTGGAGACCTTTGGGCCCTTTAAATAAATAAATAAATATATATATATATATATATATATATATATATATATATATATATATATATATATATATATATATATATATTAGGGCTGTGCAAATTAACTTTTAATTAATCGATGAATCTTTAATTTTTTTGATCGATTAAAATTCTTTTGATTGGTACTCACCTCTCCGCCGGCTTCTGGGCCTTCAGGGAGTTCCGTCGGAGATCCGGTGACGTTACAGACACCGGCGGGGCTTTTGCCGTGTCAATCCGAAGGGCTCCTTTGCTGTGCCTTCATATCTGCATGCCGGCGGGACCTTACTATCTGCCACACACAAGGGCTGTTACACTTCCCTCTATCAAACTAGGATTCTAAAGCCATCCACTGGGAGATGTGATAGTTCCCTTCACGGGACATCTATATGCCGACGGACTGATGTTAACCCCTCCTCATCTGGATTCAGCAGTGGTATTGTTGTACACATTTTTACACCAGTATAATACTTGGCTACCGTTTAGTATTATTCGCACCATTTTTACAGTTTATGTAGCTACATCGATTTTATCTCCAGTGCAATATTTATTTGGTTACCTACTTGAAGACTATAAAAGTTTTAATGCTATTGCCATCGAGAGCTGCCTTTGTGTGTTTTTTGTATCCTGCTATCCATTTTTCCAGTGGTTTGTAGCTGCACTGGGAATCAGCCTGCAAGGAGATCAGCTAAAAGTAGTTGGATCTGTATGTGTGTTATAATTAATCTAAATTAGTCGATTAATCGATTAAAAAACAAAACGATTAATCGAACACAAAAATTTTGATCAGTAACAGCCCTAAAATATATATATGTGTATATATTAATAAAAAAAGTAGGGGTTGCTGTCCGGTGCCCCCTATTGAGCTAGTTTGAGGCTAGTCAGACAGAAGTACACTATTTGGATTTGAATATAAAAATAGTGGGTGACAGTTTTGTGACTTCTACCTATTTTAAGGAGACTGACAGGAACTCTTTTATACCATCTGACAGCTGCCACCATAGACCTTGGATCACTGGGGTTCCCAAAAGTCAATACCTAAGACTTAGGAGGAATTGTAGTGACACTAGAGATTTTCTGGGACAGGCTCAGGTCCTGACTAATAGATTTTTAGAAAAAGGCTACTCGGCAGAATCCCTGAGGGTGGCAAGAGAGGAGGTATTGAGCACTAATAGAGAAAATCTCCTAGTGGATAAGGCCCCAATGCAGGAGGGTCAATTTCCATTAGGTGTACCTTTTATTACAACATATTCAGTCCAGCATAAGAGTGTAAAGGATCTTATAAGCAAGCATTGGCATCTGGCACTGAACAATAATGTATTAAAGGAGGTTCTCCCTGAAAAACCACGTATCATCTTCAGAGGGGCGCAACCATTGAGATCTCAGGTAGCCAACAGTGTTGTGAATCCCCCCACTGGAGGCATGTTTTTTTTTGATCAACTCACAGGATATTACAAATGTAAGAAATGTAGGGTGTGCTCTTTGAACTCATGTTCACAGAGACACACTACTTTATTCACCTCCACAGTCACTGGACAGGAGCACACTATCAAACCTTGTATTACGTGTGCTTCTACAGGGGTCGTCTACTTGTTGCAGTGCCCATGTGGCCTGCAATACGTGGGGCGTACCAAGCGGGCCTTACAAGTTCGCATTAATGAACACATAACCAACATATTGACGGGTTTCAAGAATCATTCTGTTTCTAAACATTATCGTCTCAAGCTCGACAGAAATCCATCAAACACCTTGTTTTTGGGGATTGACAAGTTCAAACCCAACTGGAGAGGTAGTCATTTGGTGAGGACCATTTCAAAAATGGAGATGAGCTGGATATATCGGTTGAAATCTTATGCTCCATATGGCCTCAACATCGAAACAGACGTCAACGCGTTTATTAATAATGCGTAAATTGGTTCAGCGTTTGTATAAGCAGGCTCTGTAAATGTTGAGGTTATTCGTTATTAATATTATTTTTTCTAATTATTTTTTCTAATTATTTCTAATTATTATTATTTTTAATTGTTTATAATGATCCTTGATTGAATACTATATGTAAACTCACTGTGATGTGTAGCAGTTGCTACGGTCGACGCCAGGGTAGATTGACCTGGAAGGCCTTACAGTAACACTGGTGTTGCCTTTTTACACTAATAATATTCCAGGGGCGTTTCCAATATAAGCCCATCAAATTTTTGCACTTCACTATTTTATTTATTCTTTTTATTCAAAACCCCCCCCCCCTTTTTTTCATATATTCACAAAAAAATTTGAAACACTCATGTATAGAGTGTCACTTTACAGTATATAGGAATATTAGGTTATCACTTATATTCACTCGAGTTTTTACTCACTTACACTATCTAAAGATGCAACATGAGCCTGTGGTTTTGTATAAACACATACACAAGCTTTAATCCCATTTTTGTTCACTCTTATTAAAGACACTGGTCTTTATTCATTATTTATTTTTTATTTATTTATTTTATTTAATTTAATACAATATTTCTGTCCAATGTCACTATAGGATCAGTATTATGTTGAAATGGATAGAGATCTAATTAGAATATAAAAAAAAAAAAAAATTCTCTCTATTTAATTTGGCTATGCATCTATGAGACTAACAAGGATTACATAAAACACCCGGGACCCGTAGCTTGATCACCTGGTGTATCTTTATAGTTAGTTTTTTATTCTTTCCAGATTAATTCTTGATTGGAAATCAGCACTATAATTATAGAGGCTGTTTTTTCTAGTGAAGTTTCCTAATATCCCACTAGATGTCGTCCTAGAGATGTGGACGTCACATCGAAAGGTTTTTTCCTGGGATGTGCAATCTGGCAGTCCTCATTATTGCAAAAGTGTTTCCCCTCTCCTTCCCCCCCCCTCTTTTTCTTTGTATGAGCGCTAGTGCCTGTTCGCCGTACAATCAAAGTGTTTTATTATGTTTTTATTTCGTACTACTGATTCCAATAGGTTCGGATATTGAACTTGCGGTCGAGTATTGGCATTTTTGCCCTCGTCCAATATGGCGTCTGCAGTACTCTGCTCACACCTCACGGCGAGGTTTGAGCCCATATAATGGATGACGCACCGCTACGCCCTATCCCATTAACAACGTCCAATGACGAAACGGGTCTGGAAGGACGTGCGGTGACGTCATCGCGTTCAGGAGGAAGGGCTCCGCCTATGTGTTCGCCGGCCGGCAACAAACTTTTTTATGTGTCTACAAAACTCCAATACAATGTGAGTAGTTTTTACTTTGTGTTTTAATAAATAACCTTTGCGAGATTACACTATGTTTGCCATTCTTTACACATGACCGCGTGGTGGTGTCTGGTGTTTGGCCGTTGGACTGGAATCTGGGTCTGCTGTGTTCCAGCTAGGAAGTAAATTTCCCTGCAAAGGCCGCGGCTGGGCTATAGCCGACTGCTGTCACTTATAGTCCATCTGGTAAGCTGCTAATACAACTGGTGGTGGGTCTCACCGAAGAGTGAAGTGTACAAAATGAAATATACATGATCCTGCGCAGAGCTGCTACCCTGTAGCAGTAAAACTGCTATAGGGTGGTCAGCAAGTGGTTAAAGTAGAATTCAACTATTTTTAAAACTGTCCTCTCCCAACTTCTAACATCTATCAGAGGCTGTCACGTGATCATGTGATCCAAAACCGGATGTTTCGGGTCCCAAACTTTAGCACGGAGCTCGGAGCTCTCAGTAAGATTGCTGCGACACGCTCCCATCACAATGGGAGATACACAAATTTGCCACCCCATGGGAAAAAAAACTAGTGGGGCCGCATATTTGAGTGAGGTCAGTGTCAAGGGGTTAAAGCTGATCTACAGGTTTTAGTGAACTTTAAACAGTTTGTTTGGACCAAGCTGGTCCAAACAAACTATGTACTTCAATATAAGATGCAGTGGCTGTTAGTGCTGTATGAACTATATGTATTATCGGTTACATCAGGAGTCTCCAAACTACGGCCCTCCAGGTGTTCAGGAACTACATTTCCCATCATGCCTAGTCATGTCTACGAATGTCAGAGTTTTACAAGGCCTCATGGGAAGTGTAGTTCCACAGCATCTGGAGGGCCGTAGTTTGGAGATCCCTGGGTTACATAATAGAGTTGATATACTAAAACGGAAGAGTGCAAAATCTGGTGCAGCTGTGCATGGTAGCCAATTAGCTTCTAACGCCAGCTTGTCCAATTAAGCTTTGACAAAAAAACATGTAAGCTGCGGATTTCTATGCAGAGCTGCACAAGATTTTGCACTCTCTAGTTTTAGTATATCAATCCTGCAGTATACAGTGCTGTGTTCAGCAGTGGGATGGGAACTTCCCATCCAGCTCCCAGAACAAAATTGAGTTGAAGTGAGCACTGCTTAGCCATTCACAGAGAACTTTGTATTCTATTAATTAAATCCAAGCTTCTTCTTCTTTTTTTTTTTCTTCCACATCAGACTAGACCCGAGGTACCGACCCTCTGACAAGCTCACGGACCTTTCCGCCCTTCGCTTACCACTGTAGTCATTGCATCATTTGTGGCATTTCTTTTACTTCTTCCTGTTTCTATGACTTTTTTTTTTTTCCGCACTGACAATGAGTAATATGTGGCATTTCCTCCCAATACCCCCCTCCCTCCCTCCATCTCGAGATTCCACTATCTCTCCCCCCAAGTGTCACCCCTAATTTGGGCCTATTCCCTCCCTACTATCTCATAGCACTCTTAGGTTTTCTGCAAAACTCCCGTTTTTTTTAAATTCCTTCCATGGACCCCACATGTCTCGTACGTCCTCACTATAGTCCACCCCTCTAAATTTCAACTCCTCCCTCCTGTGGGTTTCCTCTACCGCATCAACCCACTCCCATATCTTAGGACTTTCCTTATTCCTCCATTTTTTGGGGATCAACCGTTTCGCTGAGTTGAGGAGGTGGGGTATCAAGGATTTTTGTGTCCTTGCAAGTGCACTCTCAATCTGAACCCATCTTTTATCGTGCTTTTCTTTGGCCCACTCTATTATACGGGAAATTACCGAGGAATTATAATACTTTATGATATCCGGCACCGCTAGCCCCCCCTGTTTTTTTTCCTGTTTTAAGACCTGAAGAGAAATCCTATGTTTTTTTTTTTTGTTCCAAATGTAATTCAATAGCAAGGAGTTAAGTATTCTAAAGTAAGATTGTGGTAAAGCTACTGGGACCATCTGAAACGTATACAGGATTTTCGGAATTAGTATAATTTTTACTATATTTATCCTTCCAAACCAGGAAATCGGTCAGTTCTTAATTTTTTTAATTTCACCTTTTATTTCGTCTAATAGGGGGATATAATTTAATCTATATAAGTTCTTTGGAGAGTTTGCTAGTTTTATTCCTAGGTACTTTATCTCTTTCTGCCATATAAAGTTGTACTCTTTTTTTGAGGATTCCTTCTTCGTCTTTATTAATATTTACATTTAGTATTTCTGTCTTGGACACATTCATCTTAAAGTTTGAGATTTCTCCATATTGTTTGATATTAGCTGTTAAATGGGGGTGCGTAGATCTTGGGTTTCCCACAAAGAATAATACATCGTCAGCAAACACGGACAATTTATGCTCTTCTTCTCCTGCTCTTACCCCCTTAATGTTGGGATCATTCCGTATCATAGCAAGCAGAGGCTCTAGCGATAATACGAAAAGGAGGGGGGACAGAGGACATCCCTGCCTGGTCCCGTTTCCCATCTCGAAGGATGTCGATAGGGATCCGTTGATCTTAATCCTTGCTTGAGGGTGACGATATAAAGTTTGGATCCTCTCCCTCATCCTTGGGCCTATCCCTGCATTTTCTAATGTTTGCATCATGAGCCCCCAATCCACCCTGTCAAACGCTTTTTCGGCGTCTACTGACAGGAGTAGACTGGGGGCTCCATTTTCTTTAATTTGCTCCATGATTAGAAGAGCTCTAACCCCGTTGTCCTTCCCCTCCATACCTGGTATGAATCCTACCTGGTCTGGATGGACCAGGGTTGTCATTGTCTCCTTCATGCGTTCTGCCAGAATTTTAGCATATATCTTTATATCAACGTTCAATAGTGATATTGGCCTATAGCCTGAGCACAGCGTGTTGTCTTTCCCCTCCTTTCCTATAACCGTGATATTTGCTGTCGCAGCCTCTCTACTCAACTTGTAGTCAGTCCCTAATCCGTTAAAGTAATGGCAGAGTCTTGGTATTAATATAGTCCCGAACTTTTGTAGATACCTAATCGTAAAACCATCGGGTCCAGGGCTTTTCCCTTTGGTAGAATTTTTTAAAGTTCTCCTTATTTCCTCCTCAGTTATAGGCCTATCTAAGTTTTCAGCTACATCATTTTCAATTCTAGGGAGGTTGGCTTTTCTCAAAACTTCCTCAGTATTGGCCTCTTTCTCTCCAGGGTTCCAGTTCTTTTGTTTTTACGTTATATAAGTCCTCATAATAGCTTCTAAACTCTTCTGCAATGTCCCTGGTTTTGTATACTAGATCCCCATTCTTTTTCCTTATTTTTTCTATATAGTTCCTGGCTTTCTTTTTCTTTACCATTCTAGCCAGGGATTTACTAGGTTTATCCCCCCATATATATCTCTCTGTCAGGCTGTGTACTCACTGAAGCCGAGATGCCGAGGGTGGCCCACCGTTGCGATCCGGCGCCGACCGTCCTCTGGAGTTGGGACAGGGGAGGTGAGCCCCGGGAGGCACCAGCGCCAGTGAGGTCCGGGTTGGTAGCCGGGATCCTGGTGCAGGCTGGAACTGAAGCTCCTCCTGATGGCGGTGAGCAGAGCAGGCAGCCGAGGAGCCACAAGACAGGTACAAGGCAGGTAGCAGAAGCTGTACTGAAGAACTGTGGAGCAGGTAACTGGAGGGGTACCGGGCAGGTGCAAGCGGATCAGACTGAGAACAGGTCCGGAGAGCAAGCCGAGGTTCAGGGGTTGGAGAGGTCAACAAGTCCAAAGCCAAGCCAGAAGTCAGGGATTATAGAAGACAGCGTATCCAGGAACAAGAGCCAAGGTCAACTTCAGGGCGAGAGGAGAGTCGTATGGAAATCCGGGTCAAAGGTTCAGGCAATCGGCAGAGAGTCCAAGCACAAGCTGAAGACAAACCAGCAACCTGCCATAAGACAGGGGCTGGTTTAAATAGCCTGGTCAGGCCTCTGATTGGTTCCCGGAAGGTGCGCGCGCCCGTGTGCACGCTGCATCGCCAGACCGCGCGTGTGCGCGCCTTTACCGCACGGGTACACGCCGGAGCGCCGCTCTATTGCGCATGTGCGAGGATCGGAAGACAGGCCTGGATCCCTGACACTCTCTCTTTCGATGATATTTAGTTCTTTCTTAATCTCTTGTTCTGTAAGCGCTCTATACTCTTCCCTTTTCAATATTAGTTTATGCCATATTTCAATTTTTTGCCCATTTTTTTATGATCTTGTTCCAATTTTGAGATTTCTTTCGCTATTTCCTTTAGCTCCCTTGTTTTTTCTTTCTTTTTCCTAGCCCCCTCCATAATAAATATTCCTCTTATATAGGCTTTGTGAGCTTCCCAAAGTGATGCCCTGGATATCCCCTCTGTGTCATTCTCTCGAAAGTACCTTTCTAGTTCTCCCTGCACTCTTTCTACTATTTCTTTGTCCCCCAGTAAGCTCTCGTCTAACCTCCACTCTGGTGGATTCGTTTTCTGGTCGGATAGGTTGAACTTAATAGTTATAGGTGCATGATCGGATATTGTCGTAGCATCTATGCCGGTCTCAACTACCCTTTCCAGGAGTCTGTGGTCTATAAGAGCATAATCTATCCTAGAGTACGTCCCGTGCACAGGGGAGTAGAGTGTATAGTCCCGAATTTTGGGGTGTTGGATACGCCATATATCCACCAACTGATCCTGATACAATCTCTGTTTTAATATTTTCAACTGACATTCATTAATCCCCTGTGCCCGGGACGTACTATCGAGTGCAGGGTCCATGCATAAATTTGTCATTAGGAGCATATTAGGAGCATATATGTTGGCTAACGTCTAATCCACCCCTCTTAGTTTCCCTTTTAAGAATAAGAATCTTCCTTCGGGGTCTGTTAGTCTGTCTTCTAACTCAAAACGCATACATCCTGCTATGCCAATTGAGACTTCTCCTAGCCCATTTTGTAATTGTGTCCCCGTAGTACCATGTGGGGTGACTACGGGAATACAATCTTATTTTGGATTCCAATATTAAGTCGGTCTCCTGCAAAAAGGCTATGTCTGCTTTATAAAGTTGTAGTTCCTTGAGAATTTTATGTCTCTTTACGGGGGAATTTAGGCCTTTAACGTTGTATGATAGGAATTAAATTTCTGTCATCTTAATGTATTGTAATTTTTTTGCTTACTTAATTGTTTGCTTTCTCCTTCTTTTGGGACCCTACTTAGGGGGTGGAACACAGATCTATGTGGAATCAATGAGATGGCCCCCTCCTCCCAAACCTCCCTTCCCTCGTCCCCCCTCTCTCCCTCTCCCAAACCACCCACCCCTAACCCATCGTCCCTCCCTCCCCTTCTCCCCCCTTGGCCTGTTAGAGGCCTGGGAGCCGTCCTTGGTCGCCTCCTCTCCCTCACCATCTGCTCCTCTCCCCGAGGTTAAGCCTAGGGATTGCTCCATGGCTGGCTATCCCCCATTACCTCGCGACCTTCCCCTCCCCCCCTGCATCCCCCAGTTCCTTTAATCATCTAAGCTGTCCAATCTGGCAGATCAGGTGCTGTTATGTCCATTTTTTGGCAAAACCTCCCTAGCTCTTCCGGAAATCTTAGTCGGGCGGATGGTCCCCCCCTTAAACCCAATAAGGCATGCTGGGAAGCCCCACTGGTACTTAATATTCTCCGTACGCAGCCGATCCAGAAGGGGTTTCAGGTGTCTTCTCCTTTCTAGGGTTTCTCTTGATAGATCCGAGAAGATTTGAATCTCTTTTTCTTTATCTAATGGAGGAGGCCATCAAAGCTTCTTCTGATTGGCTGAGATGGAGAGTGTGGCGTCACCACCCTGCCTTTCTGTCTCATCCAATCAGAGAACCCTTTGCAATAATTCAGTCAATGTAATGCCCATGCTGAGCGGAAAACCTCCTGTATTCAAAATGCATCAGCCCAGCTGCTCAGCATGGGACACAGAAGCTAGTGGAGGTCACTGGGGTAGTGGTGTCTACTTCAGTGACTTTCAGCTTCCAAGGACATCATCCAGGTATGGTCTGTACAGTGAGGAAAATAATTATTTGATCCTCTGCAGATTTCATTTGCCCTTTTATAAAGAAATGAAGGGTCTATAATTGTTATCATAGGTGTATTTTAAATGATAGAGACAGAATATCAACCAAAAATACTGATAAAACACATGATATAAATGTTATAAATTGAGTTGAAGTTCAGTTAGTAAAATAAGTATTTGATCCACTTCCAATAATTCTGGTCCCCACAAACTGGCTATAGTATGTGCTCATGTACTACACAGATGAAGCCCTGTACACACGGGCAAGAATCTTGTCAGGAAAAAAAAATGTGTTTTCCCTGACGAGATTCTTGGCAAGAATTGCTTGCCGCCCAAGTGTACAGACTCTCCTTTCAAAAGAACCGCAGTTCTCTTGAAATGAAAGAACGGGGTGACATCATCTTGTACGAGGAGCATGCGCTCGTCACATTCGATGCTGTCGCCGCTATCTTGTTGCACCCTATCTATGCCTAGGAAGCTACCGCGCATGCGTCGTCATTTCGAGCATGCGCAGGTTTCCACGGCGACCAGGTAAGTATACACACTCTCGCGTTTCTCGGCAAGAAAACTGGCGAGAATCTCACAATGAGAAAATAGAGAACACGTTCTCAATTTTTCTTGTCTAGATTCTTGTTGAGAAACCTGAAAGCCATCTACAGCCATTTACTCGGCAAGAAAGCTCTGCCAGCAGTTTTCTTCCTGGTTCTTGACAAGTAAACCGAGGAGTGTGTACTAGGCTATGGTCCTGTCAATTTAAGAAGGTGCTTCTTACGACAACTCGTTATGTGCATAAAAGACACCTATCCACAAAATCTCTTTCTTCCATTTAAACCCACCATCATGGGCAAGACCAAGGAGCTGTCAAAGAATGTCAGGAACAAGATTGTAGACCTCCTGGAATGGGCTACAAGACCATCAGCAAGAAGCTTGGTGAGAAGGAGACAACTGTTGGAACGATTATTTTCAAATGGAAGAAATACAAAATAACCATCAATCGCCCTCGGTCTGGAGCTCCATGCAAAATTTTGAGTAAGGATGATCATGAGAAAAGTGAGCGATCAGCCCAGAACTACACTGATCTCAAGGCAGGTGGGACCACAGTCACCAAACAAACCATTGGTAACACAATATGCTGCCATGGATAGAAATCCTGCAGCACCCGCAAGGTCCCCCTCCTCAAGAAGGCACATGTACAGGCCTGTCTGAAGTTTTCCAATGAACATCTAAATTATTCAGAAAAGGACTGGTGTCAGAAAAGTGTTGTGGTCAGATAACACCAAATTTGAGCTCTTTGGCATTAACTTGACTCGCCGTGTTTGGAGGAAGAAAAATGTTAACTACAGTGGGTGACCGCGATATTGTGTCAATCTCGCTCCCTTTCTCGGCGAGATTGACCACCTGCGAGCCCCATCGCGGGAGCCAGCGTCGAGCTGGCTTGCCGCGATGGAGACAAAGCGTCATAGAAGCGACGGGGATCCGACGTGGATTCCCGCCAATTCTACACGTGGGCGGCGTTTGTTATGAATCCTGAAGGGGAAGTCCCTGCCGGATTTTAAATAAAAATCCGGCATGGGTCCCCCTCAGGAGTATACCGGGCCCTTAGGTCTGTTATGGGTTGTAAGGAGACCCCCCCTACGCCGAAAAAACGGCATGGGGGTCCCCTCACAATCCATACCAGACCCGTATCCAAAGCACGCCAGCCGGCCGGTCAGGAGGGGAGAGGGGGCGAGCGAGCGACCATGCCCTCAACATGGGGGGGTCAGGTGCTCTGGGGCAAGGGGGCGCACTGCGGCCCCCCCACCCCAGAGCACCCTGTCCCCATGTTGATCAGGACAGGGCCCCTTCCCGACAACCCTGGCCGTTGGTTGTCGGGGTATGCGGGCGGGAGGCTTATCGGAATCTGGGAGCCCCCTTTAATAAGGGGGCCCCCAGATACCAGCCCCCCACCCTAAGTGAATGAGTATGGGGTACATCGTACCCCTACCCATTCACCTGCAAGAAAAGTGTAAACACAAATAAACCACACAGGGTATTGAAATATTTTATTAGTTGGCCGCCAGGGGGGGTGTATGGTCGCTTTTATAAAAGCGCCCCCCTCTGGCGGGCTTCTTCCGACATCTTCGGCGGGGGTGGGTCTTCTCCGCTCTTCGGGGGGTCTTCTCCGCTCTCCGGGGGTCGTCTCCGCTCTTCGGGGGTCTTCTCCGTTCTCCGGGGTCTTCTCCCGCTCTCCGCTCTTGATTCGGCTCTCTCCGGTGCCTTCTTTCTCTGGCCGCCGCTTCTGTCACATCGTCGTCTTCTTCTTCTCTTCTCCAGATGTTGACACAACGCTTACTCCCCCTGTTATGCCGGGCGCGCGGCTCCCAGCAACTTATATAGGCCTATCTTGTGACGTCGCAGTCCCATCATGCTCCGGTAGGTACCTACTGGAGCATGATGGGACTGCGACGTCACAAGATAGGCCTATATAAGTTGCTGGGAGCCGCGCGCCCGGCATAACAGCGGGAGGAAGCGTCGTGTCAACATCTGGAGAAGAGAAGAAGAAGAAGACGACGACGACGACGTGACAGAAGCGGCGGCCAGAGAAAGAAGGCACCGGAGAGCGCCGAATCAAGAGCGGAGAGCGGTAGAAGAACCCTGGAGAGCGGAGAAGACCCCCCGGAGAGCGGAGAAGACCCACCTCGATGTCGGAAGAAGCCCGCCGGAGGGGGGGCGCCTTTAGAAAAGCGACCATAAACGCCCCCCCCCCAGTGTTTATTTGTGTTTACACTTTTCTTGCAGGTGAATGGGTAGAGGTACGATGTACCCCATACTCATTCACTTAGGGTGGGGGGCTGGGATCTGGGGGCCCCCTTATTAAAGGGGGTTCCCAGATTCCAATAAGCCTCCCGCCCGCATACCCCGACAACCAACGGCCAGGGTTGTCGGGAAGGGGCCCTGTCCTCATCAACATGGGGACAGGGTGCTCTGGGGTGGGGGGCCGCAGTGTTCCCCCCTGCCCCAGAGCACCTGACCCCCCCATGTTGAGGGCATGCTGCCCGGTACGGCTCAGGAGAGGGGGCGCTCGCTCGCTCGCCCCCTCTCCCCTCCTGACCGGCCGCCTGGCGTGCTTTGGATACGGGTCTGGTATGGATTGTGGGGGGACCCCCACGCCGTTTTTTCGGCATAGGGGGGGGTCTCCTTACAACCCATAACAGACCTAAGGGCCCAGTATACTCCTGAGGGGGGGACCCATGCCGGATTTTTATTTAAAATCCGGCGGGGACTTCCCCTTCAGGATTCATAACAAACACCACCCACGTGTAGAATTGCCGGGAATCCACGTCGGATCCCCGTCGCTTCTATTACGTGCTCGCTGGAATGTGCTTTTACTATTCCAGCGAGTGCGAGATGTCGGCAGCCTGTCGCCGAGAATCAGCGCGATGCTGTCGTGCTAAAAACACATTCTCGGCGGCAGGCACTGTATGACCCTAAAAACACTATCCCTGCGGTCAAGCATGAAGGCGGAATCATTATGCTTTGGGGCTGTTTCTCTGCTTAAAGGAACACTAAAGGTTCGTTTTTTATTAGATCAATTGATTGCTGTAAGCTAGAGCCATAGGTGTGCGCAGCCTATTACATTAGGGTGTGCACCCCAAAGCCCAAACACACACTACCAATCACTCAGGATGTTCATTCATAAAGGGAATGGGCTGGTAAATTACATATTTACTGGCCTCTTCCCCACTCCTAAAACATCCCAGCAGCAACAGCTGATAGGAGAGGAGGGAAGCTGGCAGTGCTGCAGGGGAAAAGATCAGAGCCAGGGCAGTAGGGAAAAATCTGTGCTGCACAGAGTGATTAGGATGTGCCTGGGCACACCTGGCACACCCTGTGCGCACGCCTATGACAACAGGACCTGTCTGCAGTACGTAATTATGTTCACCTCTATATTCTCAGTCTTTCCATAAGTTCCTTCTGTCTAAAATTTGGGTCACTTGTGGGACACGGTAACCCTGGAGAAATGAATGGCTTTGGCTTTTATCACCACCTGTGTGGACAATCCCGTCTACATTTCTGTAAGTGGAATTTCATGGTAGCTTTGAAAGATTTCCATTACCTTGTAATCGAAAAAATGTTCACATGAAAAAGCACGGGTCTGCAACATTTTGTTACCAACAGTTTCCATTATTTTATGGACTGGAGTTGGCAAATGAGTGAATGAATCACCGCAGTATCAAATCGAAATAATACGTTTTTCTTTTCCATTCCCAGTTTCTTTCCCAATTCAATCGCCGTAAAGAAGGAAACAATAGGAGCCATAGGTGGCAGGAGAGCTGAGCACTATTCAGTTCCATACAATTCATTTTTTTTTAAGTCAAAGGCTAATGAAAAACTTCTCAGCTACTCTAGATATTGTCCCATGAATGGCCAGCATTGCAGTTACAAATGCAGTAAATTCTCCTTTACAGCAAACCTGTTCTCCAGAGTTTACATTTAATCCTGTTTTATCCTTTACCTCTAACTTGAAAATTCACGAGAATCTGTCTGCTTTCATCTTTCACATTTATGTCTGCCGTACATGCCTGAAATATTAATCCATGCAATAATCATTGGACTGTTCTAATATTTACTAGTGGCTTTCCCATTTACTGAGGCAGTACCACTTTAGTCGTCATGAATGGCAATCTCACTTATAAAAATTGCAGTAATCCAGATGGTGCCTGATTTTTGTCTCACTTTTTCTTCAAGGACTAAATTAAACTCCTACCTCTTACGTTATAAGTCTCTTAAGTGTGCAACACTCCCACTATTCCTCCGTTATTCCTGGATATATTCCAAATGATTGGTTCATGTCATCCTTCCTGGTTACTGCCAGTGCTGGATTTATAAGGGGGCAAAAGGAACAACTGCCCCGGGCCCCCTCTATACAAAAAAATGATATAAAACTATATAAATTAGTAAAAAAATAAAATAATAATCTGCAACAAAGGTTATTATAATCCTTGCATTGTACATCGATCACCCAGAGGGGAATGTTTTTTTCTCAACAAAAGTGGAGTTGTGCTTTAAAGTGATACTAAAGCTTCCTGTTTTTTTTTATAAACAAAAAACATGTCATACTTTGGCTCCATTCACACCTAGGCGTTTTTACGCCCGACGCTATTGCAGCCTGAAATACGCTGGAGGGGTGATTTAACATTGTCGGCTATGGAGATGGTTCACATCTCCACGCCGTACGCCTGAAGCTCAAAACAAGTCCCGGACCCTTTTTTTAGGCGGCTTCGGCGTTCGGCATACAATGTTAAAATCACCCCTCCAGCGAAAACAAGGCTAAAAAACTATGCGTTTTTGTTGCGGCAAATTGCGGGACAAAACGCCGCAATTTGTCGCGGCAAATCGCGGTACAATACGCCGCGCTATAGTGTGAATGCAGCCTTAATTCCATTATGCAGTTCGTTTTGCACAGAGTGGCCCTGATCCTCCTGTTCTGGGGTCCCACGGTGGCTCTTGCGGCTCCTCCACGCAATAGATAACCCTCTGTGGAAAGCTCTCCCCGGGGGGGGGGTTACCTTGCGGACGCGCTCCTGTGTTATACACTTGGCGTCCATAGACGCCAAGTGTATGACTTGGTCCCGCGCCTGTGTCAATTGTTTTGTTTGACAGCAGTGGGAACCAATGGCTGCGTTGCTATCGATGTATCCAATGAAGAGCCAAGAACCCGCGGAAAGAACAACGCAGGATCGCGCCCACGGAAATTCTGGGCTCAGGTAAGTAAAACGGGGGGTCTGGGGGGCTGGGCACTGCAAGGTGTTTTTTATAGGATGCAATAAGTTATATATATATAAATTCCTCAGTTTAGGCCAGTGCGTATTCTTCTACATATTTTTGGTAAAAAAAAAAAAAATCACAATAAGTGTTCATTGATTGGTTTGCGCATATGGTTTGCGCATATGGTTTGCGCATATTTATAGCTTCTACAAAATAGGGCACTGTTTTATGGCATTTTTATTATATATTTTTTTTACTAGTTATGGCAGCGATCAGCGATTTTTATTGTGACTGCGACATTATGGTGAACACTTTTGACATGATTTTGGGACCACTGTCATTTTTTACAGCGACCAGTGCTATAAAAATGCACTGATTACTGTAAAAATTACATCAGCTGTGAAAGGGTTAACCAATAGGTGGCACTGCAGGGGTTAAGTGTTCCCTAGGAAGTGATTCATACTGTTAGGGGGCGTGGCTACATGTGACACGTCACTGATGACCGTTCCCGATCACGGGGAACGGTCATCAGTGACAGTGTCACTAGGCAGAATTGGGGAATGCCTTGTTTACAAAAGCATTCCCCTGCTCTGCTCTTGCCGACTGCAATCGGGAGACTTCCGGGAACATCGAGTTCCTGGGACCAGGCACGTGAGGACACGCGCGCCAACTGGGCATCAGATTTAAATGAACGTACCTGTACGCCAATCTGCCTGCCCGTGCCATTCTGTTGATGTAAATTGATGTGCGGTGGTCGGAAAGTGGTTAAAGGAGGCGTGTTCTGACAAACACAGGACTGCTATTGCTAACCCCCCTTACTCCTGAAAATGCCAGGTGCCTGGCTGTCTCTGGCTTCAGTGCTTTCTCAGTCACAGACCTGGAACAAGCATGTAGCTAGTGAAGTCAGAGAAAAGTCAGATCTCCTAATAGTCACACTTGTTCCGGGTCAGTGACTCAGAAAGTCCTGTAAGCTTTGGGTCACCATGATAGCCAGGACACTAGTATTTCCAGAAGAGATCCCAGCAATGGCAGCCTCCATATTTCCCTCTTATTGCTGAATATGGAGGTGACAGAATGTGTAGAAATGGCGGTAGTAGATGTGTATGGGGAAGATCATGGTGACACAATGAATGTTATGATTACCTACAATACATTATCAGCTGTGTCATTGTAGTGGTGACAGGGTCACTTTAGGAGAATCTATGTATACTCTGATTATACTATATCTCTGTACCGCCCCACAAAGTATTTCTTCATAACTTTATTAGTCTACGTACATGTACAGTTTATCTTAATTCTAGCTTTGGAAAAAAAACATTGAACACACCCACACAGATGAAAAAATGTGAATTTATTTATTTTTGCATTTGAGCCTGAAAAGCATTCCAATCAGGATCAGTGGATGGCGGGTGCAATGCTCAGCCTCCTGCAGACTATTCCTCCAGCTGCAGGTCTATATAGAGGTACGGCTACGGGGGCAGCGATGTTCCATTCAGTGGAGGCACCAGGATGGGGGGTGCTATACCATCTTCAACATTTCTTTATCACCCCCATCCATTGGGCATCTGTCTGGGTATCCAAACACCAGAACATTCCCAGTGCAGTGCAGGCTATACCTGTGTTCAACAGAGGCGGGGCTACTCCTTCCTCAGCCGATAACATGCTGTGAGTTGCCCTGGAAACGCCTCCTTCCTCTTCCTGAACTGTCACCACGGATACAAAGCTAGCCTAGGAGAAAAGCCAGGGGACCCAGTTGTCTGCCACTTCTCCATATCATGTAGGAGGAGGAGAGCCTGACACCAGCAAAGGTAAGTGTCTATGTCTAGCGCACAGGGATTTTGTCTTTGACCAGTTGGATGAGCGGCCTGCACCCCCAGAAGTCATGGCATTAGAGGTTATGTGTGCGCTCATCTTTCCATTCCTACCCCAGTCATCGTTTGTCTTCTTCTGGGTGCCTCCTCTCCCCTCCCCCCTCTGTTCCATTCTCTCCACCCCCTGTTTATCACAGGGGTAGGCAACCTGGGGCCCTCCAGCAGTTGTGGATCTACATTTCCCATAAGGCATTGCAAGGCTGGCAGTTACAATTACTACCAGAGGCGTGATGGGACTTGTAGTCCTGCAACAGCTGGAGGGACTCAGGTTGCCTACCCCTGGTTTATCACTCCCCTCCCCTCTGCTCTCTCCAATGATGGGACTTGTTTTATTCTCAGTGACACAACAATGGAACTAATCCCACTGACACCAATGATGGAGTGTACTTTATCCCCCCGACACCAATGATGGAGTGTAATTTATCCCCCCCCCCGACACCTATGATGGAGTGTACTTTATCCCCCCTGACACCAATGATGGAGTGTACTTTATCCCCCCCGACACCTATGATGGAGTGTACTTTTTCCCCCCCGACACCAATGATGGCGTGTACTTTATCCCCCCCGACACCAATGATGGAGTGTACTTTATCCCCCCCGACACCAATGATGGAGTGTACTTTATCCCCCCCGACACCAATGATGGAGTGTACTTTATCCCCCCCCTGACACCAATGATGGAGTGTACTTTATCCCCCCCGACACCAATGATGGCGTGTACTTTATCCCCCCCCGACACCAATGATGGAGTGTACTTTATCCCGCCCGACACCAATGATGGAGTGTACTTTATCCCGCCCGACACCAATGATGGAGTGTACTTTATCCCGCCCGACACCAATGATGGAGTGTACTTTATCCCGCCAGACACCAATGATGGAGTGTACTTTATCCCCCCCGACACCAATGATGGAGTGTACTTTATCCCCCCCGACACCTATGATGGAGTGTACTTTATCCCCCCCGACACCAATGATGGAGTGTACTTTATCCCCCCCGACACCAATGATGGAGTGTACTTTATCCCCCCCGACACCAATGATGGAGTGTACTTTATCCCGCCCGACACCAATGATGGAGTGTACTTTATCCCCCCCCGACACCTATGATGGAGTGTACTTTATCCCCCCCGACACCAATGATGGCGTGTACTTTATCCCCCCCGACACCAATGATGGAGTGTACTTTATCCCGCCCGACACCAATGATGGAGTGTACTTTATCCCGCCCGACACCAATGATGGAGTGTACTTTACCCCCCCCGACACCAATGATGGAGTGTACTTTATCCCGCCCGACACCAATGATGGAGTGTACTTTATCCCCCCCGACACCAATGATGGAGTGTACTTTATCCCGCCCGACACCAATGATGGAGTGTACTTTATCCCGCCCGACACCAATGATGGAGTGTACTTTATCCCCCCCCTGACACCTATGATGGAGTGTACTTTATCCCCCCCGACACCAATGATGGAGTGTACTTTATCCCCCCAGACACCAATGATGGAGTGTACTTTATCCCCCCAGACACCAATGATGGAGTGTACTTTTATCCCCCCCGACACCAATGATGGAGTGTACTTTATCCCCCCGACATAAGTGATGGAGTGTACTTTATCTCCCCCCCCCGACACCTATGATGGAGTGTACTTTATCCCCCCCCCCGACACCTATGATGGAGTGTACTTTATCCCCCCCGACACCTATGATGGAGTGTACTTTATCCCCCCCGACACCTATGATGGAGTGTACTTTATCCCCCCGCCACCAATGATGGGATTTATTTTATTCTCACCGACACCAGTAATGTACCCCCCATGCCCCCCCATACCCTTTTGACAGCACATTTCACACACCTCATTTTTCTTCTCGAACTCTTTGAGGCGTCCCTCTTATTTATTTTCAATTGTTTGAATCTGTACTAAAGGATATATCTTTAATGAGAGCCTCACATTAAATCTGAATAAAAGGCCATTATTGCTCCTAGTAAACAATGTGGCCAATAGAAATAAAGATCACCCTTTCCATATCAAACAAACTGTATAAAATGAGGGATGTTTGGTTCACATATATCGCAATACATGTTTAAGCCGGCCAACTGCGTCAAAGTAATCCCTCTCTGGCCAGTATTTTTTTTTTTTTATTCACATTTTATTTACATACAAAGCATAGCTTAGCAGCTCCAGTATAAAAACGCTGAACCTACAGGGAAGACATTCTTGGTGGGTGACACAGGACACAAAGCTTGATGGTTTCTACCAACAAGGAGCCGCTGTAGGTGCAGGACACCAGTTCTTGGTGGTTTCTTCTCTATGTATAGGAATTGATGGCTTGTATTACAGGTGAATTCCATAACACCCATCTGGGGTGAGCTGTCAGTGGGCACATGGCCTGTGTAGTGGCTTTGAAATCCTCACTCTTCAGAAGAGCGAGGATTACAAATCCCCCCCCACCACACAGGCTTCATGGGCACTAACAGTTCATCCCCCTGGGAGGTAAGTACAGCTGATTGTACAGTATGGAACTCGTCTGTAGATTCAGAGGAAGGCGAAAAACCTGTATGAAGCATTGTATATTTTGCTCCAACAGGGAAAATTCCTTCCTGACCCCCGAAGGCGATCGGATTACTCCCTGGATCGGCCATCTGTGGTGTAAACAATGGAGGTAACAATTCTGTGATGTTAACAAATAGTCTAAAATGAGTAGAGTCGTTTCTTCTGAATCTTCGCAGGACGATGTCGTCATCTAATGCAGATTCACATGCGTGCCCACATACTGCTGATGTATGTGAACTTGGGTAGGTATATCTCCTCTCCTGGCTTCTTTGATGTATATGGCATTATAGCCGATGGAGAAAGTTGCTCGTCTATATCCAGGTCCATGGGCTGTAAAAAGAAAACACAATGCGTCATATTCAATGTTTATAGATCTCTGGACTTATTGTTTAATAATGACCGGCATTGCGCCAATCTGTCCGATATATAGTAATATCGGCCCATTAGGAATCGGGTACTTACCATGCCCACTCGGAAAGGGGGCGCTGTATTCCCTTCCTCTACTTCTTCCCAGTCGACCAATTCCATGAAGATGTGGGATCGGATGTCTTCACTGATCCCCAGTCTCTCCTCTGGATATTTGCAAAGCAGCTATAAAAGAATGAAGAGATATCTATTAGGACTTGTATACATGAGTAATAAAAGTTACATCACTTGGCTCTGTATAGATTAGGAAAGATCTGTGACTGCTGTGCGGCTCCTCCTGGGCGGACCCCAACCCAATAGACATCTTAGCGTGTGAAGACTCACATATAGACCAGTACAGGTGCTGGATACAAACATACATGAGTTGTTTGAGTTCTGCTTTAATAGAATTATGAAATGTGCAGATCAGTGATTTACCCCATGTGGCATCTTCTGCCCCCTCAGTCCCATGATAAAGTGTTACTATGGTTGTGTAACTGAACCTTTACCGCGGGGCAAAGAAGCCAAACTACCCAACAGTCAAGCCAATGAGCAGACTTGTCAGCAAACCTCCATTCTACCCCGAGAGCAGCAGCGGTAGTATTAGTAGTATGCCCAGAAGTCTTTCCTGTTACTATTTAGAGCTAAAAAAGTTCTTCTCCTACTTACTGCTTTTATGAAGTCCTCCAGGTCCGGGTCCATGTCCGGGGGGTAATCGGGATAGCTGAAGTTCACCTCTCTCCGGTATTCATCAGAGGTCGTGCTCCCAAATGGCATATGCTTTGTGGCCAAGATGTAGGTAATGACTCCCAGTGAAAACCAGTCGGGTTCAAACTGGTAAAAGTCATTGTTGACAACCTGCCAATCCAAAGAAAAGACATGAATAAGTACATTGGTGGGATAAATAATAATAATAGATAAATGATGAGTATGGAGAAATGTACAAACCTCTGGAGCCATGAATCCTCTGGTTCCAGCCATACCGGTGGTCCTTTCATCGTCCCATAGTCCGCCTACTGCCAGTCCATAATCAGCAATGCGGATATGTTTTTCTTCATCCATCAGGATATTATCAGGCTTCAGATCCCTGCAAAGAGAAAGACGTCATTAGAAACATTTCTAAAACACATTCTGAGGATCACTTTCCCGCCAACTGATATTCCAATTCTAGGTGCTGCTAGTGACAGAAGTTTCCCATTGGCTTCTTCTATCAGTTGGTTGGTAAAGTGGGAAGACATTAGGTGCCCATGTATATATGTGCCTCTCCTCAATCTCCCCTCCCCCGCACACATTGGTCTACAATACAATAGAATACAATGACTTACCTATGGAGGATGCCTTTATAGTGAAGGAACTCCAGTCCACACGATATTTCTGCCACAACGAGTCTGTAAAAGAGAAAACAAAAGTAAGATTGACACAAAATGACATTTAAAATAAATGAAATTCACTTGGTAATGAAACGTACTTGATGGCGTCGGTGCCGACTGGCGCATATTTCCAGATGTAGTCACTTAAACTCCCTCCGCTGACGTATTCCATCACAAAGCAGGCGGTGAGGGGGGTCTGGAAGGCGGCATAGAGCTGAATTAGATAGGGGCCCCCTTTTGACTTCTCCATGGCGTAGCGTTCTATGTCCAGGCAGTAGGTATTTCTAGACTTAATAACGGACTTGATGGCCACTTTCTGCTGGCTCTTTCGGTGAGTCGCCAGAACAACCTGAATGAGAGAGAAGAGAACAATTAGTGGGCTCCTCGGTGATGAAAGGGTGTTTTGTGGGTGGAGCTAGTCATTGGAGTTACGGGGAGTACTTACCTTTCCAAAGCTTCCTTCTCCGAGCTCATAGTGCAATATGAAGCTTGACAGCGTTATTCTCACGTCCTCGCTTGGTGCGCTGGAGTCGTATCCGGTGGTTTCAGTCTCTGAGGTGAGACATCCTGAAGATCCTGAAAAGACACTCGCCATGCTTAGGGCAGTGTCAGGGGTTCCAGCCTCAGACGAGGCAGGATGGTAAGGACTGCAAGGTCCTGAAGGGACACACTCTGTGCCCAGGTTGGTGTTGGGTGTTCCATCTTCATGTGGACATGCAGGGCTGCAATGTGCTGCAGGTTGTGAATGGACCTCCGTGATGCTGGAGGTGCTGTTGGTCCCAGCCTTAGCCAAGGCGGGACAGGCAGGGCTATGACACCCTGAGGGGATGGGAGATGACTGGTAGTGGTCCTCATCTCCAGCGATGGAATTGGTGGCTGCTGTCACCTCAGCCGAGGTGACACAGGAAGGGCTACCAGACCCTGAAATGACACTGATGATCAGGTTGGTGTCATTGGTTCCAGTCTCAGCTGGATAGACAGGGCTTGAATACCCTGATGAAACCTCCATGGTGTTGGAGGCTCTGATGTTACTGGTCCCAGCCTTAGCCAAGGTGGGACAGGCAGGGCTATGACACCCTGAGAGGATGGGAGATGACTGGTAGTGGTCCTCATCTCCAGCGATGGAATTGGTGGCTGCTGTCACCTCAGCCGAGGTGACACAGGAAGGGCTACCAGACCCTGAAATGACACCAATGCTGAGGTTGGTGTCATTGGATCCAGTCTCAGCTGGATAGACAGGGCTTGAATACCCTGAAGAAACCTCCTTCAGATTGGAGGCTCTGATGTTACTGGTCCCAGCCTTAGCCAAGGCGGGACAGGCAGGAGATGACTGCTGGTAAAAGTCATCATCATCATTACTGATGCGCCGGCGAAATGTAAAGCAGTTTCCCATTGTTGGAAAATATGAGAAACACAAGAAAAACAAGCAAAACAAGGAGCAGAAAAAAGCAATGCTTCCTCTACAACTCTCACAGCTTGAATGAGCTTCACACACTGAGCACCCCTGGCCCTCAGCTATTTATAGTCGCCGAGCTCTGATGTCACAGTGACACTGTGACCGTTATTTTTTTTTAAAACATGTGAAGTCACATGGCTGAACATGTGACTAGCTTCAAAAACATGTGACGTCCAACAGTTAGGGACTTTCCCAGGAGCCAACTGACATTTCTGGAATTCTCTGGAATTCTCTGGAATTCTGTTGCCATGGTTACAGAGCTTCTTTTACACAGTGATGGGCGTCTGGGGGAGGGGCTGGAGAATCTCATCTCTGATTACATACAGAGCCCGGGGGAGGGGACAGACCCACCATTACTAATCATTTATAATAGAGGACTATGAGGGGGCAAAGGATGGAGCAGTTTTTATAGTGCAATTTCTCCCAGGGCTGCAGAGCATCGCACCTTTCACTGCAGAGAATCATGCTTTTCCCTGCAGAACATCGCACCTTTCACCCAGGGCTGCAGAGCATCGCGCCTTTCGCTGCAGAGCATCATGCCTTTCCCTGCAGAACATCGCTCCTTTCACCCAGGGCTGCAGAGCATCGCGCCTTTCGCTGCAGAGCATCACGCCTTTCCCTGCAGAACATCGCTCCTTTCACCCAGGGCTGCAGAGCGTCGCGCCTTTTGCTGCAGAGCATCGCACCTTTCACTGCAGAGCATCACGACCTTTCCCTGCAGAACATTGCTCCTTTCACCCAGGGCTGCAGAGCATCGCACCTTTCACTGCAGAGCATCGCAACCTTTCCCTGCAGAACATTGCTCCTTTCACCCAGGGCTGCAGAGCATCGCACCTTTCACTGCAGAGCATCACGCCTTTCCCTGCAGAACATCGCTCCTTTCACCCAGGGCTGAAGAGCATCGCGCCATTCGCCGCAGAGCATCATACCTTACCTGCAGAGCATCACACCTTTCTCTGCAGAGCATTGCGCTTTTACCTGTAGAACATCGCTCCTTTCACCCAGGGCTGCAGAGCATCATGCCTTTTCCTACAGAACATGCTCCTTTCACCCAGGGCTGCAGAGCATCACACCTTTCGCAGCAGAGCATCGTACCTTGCCTGCAGAGCATCACACCTTTCTCTGCAGAGCATCGTTCCTTTCCCTGCAGAACATCGCACCTTTCTCCCAGGGTTGCAGAGCATTGCGCCTTTCGCTGCAGAGCATCACACCTTTCACTGCAGAGCTTTGCGCCTTTCCCTGCAGAACATAAATCCTTTCACCCAGGGCTGCAGAGCATCGCGCCTTTCACTGCAGAGCATCGTATCTTACCTGTAGAGCATCACGCCTTTCTCCCAGGGCTGCAGAGCATCGCGCCTTTTGCTGCAGAGCATCGTACCTTAGCTGCAGAGCATCACGCCTTTCTCCCAGGGCTGCAGAGCATTGCACCTTTCCTTGCAGAGCATTGTGCATTTCCATGCAGCACATCGCTTCTTTTACTCAGGGCTGCTGAGCATTGCGGCATTTCGCTGCAGAGCATCGCGCCTTTCCCTGCAGAACATTGCTCCTTTCTCCCAGGGCTGCAGAGCATTGCACCTTTTGCTGCAGAGCATCATGCCTTTCCCTGCAGAACATTGCTTCTTTCACCCAGGGCTGCAGAGCATTGCGCCTTTCGCTGCAGAGCATCGTACCTTACCTGCAGAGCTTCACACCTTTCTCCCCGGGGCTGCAGAGCATTGCACCATTCGCTGCAGAGCATCGCGCCTTTCCCTCCAAAACATCGCACCTTTTTCCAAGGGCTGCATAGCATCGCGCCTTTCGCTGCATAGCATCGCACCTTTCGCTGCAAAACATCGCTCCTTTCACCCAGGGCTGCAGAGCATTGTGCCTTTTGCTGCAGAGCATCGTACCTTAGCTGCAGAGGTTCACACCCTTCTCCCAGGGCTGCAGAGCATTGCACCATCTGCTGCAGAGCATCACACTTTTCCCTGCAGAACATTGCACCTTTCTCCCAGGGCTGCAGAGCATTGCACCTTTCCCTGCAGAACATTGCTCCTTTCTCTGCAGAGCATCGCTCCTTTCCCTGCAGAACATCGCACCTTTCTCCCAGGGTTGCAGAGCATTGCGCCTTTCGCTGCAGAGCATCACACCTTTCACTGCAGAGCTTTGCGCCTTTCCCTGCAGAACATAAATCCTTTCACCCAGGGCTGCAGAGCATCGTGCCTTTCACTGCAGAGCATCGTATCTTACCTGTAGAGCATCACGCCTTTCTCCCAGGGCTGCAGAGCATCGCGCCTTTCGCTGCAGAGCATCGTACCTTAGCTGCAGAGCATCACGCCTTTCTCCCAGGGCTGCAGAGCATTGCACCTTTTGTTGCAGAGCATCATGCCTTTCCCTGCAGAACATTGCACCTTTCTCCCAGTGCTGCAGAGCATCGTGCCTTTTGCTGCAGAGTATCGCGCCTTTCGCTGCAGACATGTCTTGCAAACCCATGGTGGTTCTTGTCCAAAGATTGAGGTGCTTGTGTTGGGCCGGTTGCACCCCAGGAGGGGACTTTGATAAGTTTCTATTCCAGCATGAGCTGAGATGGATCTCAATCCTGAACCCCACCTCACCCCCAGCTCTCAACCAAGCTTTTCATTTTAAGCCATTCTTACCTAGCTACACCTCTGCTACTTTTGTTCCAGAACTTCAAAATGAACTTGAACCCCTCCCCCCTTTTCTTTTTCTTCCTTTATTGTTATATTTTGTAAATATGCATTGCTTTGCATCTGTTTTTGTGATGATATAAATATAAAACGTATAATCTGATCATGTATGATGAATATGTGCTTCTCATATTATGTTTCTTATTCTGCTCATAGATACCAAAAGACCGATCTGGTGACACGCCGTCTGTATAATGATGAATCGCAGATCGCCGCCATTAATAGTAAAAAAAAATATTAATAAAAATGCCATAAAACTACCCCCTATTTTGTAGACTCTATAACTTTTGCGCAAACCAATCACTAAACGCTTATTGCAAAAATCGGCCAGGTCTTTGACCAGAGAAATGGTTCGGGCTGAAGTGGGTAAAGTAAGCGGCCATTTGGCTCATGTTTTTAAACTATTCATTGTTTTTTTTTTTTTTTTTTCATTCATTTTCTTTTTGAAACCACAGGCGACATTGCTCTGGACTGTTCAGTTTCATACAATCATGTCTTTATTGAAACACAAGCTTACCAGAATGTATACAACCCTCATTATAATGCCAATTTAGTGCCTTACAGTGTAGCTAAGCCCAAATTCATTGGTGTCCTCCACATGCCCAAGATATGGCCTCTGAATGTCCCTTTTACATGCAATTACCAAGAGGTTTCTCTCTCTTGATTGTATTCTGGGGCAGCTCATGGGGTCATAAAGTTTACTTTCTTTAGATTGCAGCAACAGCCCAAGTAGTAGAGGCAGTATTTTGCAAGAGAGCAGTCAGTGTGTGTGTAGAAACCAGGGCCGGTGCTACCACTAGGCAAACTAGGCAGCCGCCTAGGACGCACTGCTGTCTAGGGCGTCCGGCCACTGGTGTGCCTACTCTCTTCTCTCTGCAGCAAGCAACTAAGTCTCAGCATCAAAGAGTTTGCACATAGTGTCTGTGTCCCGACTCCTGAATGAATGGAAGCAAGCAAACATTCATTCATTTCATGGGCAATGGTGAGGCTGCCAAGCTGCTGCTAATAAACTAAACAGAATATTGGAATGCATTAAAAAGGGGATTTAAATGAGATAAAAATGATAATTCTTCCGCTCTACAAGACTGGTTCGGCCGCACCTGGAGTATGCTGTCCAGTTCTGGGCACCAGTCCTCAGGAAGGATGTACTGGAACTGGAGGGAGTCCAGAGAAGGGCAAGAAAACTAATAAGGGACTGGAGGATCTTGGTTAGGCCCCTTTCACATTGAGGCGTTTTTCATGCGGTACAGCGCTAAAAATAGCGCTGCTATACCGCATGAAAAATCATGCCCTGTAGTGTTCAATGTGAAAGCCCGAAGGCTTTCACACTGAAGCGGTGCGCTAGCAGGAACGCTCCAAAAGTCCTGCTAGCCGCATCTTTACCGCGGTATAGGAGCGGTGTGTTCACCGCTCCTATAGCGCGCCTTCCCATTGGAATCAATGGGAAACCGCGGCAATAGCGCGGTAATACTGCCCGCAACGCGGGCGGTATTAACCCTTTTTCGGCCGCTAGCGGGGGTTAAAACCTCACCGCTAGCGCCCGAATATCGCGGTAAACACGACGGTATAGCGGCGCTACAAATAGCGCGGCTATACCGTCACCGCGGCTCCACGCCTCAATGTGAAAGGGGCCTTATGAGGAAAGGTTACGAGCACTGAACGTATTCTCTCTGGAGAAGAGACGCTTGAGAGGGGATATGATTTCAATTTACAAATACCATACTGGTGACCCCACAATAGGGATAAAAAGTTTTTGCAGAAGGGAGTTTATTAAGACATGTGACCACTCATTAAAATTAGAAGGAAAGAGGTTTAACCTTAAACTACGTCAAGGGTTCTTTACTGTAAGAGTGGCACGGATGTGGAATCCCCTTCCACCGTCGGTGGTTTCCTCAGAGGGCATTGATGGTTTCAAGAAACTAGTAGATAAGCACCTGAATGACCACAACATACAGGGATATACAATGTAATAATGACATAGACCCACACACATAGGTTGTGTCTTTTTTTAACCTCCTCTACTATGCAACTGTGTGTAACTATATACTGGGGATTGCAAATAATCTCATCAACACTGGGGGTTATTACATAAACTAGCGACATTGCTGGGGATTATTGTTGCAGAAACTGACACAAATGCTGTTGGTTATTGAATATTAAATTATAAAATTAAACCTAACTTAATATTTGTATTGTTCTAAGTATTTTCCTATTTTGAAATGACACAGACTCTTTCTTTACACCGGGGGGGCGCAGTTCTCCACCTCCACCCTGAGCACCGGGTGACCTTGTCCCAGCACTGATCTTAAAATAGAAGTAAACCCTGATGGGTTTTACTTCCACTTTATTTCCCTGCAAAGGTAAATTTGGACCCGTTCGTATTTTGTAAGACGCAAGTTTTCCTTTTTGGACCCGTTTGTATTTTGTAAGACACAAGTTTTCCTATTCGGACCCGTTTGTATTTTGGCAACAGTTTTATTTTTGTTGATACTGAATGATTCGTAATTTTGTCTAATTTATTTTCGTTGATTCGAAATTTGTAATTTTGTTGGATAAGAATTTTCTTTTTATTGGATTCATAATTTTGTACTTTCGTAAATACATTGCGGCGCGGTCATTCGCAATCTCGTATTTCAGTTTCATTTTCAACACACGGCTAATCCATATTAAGATAGACTTTCTCTTAAGTCCCGTACACACGATCAGACTTTTTGCCAACAAACTTCAAAATGAGTGTTTTCCAAAAAATCTGACCGTGTGTACGCTCCATCAGACAAACTTTTTCGGTTTAAAAAGTCTGACCAACTCCCTTCGGACCAAAATCTACGGAAACGTTTGTTTGAAGTCCGATCGTGTGTACGAAGCTTTACACTGTCCAATGTGACTCAGCACAAAAGAGATAAGCTGATTGGCTAAGATATTAAGTAAGATACATCACTCACTAACTACACTGCCCATTCAAAAGAACGATACAAGTACACAAATTTACAAACAAAGAAACAGATTTACAAAACACACTAATAAAAATACGAATGAAAATACAAATATACGAAAATACGAACAGACAAAGGATTTCAAATACGAAATGCAAATCTTTCGTTATAGATGTCATTTTCGTTCTTTTGCTGTTTCGGTGTTTTGTATTTTAGTAAGTTTGTCCAATCGTACGTTTGTATTTTCGCTTGTTCGTTATTTTGCTTATTTGTAATTTTCGCATTTTAGTACTTTCAGATATTCGGATGTTCGAATTGATCCCAATGTACGAATACTAAAAAATGTGTATGAAAATCCATTTGTTACAAACGGAATCGCAGATGTCTAAGAAAAATGACAATTTCCAGTTACCATGGCTAGGCTCAGACAAAGTAGGATGTGAGCACCAATAATATTGTCTCTGTATTAGGATTCTTCCCTAAAGCAGGATTCCACCCGCAATTTTTTTTTTTTTTTTTTTACAGTCAGCAGCTACTAAGGCTGCATTCACACCTAATCGCACGTCCTGACCCGCGAATTGCGGCGACAAATGTGAGGCGTTTTGTACCGCGATTTGCGGCGACAAAACGCCTCGTTTTTAACCTCCCTTTTTGGAGAGGTCAATCATCTCCTATGCCGAACGCCTGAAAAAAAGGGTCTGGGACTTGTTTTGGGCTTCAGGCTTCAGGCGTTTCGGCATTCGGCGTGGAGATGTGAACCATCTCCATAGAGGGGAATGTTAAATTTCCCCTCCAGCGTATGCGCCGTTGGGCGTCGGGCGTAAAAACGCCTAGATGTGAATGGAGCCCAACAGTGTAGCTGCTGACTTTGAAAAAGGACACTTACCTGTCCTACTTGCCCACGCTGATGGCCCGCCCCGATGCCGATTCTCGATCCTGGCAGCTCCAGGTGCCGCCATCCACAGTAAGGGAAACAGACAGTGAAGCCGTGTGGCTTCACTGCCCGTTTTCTACTGCGCATGTGCGAGCAGCGCAGCGCTTTGTGAATGGTCCCGGCTGCTTTCTGAGATACACACAGTTCCCAGAATTCAGCGCGCCCCATTCACAAAAAGACACCGAGTGGGAAGACACTGCGGAAGATAAGGGGCAGATTTGGGACTTCAGCATAGCAACAGCTATTTAGGGTAAGTAACATTATTTTTTTTCCATTAAATTTTTTTTTATTTTTATTTTAGATTTTTGGAAGAACATTTTTTTCCAGGGTGGAACTCCGCTTTAAAATTGATGGACTCTTTTTGAAGTATGCAGATATTTACTTGTCAGAGGTAAAGGATAATATCTGCTGCTAATACAACAGGCAAAGCACCCCAAAGCCCAAACACACACTACCGATCACTCAGGATGTTCATTCACAAAGGGAATGGGCTGGTAAATTACATATTTACTGGCCTCTTCCCCACTCCTAAAACATCCCAGCAGCAACAGCTGATAGGAGAGGAGGGAAGCTGGCAGCGCTGCAGGGGAAAAGATCAGAGCCAGGGCAGTAGGGAAAATCTGTGCTGCACAGAGTGATTAGGGTGTGCCTGGGCACACCTGGCACACCCTGTGCGCACGCCTATGGCTAGAGCATTTAAATATCACTTACCTCGTTTTTCCTTTTGACCTCCAAAATACAGTAATCCAGGTTTGAAAATGCCATTTCCTGTCTCTCCTCTTCTTGTTTTCCACCAGCATCTGAGCCGTTTTGCATGGTGGAAAGCAGAATGTGCTCACCCCCTCCCTATGACTACAGCCCTGCGTGAAGATGCTCTCTTATCCCTCACAGGCATGGAGGCTAAGCATAATGGGAACTGTAGTTCCCATTAGGCCATGATGTAGCAAGAATGAATGCGCACCGCAAACCAGGAAGTCATTGAGAACAATGATTCAGGAGTGACGGAGGTGAATAAAACGGCTTGATTTCAACAGGTATCAAACTAGTTATAATGCAAAACATTACTTTTTACTTTATCAGCTACTGTCAGACCTTAAAAGAGGAAAATATTTTTGTCTTTACAATCCCTTTAAGGTACAGGCTGGCTTTTCTGCATTAAGGGGCCAATGGGCGGGGCCGTCTATGGTAAAATCTTGGATGAGAGCGTTCTTCCCTCAGCCAGAACAATAAATATGGATGGATGTTTCAGCATGACAATGACCCAAAATATACTGCCAAGGCAACAAAAAGTGTCTCAAGAAGAAGCTCATTAAGGTCATGGAGAGGCCTAGCCAGTCTCCAGACCTTAAACCTATAGAAAATGTATGGAGTAAGCTGTGCTCTGTGCCCTGAGCCCACCATTTTTGAAGCTGATTAGAGCCTCTTGCTCTAATCATGTGCTTCAGAAAAAAGGAAAAATCCCATTGGAATTTATGTGTCTGGCACCCCACGTGTAGATTAGAGGGCTGGAAGCATAGATAGGGGGGCGGTGCCCCTGAGCCCTGGATTACGGGCCGCCACTGCACCTATGATAAAAATTATAGACCCTTCAGTTTTTTGTAAGTGGGCAAACTTATAAAATCTGCAGGAGGTCAAATAAATATTTTCCCCACAGTACATTGGTCCAAGCTGGAGCAACATAACTATGTCTAAAATATGGATACCTGTAATTCTTTAACCACTTGCCGACCACCCTATAGCCGAATGACGGCTACAGGGTGGCTCGATAATTCTGGGAGGGCATACATTGACGTCCTCCCAGAATCGCGTCCATGGGAGTGTCCGTGACTGCTGAGTCCGTGACTGTCCAGCCATACACTGCAATGCCCTGTGTGACAGGAAGTCAGGTAAATGGATAGCTTCAGCTGTTGAGAATGAGGCAATTAAGGCCTCTACAAGTTATCCAGAGGATCACTAAGGCTTTTGAGTTAAGGAGAGCAGTGGGCTGAGAAAGACTTCTGAAGGTGAGATCGTATCAGTATTTCTGTGTGATAAATATCAAAGAGACTTTTTGTTTTCTGCTGTATGACCAGCAGTGTCTGCCCAGCCCAGTAGGTTCCTGTGTTGTGAAGGTAGATGCCCCAAGTGGCAAGGGTTTATTTTATGTTTTGTTTTGTTTATGCTGTTTTGATGCTTGCACTTGTATCCAGCAATATGGAAGAATAAACCATATTCTTTGTTTTCAACCATCCTCAACTGCCTTTTTGTATAGTTCAGCGTGTAGTAAACCCATCCAGGGAGTCGCACACACCCGCTACCGAGCCAATCCCTCACACCTGCCATACTTTGCAATACCCTGCCATACTTTGCAATACCCTTCCATACTCTGCAATACCCAGCCATACCCGGGCAATACCCGGCCATACTCTGCAATACACAGCCATACCCAGCCATACTCTGCTATACCCAGCCATACTCTGCTATACCCAGCCTAACTCTAATTATCAATTTGCTAAATGTTATAACAGAAACAAAGAAAAAAGCGTTTTGTTTTTTTTACAGAATTTTCAGTCTTTTTTCTTTTATAGCGCAAAAAATTAAAAACCCAACAATGACTAAATACCACCAAAAGAAAGCCCTATTTGTGTGAAAAAGGGACAACATTTTATATGGGTACAGTGTTGTATGACTGTAATTGTCATTCAAAATGTGAGCGCACCGAAAGCTGAAAATTGGTCTGGTTAGGAAGGGGGTTTAAGTGCCCAGTGTTCAAGTGGTTAAATGGTTGCTTGCTGCCATACTCTGGAGAAGTTGTGTGAGAAATGAGCATCAGGAGCAGATATTAAAATTACAGCCTGCAGCTGTCTTTTGGCCCGTGCACACAATCCGAAAATCAAACAACAGATTGTCCGACTTTTCTCGCTTAATAGTCGCAAGTATAATTTGATTCGGTTACTAAAGTCACGAAAATGGGAGTGATGTCATGTGTTGTAATGTGTTTGTATTGTATTTTCGGACAACAACTATACTGACTTAATGAAAATCGTATGATCTGGTATTGTACGAGGAACATTTTCGTGCTTGTCCAATCAAATAATATTGGATAAATTGTCGTGATCGTCTCTCGAAAGCTCTGTACTAACGATCTGATTATCGTACGATTCTTCCTCGGACAACAGTTTTCGTATGATATTCGGATCATGTGTGATGGGGAAGATCAAGCTTGGTAACTAAGCCTGAGCCCTGGGGAGATCATAATTGGTAGGCAAACAATAAACCCATTTTGTTCTCAGTACTATTCCCCCCCCCCCCCGTTTCCTCTCTTCCTCACTTTCTCAGCCATCTCCTTCTCTCTATCTACCCCCACTCCCCCCCCCCCCACACACTGTCTCCTTCTTTCCCACTCTCTCTACCCCCTTTTCTCTCTGCCTCCTTATTTTCTTCTGCCCTCTCCCTCTCTCTCTTTCCACAATCTTTATTTCTCACATGCTCCCTCTGTTACATAGGCGGCGTACACACGACCGAGGTTCTCGCTGGAAACCAGCGAGAACCTCGCTGGAAGCTGCATTCCAGCGAGGACCTCGGCCGTGTGTACACTCTCGGCGAGCTTCCCGTCGGGAAGCCCGTCGAGCAGAAATAGAGAGCACGCTCTCTATTTGCTCGACGGCCCGCCTGGAAGAATGGCTGGTTGCCATTCCCGACGGGCGGGTCGCCGATTTCGACGCCCGGCAGGGAACCTCGACGGTCGGAACGATGTGTTCTGCCCGTCGAGGTTCTCTGCCGTGTGTACACGGCCTTACTCCTGAATTCTGTGCTCTGTGTATTACTTACTCCTAAGCTCTGTTCTCTGTGCGTTACCTAATTTTTACCCCTGCGTTCTGGATAATATATACTGCTACCCCCAGCAATCTCTGCGTTACTTACTCCTGATGCCCAAACTCATCTTTACTTACTCTTGACCCTGAGCAGAGTAGGCTCTGGTTTTATTTAACCATACCCCTTTAAACCTCTCCCACTGTGCAATTGGGCCACAACCACTATTCACCATATGCAGTATTTATTATCCTTAGCATTCCAAGGGTGTGCAGGATCTTTCCCAATCCTGGTTATGCCTTCCCCAAATATTTATTCACATAACTTTTATATTTATTATTTGGTGCTGTTTATGTGTATATAGCGATATCTTGTGTGTGTAAGGGCTCATAGAAATGGATCTTTTCAATAGTTGGTCAGCGCATGTGTTTGATGATATTATATATTATTTTTATATATGTTTTTTATATTATACAGTGTAGCTGCTTACAAAAGAAGGAAATTAAGCTGTACGCTTCTAATCAAGGGAAGTTAATTATGTTGCAAAAAAGGTTCAGTACATCCCCATAAATAATAATTTACTTTCTTTTTATGCATTCCTATTAGTTTAAACCCTGTGCAAAATACATTTGAAAACTATCTGTATGCATATGCAAATAAATTAGTCTGAAGAGGAAATAATTTAGGAAATAAATCAGACAACGTATTTCCCATGTAAAACTAGCTATGGCAAGAATGACGAGCACTTGCCTGAAGTTTTCCTGTCCAATGAGGTGATTTGCTTTGTAGGCACATGGTGTGTGGTGCCCAAAATAACACAGGACCTGCCACTGACAAATGCTGCTTCTTCAGTGGTGACAGGTTGACTTAGCTTCATACAATCATTTTCGTAAAATTTCAGGATAACCCTCCTCTTGTCCTGTTGGATAAGTGCCTTGGATCACCAGGACTGTTGAATTTCAGCTTCTTTAACTCCCTTTGGATATTATCTCTTAACAGGAGACAGCCAGGGCTGGACACAGGAACATATTTCTAGGTAATTATGGAAAATAAACACAAGTGATCTCTCATTGCAACTTCTTCAGATAGATGAGGATGTAATGTAATATACATACCGAAAAGCATGCTAACAAACTAGTCCTGTGCACTTGGTAACTAATCATGGAATAATAGTACTGTACGTTTACTTAGAATTTAAGTTTATAAATGCAGCTTTTTCCTTGGCAGTCTGTGCTGTGAATTAACATGGTTATTAGTGGTAACTAACACTAAGTAAATTTGCTACTGATAAGTAATGTTATTTCATGTGATTATCTATGAAAATGGACTTTGACTTTTTATTTTTAATAAAGACTTACTTTATACTAGACTGTGTAAAACGACCCTGCTGATTATATTTAGACCAATGTGATTTGCACTGTAGATTAGAGTACACAACAGCTGCACTGGTCGTATAGGAAAGGGCAGAGCTCCTGGGGACTCTGTGCCTTTCCATCTCCAGCAGACCGTTGATTAACAGCAGCAGATGTTAGGTCTAGGTAATGCAACCCTCATTAAAATAGCAGCACTCCCATCATCGCTTAACGGCGTGCAGGATAATGATTCAAATTCACTTTTGCTTAATGTAATTCATGACTGTTCTTGGTTTTACATGTAAAAAGTGTATGACTTAGAAAAACACAACCATGTGTTACAACAAAAAAGCCCTCGCTCCTATGTATTGAATATTTAAAAATGTCACAAGAATTATTTTTGGATAAACATTGTCCAAATACATAGGTGTTCCATAGTAAGATTTTTTTTTTTTATATACAGCAGCCGTGCCGTAATCCATGGTGCCAACCAATTACAAACCAGTTTAAAGTGTGTTCCATCTTGCAGCCAAATTTGAGAACCCACACCACATGTTTGTTATGTGTCCCCTTTCACTCATCATACCTAAAAATAATGAAAAATTAATAATTTCTTACCTTTCTAGTTGTTTTTTTGGAGCAGAGTTTTTTTTTAAAGGACCCTATACACAGTTTCTATTTTTTAGAAGAACTTGCAATTTGCACATGAAACCTGGGTTCACACATATGCACTGTCAGACACCCCATTCGATTTGCACCACATTGCTGTACAGATCACATGCAATGTCTGTTCAATGCGAGTTCAGCCACACAGTTCTATGGCTGAACTTGCATTGGATTTGCACGAGAATAGGGCAAGAACCATTTTTTCCCTGCACTGGAATCGGATCGCATGGGTCCAAATTGACAGTTTCTTACTGCAATCTGCGAACCTATCTGGGTGTGTCACTAACTATTGCAGGGGTGTCACCGCCCTCTGCGAACAGCGGTTCGCAGAGGGTGGTGTGAACTGCCTGCGAGGGAGATGCGATGCGGGATCCGGCACTGAAACTGTGCTGATTCCCGCATTGCATATGTGTGAACCGGTGTTCTAACGAGAAATGCACCAGTCAAATAATGACCGCCCGGTACTGCGCAGGCGCAGCACTTGGGCAGTACAGAGCTGCCGAAAGCCTCCGAACATCGGAATATGCGATCAGCTTTAGATCGAGCCTGCACACAATAGCCGACACAGTGCCACATGCTCCCGACACTCCTGCAAGTCTGAAAGGGCCGGACTTCTATATGATGGGCGCGTGTGAGGGGCGGATGCCTACAGAAGGGGGGGTATTTTGAAATGAAGGGCAGTGTTGTTAGCGAGCTAACACAAGCAATAGCACTACCCATCATTACAAAATATACCCCCTTATGTGGGCATCCACCCCTCAGGTGCGCCCATCATAAAGAAATACGCCCCTTGCACGAGCATCGGGAGAGTGAGGCCGCGTACACATGACCGAGAAACTCGACGGGCGAAACACATCGTTTTCCCCGTCGAGTTCCTTGTTCGGCTGTCAAAAAACTTGTCGAGCCAAATTTTCCCATTGCCCATCAAGGAAATAGAGAACATGCTCTCTTTTTGTCTCAACGAGTTCCTCTACAGTTTTCTCGGCGAAAAGTGTACACACTACCGGTTTCCTCGGCAGAATACATCTCCCATCGAGTTTCTTGCTGAATTCTGGCGAAGGAAACCGGTTGTGTACGCGGCCTGAGGCACATTATAGGCTATTGTGCACAGGCGCCATCTACAGCTGATCCTAAATTCCGATGTTCGGTGGCTTTCGTCGGCTCCGTACTGCACATGCACAGTTCCTGGCGAACATTTCTTGACAGGACACCGGCGCTCAGGGAAATTTGAAGCACAGTTTGGATTAAAAGTCTGTTAACATACAATGCAGATCCCAAGCCTTGATATCTTAAGCCTCTTTGTATTACAGCATACATATCTATTTTACAACTGATAAGGAAGTTCTGCCAGCACAGTACAGAGAGGGTTAATTATGGTAAACAAAATAAATTCACCACCCCCCTCAAAAACATTACATAGAAGCAGAAAGTTAAGCAGAATTTTTCCTCTTTGAACTTATTGGAAAAGAGCATTGTAAAGAATTTTACATATTAATAAAGTTATTCTGCCTAATTGGGCTGATGAGCATTGTAAAGAATTTTACATATTAATAAAGTTATTCTGCCTAATCGGGCTGATTAACAAATGTAAAATTTAAATGTAAAATTTAAAATTGTATTGTATTGTAAAAAGTATGGCCAATACGAATAAGAGGTGCGGTGCGTAGTGCCTCAACCACCGGTTCGATAGCAATAGCAAGTAACGCGGGAGAGAGAATGTACAGACATCTTGGCACCCACCATAACACACCTCATAAACCAATCATTCAAAGAAGGAATCGTTCCGATCACCCTAAAGCAAGGCATAATCGAATCCCTCCTAAAGAAGCCCAACTTCGACCCCAAAGACCCAAATTACCACAGACCTGTCACAAGCCTTAACACCTCCAAGCTCCAAGATTATCGAGAAAGCAGTATTACAACAGCTACAACCCCATTTGGACACCGACAAACTCTTGGACCCACTACAATCTGGTTTCCACCCTGGCCATGGGACAGAAACTGCACTTCTCAAAATCTGGGATGATGCCCTTGAAGCAGCAGATGAAGCAGAATTGTGTGTCCTGGTGCTGCTGGACCTCAGCACAGCTTTTGACACAGTAGACCACAAAACCCTGCTCACTCATCTCGCAGAAGTAGTTCCGAGTCGCAGACTCGGATCTACTCTTGTTCGCATCCTTCCTAGAGAACCGATCCCAGAAAGTGAAACTAGGAGCTTTCACTTCAGAAGCACGTAAAATTACATGTGCTCTTCAACATCTACCTCCGTCCACTCCTCAAAATCATCAGCAACCAGAACCTGAACCTGCTCTATCACTCCTACGCTGATGACACCCAACTTTACCTACGTATCACCAACAAAAAAGACCAATTCCACGCACTGCAAAACTGCCTCTCATTGATCGACGATTGGATGACGGAGAGCTCCGTCAAACTTAATGGATCGAAAACAGAACTTCCTCTTCCTCCATGCAAACCAAAACAAAAACCCTAGAATGACGTTCACACCACCCACCATACTTGGACAAATCATCACCCCCAGCACTAAAGCCAAAAGCCTCGGAGTCATCTTTGACTCAGACGTGACTAAGTGTATGCACAAATAAGATCAGTAGTCATCGGATCTCACCACCTTCTTCGCCTGTTGCATATACTCATCCCCTTTTTCCCAGATGGAGACACAGCAGCAGTAGCTAGAACAATTATCAATTTCTGACTCGACTACAAGGTAAAGACTATAACCCCACATATTTTTCCTGGGGATCCATATAAATCTCTTCAATGAGACAGGGAAAATTTGTATCCACCAAAAATGGACACGCCTCTAGCAAAGGTGGAATTGGTGGCATGATATGACTTTTTGTATCCATGTTTTTTTAAGAGCTGCTCAGGAGGTGGGTTTCCTGCAAGAGTATTAACTGAGGGGAATGTGATTTCAGGTACTGAAACAAAGGGGTTCTTTTGAAACGTGTTTTTTTTTTTTTTTTTTTTTTTGCATTCCCCCCCTTTTTTTTAAGTGTATTTTTTTGTGTGTGTACTCCAGAGAGGAGCCGGACTGCAGGAGTTGGGAGTAGACAGACCTCCCCCAGAGGCAATCTGCCATCTTTCTCCATGCCCCCGGGTGGCAATGGTGGGTGTGAGGGGGTCCTCCCACACAGCCCGCCCTACCTGCTCCGGTTTGAAGCCCAACGGGGCAGAGGGACTCCCCTATGAGGGCGTGAGAGGATCTAGCCTGCTCAGCCAGCCCTGTTAGTCCTTCCCTCTCTTTTTTTAGAGACCGCGTGGCCAAAGTGCATGCATGTTAACCCAATTTCAAGTGCGTGTAAGTGTGGTGGTTTTGTGGGAGGGGGGTGGGCATACTAAGCGCAGGCATACCTCGCATAGCACACCCACCGGGAGCCGGGCTGAGACCACCAAACTCAATTCACATGCAGCCGAGACCGGGATCCGAACCCTTAGCTGCAGAGGTGAACGGCTTGTCAGCGCAGTGCCAATCGCTTTGAGCCACCGCAGCTCCCTTTTTTGAAACTAGTGTTGAGTCCCTGGACATTCTATGAAAGCAGTAACGGCCTTTCCATAGGGGTTTGCAGGGGTGCCAACCACCCAACCCCCCCCCAAAGCTAGTCACATAAAAAGGTGCCTTATGTGCACTGTGTTCGGGCGCTGAACATCAGTGCAATATAGGAGGCATGACATATATGCAATCACTGATTGCAGGCGAGACACTTCATTTGCCTGGTTTTGTCCTGCTTTGTGGCGCAATGCAATACGCCTGAACACTCCCATCTTAGTGTCTTTCTTGTTGTTGTCTTGTTTTCAATTGGCACCGCCATAGGACATGGGCGGTGCTTTCCCTCTGAGCCACAGTGCCACTTCCGGTTTTTCACTGGGCAGAAACTGTTAGTGGCACCGTGGCTCCGTGGATTGAATGCACAGCCCTGCCTTTTTTCAGAATATCTTAATGGTAATCCCTGTCTTAGATCATATTTTGCAATGCTTCTACTCCTGATGGTATTTTCACAAAGCTGTTTAGATATAATGCCTTCTAGTTAAGTATGCTTTTTTTTATTTTGTCCTTTTGTCTGTAGTTGCCTATTGTTTATATGCTGTTCTTGTGAAGGTTGCTTTGCAAAAACCCAAATTATCAGTTTTCCCATGGGGGGGGGGGGGTACAGCTCTGTCTTGTAGTGCTGGGGCTGTATACGCTGTCTTGTGATGCTGGGGCTGTATTCTGTCCTGTGGTGCTGGGGCAGTATACCCTGTCCTGTAATGCTGGGGCTGTATACTCTGTCCTGTGGTCCTGTAAGGAGTTTATTGTTATCCAGAATGATTTCACTTCTTAACCTAGTGTCTTCTTAGAGACACCTCAATCAGTTCCTGCTATTCCCTTCTCAAATGAGGAACGGACTATACTGAGTAATCAAGTAACTTTTCAAATTCTGGATGGACCATCTGCACACTGCAGCACTGTAGAAGTGTGCATCCAGAATTTGTAGTGTTAATATGTGGTCACACCACTTTAGCACCTGATACATGTACAATCCATTGGGATTTTAGCACAGGTACATCTTTTCTCTATCAAATAACGTTTGACTTTTCTCTTGCACTGACTATTATGTTGACCCTAGTGCCCCTTTTTAATCTGGTTTAATCTCTGAGGAATTTTACAGACCATTCTTCAGGTCAATCAGTTTCTACATTTTCACACTTCAATCAAGATGATGATCCTGTCCTCTGTGATCCCCATAAGCAGTCCACACTTTCTGGACTTTTGCTCTTCCTACAGTATTTATCCTTTTCTATTTGGTCTCTCTCCTTGAATTAGAGAGTCTGGATTTTGGGTTAGTCTTATTAGTCTTTCTGGCCCAAAATAGTCACAGTTTCTTTTGTAGAACTTGCCTGGTTGCAGATGTTACACTTTTAGGGACTCTATTATCAGAAGTATCCTAGAGTCTAATTCCCTATATGGCTTTCTGTGTCACAAGAGAATTCCTTCTTGGCTGTTTTTTTTGTTGAGGCAGTAGACTATCTAACAGTAAAATGCTATGAAAGTATAAATTAATGTTAAATATTGCTGTCTATGTTCCCTAGGCGATGAGCTTGAGCTCACTATTCCACTCAAGAAGCGGACACTCTTGATTGGCCATATAAAAGAGGCATACTGTACTGTACATACAGTAGCTATGCTTCTTTCCACCTCAGTCTTTCCAAACAATTTCTATCATGTGGGTCCCTGTCTACTGCCACTTGCTGAAAGTCAGTAAACCAACAACAAAGACTTTTATGGCCTGGTGATGCTGCCTTATGTGTCAGAAATGTGGACCTGGAGGAATATACATCATCTGTTATGGGCTATAATAGCAAATGTGTGGAGGATGTTACTACAATTATGACAAATGCTATCCACCCCCAGCAGAAACCCGGGTTGAATGCAGAGGTTTGCTTTCTACTAAAAAATGCCCTTAATTCCACAATCAGGTCTAGTAATCTTCTACATTGTGTAAAAAAGCTGTTTGATCCTGTTTGTCCCCTTCTTCCACAGCCCCTAAACCATCTCCTGATAGAACAGAGGCTAGGAGACAAGCTACACATGCTCAGTTTTGTGTGTATTGCTAGAGAGTTTTTTTTTCTTGGGAGAGTGCATGGGTTCAGCACAGGGCCAATCAGCAGTGTCCAGAAAGAGGGTCAGGGGTCCTGCAACCTTGTAGGACAGTCAGAGCAGAATGGAAACTCCTCCTACAAACTTTAACCAGACATTGATGGAAGTCACAAGACTGCTCTAAAGAGAGAGAAACTGCTCAGGTGTGGAAACCTTCAAGGTAATTGCTTCTCCCAGAACCACGGGTGCAGGCAATGCATGAGATTGCAAAACAAAAGAACAAATTCTTCTGGACAGCCGCACTCCGAATAAAAATTGCCTTTATTGTAAAATAAAAAAACAGCACTACATATGACATGTAGTGCTGTTTTTCTATTTTTTGGATTTTTACTGCTCTAACTGCTGATGAAAAAAATTAAAAAAGGTATTTATCAGTTTATATTTACTTAAACAATTACTTTTCCATGTTTTGTGCTCTGTGGGAGACCAGATATAGTGAATGCAGGGTCCTGGTTTAGTAATCCCTCCAAAGTGAGAGAATTCCGTTGGGTCGCCAGTGTCCCTATCGGAAAATTTCCCCTATATTTTAGAATAATGATGTCAACCCAAAATTTGGGAATTTTCTTTTACTTTCACTTTCAGTGATAATGGTAAACAGGACAAATATAGAGGGGCACAAAGGGCAAAAAAAACTGACAGATGGTCTGTTCCATCTCCACTCTATCCAAAACAAAAGAAACATTTCTTTAGTTATACATTATATTTTAAAGCAGAGTTCCAGATGTTTTACTTATTTTTTAAATAACCCCCGTGACAGTCACTCGTCAATTACAAATCAGAATGTGTCGTCTATTGTACGGTTTCTGTTCTGTGTATTTTTTACTCCAGATTCAGCATGCAGCCATCCTGATTGTGGGCATCTGAAGCCTGCTGCATCTCTCTTCAGCGATTAGGTGGAGCTGGCCTCCCAGCATGTACCTCCCGTTCTCACTCATGTGCAGTGGGCATGAACTGCCCCATCAGTTTTAACATGCACTATCCCATCAGTTTTTTCAGTCAGTGCAATAAAATAACCTCTGATTTACGAAGCTGCTCTTGTTGTTCCTGTGGCCGCCACCGCCAGTCGCTAACATACTTTTGCTGCCATACAGTACCAATCTAAACAAAGACTGAATTCCCAATTCAAAATTGGCGCCTATCTCGTCCCAGGATTGCGTAATTTCTGGTTGTGAAAGTAAAGGGTGCTAGAAGTGGGGGATGCCCATTGACTCATGGGATTGATGACACTGCTTTCCCAGGAGCCGTGGACAAGCAGAAATTATGTACCTGGTTGCGGTGAGGTTTGATGGAATTGTAACCTTTAGACTCAAGAAAAGATAGAAAATCACAATAAAAAAAAAAAGGATCGAAATATGAATGGGGATGCAGCCTTCACTAATTTCAGGCATTTTTGTAATTTAGGCTAGAACTCTGCTTTAATAAATGAGTCCAATAGTCTTTTATCCAGAGTTAGTAACTGGAAGAAACATTGTTTGGTTTTCTCATGTTACATTTACATTACATTTTGTAGTGCTTTTTTTTATTTATTTTTACTCATTTTTGGATACAAACAAGAACTAAAGCAGTCTCCAGTTTATAAAATAATGCTCAGTGTTGTGAACCATCAGTATTTTTTCTGGCAGCCAGTAAAAAATGGTCTCCTGCCATTAAATGCAGTATGAGGAAAAGGTTGCCAGTAAAAAATATGACCGTGGTGCTTGGCTGGGCATGTGCAGCTCGGGTCTGGAGCTGGCCAGGACCATCCAAATATTTGCTACAGTGTGTTCGGGTGGTACCGGCGGGGGCGGGTCTGGCATAGAAGGTTCCTGAGCAAGTCGTGCGATGTCATGGTGCAAGGGAGGGGAGCCAAGCGGAGCGGCCAGAGTCTCGAGTCCGGGTCTGTGGAATGGGGGTAAGGCAAGTCGGGAGCGTAACTGTCAATGCTGTTTGGACTGGTGGGGACTGAGAGGACCACCTGGCATGGATTGAGATTGTCACTGTGACTCAGGATGGGACATGTCAGTGACCTGTGCTGCTGCACACTGGTGTTGGTGTCACTGTGAGAGTCCATTTCATGTGCGTGTGTCGCCCATTCTAATTTCCTGTCCCTGAGCCACTTACTTACTATATTGAAAATAAAATAAGAAATATTCTTGTTGCCTTAATATCTACCTTAAACCACATTGTTAATTGCATATTGTATTTATTTGTAGCCTAAATTCTAAAATTTGCACAACTGAAATTTTGTAACTTTTGGAAATGCCAGTAAATACAGTAAGGTAGATTTACACCAGATTTAGAAAATTTGAATTTAAGTGATATACATTTTCCTTAGAGCAGATATGCATTTGTGACAGCAGATTTGCCATTAAAAGGAACTGGTATAGAAATACAGTAGCTGCCATTGCTGACTTGTGTTTGTTGATACTAGCACTAGGGCTGTCATCTTCAATCTTGCTTTACCAACAACATGTACACACCGGGTTTTCTATAAATTCATTGGCTGGATAACTCATAACATATTGTAGAATGGATGACCATCAACTTACACATCAGGTCCTATGTTACTATTTTTTGATAACACAATATTAAGACAACTGTTCCTGTTTGAAAAATGGGGTTCAACGGGAAATCTAGTAAGCTATTTAAGCAGGCATGGAGGTCAGCTTGCAGAAGCAGAGCTCAATCAGCTTCGGGAGCAGGTCAGAGACCTTTCGTTATTTCATGCCCAAAATAGGCTTTTGAAGGCACATAGAATATTCTACGAATTTGGAGATAAGTGTAGTAGGTCCCTGGTGAATGCTATATGAATCCAACGCAATTCATCCTACATTGCAGCTATATTAACTCCTTTCGGTGCCAAAATTCCTTCATCCCTGGAGATGGCGGAGACATTTCGTGATTTTTACGCTTCTCTTTATAACTTACACATCTTCAGCGGCGGCTAGTACTCGGAAGAAATCTGCAGTGATAGAAGCTTATCTCCAGGCTTCAAAGCTACCCTCACTCACCGACATGGAGGTTGAGCTGCTATCGGCACCCATCCCTGCAGAGGATTTCTCGGATGCAATAGCTAAATTGCCAGCAGGAAAAGCTCCAGGGCCAGATGGTTTTACTACCCCATACTACAAAGTCTTCTGTGTGCATTTGGCATCCCACTTTTCAAGGCTTTTAACGCCATCTTAGAGGGCCATGCTATGTCTCCAGATCTCCTCAGGGCAAATATCTCAGTCATCCCAAAGCCAGGCAAAGACCCACTTCTCTGCGCCAACTATAGGCCCATCTCCATTCTTAACGGCGACCTGAAATGTTTCACAAAAAGTTTGGCAGTGAGAATGGATTCTATTCTCCAGCATATCATCTCCATGGATCAGGTCGGTTTTATCCACAACAGAGAGGCACACGACAACACGTGCCTAGAACTATTAGAACTATTAATGTTATAGCGAGAGCCAAGAATCTCAATATACCATTCATTCTCCTTTCTACTGACTATAACAAGGCATTTGATAGGGTGAACTGGACCTTCTTCCAGGCCACCTTATGACACATTGGGATGCCAAGCTCGGTCCTATCTTGGATTTCTGCCCTGTACACGATGCCCACAGCCACGGTCAAAGTGAACTGAGTAGCCTCCAAATCCTTGGTGATTGGAAATGGAACGAGACAGAGTTGTCCCCTCTCTCCATTCCTATTCATTCTATCATTGGAACCCCTGCTGCAGCACATTCAGAATAACCCAGACATTAGCGGTCTTGAAACTAGTACGTACCATCAGAAAGACGTGGCTTACGCGGATGACTTGTTGTTCTATTTGTCAAACCCACTCGTATCCTTACCAGTTCTATTATTAGCAGGCATGGAGGTACAATGACGGGGACTTTAATACAGATTACATAAAATGACATGGTGGTACACACTGTGGTATGCCTGATAGTTTTTTTTTTTTTTATAACTGGAGTGCTGTATTTGATATGTAGACAACTGATAGTCTACAATAAAATGTAAGTATTCATTAAAGTGTTGCTTACAACGCATGGGTACACAGTTACATATCACAAGCATGATTGTAAAAAGGTACCAAGTTGGCTAAGTTCAACTCTGCGTTAGTCTTGGTTCTAGTGCCAAGTAAAGCAAAAGAAATGTAGGATAGTATTTTGATTAAATGGTAATTTTTTTATATTTATTTGACTGTGTTATGGTATGTTATCTGTATTTTTCATATTTGTGAGAGGTTACAATTTTAATGCATATGAACACTGTAAAAGTATGTGTCTCTTTCACTCTCTAACTTTGATAATAGTGGTAATGGTAGCCTTGGAGAATTCTGACATCAGTATTTTTTACTGCTATTTATGCTTTCTTATTCGCCCAAGTTAACCACTTGCTTACTGGGCACGTATACCCCCCTCCTGCCCAGGTGATATTTCAGCTTCCGGCACTGCGTCGCTTTAACTGACAATTGCGCGGTCGTGCGACGTGGCTCCCAAACAAAATTGACGTCTTTTTTTCCCCACAAGTAGAGCTTTCTTTTGGTGGTATTTGATCACCTCTGCGGTTTTTATTTTTTGCGCTATAAACAAAAAAGTGCGACAATTTTGAAAAAAATACAATATTTTTTACTTGTTGCTATAATAAATATCCCAATTAAAAAAAAAAAAATTTTTTTTCTCAGTTTAGGGCGATGTGTATTCTTCTACATATTTTTGGTAAAAAAAAAAAAAAAAAAAATCGCAATAAGCGTCTGGTTTGCGCAAAATTTATAGTGCCTACAAAATAGGGGACAGAATTATTATTTTTTATTATTTTTTTTTTACTAGAAATGGCGGCGATCTGCGATTTTTATTGGGACTGCGACGTTATGGCGGACACATCGGACACTTTTGACACATTTTTGGCGTCATTCACATTTATACTGCGATCGGTGCTATAAAAATGCACTAATTACTGTATAAATGTGACTGGTATTGAAGGGGTTAACACTAGGGGGTGAGGAAGGGGTTAAATGTATTCCCTGCATAGTGTTCTAACTGTGGGGGGAGGGGGGGTGACTGGGGAGGTGACCGATCTGTGTCTCTATGTACAAGAGACACAGATCCGTCTCCTGCTCTCCAGAGACAGAACGCTGTCTCTATGTAAAACGGCAATGAGAGATGATCTATGAGATCATCTCTCATTGGCCGCACAGATCGCATCGCAAACGGCCACTCTGATTGGCCGTTCGCGGCGATCTGTGATTGGCTGTGTCCAAGGGACACGGGCAACACAGTGTTTCCTTGCAGCGATCGCTCTGGGGCGCGCGCCGGGAAGCAGCTAGTGACAAGCCGTCAATTGACGGCTTGTTGACAATTTAGATCTGCGCTAGAGCCGTCATTCGGCTGTAGCGCGGATCTCAAGTAGTTAATAGGATATTAACTTGGGTTTTTGGTGATCTATGGAGAAGGGTCCCCTTACATTGGTGGTCATTTGAGAAGGGCCCCCCTACATTAATGCTCAGTGGAAAGGTACCCTCCTGCATTAGTGATTGGTGGTAAAGTGTTCCCTTACATTGGTGTTTCGAGAAGTGCCCCTTTTACTTTGGTGGTTAGCAGAAAAGTGTATTCTACACATTGGTGGTCAGTGCAAAGGTGCTCCCTTACATTGGTGGTCAGTGGGGAGTTTCCCCCTGGTGGTTAGTGGAGAAATGCACCTCCTTAAATTGGTGGTCATTGGAGAAGTGCTTCCTTGCATTGGCGGCTGTGAACCACAGTCCTGTAATATGCATGCATCAAATGAAAATGAGATACAATTATATCTAGGTCAGTGACTCAAGAGGTATTAAATCTAGGTCAGTGACTCAAGAGGTATTAAAGGCAAAACCTATCAGCAATAATACAATGCATGTAGTATTTTTAGGAGAAGCAAGCAGTGGAGGTTGCGCTGATGACAGGGTTTCCACTGAATAACTTACAGAAAAAGACGTACGATGTAATATAGGTAATGCATTGTTGCAGATTATTTTATAAACCCCAGAAATGTAGTGCAGAGAGAAAACCACACATATGTTACCTAGGTGTACATATACAAATTTACTCTGTATATCAGAACACGTACAGACATATTAGAGAGGAGTTCCTGTGACATGTCCCAGAAGATTGCAGGGAGAGGTGAACTTCCATCCGATGCCACGGATGCCTCTAAAAAGAGGGTATACCCAGGGCTTTTTTTCAGGGGGAACTTGGGGGAACTCGGTACCACCACCTCTGGTTTAGACCCTTTGGTGCCTGCTCACCACAATCACTTGTAAACACAGACGTCTGGTTTCTGTGTTTACAAGTGACAGCTCTACACTCTGTGTGTAACCCCCTGAACTCTGCACTCTGTATGTAATGCAATCCTGGTATTTAATGCCCCTTTAAGGCTCTTCTACCTTTTTTTAAATCTGAACGAGGTCGTGGTTGAGTTCCTGCACCTATTTTCTGAGAAAAAAAGCTCTGGGTATACCCAACTCCAAAAAAAAATACATGCCAAATGTGGCATGTCAGGGATCACCGTTACTTAAAGCAGAAGTTCCATTTTTGGTTTGAATTCTGCTTTAATGTAGCCAAGTCTTTATGGTTTTATTTTAAATTGCATTTTAACAAATACATACTAGTGTGCACTGTATTTGGACTTTTACAGTGTGCAAAGCGTTTGTTTCTTTTCTTTCTTGTATTCATCAAATATAATATGGAAGCATGTCTCATTATGAATGAGATTTCTGGAAAAATATTGACTTTAATTAGAGCTTGATAATTTGGTAGAATGGCATCTACAAGTTTGAAAGCCAGTTATCTGGAACTGGAGACCGAGCACTAAAAAGGAACCTGGAAAGAATTGTCCTTGTTGAATTCTTAACAACTGATGCATTTGGCTGACTTTTCCAACAAATGTTTAGACTGACCCACTGAACAAATGATACTCTCTTAAAGCGGAGTTCCACCCAGGAAAACCACATTTGCCCATCTAGCTTAAAAAAAATTAAATAAAAAAAAACTTGAAAAAAAAAAAAAGACTCACCCGAAATACCTGTTGCTATGCGGAAGTCCGTAATCTGCCTCTTCCACACCGCTGTGTCTTTTCTTCTGCTTCTTCTGCTTGTGAATGGGGCGCGCTGCTTTCTAGGAACTGTGTGTGTTCTCAGAGAGCAGCCGCCCATTCACAAGCCAGCATGAGACTCCCGCAGGCGCAGTAGGAAATGGGCAGTGAAGCCGTACGGCTTCACTGCCTGTTTCCCATAGTGTGAATGGCGGCGCGGGACCTGGATCGATCGTGGGACCGGCATCGGGGGGGGCATCAGCGCGGGCAAGTAGGACAAGGTAAGTGTCCTTATTTAAAGTCAGCAGCTACACTGTTAGTAGCTGCTGACTTTAAAAAAAAAATTGCGGCTGGAACACCCCTTTAAAAGCCTTTAGTGCTCTTGTAATTTGGGAAGCACTGTGTAGGTCATCCTTAAGTTCTTTACATGGAAAGTGTTATGCTTAGAATTTATATCTAGTATGTGTGTGTATGTATATATATATATATATATATATACACACACAGGGCTTTTTTCTTTAAAATAGGTAGAGGAACTCAATCACACACCCTCCAAACTGCATCAAATAGTGGGTGTGGTCAAATTTCACTAACAGTGGGAGGGTCTTAACAGGGTCATTAACCACTAAAGACTCAGACCTTTAGGCAGGTAAAGGACCGGGCCACTTTTTGCGATTTGGCACTGCATCGCTTTAACTGACATTTGCGCGGTCGTGTGGCGTGGCTCCCGAACAAAATTGGCGTCCTATTTTTCCCCACAAATAGAGCTTTCTTTTGGTGGTATTTGATCACCTCTGCGGTTTTTATTTTTTGCGCTATAAACAAAAATAGAGCGTCAATTTTGGAAAAAAAAAAACAATATTTTTTGCTTTTTGCTATAACAAATATCCCCCAAAAATATATAATTTTTGTTTTCCTCCGTTTAGGCCAATAAGTATTCTTCTACCTATTTTTGGTAAAAAAAATCGCAACAAGCGTTTATCGATTAGTTTGCGCCAAATTTATAGCGTTTACAAAATGGGGGATAGTTTTATTTCATTTTTATAAAAAAAAATGTTACTACTTATGGCAGCATTTTTGGGCCATTGTCATTTTCACAGCAAAAAATGCATTAAAAATGCATTGTTTACTGTGAAAATGACAATTGCAGTTTGGGAGTTAACCACCAGGGGGCGCTGAAGGGGTTAAGTGTGACCTCATCTGTGTTTCTAACTGTAGGGGGATTGGGCTGGACGTGTGACGTCATTGATTGTGTTTCCCTATATCAGAGAACACACGATCAATGACAGCGCCACAATGAAGAACGGGGAAGCTGTGTTTACGCGGGTCACTTAACCACTTAAGACCCGGACCAATATGCTGCCAAATGACCCAAGGGGTTTTTGCGATTCGGCACTGCGTCACTTTAACAGACAATTGCGCGGTCGTGCGACGTGGCTCCCAAACAAAATTCACGTCCTTTTCTTCCCACAAATAGAGCTTTCTTTTGGTGGTATTTGATCGCCTCTACGATTTTTATTTTTTGCGCTATATACAAAAATAGAGCGACATTTTTGAAAAAAAAATCAATATTTTTTACTTTTTGTTATAAGAAAAATCAATAAACAAAATTTTAGTCAAACATTTAGGCCAAAATGTATTCAGCCACATGTCTTTAGTAAAAAAAAATCGCAATAAAAAAAAAAATAGCTACCTAGCGGGAACAGCGACACTAATACAGTGATCAGAAAAATGATCGCTTAGTGACACTGGCAATAGGGATTGAAAGGGTTAACTAGGGCGATGATCAAGGGGTTAAAACTTTATTAGGGGGGGTACGGGGGCTACCCAGGACCTAACACTAACTGACTGTCACACTGTCTGTCACACTGACACTAAATACAGTAATCATACATGTATGATTACTGCATTCAGTGACACTGTGACAGGGGGGAGGGGGGGGCGATGGGGGGTTTACACAGGAGGAGGAAGTGACAGGGTGGTGGAGTGCGCGCATTGGCTGAGAGCGATCCGGAGGGGGCAGACAAAAACGAATAGCCGCCCCCCTCATCCCAGATCGCTCGTACAGCCGCGCGGACCGTCGCATGTACCAGGGGGGTCCCGATCGGACCCCCAAACCACCTCAAGGCACCAACGTATATATACGTTGATGTGCCTGTCGTGCCATTGTGCCGACGTAAATGTACATGCGGCGGTCCTTAAGTGGTTAAAGAGGACATACAGGTAAGTGAGTGAGTGAAAAACTTATATTGCGTAACACATGCAAACTGAATCGCCTCTGGTACGTGCTTGTGCCATTCTGCCGACGTATATCTGCAGGAGGCGGTCCTTAAGTGGCTAAATACCAGGAGTACATTATGTGCAGAGTTCAGGGAGGGGCTTACACACAGACTACAGAGTTCATGGTGTGCTATGTAAATAGTGCAGAGTTCAGGGGTGCACTGCATACAGAGTGCAGAGTTTAGCGGTGTGCTACACACATAGAGCAGAATTTGGCCTTCTTCCACAGTTGCTTAGCTCTGCATCCCCCATCCACATCTCATATTTACCCCTCTTCAGCTCTGACCTCTGCATGTCACTTGTAAGCATAGAAGCTGGACGTTTGTGTTTTCAAATAATAGTGGTCAGCAAGAAGCAGAGGGCCTGAGCCAGAGATGTTGGAACTGAGTTCCACCAAGTTTCAGCTAAAATATATATGTATATATATATATATATATATATATATATATATATATATATATATATATATATACACACTACAGTGGGGGCGGGGGGGGGGCAAATATTTAATCCCCTGCAGATCTTGTAAGTTTGCCCACTTACAAAGAAAATAAAGGTCTATATTTTTTATCATAGGTGTATTTTAAATGTCAACCAAAAATACAGAAAACACATGATATAAATGTTATAAATTGTGTTGTAGTTCAGTACCAGGGTACAGGGTACATGAAACAGCACATCAGGGTACAAAGCCCAGCAAATCAGGGTACATGGGTCACAATCAGAGCACAATCAGGGCACATGGGGCATATTGGGGCACATGAGAGCACACCAGGGCACATGAGAGCACACCAGGCCACATGTGTCCTGTCCTTATGTGCCGTGCCCTGTACCCTGATGTGGCCTGTTGTGCTGTACCCCTGTGTGCTGTGCTCTGATGTGCCCTGTACCCTTTTGTGCTCTGATGTGCTGTGTGCTGTGCCCTGCCCTGAGCCTTAATGTGCTGTGCCATGATGGTGAGTGGTCAGTGTGCAGTGTAGTGGTCTGTCGGCAGTGTAGTGGTCTGTCAGCATTGTGCAGTGCAGTGGTCCGTGTGCAGTGCAGTGGTCAGGGTTAATAATGCGTTTGCTGACACCAATACTAGAGGTTAATGATGCGTCTGCTGACACCAGTGCTGGGGGTTAATAATGTGTCCGCTGACACCAGTGCTGGGGTTTAATAATACGTTCGCTGACACCAGTACTGTTTTTGAAGTTTGAAAGTTTGCATGTGGCCCCCCATGGCATATAAAAACTTGTCTTGCGGCCCTCAGGTAATTTGAGTTTGAGACCCCTGCCTTAAGGTTTCCTGGCTGTCTATTGACAACTCAAAGTTTCAGCTCCCTCCATAAATTTTCTATAGGATTAAGGTCTGGAGACTGACTAGGCCACTCCATGACCTTAATGTGCTTCTTTTTAAACTATTCTTTTTTTGCCTTGGTGGTATGTTTTGGATCATTGTCATGCTAGAAGACCCATCCATGACCCATCTTCAGTGTTCTGTCTGAGAGAAGAAGGTTCTTATACAAGATTTGACAATGCATGGCCCCGTCCATTGGCCCCTCAATACGGCAAAGTCGGCCTGTACCTTAAGCAGAGAAACAGCCCCAAAGCATAATGTTTCCACCTCTGTGCTTGACTGTAGGGAAGGTGTTCTTAGGGTCATAGTCAGAATTTTTCTTCCTCCTAACATGGCAGTGCGAGTTAATGCTAAAAAGTTACATTTTGGTCTCATCTGACCACAGCACTTTCTCCCAATTCTTCTATGAGTTATTTAGATGTTTGTTGGCACGACTGTACTGTGCCTTCTTAAAGTGATACTAAAGGATAATATTTTTTTAGGGCTGTGCAAATTAACTTTTAATTGATTAATCTTACATTTTTTTGATCGATCAAAATCTATTTGATCGATTAAAATCTTTTGATTGGTACTCACCTCTCTGCTGGCTTCTGGGCCTTCAGGGAGTTCCATCGGAGATCCGGTAACATCACGGACTCCGGCGGGGCTTGCCGTGTCCATCCCAAGGGCTCCTTTGCTGTGTCTTCATATCTGCATGCCGGCGGGACCTTACTATCTGCCACACGCAAGGGCTGTTACCCTTCCCTCTTTCACTTCCCTCTATCAAACTGGGATTCTACAACCATCCACTGGGAGTTGTGATAGTTCCCTTCACGGGACATCTACATGCCGACGGACTGATGTTAACCTCTCCTCATCTGAATTCGGAGTACACATTTTTATACCAGTATCATACTTAGCTACATCTTTTTATGACTGCTTTTGGTACCGTTTGGTATTACTCGCACCATTTTTACAGTTTATGTAGCTACATCGATTTTATCTCCATTGCGATATTTATTTTGTTACCTACTTGAAGACTATAAAAGTTTTAATGCTATTCCCATCGAGAGCTGCCTTTGTGTGTTTTTTGTATCCTGCTATCTCTTTTTTCCAGTGGTTGGTAGCTGCACTGGGAATCGGCCTGCAAGGAGATCAGCTAAAATTAGTTGGATCTGTATGTGCGTTATAATTAATCGAAATTAGTCGATTAATCGATTAAAAAAAGACGATTAATCGCGCACAAAAATGTTACCTCCACTTTTTTGCAGAGTGCCCCCAAACACCCACTTCTGGGGTCCCTTGATGGCCCTAGCGGCTCCTCCCCGTATCAGATAACCGCATAGGAGAAGCGCTCTCCTGGGGGTTACCTTGTGAGCGTGCTCCCGAGTCATTCATTCGGCATCCATAGACGCCGAATGTATGACTCGGCCCTGCTTCCACCACCCACGTCTTTGGATTTGATTGACAGCAGTGGGAGCCAATGGCTGCGCTGCTATCAATCTACCCAATCAAGAGCCGGGACCCCGTGGAGAGAGACAGGCTGCCTCACCACCGAGTGAATTCCATGGCTCAGGTAAGCCAAATTTTTTACAACCCCTTTAACCACTTAAGACCCGGACCTTTAGGCAGCTAAATGGCCCGGCCAGGTCTTGCGATTCGGCACTGCGTCGCTTTAACTGACAATTCCGCGGTCGTGCGACGTGGCTCCCAAACAAAATTGGCGTCCTTTTTTTCCCACAAATAGAGCTTTCTTTTGGTGGTATTTGATCACCTCTGCGGCTTTTATTTTTTGCACTATATACAAAAATAGAGCGACAATTTTGAAAAAAATTCAATATTTTTAACTTTTTGCTATAATAAATATCCTCCGTTTAGGCCGATACATATTCTTCTACCTATTTTTGTTAAAAAAAATCGCAATAAGCATTTATCGGTTGGTTTGTGCAAAATTTATAGCGTTAACAAAATAGGTTATAGTTTTATTGCATTTTTATAAAAAAAAATGTTACTACTAATGGCAGCATTTTTGGGACCATTGTCATTTTCACAGCAAAAAATGCACTAAAAATGCAGGGCCAGAATTACAGAGCCCTTACTCCTGTCTATCTCGCGTTAGACTGGAGTACTTTCAAATTACGTGCGTTTTTTCACTACTCTGAAACCTCAAACCATGAAAATACGGCTGCGGGCTTCAATCCGACTGGCTTACGTTTTCGTACGCCTTCGGATCTACGCTGCAATAAATTTGCGGCCACTGGGTGGAGTTCCCGACGTTTTCTGCGTCGGGGTATGCAAATGAGCTTTTGCTGACGATCCACAAAGTTACGAACGTCAATCGCAATCTCTTACGGCATCTTTAGTCATCTTTTTGCTGCGTAAAGTTACACCAGCTTTTTGCTGGTCTAATATTAGACAGCCCATGTTAAGTATGACCGTCGTTCCCGCGTCGAATTTCAATGTTTTCCGAAGTTTTTTTATTTTTTATGTAAGTCGTCCGGGAATAGGAATGTCCGTAAACGACGCTACTCAAACAAAAAATGACGTAACGACGTTATTTCGCGCAATGCACAGCGGGAAATTTCTGAACGGAGCATGCGCAGTTCGATCGCCGCGGGGACACGCCTAATTTAAATGCTTCACGCCCCCTAATCGCGTATTTCGATTACGCGGCGAGAAATTCACTACGCCGCCGTACCGTAAGGGACAAAATCTACCAGAATTCGGCGTAGAGCCTGGTAAAATACGGCGGTGTAGTGTATCTCTGATACTCTGCGCCAATGTAATTGTAACTGAATCTGGCCCGCATTGTTTAATGCGAAAATGACAATTGCAGTTTGGGAGTTAACCACCAGGGGCGCTAAAGGGGTTAAATGTGACCTAATATGTGTTTACAACTGTAGGGGGGTGTGGCTGTAGGTGTGATGTCATCGATTGTGTATCCCTATAAAAGGGATCACACGATCGATCACGGCGCCACAGTGAAGAACGGGGAAGCTGTGTTTACACACAGCTCTCCCCGCTCTTTAGCTCCAGGGACCGATCGCGGGACTCCAACGGCGATCGGGTCCGCGGGTCCCGCAGTCACGGTCAAGGGAGCGCCTGCGACCCCACAGCTGGGCTTAAAGGGCAACGTACAGGTACGTTGATGTGCCCAGCCGTGCCATTCTGCTGACGTATATCAGCGTGAAGGGGTCCTTAAGTGGTTAAGGAGGGGGACTTGCCATGTTTGGGGGAAGAAAAGTGCTATATATCTCAAACTAATTAGTACAGTATATCGAAAAATACTGTCGATTATAAATAATATGTTTCGGCAAAGTTAAAAAATATTTGCAGTACATCACTGCATTATTTGCACATTAGCCCAGGTTTTACTTAAAATGACCCTGCCATGAATTTTACAATGCCCTGCAAAATAAGTAAACATTCCCTATGTCACTGACTGTGCCACTGTTTGTCACTCAATTCAGCCACTGAGATCTTCTGTGACATTGGAATTTGTTCTGTTACAGAATGGGGACCGTTTACTCATTTCATGTCTAATCTCTCTGAAGTTCATTTACCAACTGTTTCCACTTATGTCTTGAAGGTGCCTTGAATGCAGTGACTAGGGATGAGCTTCGTGTTCGATGCGAACACATGTTCGCATCGAACATTGGCCGTTCGATCGTTCGTCGAAAACGAACAAATCGGGTCGTTCGCGCCAAATTCGAATGACCCATAATTCACTGCGGCGTTGCGCGCTGATTGGCCAAGCATGCACCATGACCCCGCATGCTTGGCCAATCACAGCGCCCAAAAAACGAAGAGACCTAATTGGCCAAAGCCTGGGTGCTTTGGCCAATTAGGGCTCAGGGCCTTAGCACACGCCCCACACTATAAAAGGCTGCCTCCCGGGCGGCCTTGTGTAGTGTGTTCCGGCTTGCTTAGAGAAGTGAGACAGACAGAGAGAGAGAGGGATAGATAGATAGAGACACAGTGTCTTTTCAGATAGATAGATAGATAGATCAGGGAGGCTACTAGTTAGTATAGTTAAATGTACAGTTTGTAGAGAATATATTGACATCCCTAGGAGTTGTCAATATATTTATAAACTGTATAGCTTAGCTAGTTCTGCTATTAGTATCTGTCAGGCAGGAGATTGTGCTTGATGCTCTAACGTGTTAGTCAACGTGTGCTAGTTAATTGCACATAGACACATTAACTGTTACTGCACGTGTGCTATTTATTTGCACAGAAAGGCAGTTGCTGAAAATGCAAGTGGGCTATTGAATTGCACAGAAACGCAGTCGCTCTGACTGTGCGTGTGCTGTTTAATACCACCTTAGCGCATTTGGTGTCACTGCACGTGTGCTGTTACATACCACCTTATCGCATTTGGTGTCACCGCACGTGTGCTGTTACAAATAACCTGAGCGCATTTGGTGTCACCGCATGTGCGCTGTTACATATCACCTGAGCGCATTTGGTGTCACCGCACGTGTGCTGTTACATACCACCTGAGTGCATTTGGTGTCACCGCACGTGTGCTGTTACATACCACCTTAGCGCATTTGGTGTCACCGCACATGTGCTGTTATATACCACCTGAGCGCATTTGGTGTCACCGCACGTGTGCTGTTACATACCACCTGAGCGCATTTGGTGTCACCGCACGTGTGCTGTTACATACCACCTGAGCGCATTTGGTGTCACCGCACCTGTGCTGTTATATACCACCTGAGCGCAGTTAGTGTCACTGGACGTGTGCTGTTATATACCACCTGAGCGCAGTTAGTGTCACTGTACGTGTGCTGTTATATACCACCTGAGCGCAGTTGGTGTCATTGTACGTGTGCTGTTACATACCACCTGAGCGCAGTTAGTGTCACCGCACCTGTGCTGTTATATACCACCTGAGCGCAGTTAGTGTCACTGTACGTGTGCTGTTACATACCACCTGAGCGCAGTTAGTGTCACTGTACGTGTGCTGTTACATACCACCTGAGCGCAGTTAGTGTCACCGCACCTGTGCTGTTATATACCACCTGAGCGCAGTTAGTGTTACTGTACGTGTGCTGTTACATACCACCTGAGCGCAGTTAGTGTCACTGTACGTGTGCTGTTACATACCACCTGAGCGCAGTTGGTGTGACTCCGCTTGTGCTGTTACATACCTCCTGAACGCAGTTGGTGTCACTGTACGTGTGCTGTTATATACCACCTGAACGCATAAATATGTCTGGAAGGACAACAAAGAGAGGCAGAGAGTCACGAGGGCAAGCAGGCTCTACATGTAGAGGTAACGCTGGTAGTGTATGTGGTGCATTCTCTTCAGCACATGGCTGTGGCCGTGGCCGCTCATCCTTCTTTTCGGGAGCTGGCCGTGTTGAGCCTCAACATGCAGAGAAATAAGTAGAGTGGATGACCAAGCCGTCCTCATCCTCCTCATCCTCTCTCACACAGACTGATCAAAGTTTATCTGGCAAAGCAGCTGCCAAGGCGTCCTCTTCCCTCTGCACAATGGCTTCACACAATACTTCCCTAGTACCACCATGTCCTCCTGAGGAGTCCCCTGAACTGTTTCAACACAGTGTTGGGTACATGCTGCACGAAGATGCGCAGCGTTTTGAAGACTCCGATGACTGAACACTGATAGAGGAAGGCATCAATGTGAGCCCAGGGAGAGGGGGTGTCCGAGAGGGACAGCAATTTGTCAGTGATGATGTTCCCCCAGCTGGAGCATACTGCCAGGTTGTTGACAGTGATAAGGAGGGAGGGGATGATGAGGTCACTGACTCTACCTGGGTGCCTGATAGGAGAGAGGAGGAGGAGGAGGAGGAGGAGAAGGAGGACGAGGCACAGGCACATATCCAAAGAGGCAGGATGCCCTCCAGGGGTCAGCTTAAGGTCACACCCACTGCATTACAGCGCACATCTACGGCGCTTGTGCATGGCGCTGCTGTGTCTAACCGGTACAGCAAAAGTTCTTTGGTGTGGGCCTTTTTTGAAACATGTCCACAAGATCGTACCTTTGCTATTTGCAACTTATGTCGCAAGCGTATCTCGCGTGGCCAAAACATCAACCGTCTGGGTACCACATGCTTGTCCAGACATATGTCGACCTGCCATGCAGCTCATTGGCAAGCACACTAAAAAGACCCACACCAAAGACAAAAGCGTACCCCCCTTGCCCTTCTGGGACCTCCAACCCCAGTAGACCCCCAGTCCTCTCTGAAGCCTGCAGTGAATGTGTAGAAATAGGTGTGTCACAAGCTAGTAGTAGCGGTCAATATACTGATAGTACCAGGCAAATTTCCCTGCCCCAGCGTCGAAAGAAGTACAATCCCAGCCATCCACATGCCCAGCAGTTGAATTCTAGCTTAGCAAAATTGCTAGCACTTCAACTGCTACCTTTTCAGTTGGTAGATTCTGCCCCCTTCCGTGAGTTTGTGCAATGTGCAGTACCTCAGTGGCAAGTACCAAAACGCCACTTTTTCTCACGGAAGGCTATTCCGGCTCTCTACCGGCATGTGGAAGGCAATGTCCATGCCTAGCTGGACAGGGCGGTCAGTGGTAAGGTGCATATTACCGCTGACTCATGGTCCAGCAGGCATGGACAGGGACGTTACCTGTCTTTTACGGCGCATTGGGTGACTGCTGGCAGCTGGGAAGGACGCAGGGCAAGGTCCAGTAGTTTTGGAGGTTGTTCCGCCACCATGCCTCCAAAACACTACTACTGCTTGTGACACACCTCTTTCCTCCACCCCCTCCTCTTCTTCTTCCTCTGTGGCCTCTTCCTGTGGGGATGTTTTCTCCGAACCAGCCGTGCTCCGTAGGCGTACGAGGGGATACGCAGGAATGCAGGCCAAGAGATGCCATGTGGTGCTAGAGCTGGTGTGCTTGGGAGACAGGAGCCACACTGGGGAAGAGGTTTTGTCAGCTCTGCAGGGTCAGGCTAAGAGGTGGTTGACGCCACGCCAGCTGAAGCCTGGAATGGTGGTCAGCGATAATGGCACCAACCTCCTCTCTGCCCGCGACAGGGAAAACTCACCCCCGTGCCCTGTTTTGCGCATGTCCTCAATTTGGTGGTGCAGCGGTTCTTGGGCAGGTACCCGGGCTTGCAGGATGTCCTGAAGCAGGCCAGGAAAGTCTGTGTGCATTTTCGAAGGTCATATAATGCCACTGCTCGGCTGACTAACCTCCAAAGGGAATACAACCTGCCCAAGAACCGCCTAATTTATGACATGCCCACCAGATGGAACTCAACGTTGGCCATGCTGCAGCGGCTGCACATGCAGCAACGGGCCATCAATGAGTACCTGTGCCAATATGGCAGCAGAACTGGGTCAGGGGAGCTAGTTTTTTTTCCCACGCCAGTGGGCCTTGATCAGGGATGCATGCACTGTCCTGTCACCATTTGAGGAGGCCACGAGGATGGTGAGCAGTGACAGTGCATGCAACAGTGAGACTGTCCCTCTTATTCACATGTTGGAGCACACGCTACGTGGAATAATGGACAGGACCCTTGAGGCAGAACAGAGGGTGGAAGAGGATGACTTCCTTACCTCTCAAGGCCCCCTTTACCCAGACAGTGGTCCTGCTTGTCCACCTAGCACACAGGAAGAGGAGGAGGAGGAGGAGGAGGAGGATTTGTATCAGCAGCATGGAGGTGGAGCCTAGCACTCAGCAGCAGCAGTCTTCAAGGGATCATTTACAGTCCCAAGGAGCACGTGGAGTTTTACGTGGCTGGGATGAGGTGCCTGTGAATCCTGTCGTCCTCGGTGACCCAGAGGACTGTGCCCCGAATGCCTCTGCAAACCTCCCTGATCCTGCAAAGCCTGCGTAAGGATCCTCGTGTACGTGCTATTAAGGAGAGGGATCATTACTGGCTGGCGACTCTCCTTGATCCACGTTACAAGAGTAAGGTTGCGGACCTTATGTTGCCATCGCAGAGGGAGCAGAAGATGAAACTTCTGCGGGAGGCCTTGCAGAAGGGTCTGTGCAATGCGTTCCCAGAACCGGGGGGATTACCAAAACCTGGCTCTGGACAACGTCTTGCTGAGGCTTCGGTAAATCACAGAAGGGGCGGTGAAGAAGGTGGTCGTCTGACCGATGCGTTCAGGCAGTTTTTTAGTCCGCAGCCCCAAGGTCTGACTGGTTCCAGCAACCATCGCCAGCGTCTGGTTTACATGGTCCAGGAATACCTAGGGGCAAGATCCGACTTGGACACCTTCCCCACCGAAAATCCTCTAGCTTACTGGGTCTTGAGGATGGATCACTGGCCAGAGCTTGCCCATACGCAATTGAGCTACTGGCTTGCCCTGCATCCAGTGTTCTTTCAGAACGGACATTCAGTGATGCTGGAGGCTTTGTGACTGATCACAGGGTGCGCCTCTCCACCGGCTCTGTTGATCGACTGACCTTCATCAAAATGAATCAGGCTTGGATCAACACCAGCTACCAAGCACCTGATGCTGATATTAATGAATAATATCTTTTTGTTGAAATGTCGGATCCCTTTTAGACTGCTGATGCTGAGTGACTGTCCTCTTATGCTGCTGATGGAATATCCTTCTCCTCACTTTTCTTGCTGATAGCTAGTAAGAAATGTTGTGTTTCTGGGCTCCGCCACCAGTGCCTAAGGCACAATTTTTCAGCCCCTGTTTAACAGGGGCGCCTAATAACAATTTTTGATGCAATACTTTGCATAAGGGTTGATAAGGATGAATGTTCTTTGGTCATTTGTATTAGCAACTTTGTAGCTGTTACTGTATGGTGCATATCATGAATATTTAAGGCTTCAGCGATGAAGATTGGGAACTTCTTCAGTTCCCCTTGTAACCTTTTACCGGTCTATAGGAATTTTTCCTCCTCGTATCTACCCGGGAGTTGTTAAATAAAAAAAGGTTTGGGACTTTATATGAGGCCAGGACATGGAACTTCAAGTGCCTTCATCCCTATTTGCAATTTGCATAAGGAGAGAGCTTTTGACATTATATGAAGCATGTGGCCGAATTAGGCAACATGAACAGGGAGTGTCTGACAGGTATACGATGAAAAATAGCTTAATAGCATTATGTCATATCATGTACATAATATCAAAGCATAAACCAAATGCATACATTTGTATAGTTTATTACACATGAATAACATGAATAACATATTAACAAGGTAACATAGTAGGACTAAAAATAGCGCCTGCAAACCGACCTGAAACAGCCGCTGCGGTCTTTCGAATGTGAAAGCCTGAGGGCTTTCACACTGGAATGGTGCGCTAGCAGGATGGTAAAAAAAAGTCCTGCTATCAGCATCTTTGGAGCGGTGAAGGAGCGGTGTGTATACCTCTGCAGAGGCACTTTGCAGTGGTTTTTAACCCTTTCTTAAAATGGCTGAATAGCGCTGCGAAATTGACGGTAAAGCTCCGCTAAAAATTGCGACGCTTTATCGCCGACGCCCCCCCCCCCCCCACCCCAGTGTGAAAGGGGCATAACATGTGAGCACATGGCATTAACAACAATAATAAAAACACCAGATTCCATGTTCACATAATTGTACCAAGACCATAACACATTGGAATAGGCCAGTAAAATAATGTTTAAAAATATTTAATAACACTCTTGGATTGTATAATTATACTGTAGGCATCTCTATAGATCGATGCGTTTCATAGATAACCTCCAATCCTTATGAGCAGATGCAATTTCGGTATCTATAAACATATTGTAAAATTATAATAGGGCTAGCCAAAGAAGAGGAAGTGTGTAAATAATTAGGATGATGACCATGAATCACCCATTGGTTGGGTCCACACAAAGACACACTGCGGTCAGTCAGTACTGGGTAAAATATCAACTACAGGGAGCATACATGTGATGTTAGTGATTGTTCCTATGCTCTCTGCTTGTCTTTGTGGGCACAGTTTTCACAGTCTTCCTCTCTACACTTCACACTATATTAACCCCTTACTGTCAGTTCCTGCTGGCCCTTTAAGAAAATATTGACACTAGAGGCACTCTCTGAGCTTCCCAATTATATGATTACTGTGATTGGCTGTCACAGAGATCACCTGATTGATCAGGAGCTGACTGTGACAATGCAGTTACAATTCTGGGGGCATTTCATGAGTGTGCCCTGAGCATAAAACAGCAGCGCAGCCCACTCAAACATATTACAGTTTTTGGGTTGATGCCTGTAAGTTTGGTTACCCTGTAAAATTACTATATCTCATTAGCTTAGTGGTGGTAAAATCAACCACACGTGTGTTTTTCTTTAATGCTAGTCTACAGAGTGATCATTTCCCTTTAATAGTTAGTGACATGATGCCAGAGAGCCAGGTGTCGACTTTTGCAAAAGTTATGTTGCTAGAAATTCTGCGATTTTTACTGCTTATATCACACTTTTGTGCTTCAGCGATCAGTGCTATAAATATGCACTAATGTCATTGAGTGTACAGGTAACTGTACAATCTGAGTAGATCGGGCTCACAGGACATTGTCTATGAGAGATGATGAGACATCTCTCAATTAAACGATTTTTGCTCTGCTGGGGACACGGACAACACAGAGCTGTACTGGGATAGACTCAGGCTCAAGTGGTTAATGCTAGTCTACAGAGTGAGTTAGTGACATGATGCCAGAGAGCCAGTGTCATTTCAAATATGTTGCTGTTCCTACCTTTATCAGTGCTAGGCCTGCAAATGTCATTGAGTGACAGTAACACAAGAGAGATGCCACCTGTTATATGTGAACTAATTAAAGATTTTTCTGCTGGAAGGAAAGACTCTGGATAGCTCAGGCTTGGCAATAGCAAATAGGTAGTGAGTGTGACATTTTCTAAGCATGTCAAAATGTAAACATTTGTTTATTCTCAGCTTCATTCAATTCTGAAGTAAAAGGGCAATTATAAGTGGTGGATATATGTGACATAGAATGAAGCCATTATTATGACAAGTATTAAAAAGGTCTAATTAAAGCCACGTGAAAACAAATCCCATACAACGGGTGTCACTAAATGGCGGACCACGGTCCGGTTCCGGCCCCCGTGGCCATTCTGCCCGGACCGCAGCCTCGCCAAGTAGTTTTCCGTGTCCTCTCCCTGTTGCCAGCTTGCCCGCCCGCTGCCGCTGCTGCTGCTGCTACCGCTATATACATAGCATAGCAGGCACGGGAACATCTCTAATATCTCAGCACTGCCCCCCTCCCCACACTGCCTGTCTGATTCACACAAGACATGAAGCACTGCCACTCTCTGGACAAAGGGCGGGACTTTTTAAGTTACGGAGTGGGTGATTGGTTGATAGGCAGTTCCAGCAATAACTCACTCACTTTTAACAAAGTCCTGCCGGTCGTCCAGAGTGACCACGCTTCATGTCCTGTGTGAATTAGGTAGGGTTCTGTGGGGAGAGGGGGAGTGCTGTGCTGTGCTGTAAAGGACAGGGGTTTAATATCGAGAGAGGACTTTGATTGGGTGGTCTGTGATTTGGGGGGTCAGTTTGTAATGAGGGGTCTATGATTTGGGGGGTCAGTCTGTAATGAGGGGTCTGTGATGGGGGTCAGTCTGTAATGAGGGGTCTGTGATTTGGGGGGTCAGTCTGTAATGAGGGGTCTATGATTTGGGGGGTCAGTCTGTGATTGGGTGGTCTGTGATGGGGGGGTCAGTCTAATGAGAGGTCTGTGATGGGGGGTCAGTCTGTAATGAGGGGTCTGTGATTTGGGGGGTCAGTCTGTAATGAGGGGTCTGTGATGGAGGATCAGTCTGTAATGAGAGGTCTATGATGGGGGGGTCAGTCTGTAATGAGAGGTCTGTGATGGGGGGTCAGTTTGTAATGAGAGGTCTGTGATGGGGGATCAGTCTGTAATGAGAGGTCTGTGATGGGGGGGTCAGTCTGTAATGAGGGGTCTGTGATGGGGGGGTCAGTCTGTAATGAGGGGTCTGTGATTTGGGGGGTCAGTCTGTAATGAGGGGTCTATGATTTGGGGGGTCAGTCTGTGATGGGGGGGATTGTGATGAGGCAGGGGGATGTGACATGAGGGGGGAGCTGAGGACACTGATGTAAAAGGGGGTCTGTGATGTTAAGGGGGGAGGACGGAAGACTGATGTAAAAGGGGGTCTGTGTTTTCTGCACAAGAAAAACACAGGTCTCTGCAAGGGCAATAGAAAACAGTTTCTATGTGTCCTGTTCACACTTCAACAGCGCCCCTGCCTGGTGTGGTGCAAAATGCATACTGTTTTTATGCACCGCAACTGAGCTGTGCTGCATAAAAATTAAAGAAATGTATTTTGAGATTTCAATAAAGTTAAAAGAAAAAGAGTGTGATGTGTGTGATGTGTGTGTGTGTGTGTCTCGTAAAGGTGTGTGGTGGGGGCGTGCTGTGAAGTGGAGGATATCATGTGGAGTCATAGCACCAATATGACATTAGGACCTCTGCTGGAAGAATTTTTTTTTCGATGAATTTTAATTCACTACCCCTGCCATACAACCATTAGGCTATATATGTACAAAATACATGTTAGCTTTGCTGATATGTCCAAGAGGTTGACACATTTCACATTAATAAGCTTCTTCAGGATCTTATGTATCTTGGCAACAAAGGAAATCAGCCTGACTGAAAAAACATACAAATAATAAATATCTAGATATAGATATTACAATGAGATGGTAATAGGCGGCTGGTGACAAAGGAGACAATGGGGGTTATTTACGAAAGGCAAATCCTCTTTGCACTACAAGTGCACTTGGAAGGGGTAGATCTGAAATGAGGGGAAGCTCTGCTGATTTTATTATCCAATTATGTGCAAGCTAAAATGCTGTTTTTTATTTTCCTTGCATGTCTCCCTCAGATCTACAGCGACTGCACTTGCAAGTGCAACATGTAGTGCAAAGTGGATTTGCCTTTAGTAAATATACTGTTGAAGTTATAAAAAGACATTCCAGTTGTATATATACTGTATATACTTGCGTTTAAGCCGAGTTTTTCAGCACATTTCTTGGTGCCGAAAATGCCCCCCTCGGCTTATAGTCGAGTCACATTTTTGCGCCTGATCTCCTGGACTTTGGGGACCCGGTACCGGCCGAACCTTGCACATATGTAGCGCGTCTCATCCTCTACAAGTGTGCAAAGTTTGTTGTCTAAGGGGCCTACGGCCGGGGGGGAACCATAGACTCTACCATAGACTCCCATGTTAAACAGTAATTTCTCTGGTGATTTTGGGGACCCATTACCGGCCGGTGGTAGGTCCCCTGGACCCGGAACTTGGCACGCCTATAGCCCCCTTCTCCTCTACAAATTGTGCAAAGTTTGTTGTCTTGGGGACCTATGGCTGGGGAGCACCGATTTTTCAAATCCGGGCACCCCTTCCATAGACTCCCATGTTAAACGTCAGTCTAGTCATGGATACAGTGAGGCATGGGCACAGTGAGCCAAAGTGAGGCAAGCAGATGGACACCCGAGTCAATACGTTTTCCCATTTTTTTGTGGTAAAATTAGATGCCTTGGCTTATATCCGTGTCGGCTTATACTCGAGTATATACAGTATATCCAAAAGCCTAGGGACAAATAGATATAAAATAGTAGCTTAACCATGGAAGTATTGAACTAAATAGCCTATTAAATTACACCTAAGACCGCTGCATGACACCCTTTATAGAAAAGGGGGATGAAGGAGAACATACCTGGAGAACATCCAAACCACAACATGCCACCATCTGAACGATATGAATGAACACAGGCTATTTATATCGCCTAAATTGGCACCACAGTGGCCTCTGGGGGCGGGGGGGCAATGGCACGAGGGACCCACACCACATCCAATGTCTCCCCCCTCCGCCATGCATAATTACTTCCCTAACCAACCAATCGCTAAGTGCTGCCATCTGCTGCAATGAAAACTGCCCAGCCAAAACCAGCCTCCAGTCAGCGCTTCTGCTGCCCAGCTTCCAGGCAAAGATGTACAACAGGTGACGTCATCCTTCCCCGACAGGCCTGCTAACGCACAAAGTCACGGCCCCCCAATCACGAATGTGTATAATGCTGCCATTATCCCAGTTTGGCTGCAAAAGTGGAAATAAACTTTAAATGTATTTTAATAGGAAAGAGACTGACAAGGAAATTATTTAATCACCATTCTGTTTATTTTTTCATTGACCAAAAATGTAGAAGCTGAATATTGCAACAAAAATTTGTTTTGTTAAAGCTATTCATTTTTAATTTGTTATTTTTGACTAGAGTTCTGCTTTAAGCTCACGCAATGTAAATATTGTACATCTCATTTATATTTTTAGAAGTTGATGCAAAGTATGGAAAGTAAAAGGTATGCATAATCATTATAATTGTGTTTAACTGCATATACAGTATCTCACAAAAGTGAGTACACCCTTCACATTTTTGTAAATATTTTATAACATCTTTTCATGTGACAACACTAAAGACATAACACTTTGCTACAATATAAAGTAGTGAGTGTACAGCTTGTATAACAGTGTAAATTTGCTGTCCCCTTAAAACAACTCAACACACGCCCATTAACCACTTAAGCCCCGGACCATTTGGCTTGCCAATGACCAGGCCAATTTTTGTGATTTAGCACTGTGTCGATTTAACTGACAATTGTGTGGTTGTGCGATGTGGCTCTCAAATAAAATTGACGTTGTTTTTTCCCCACAAATAGAGCTTTCTTTTATTTTTCTTGTTTTAATATTTATTTATTTTAATATTTTGCGCTTTAAACAAAAATAGAGCGACAATTTTGTAAAAAATTCCTTTTCCCTCAGTTTAGGCCGAAATGTATTATTCTACATGTTTTTGATAAAACATTTTTTGCAATAAGCGTATATTGATTGGTTTGCGCAAAAGTTGTAGTGTCTACAAAATAGGGGATAGTTTTATGGCATTTTTATTAAAAATGTTTTACTAGTAATGGCGTCAATCAATAATCAGTTTTTATCGTGATTGCGACATTATGGCAGACACATCGGAAACTTTTGAAACTATTTTGGGACCATTGTAATTTTTACAGAGATCAGTCCTATAAAAATGCAGTAATTAGAGCGCATGCGTGGGCGGCGGGAGCGGATGCATTCCTAGACAGCTCCGCACACTCCCGGCACTTTAAGCTTTCATTAGCAGCCCCCTTACCCTGCTAACCCTCAGACGCTATCAGCGGCAGCTGCAGCTATCACAGAGACCCGCTCCATGTCCACCCAGTCGGCGGGGAAGATCGGCGATTCCCGCTGTCAGCCTCGTGGGTCCTGGAAGGATTCCAAGATGGCGACCGCCACTAGCGCCATGCGAACGGAGAAGAAGCAGGCACAACAGCCTTCCCTAATACAGCCTCAGGGGAATAAGGGGATGCCCCTTGCCACAGGGACTCGCAACATGCTTCCAGCTACAGCCCCTAAGATTTCAGGTGGGCTGCCCGTTCCTCCCTGTGCTCCACCCAGCCCTGCTAAATCTTTATCACAGGCTCCTATGTCATCTCCAATCCATGCTTCCCACACTTCCTCTGCCCTGGATAGAGACATGGCTGACATATTTCTTAGCCAGATCAGTGATCAGGAGGCAGACAATGAAAGTATGCAGCCCAGTAGCCAGGATGCAGATCCTAGTAGCCTTGAAGGATCCCTGGCTCCCTTACCTGCACCGCTGCCATATTCTCCTGATGCTATTCTTCTGGCACGTTTTGCAGATATGCTGCAAAGAGAATTGGGAAAAGCTACTACTAAGCTGGCTGCTGACATTAAGATTTCCAGAAGTTGGGTTGTCGCTTAGACAACATTGAATCTAAGGTTGATGACACTGTTAATAGAGTGGCGCAAAATTCTACCATGATAACTGAACTTTATGATCGCCTAGAAGACGCTAACGCTAAAATTGACGACCTTGAAAACCGCGCCAGGCGCTATAACTTCCATATCCGTGGTCTGCCAGAAACGGTTAAGGATCTCTCCTCTGTCGCTTATTATTTAATGCAATCTGCTATCCCTGAAATTGATGAATTTCATTTGGAAATTGACCGTATTCACAGGGCCCTTGTCCCTCTGAAACCTGATGGTCCTCCCAGAGATGTGATTTGTGAAGCCTCATTTCTTCAGGGTCAAAGAAGCGGTCATGAGATATGCCAGGGAACACCCGGATTTGGAATTTGGAGGCTACAAGCTCCAGATTTTTGCAGACATCTCCCAAGCTACCATTCAAAAACGAAGAGCGTTTAAGCCCTTGCTTTCGTCTTTGGTTCAACGTGATATTCGCTATCGATGGAACTATCCTTTTTGCTTACAATTTACCTACAACAATAGATCATATTCCTTTTCCACGTTTGCGGAAGGTGAGAAAATCCTGCTGAAATTGGGATTTATCTCCCATGATCCCTCGTCTCAGAAACAAGCAAGATCCAGTGGTTCTCCGCCTTCACCCCTTTGGTCTTCCCCATCGTCATGGAAATCTGCGACTTCATGCCAAGTTACCTGAGAACTCCTTGATTGGCATCAGTTGATCTCTTTTACTTTTTTTTTCTCTCTGCCTGTGTCGCAGCGGCTTCTCAGTGGTCCTTTTGTGGGACATTAGCCGCTACCTATGTTTTGCTATTATTCTAAGTTTCTCTGAACATGTTTGTTTTTTTCTCTGGGACGCATTGGCTGTGTTGATATGGGGACTTGGGTTTTTTTTTTTTGAGATTATGGTTGAGGGGTCATTTCAATCCTGTTTTATACCTGTGCTGGGAGGTGGCTACGCTCTCTCCTGAATTGTTGGACTCTTCCCATTGGTTACTTTTGGTGAAGACTCCCACATTTCCAGAACTTGGGTTCTGGACTACTTGGTTACGTGTATTAATATATTTTTTTGTCTAATAATTTCTTCATGCTACACCTCTTGATACTGGGCGTTTCTAAGCCCTTGTATCGTTTTCTCTTTTTTTTTCTCTTTACTTTCTCTATTTTTAACCTTTTTTTCCTTCTCTTTTCTGAGGGTCAGCCAGAACTTCGCTTGGATTTTCATGTTGTCCGTCCTTCGGTGGGTGAGTCTGAAGTCTACGGTTATCTTTGTCCCTACCCATGTCCAAGTTCACTGATTCCATAGGAACCATACGACTACTTTCACATAATGTTCAAGGGCTGGGTTCTCCGTCTAAACAAATCAATATGTTTAATTATTATAGGTCTATAGGGGCTGATATTGTGGCCCTTCAGGAAACGCATTTTCTCTCTTCCTTTACTCCCCGGTATATACATAAGAATTATCCTGTTTGTTATTTTGCTAATGCTACAGAGAAAAAACGAGGGGTGGCGCTCTGTCTGTCAAGAAGGCTTTCATTACTGAATCCAAAATATTGCGGGACAAAGAGGGACGATACTTGTTGGTGAAAGGGCACTTGGGGGACAGTTTGGTAACGATCCTAGTATACTATGCCCCCAACACAAACCAGGTGGCCCTTTTCCATTCTTTGCTTCGTTCTTTGGCATCTGAATTTGAGGGTGATGTCATTGTAGCTGGGGACTCTAACTTGGCGCTGGACCACATATTGGATAAGTCCCATCTTTCTCACCTTCAATCCCCTTCTAAACAAAGCCGCAAATTTGCTCAGCTGTTGCATCATTATGACCTTGTTGATGCCTGGAGGGAGGCCAATTCTACCACTCGAGACTACTCCCATTTCTCCAGAGCCCATAATCGTTATTCACGTATCGATCATGTGTTTCTCCCCTCAGGTTTACTACCTAAATTGGTCTCGGCTAGGATAATAGCGACGCCCTTGTCTGATCACGACCCCGTAGTGTTGGTGTTCACTGATTTATCTGTCAGATTAGCTAAGTCTCATTGGAGATTGTATGAATCTATACTTAATGATGAATCATATTGTTTAGATATCCTTTCTCATTTGAAAACATATTTCAGTATTAATAAGGCAGAGGATACCACTCCCGCCATTAATTGGGCGGCCCAAAAGGCCTCCATACGGGGATTTTTGATCCAGTTGGCATCTAAAATTAAAAAAGCTTGTGATGAAGTACTTCGTATCAAAACTAGGGAATATGAAGAGCTAGCGATTCAACACAAATGTTCCCCGTACCCTGATCTGTTGGTTAAACTTGAACAGGCACGTACAGAACTTAACATTTGTCTCACCACAAAGGCAGACAAATATTTACGATGGACTAATCGTATGTTTTTCACTTGGCGGGACCGACAGGGTTCGTTGTTAGCGCGTAAACTTTCCCCTAAACATTCACATGTAGCTCTTCCAAAAATTAGACTCTCAAATGGTGATCTCTCCCAACATCCTCATAAGATTCTCCAGGAATTTCAAGATTTTTATACTAAATTATATAATCCTTCCCTGGACCACACTCCTGTTTCCATTGATAGTTTTTTGCACACCTTATCACTGTCATCTCTCACTGAATCCCATAAAGAACTTATGGACCAGCCCATTACCTGTGAGGAAATACGTAATACTATCAAAGTATTATCATTGCATAAATCTCCGGGCCCGGATGGCCTCTCTAATATTTACTATAAGAAATTTTCTGAACAGTTAGTTCCCCACATGGCTCTCTACTTCAATTTCTTGCGGGATGGCGGAAAAGTTCCTTTAGATGAAAATAGAGCATACATTAGTGTTATTCCCAAACCACATAAGGATTTCTCAGACATTCTTAATTATCGGCCTATATCCTTGATTAATTGCGATCTCAAAATTCTGACAAAACTTTTAGCTTTGCGGCTTGGTACATTTTTGGCGCAATATATTCACAAAGATCAATCCGGTTTTATAACCGAACGCCAAACGTTGGATCAGATTCATCGTTCCAAAGCATTGATCTCTGCAGTACGCTCTAAATGGGATGCTCCCGTGTCGAGGGAATTATTACTTCTATCATTGGACCTTCACAAGGCCTTTGATAGCTTACATTGGGACTACTTATTTGCTACTCTGGAGGCTTTTGGATTTGGCTCTGCCTTTATCTTATTGCTTAAACAACTTTATAGTAACCCATCGGCCCAGGTTTCTATTCGGGGTAATAAATCGGCACCATTCCCTATCCGACGCGGGACGAGACAGGGTTGCCCGCTCTCCCCTTTGTTATTTGCCCTGGCGATTGAACCTCTGGCTGTATCAATTCAATCTCATTCTGATATACATGGCATTTGTTGTGGGCAGCGGGAGCATAAATGTTCATTGTTTGCCGATGACATCCTTATGTATGTCACAAATCCTCAATTGACCTTACCTAATCTTTTGACCCTGTTCCATCAATTTTCCCAGATTTCGGGGCTCTCTTTGAATACCCAAAAGACGACGGCCCTTAATATTTCTCTACCCACCTCGACGGTCTCGACCTTACGAAATCTCTATAAATTTCTATGGACGCAAAATTCCCTGCCGTACTTAGGCGTCCAACTGACATCTTCGATTGATACTCTCTATCGCGCCAATTATCCCCCACTTTTCCGTCGACTCTGGGAGGATCTTCAACGATGGGCAGATTATCCCTTGTCCTGGTTTGGTAGAATCAATTCTATTAGGATGACTTTTTTACCTAGGCTGCTTTACTATTTTAGGACTTTACCGATTGCAGTTCCGAGGGGAGATTTACAGCGATTACAATCAGATGTTCTCCGTTTTATTTGGAACAATAAGAAACCGCAAATTAATAAATTGACACTATATGTCTCAAAACAATCTGGTGGGCTTGGCCTCCCTAACTTGCAAGCTTATTATCAAGCGGCTCAAATAACCCAGCTTTCCTACACATCTACACCCCTCTGGGTCTCTATTGAGGCCCTTTCATGCCACCCCTTTGCTATAGGTTCTTTAATGTGGCTCCCTAGCCGTCTTCGCCCTCCTATCTTATGCCCTACCCTGTCCCATTCACTAGCGGTCTGGGACAGAGTACGACTTTGTAAACCTCTGTCCTCCCCACATACTCCATTAGCTCCCATATTCTTTAATCCTGAATTGTCTCCCGGAATGACTCCAATGCTTTTTCTGTGGTGGTTAAACAAAGGGCTTCTTAGGATAGGAGACTTTCTTGTTGGGGATCAACCGCACTCATTACAATATCTCAAAGATACATTTCAGATGCCCTCCGGCGAGTTATTTAGATATAACCAGATCATTTCTTTTATACGATCTAGAATTAACCGGTTGGATGGACCCCGGGTTCTTACAAATTTTGAATTATCATGCCAAACAAAGGGCCTTTTACGGGGAAGGATATCTACGATCTACACTATCCTTACTGACCCGAATGCCAAGCTCCCTTACATGAAACAATGGGAACGGGATTTGAATACCACATTGGAATTATCAGACTGGCAAGGTGTTGCCTACGCTTTATCCAAAATATCTGTTAATACAACATTAATTAAAGCAAATTATAAAACACTTCTCCATTGGTATTTGGTCCCGACCAGAGTTGCTAAGATGCACCTGTCTACATTGCCCATTTGCTTCAGACGTTGTGGACAGATGGGTACTATGTTTCATGTTTGGTGGCAGTGCCCCGTGGTCACTAGATTTTGGATTCGTATGTTTAATCTAATTTACTCTGTAACGGGGGTTAATATACGTAGATCCCCGCAATCAGCGATTTTTCATAAGTTACCCGGGGAGGTTCCCAAAAAATCGATAAAACTAACACATATGTTTTTGGCAGCTAGAATAACTAAATATTGGAAGCAGTCGATGGTTCCCCTTGATTACGTGAAGAATAAACGTAATTGGATCATGGTTAATGACAGACTCACCTGTATCCTTCGCGTTTCTACCTATCTTCACCTTAAAGTGCTTTTCTGGCTGACCCTCTTCTTTTCTTTTCTCTTCTTCTCTTTGCTTTTCTCTTTTCTCTTAAAATAATTACTGTTGAATTGTTTTTTGTTGTTATTGTTGCTAACTATGGGATGCCTTGACAGAATTTCTATCTCTACAGGGAGTGCAGAATTATTAGGCAAATGAGTATTTTGACCACATCATCCTCTTTATGCATGTTGTCTTACTCCTGAGCTGTATAGGCTCGAAAGCCTACTACCAATTAAGCATATTAGGTAATGTGCATCTCTGTAATGAGAAGGGGTGTGGTCTAATGACATCAACACCCTATATCAGGTGTGCATAATTATTAGGCAACTTCCTTTCCTTTGGCAAAATGGGTCAAAAGAAGGACTTGACAGGCTCAGAAAAGTCAAAAATAGTGAGATATCTTGCAGAGGGATGCAGCACTCTTAAAATTGCAAAGCTTCTGAAGTGTGATCATCGAACAATCAAGCGTTTCATCCAAAATAGTCAACAGGGTCGCAAGAAGCGTGTGGAAAAACCAAGGCGCAAAATAACTGCCCATGAACTGAGAAAAGTCAAGCGTGCAGCTGCCAAGATGCCACTTGCCACCGGTTTGGCCATATTTCAGAGCTGCAACATCACTGGAGTGCCCAAAAGCACAAGGTGTGCAATACTCAGAGACATGGCCAAGGTAAGAAAGGCTGAAAGACGACCACCACTGAACAAGACACACAAGCTGAAATGTCAAGACTGGGCCAAGAAATATCTCAAGACTGATTTTTCTAAGGTTTTATGGACTGATGAAATGAGAGTGAGTCTTGATGGGCCAGATGGATGGGCCCGTGGCTGGATTGGTAAAGGGCAGAGAGCTTCAGTCCGACTCAGACGCCAGCAAGGTGGAAGTGGAGTACTGGTTTGGGCTGGTATCATCAAAGATGAGCTTGTGGGGCCTTTTCGGGTTGAGGATGGAGTGAAGCTCAACTCCCAGTCCTACTGCCAGTTTCTGGAAGACACCTTCTTCAAGCAGTGGTACAGGAAGAAGTCTGCATCCTTCAAGAAAAACATGATTTTCATGCAGGACAATGCTCCATCACACGCGTCCAAGTACTCCACAGCGTGGCTGGCAAGAAAGGGTATAAAAGAAGAAAAACTAATGACATGGCCTCCTTGTTCACCTGATCTGAACCCCATTGAGAACCTGTGGTCCATCATCAAATGTGAGATTTACAAGGAGGGAAAACAGTACACCTCTCTGAACAGTGTCTGGGAGGCTGTGGTTGCTGCTGCACGCAATGTTGATGGTGAACAGATCAAAACACTGACAGAATCCATGGATGGCAGGCTTTTGAGTGTCCTTGCAAAGAAAGGTGGCTATATTGGTCACTGATTTGTTTTTGAATGTCAGAAATGTATATTTGTGAATGTTGAGATGTTATATTGGTTTCACTGGTAAAAATAAATAATTGAAATGGGTATATATTTGTTTTTTGTTAAGTTGCCTAATAATTATGCACAGTAATAGTCACCTGCACACACAGATATCCCCCTAAAATAGCTAAAACTAAAAACAAACTAAAAACTACTTCCAAAAATATTCAGCTTTGATATTAATGAGTTTTTTGGGTTCATTGAGAACATGGTTGTTGTTCAATAATAAAATTAATCCTTTAAAAATACAACTTGCCTAATAATTCTGCACTCCCTGTATGTCGACACAATGTTAGTAGAAATATACACAGGGGTTCCCTTTACTTTCCCCTTCCCTACCCTTCTTTATCCTCCCCTATCCTTCTCTACCCTTTCCTATCCCCCCCCCTTTTTTCTTTTTTTTTTCTCCTTCTCTTTCTTCTTCTCTTTTTCCGCTGTTCTTTATAATATGCATCTTTCTCCCTGTGTGAGTCGTCCTTGGGTCTATATGTCGACGCAGCTCTCTGGGACAGTCAACAATTGGCCCCTAATGAATCAGGGCTGTATCGTTTAATTTTTATTTTTTGTTCAATTTTTTCATCATTTAGTGACTGACTTAGCAACTGAGGAGGGAAAGATGCAGTAACAAGGGGGCAATGTGTTTTTTTAATTTTATTTTTTATTGTTTTGTTAATAGATTTTCCCACTTACTGCACTTTCTGTCGAGCTTGCTTTGTCTCTTCTTTATAGGTTTTGTATTTACAATTGTTTGTACAAGTAATATTATCTGACAGAGCTTAATAGTTGTTCCTGTCATTTGTGCCTTATACAACACTGTTTCTTCAATAAAAAAAAAAAAATATTGAAATATAAAAATGCAGTAATTACTGTAAAAATGACACTGGCAGTGAAGGAGTTAAGTGTGTCCTAGGGAGTGATTCTAACTGTTAGGGGGCATGGCTAAGAGTGACATGTCACTGATCGCTGCTCCCAATGAGAGGGAGCATTCGATCAGGTGGCATGTCAATAGGAAGAACAGGGAGATTTTGTGTTTACACTGACATCTCCCCATTCTTCAGCTCCGTGACATGATCGCAGGACAACGGCGGACATTGAGTCCACAGGTCCTCCGGGCACGATCACAAAGCTCACTACAGGGTCGCAAGCGCTGGCGCGCACGACAACATGGCGGCAAATTAAAGGGGATGTACATGTACGCCCATTTGCCTGTCCATGCCATTCTGTCAATGTAAATATGCGTGCGGTCCTTAAGCATTTAATGTCTAAACTGCTGGCACCAAAAGTGATACACCCCTAAGATAAAATGCCCAAATTGGGCCCAAAGTGTCAATATTTTGTTTGGCAGTTATTATTTTCTAGCACTGCCTTAACCCTCTTGGGCATGGAGTTCACCAGAGCTTTACAGGTTGCCACCGAAGTCCTCTTCCAGTCCTCCATGACGACATCACAGAGCTGGTGAATGTTGGAGACCTTGTGCTCCTACACCTTTGATTTGAGGATGCCCCACAGATGCTCAATAGGGTTTAGGTCTGGAGACATGCTTAGCCAGTCCATAACCTTTACCCTCAGCTTCTTTAGAAAGGCAGTGGTCGTCTTGGAGGTGTGCTTGGGGTTGTTATGTTGGAATACTGCCCTGCGGCCCAGTCTCCGAACGTAGGGGATAATGCTCTGCTTCAGTATGTTACAGTACATGCTGGCATTTATGGTTCCCTCAATGCACTGTAACTTCTCAGTGCCTGCAGCACTCATGCAGCCCCAGATCATGACACTCCCACCACCATGCTTGACTGTAGGTAAGACACACTTGTCTTTGTACTCCTCACCTGGTTGTCGCCACACACGCTTGACACCATCTGAACCAAATAAGTTTATCTTTGTCTCATCAGACCACAGGACATAGTTGCAGTAATCCATGCCCTTAGTCTGCTTGTATTCAGCAAACTGTTTATAGGCTTTCTTGTGCATCATCAGAAGAAGCCAGAAGAGGCTTCCTTCTGGGATGACAGCCATGCTGACCAATTTGAGGCAGTGTGTGGCATATGGTCTGAGAACTTACAGGCTGCTGACCCCCCACCCCTTTAACGTCTGCTGGACAATCTCTGGATATGACACTGAGCACCATGCACGCAACTTCTTTGGTTGACCACGGCGAGGCCTGTTCTGAGTGGAACCTGTCCTGTTAAACTGCTGTATGGTCTTGGCCACCGTGATGCAGCTCAGTTTCAGGGTCTTGGCAATCTTCTTATAGCCTGGGCCATCTTTATCCACTTAAGACCCGGACCTTTAGGCAGGTCAGGTTTTGCGATTTGGCGCTGCGCCGCTTTAACGGACAATTGTGCGGTCCTGCGACGTGGCTCCCAAACAAAATTGGCGTCCTTTTTTTCCCACAGCGACAATTTTGAAAAAAATCAACATTTTTTACTTTTTTGCTATAATAAATATCCCCCAAAATATATATAAAAAAAAACTTTTTTTTCCTCAGTTTAGGCCGATATGTATTCTTCTACCTATTTTTGGTAAGAAAAATTGGCAATAAGCGTTTATCGGTTGGTTTGCGCAAAATTTATAGTGTTTATAAAATAGGGGATAGTTTTATTGCATTTTTATAAAAAAAAATTTTTACTACTAATGGCGGCGATCAGTGATTTTTTTTTGTGACTGCGACATTATGGCGGACACTTCGGACCATTTTGACACATTTTTGGGACTATTGTAATTTTCACAGCAAAAAATGCATTGTTTACTGTGAAAATTACAATTGCAGTTTGGGAGTTAACCACTAGGGGGCGCTGAAGGGGTTATGTGTGACCTCATTTGTGTTACTAACTGTATGGCGGTGTGGCTGTAGGTGTGACATCATTGATTGTGATTCCCTATGTAAGGGAACACACAATCAATGCGGGTGCCACAGTGAAGAACAGGGAAGCTGTGTTTACACACGGCTCTCCCCGCGAGTCCCACGGTCCCGGTCACATTGATATGCCCAGCCGTACCATTAGAGTTGCCACCTCATCCCTTTAAAACCGAACACATATTAATTACACAGGTTCTGTGGCTAATTAAGGTGGTAATTAAACTCACTTGGTGCTTTACCTGCATTAAATTAGCCTCAGAACCTGTGTAATTCATATGTGTTCGGGTTTAAAGGGATGAGGTGGCAACCCTACGTACCATTCTGCCATTCTGCCGATGTATATCGGCGTGAAGGGGTCCTTAAGTGGTTAAGTAGCCTTCCGTCTTGCTCGTTCGTCCGGAATTTCCCGGAAATGACGTCGTACTTCATCCTTCATGGGAAATGACGCTCTTTGGAGCGCATAGGAGCCACGAGAAGGAGGCGTGGAACGCATGCCGCGTCTCCATTTTCGTTGAAACAGGAAGTGTCATCACCAAATGTTTTCTGAGTACAGGTGGGCTTGGCTCCCAATATGGGGGGCTTTAGGTATTTAATGGAGTGGGCTGCAGTGGCTAGTCACCCCCAGAAGACGTATGTTTTACACGAAACGCGTCGGGAAGAATCCACTGCCGCCAACAGTATTCTTATATGCGCTGTCCTCTACGTTCAATTGCAAGTGCACTTGCATATTAAAGGATCCATTTTTATTACAGTATTATGCTATGTTGCTTCCCTTTTTTCCTCTACTCTATCCCTGACCGAAAACATCTTGGAGAACCAGTTCCATACTTGCAAGCTATTTAGGTCATCACATCAGATGGGATACTAGCGTTTGGCCCTCTTTTCCTGGAGAGCCCCCTGAGATACCCTTCAGTTTTAATCCTGCTTGACTCACAAAACATATGTTTGTTTGAGTCCACAGTTTCTGGTAAGCCCGCATCATCACCGGTGGAGGGTTTCACTAATACTTTCAGAAGTCACATTGAAATTATCCAGTGCTGTCATCCATCATTGGACTTTTTTTTCTTTTGGCAGCCAATATCATTTTGGACACCTATTTACTTCATTGTTGTATTATCACACTGGGTGTATGATTATTATATAATCTTTCACATTGTATTTATTTACGTTTTTACATTGCTCATCATGTGTTGCATTTGTATGCCAGTATATGCAATATCTATGTTTGTTTAGCGCGACACATTTTGTCCACCATTTCTGGTTAAGTAGAGCAAACAATTTGTTTTTTCAGATCCTCAGAGAGTTGTTTGCCATGAGGTGCCATGATGAACGTTCAACTTCTCATACCACTATAAGGGTCCTTTGACACGTGCGGACCGTTTTTTAGGTCCGTTTTTTTCATCAGTTGATCAGTTTTTTCATCCGTTTTTTATCAGTTTTTCGTCCGTTTTTCATCCGTTTTTCCATCCGTTTTTTCATCCGTTTTTTTTTTTTTTTTTTTAGAACTTTTTTTTTATTACATATTTTGATGAAAAACGGATGTTAGCGGATCGGATGTTAAACGGATCGTCCGCTAACATCCGTTTTTCGTCCGTTCCGTTTTTTTGACGGACGAAAAATAGGGTTTTCTTCCGTTCAAAAAAACGGAGCTTACCGGAGACGGATGCAAACGGACGTTAGCGGATGCTCATCCGCTAACGTCCGCTATCCCATAGGGATGCATTGCAGTCCGTTTTTCATCCGTAAAAAAACGGTCGCACGTGTGAAAGGGCCCTAAGAGAGTGAGAGTGATAGCACTAAATTTAACGCACCTGCTCCCCATTCACATATGAAATCTTTTAATACTAATGAGTCACATGACACTGGGGAGGGAAAATTGCTAATTGGTCCCAGTTTGACTATTTTCACTTAGGGGTGTACTCACTTTTGTTGCCAGAAGTTTAGATATTAAATGGCTGTGTGTTATTTTGAGGGAACAGCAAATTCACACTGTTATACAAGCTGTACACTCACTACTTTATATTGTAGCAAAGTGTAATTTCTTCAGTGTTGTCATATGAAAATATATAATAAAATAGTTACAAAAATGTGAGGGGTGTACTCACTTTTGTGAGATACTGTAAGTAATTTTATCAGGTTGAACACTAAAATAGGAAAAAAGGAATAAAGTAAATAAAAAAAAAAAAGGTAAGGCAGGTTTGTACATTTTGGTCAATTCCCTAGGTCCCTCGTGTCAAGTGCAGATAAAAACCCAGCACTTTTATGGCCAATCTACAAACTATGTACTGTATGTAATATTTATTTTTTAGCATGAAATAAATGTTGATCGTTTTCCAACAAACCACTATCATGTCTGTAGTTGTACTGCTATATTAGTTACTTTAGGTGCCGGTAAGAATTTGATAATTTTCTGCTATGGGCACATACACCAACTGATAAAAGTGCCTGATTGAAAAGATAACACACATTGACATAGAAGGGCTGTGTGGAGATCTCAGAATGTGATACTTTACTTGTGTGCCATTAAGGTTGCCTATATTTGGCAAATGGAACAACTTACCATTGCTAAAGAAGATCACAGAGCATTAGCCCATTGCCAGTCAGTGTGGTCCTTGGTCATAAGTCTGCTGTGACAGCAAGTCACAGTTTATGCTAAATATAAATACGACATGATGCTGGTGAGGTCCTTTTTTCTCTTCTCTGGGTTATTCTACTCTAAAAGGAATTACAGTTGATTTGTAACAAGTGTTACAGCATAAATAGGGAATAAATAGTGTAGCATTGTAAAAATAAAGTTTTGCATAACTTCTCACCTCTGCAAGATTTACTCAAAACTTATATTATCTGGTACTGGTAGATAATGGAGGGTTAAAGCACTACTCCAGCCAAAACATTTTTTGTGGGAGTTTTAAGTGTAAGAAAAGATTATAAATTATATGAGGTTTTATAGGGGTTAGATCTTTAAATTTGAGTTTAGGTTGAACCTGACATTAAAGTGATTCTAAAGTCTAAGCATTTGTGGCCTTAGGTAAAAAAAACTGCCAATTACCTGTTGCTCACTACCTTTCCAGCCCTTCACCAAACACTTACCTGCAGTGGCGGCTGGTGCTCAAAATTTTGGGGGGGGCGCCAACGGAAAAAAAAAAAAAAACAATTGCAGCCTCCCTGTGCCCATCAAATGCAGCCACTGTGCCATGCCATCAAACGCAGCCACTGTGCCATGCCATCAAACGCAACCACCGTGCCATCAATTGTCACCACTGTGCCATGCCATCAAAACGCAGCCACTGTGCCATGCCATCAAAACGCATACACTGTGCCATGCCATCAAAACGCAGCCACTTTGCCATGCCATCAAAACGCAGCCACTGTGCCATGCCATCAAAACGCAGCCACTGTGCCATGCCATCAAAACGCAGCCACTGTGCCATGCCATCAAACGCAGTCACTGTGCCATGCCATCAAACGCAGTTACTGTGCCATGCCATCAAACAGCCACTGTGCCATCAATTGTCACCACTATGCCATGCAATTAATTGTCACCACTATGCCATGCAATTAATTGTCACCACTTTGCTATCAATTGTCACCACTGTGCCATCAATTGTCACCACTGTGCCATCAATTGTCACCACTGTGCCATCAATTGTAGCCACTGTGCCCCGCAATTGTAGCCACTGTGCCCCCCAATTGTCGCCACTGTGCCGCTGGCTCTGATAGGCAATTCCACACAGCCAGCCAGCTGCCGCTATTCAGCTGACCGGCACTCAACATCCGGCCGGTTGAGTAGTGGGTGGCAGTGGCGAAAATATACAGAGTCATACAATGCTTGAATCTGTATATTTTAGTGGCTGTGAGAGAGCGAGAGGGGGCGGCGCTCCGGCGTCCCTATGGACACACCACTCCTGCTTACCTGACTCCTCCACCAATCTAGTGCTCTCCCGTCTGCAGTCCCTCTCTTCTCTCCTCCCCCTACACATAAGTCACAGGAAGACATGGGCCTGTTGCTGTCAGTCAAATTCTGTGAGGAAGGAGCGTGGGGCGTGGCCAAGTTGCATTGTACAGGGAGTGCAGAATTATTAGGCAAATGAGTATTTTGACCACATCATCCTCTTTATGCATGTTGTCTTACTCCAAGCTGTATAGGCTCGAAAGCCTACTACCAATTAAGCATATTAGGTGATGTGCATCTCTGTAATGAGAAGGGGTGTGGTCTAATGACATCAACACCCTATATCAGGTGTGCATAATTATTAGGCAACTTCCTTTCCTTTGGCAAAATGGGTCAAAAGAAGGACTTGACAGGCTCAGAAAAGTCAAAAATAGTGAGATATCTTGCAGAGGGATGCAGCACTCTTAAAATTGCAAAGCTTCTGAAGCGTGATCATCGAACAATCAAGCGTTTCATTCAAAATAGTCAACAGGGTCGCAAGAAGCGTGTGGAAAAACCAAGGCGCAAAATAACTGCCCATGAACTGAGAAAAGTCAAGCGTGCAGCTGCCAAGATGCCACTTGCCACCAGTTTGGCCATATTTCAGAGCTGCAACATCACTGGAGTGCCCAAAAGCACAAGGTGTGCAATACTCAGAGATATGGCCAAGGTAAGAAAGGCTGAAAGACGACCACCACTGAACAAGACACACAAGCTGAAACGTCAAGACTGGGCCAAGAAATATCTCAAGACTGATTTTTCTAAGGTTTTATGGACTGATGAAATGAGAGCGAGTCTTGATGGGCCAGATGGATGGGCCCGTGGCTGGATTGGTAAAGGGCAGAGAGCTCCAGTCCGACTCAGACGCCAGCAAGGTGGAGGTGGAGTACTGGTTTGGGCTGGTATCATCAAAGATGAGCTTGTGGGGCCTTTTCGGGTTGAGGATGGAGTCAAGCTCAACTCCCAGTCCTACTGCCAGTTTCTGGAAGACACCTTCTTCAAGCAGTGGTACAGGAAGAAGTCTGCATCCTTCAGGAAAAACATGATTTTCATGCAGGACAATGCTCCATCACACGCGTCCAAGTACTCCACAGCGTGGCTGGCAAGAAAGGGTATAAAAGAAGAAAAACTAATGACATGGCCTCCTTGTTCATCTGATCTGAACCCCATTGAGAACCTGTGGTCCATCATCAAATGTGAGATTTACAAGGAGGGAAAACAGTACACCTCTCAACAGTGTCTGGGAGGCTGCGGTTGCTGCTGCACGCAATGTTGATGGTGAACAGATCAAAACACTGACAGAATCCATGGATGGCAGGCTGCATGAGTGTCCTTGCAAAGAAAGGTGGCTATATTGGTCACTGATTTGTTTTTGTTTTGTTTTTGAATGTCAGAAATGTATATTTGTGAATGTTGAGATGTTATATTGGTTTCACTGGTAAAAATAAATAATTGAAATGGGTATATATTTGTTTTTTGTTAAGTTGCCTAATAATTATGCACAGTAATAGTCACCTGCACACACAGATATCCCCCTAAAATAGCTAAAACTAAAAACAAACTAAAAACTACTTCCAAAAATATTCAGCTTTGATATTAACGAGTTTTTTGGGTTCATTGAGAACATGGTTGTTGTTCAATAATAAAATTAATCCTCAAAAATACAACTTGCCTAATAATTCTGCACTCCCTGTATGTGTCTGTGGACACACACAGACCATCTCAGGAGCTTTGCTGAGGGGGCACTTGTGTGTGTGTACCCAAATTTTTGCTTAAAAATTAAAGAAACTTTTGTGAATCAGTACTGCTGGGACCTTAAAGAAGGTGACATACCTCAAAAGCTTGTCCTGAAAAATTGTATGTTAGTATAAACAAAAAAAGTATGAGCGTCCGAGGCTAGCCTTGTGCGAGCACTTCAGGCTATGTATCAGAGTGAGGAGTTATTCCGTGCCTGAAAGAAAGCATGAACTCTTTGCCCTGAATGGCAAGAGTCATGTTTGGAGGAAACCAGGCACTGCTCATTACCTGTCCATTACCATCCCTACAGTGTAGCATGGTGATGGCAGCTTTATGCTGTGGGAATGTTTTTCAGCGGCTGAAACTGGGAGACTAGTCAGGATTGACACCTGCTTCAGAGTGCTCTGGACCTCAGACTGGGGCAAAGGTTCTCCTTCCAAATGGACAATGACCTAAGCACGTGGGCAAGATAACAAAGGAGTGGCTATGGAACAACTCTGTTAAAATCCTGGAGTGGCCCAGCCAGAGGGCAGACTTGAACCTGATTGAACATCTCTGGGGAGATCTGAAAATGGCTATGCACCAAGCTCCCCATCTAAACGAATGGAGCTTGAGAGGCCCTTCAAAAAATAATGGGAGAAACTGCCCAAAAATTGATGTGCCAAGGTTGTAGCATCATACTTAAAAAGACTTGAGGCTGTAATTTGTGCCAAAGGTGGGCCAGATTCTCATATATTTTCGGCGGCGTAGCGTAAGCCATTTACACTACGCCGCCGCTGCGTACTAGAGCAAGTGCTTTATTCTCAAAGCACTTGCTCCGTAGTTTTCGCCGGCGTCTAGTAAATCGCCAAGCGTAAACCCACGCAATTCAAATGGGGCGGCTTGTATTTAAATTAAGCGCGCCCCCGCGTCGAACGAACTGCGCATGCGCCGGCCGGGGAAAAAGCCCAGTGCGCATGCTCCAGCTGACGTCGGGAAGCGTCGTTGAAACCAACGTCAAAACGACGTGAGCGTCATTTACGCAAGTCCCTATTCGCGAACGAGTTAGTAAAACGACGTAAGCGACGGAAAAAGCCGACGCTGACCCGACGCCATACTTAACATGGCGTCCGACGGCATCCGACGGAACTTCGTAAGGTTACTCCACATAGAAGCTGGGGTAACCTTACGAGTCCGTAAACGACGTACGCGACGACGGGGCGGCGTAAAAGCGTTCGGGAATCGCCGTACTAGCCTCATTTGCATATGCAAATGAAAAAACAACGTGAAGGCCACCTAGTGGCCGGAGTTGTCATTACACCTACGATCCGAAAGTGTAATGCTTTTACACTTGTCGGATGTAGAAGCGTATCTATGCAAAAGTGATGCTAAGCATCACTCGCATAGATACGAGGACAAAAAAAAGGCGATACGACGGGGTATCTGAGATACTCCGTCGTAACGCCTCTGAGAATCTGGCCCGGTGTTTCAAAAAAATATTGAGCAGAGGGTGTGAATACTTATGTACATGTGATTTATTTTTTCATTTTTAAGAAATTTGCAAAGATTTCAAACTTTCACATTGTCATTGTGGGGTATTGTTTGTAGAATTTTGAGGAAAATAATGAATTTAATACATTTTGGAATAAGACTTTAACACAGTGGTGTCTGGTGCTCCAAATTTTATTTTTTGGGGGGGGCACAAACAAACTGAAAAATTCTGGAAAAAAAACACCCATTAATTGCAGCCTCACTGAGGCCATCAAACGCAGCCACTGTACCATCAAACACAACCACTGTGCCCATCAAATACAGCCACTTTGCCCTTCAAACGCAGCCACTGTGCCCATTAAACGTTGCCACTGTGCCCATTAAACGTTGCCACTGTGCCACAAATGCTGCCACTGTGCCACAAATGCTGCCACTGTGCCCATCAAACGCTGCCACTGTGCCCATCAAACGCTGCCACTGTGCCCATCAAACGCTGCCACTGTGCCCATCAAACGCAGCCACTTTGCACATTAAACATTGCCACTGTGCCCAAACGCTGCCACTGTGCCCCAAATCTGCCATTGTGCCCCAAATGCTTCCAATGTGCCCATTAAATGCTGCCACTGTGCCCCAAGTGTTGCCATTGTGCCCCCGTCTGCCCGGCACTTAACTTGTCTCGGGTGGGCAGCGGGTGACGGCGGCCCGCTGGCAATCGGTGTCCGGTGTCCTCCATTTCTTCCCTGACCCAATGTCTTATCCCACCCGCTCCTCCTCTCGATCTTTGCTGTGATTGGGCGCCTGATAGGCGTCCAATCACAGCGCCTGTCGTTTCAGCCAATCAGGTGTAAGGTAACACAGACCTGGTGCACCGGATTGGCTGAAAGGGGGTTCAATGTTAGCAAAGCGAATTTCTTAGTTTTTCTAATATACAGCTGAGTGAGAAGCGAACGCACAGCATTGCGCCTGCTTCTCAAATAATAAGGTGTTTCCAAAAAACAACCCCACCGCTGTAATTCAGGTGCCCGGTGCCCCTGAATAGGAGGTGTCAGCAGCGAACAGAGATAGATTCGAGCAATGCATGAATTTATCTATGGGGATTAGAGCAGTGCATGATAGTGGGGGGGGGGGGGCGCTCCTGCGCCCTTTATGGACGCACCGCTGCTGCTTTAACATAATAAAATGTAGAAAAGGTTAAGGTATGTGGATACTTTCTGGATGCACTGTATACAAGCAGAAAAAGGTTAAACCAAAAAAGAGACTTTCCTTTTTATTGTATTGTTGTATATACAATGTATTTGTTATATTGTCTGTTATAATTTTAAATTGGCCTAGCGTTATTTAGTTTTTTTGTCATTGTTGGTGGTATTAGATATTTGGGTGCACATGCAGTATATTGTATACACCTTGAGTGGCATAACACTATATGGCTCATATTTTTTTTAAATGCTATATGTCAATGAAAGACAATGACAGGTTCCCTTTAAAGCACTACTGATAGTGTTATTGGATCTGAAATATTTCTGCATGGCAAGAAATCAAATGTCCTGCTCTAGTAAAAATGTGTAGAATGTAATTAAATCTCCTGTCTTGTCACTAGTGAAAGGAAGAAAGAAAATGTTTGCATGCTGATCGTGCCTTTGCACAAGCTGCCGAAACCAATCACCTACATGGGCCCTATCTATCCTAATGAGTTATGTGTCATCTAAAGTTCAAGCTTACAGCTAAACCCTATGTACATGACTTATGTCTTTGCACATCATAGACACAAAATGTGAACAGTTGGCTAGACAATTTTCTTATTCAAGCTGCAGTTGGTCTTCTGAATAAATAAACCACTTTGGGTACTGTGTGGAAAGATGTGTACAAATGAAAAATCTTTTCTTTGGGATAAAATCGATTTTGTACCAAAAACAGGGCTTCCTTTTCCCATCCCTGTAAACACAGATACCCCAACTTTGCCCCTGTGGTCTATATCAAAGGTCTCCAAACAGAGAAACTCCACATAGTGTAAATCAGCAAGATCAAGAACACTCACATGTCCAAGTATAAAAAGGCACTTATTTCAAATATTTCTCAGCATAATGCAATAGCACCGACAGAGCTCGACCCGATGATGATGTCTCCTTAGACTAAACATGTTGGGTCGAGCTCTGTCTGTGCCATTGCGTTATGCTGAGTGATAGTTTTAATAAGCACGTTTTTATCCTTGGACATGTGAGTGTTCTTGACCTTTTGAAATATATTTTACATCTTGCTGATTTACACTATGTGAGGTTTCTTTGTCTCTTTTGGATCGCTTCTCATCAATAAATACAGCTTGCCTCCTTGGTGTATCATTGTTGAAACAATCGAGTCATCCCAAGACTGATCCGCAATAAAGATCAAGGGATCACCTTCCATTGTGGTCAGGAAAGAGTGACGTGGAAGCTCCCCTTTTTGGTGTGGTTACACCTACCCTGCCTGGTTGACTCATTGGGCATAAGCCTTATTGAGTCCACTAGTTCTGGTAAGCCTCTTCCATATTAGTGGTGAATCTTTTTCACACCCTGGCATTGGGACTCCATTCCCTTTCCTTGGACTATTCACAGGAACATTGTTGTTGCCTTTGGCAATTAATCCATTGGACATTTTCTCCTTTGCACTTTAGTACTGTATCTTATTGGACATTTTTCTTTGCACCAATATAACTTTCATGTTTGTGTCCACATTTATGAACATATGTGATATACCTATTGGATATTTCTGTCTTGCTCTCCTTACACCTTTAACCTGTTCAACAATTTTTTCCTTCACCTTGGATATTTATCACCTTTTTTGCTTAACCATTCATGGTAATTTATTATAGTTTCTTGATGTATGATAATATATTTATGTAACAATTTTTTTACACATAGCACAGTGAATGTTCAGTTGCACTTACTATATACTTACCTACATTTTATTAATCCCAAAAAGGTTTTTCTTACTTTCTTAGCACTGCACTTATTTTGCCATTTATTACGCATTATTGTCTATTGCTGTGCTGGCTGCTTTCATATTTGTAGGGCACCAGCTCAGTATTTTTTCTGTATTTACTACTCTGTTTTATTGGCTCAAACAAGGAAAAGAGGCGCCTCTGAGTGCAGTATTAAAAACAATTTAGTGCAAAAGCCAAAGATAAAAACCACTCACATTTTGGTGGTCATGTAAAGGCATGTAAAAGATTTTCTCCGGGAGGGCGTCTGTGTGTCCGTGTGTTGTTCACTGGTGAAGTGATGTGTGATACGAGGAGGAGTCAATCCTGGATCCCCTGAAGTTGGTCGGTGGGTGCAGCGGGTAAAACCCAACCAACTTCAGGGGATCCAGGATTGACTCCTCCTCGTATCACACATCACTTCACCAGTGAACAACACACGGACACACAGACGCACCAGATGACAGCCATCTCTCCCTCCCGGAGAAAATCTTTTACATGCCTTTACATGACCACCAAAATGTGAGTGGTTTTTATCTTTGGCTTTTGCATTAAATTGTTTTTAATACTGCACTCAGAGGCGCCTCTTTTCCTTGTTTGCACCCTTAGATTTGGAACACGGTCTCTGTTCCCAACTGCTGGCAGCCCTGAGAGTACAGCTACACCAACACTAAATATTATATCACCAAAATCCCATCCAAATACTTTTTAATCATCTTCACCCTGGACCCATTTGATACCTATATATGACACTGTTACGATATTGCTCATTCTGATCCTGCGCATAATTTACTTGCTGTTTTATTGGCTACAAAGGAAGTGACAAAAGTGATGTAAATAAAATATTTTGCATTGAGGTCCATTTAATGTATATTTATTAATTTCTCTTCAATTTTTTTTAACTTTTATTGATGGCAACAGTTTAATTATGCAGCCTAGACATACATGAAATTGCATAGGCATTCTACAAAGGGCAACTATTTTCTAAAGCTCTCATAAGGCCGTATTTACTTATAACACGTTTTTTGATAAATGTTTTTTTTTTTTTAAATAGTGTCTGTGGGTGGGCTAAAAATGTATCTGTTCTTTGACCAACTTTAACCTCCCTGGCGGTATTCTGGAGTGTGGCTGGGGGTTCAATTTCAGTACCATTAGCGGTAACCCCGAGCCACACTCGGGATTGCATTGCAAGATACTGGTGCAGGTTACTTAACTTGTCCCCAGGATCCTGCCTTGTCCCCCTGTTGTGTCCGCGGGGTGTGTCCTCCGCCCGATGCCTCTGTGTGCCAGGCTCCATTCCCTGCAAGCGGCGTGATGCACGGGGCAGAGCCTGGCGGCAAATTCCAAAATTCATAATACTTACAGTAGACTGTAATCTTATAGATTACATTACTGTTTGAAATCATTTCACCTTCCTTTTGTCCCTAGTGCTTTGTCCAGTGCCCTGCATGCACTTTTATATTATGTATACTGTTCTTTCTGCCTGGAAACTTGAGATTGTCCATAGCAACCAAATGGTGTCCCTTTATGTCCAAAGTGGTTTGAGGCCAGATAGAAAACAGTGATAGTAAATAAGAACACTTGCAGAATTGAGCGATAGTGAATAGTGGGGAAATGTATTTTATTATAATTATTATATTATAATTTTTTATAATTATTTATAGTTATTTATTATATTATAATTTATGATTTTGTGTTTCAAACTTTATCATACCCATGATGTCTACTAGACTCTTGTTTGGACAGATTTAAGTGTGTTATTAATAAGAATTACAGGCCTAAAATATAAAATGCCAAATTTCTATGCAAAACAATTGTATCGCTTTGAGACGCAAAAATCTGACATAATCATACCGCCAGGGTGGCTACTGAAGTTGTTTCACTCATAGTACTTTTAAATACTAGTTGGGGGTCACATGGTGTGAAGTCATCAACTCTAAAACCAGCTATTATATATTTTAAACCCAATTTATGGGGTCCTACTTAATAAGTATAGTAATAATGGAACATATTATTTAAATAACGTTTATTCAGACAGTAGTATCTTGTCAAATATCTGTTATGTCTGTAGTAAATTAGAATCTGTATTACTGTATAAGGTTTCCATAATCCACAATGTACATTTAGAGATATTCCTCTTAAATGTTCTTATCTAAAAAGTATTACTTATATTTTAAGTTAACTGTGTATATAGTCCATTGGCATGCTTAGGTTTTAAGCATTTATTACTGAAGAATAAGCCACCATTATATTTACATGGCTGGACCTTGTTCTTTTTGTTAACAGCATGCAAGACGATAATATAGAAGGCTCTACATCAATTTCTCAGCTTCTGAGAGAGAGCTATCAAGCTGAAACAATAACACATCACGAGAACAGTCATTGCTCTGACAAAGTTGATGATATAGGGGGAACAGATGACTTTTCTGATCTTTCTGCTTTCCTGAGCCAGGAGGAATTAGACCAAAGTGTTCATTTGGCAAGACAATCAATTGACCAGGATGGGAAACAAAAAGAAGTGCCAGTTGTTAAATGTCCTCCAAGAGAATTGAAAAAACAAACCAAATCTTCTGTAAAATCACCAGTAAGCCAGCCTTTAACCACTGACCAAGAGGAACAGACTAACTTTAGACAAGAACATGTCATAAAGGGTACAAAGAACTCTGGGGAAGACATTAAAGATACAAAAAGGCCACAGAGGAGTAATCCTTATGGGACTGAGACAGAGTCTAAGAAAGAGTTTCTAAATAAAGCGGCAGACTTCATAGAAGAGCTTTCTTCACTATTTAAAGCCAACAGTTCCAAACGGATAAGACCTAAGACATTAAAGAATCGAAGTAGAAAACGTGATATAAAAAGTGGAACTCTTGAAGAAGACCTCTCTACTTACACCAGCCAGTCAGAAAACCGAGAGAGGCCTGTTTGCTCGCCAGTAGATACAGGAATAGATCTGACAGTCTCTGAAGAACCTGAGAGTTTGGAAGCCATAGGACCAGAAACTGATAATGAGGCTTTGCAAGTAGAAACCAACCCTGCTTCCTCTTTTTATTTGGAAGAGACTATTGAGCAGCCTCCAAATTTTATTCAGAAAATAAAAAGTAGGGAAGTTACAGAAGGAAGCAAAGTACAACTGGACTGCATTGTGGTTGGAATTCCAGCTCCAGAAGTAAGGTATAAAAGTACTGTTTTTATATAATGTGCAAATGAGCATAATATACAATCCCATATTAACTGTTTGCCGACTGCCTCACGTAGGAGTATGGAGGCAGATCGTCTCTCCTGTGCTGGATCGGGTATGAAGAATGTGATCCAGAACTTCTGGGTAGGGGGCGCACAGCACAAACCAATCAGTGGGTGACGTCCGATGATTGATCGCCGGCACCCATTGATCAGCAAAGAGGATGACAGGACAGAGCTCTGTGAATGTAAACAATACAGAGCTCTGTTCTGTAAATGGGAATGTGACAGTTTTTGTTTCCCTGCAAAGCACATCCCTTATTAAAAACAGTGAATGCGCCAAGTACTGTTAGGCACACTTTTAACCATTTGATCGCCCTAGATGTTAACCCTTTCTCAGCCAGTATAGTGGCAATGTATATTTGTATCACTGATCACTGTATAATGTCACAGGTTCCCACAAAGTTGCAAAAGTGTCAGTCAGTGTCGGATTCCCCACATACATATGTCCAATTATAAGTTGCTGATCACCCCCATTACTAGCATTAAAAAAAATACATATTCCAGTATACAGTATGTATACCATAGTTTGTAGATGCTATAACATTTGCGCAAACCAATCAATATATGCTTACTGGGATTTTATTTTGTGCAAAACATAAAAAACCCAGTGGTGATCACATACCCCCAAAACAAAGCTTTATTTGGGGGGGGTGGTATAAATTTAATTTGTGTACAACGTTGTATGACCACACAATTGTCAGTTAAAAAAGCAGTGTCAAAAAGCAAGAAATGGCCTGGTCATGAAGGGGGTAAATCTTCCGGAGGTCAAAGGGTTAATCAGGTAGAATCAATTACCACATTACATGTAAAAGCAAAGTACCTTTACTGCATAACAGCAGATGCCATTATAAGAAATATAGCAAATACATTAATAAAGTTCAGTAGTTGCAAAAATCGTTCCAAAAGTCAATGAAGTACAGTACTTTTGGGTTGCTAATTTAGAACTATATTTACATATAACAAGATGAATGTTATTTCAAACTTTAAACTACTGCAATGTTATTTTGTTATTAAGAGTTTTGCAAGGGTCAGATTATCTGTATCTGGTCTAAATTTTGCAACAGTGATTCATATGTGTGCCATAAATGTTGAGATATTGGGTTTGATTTACTAATAGGCGGTTCACTTTGCAAGGGAATATTTCCTTTGTTTAGTGAATGAGGGGGCGCTCTGCTGACATCCATCATCCAATCGTGTTCAATTTTTTCCTTGTATGTCATTGTATAATCTATGCAAAGTGAATATTCTCCATATTTGCTAAGCTAAAGAAAAATTCCCTTGCAGAATGACAATTCCCTTGCAGGTGAACCATCCATTTGACTTTAAGAAAACAACCCAGCTCCCACACATCAAAATAATTTTCAGTAATAATCATGATTTAGCAGAATTAGCTGGTGAAGGGCAATTAACAACATGAGCAGACTGAACATGAAATGTTAAACCACCCAACTAGCAGAAGTTCAGGGATGCCATCACCAGCATTAATTGACAACATTTTAAAATCGTTAGAAGGGACATCTTGAAAGGATCAAGAAGAAAAATACAGCCTCCAAACGCCTGGAGGCATAGCCAATAAATTAGATGTTGATTTTTGGTATATGACTTTTACTGTGAGGGTAAAATAAGCCCCATCATTGGTGTCAGAGGCAGCAATAGTAATCCCCATCTTTGGTGTAAATGGCTGCAATAATCCCCATATCATTGGTAGTTAGGGGTTTTAATGGTAAACCCCTCATCATTGGTGGTCAATATTAGTCTATAATAATACCCACACACAAACTGTTGCCTCTCTAGCCATCAGCTAGGAATAGACATGTGTACACTGAAGTATTTTGTTTCAGAATTTTCGTCCGAAAAATACATTTATTTAGTTACTCCCAAAATCAGTTTTTATTTATTTTGTTTCGTTAAACAATGCATTAGTCCGAAAATCCAAATGAATTAAGGTTGAATCTGTCATTGAAGGCTTATGGTGTCTGTCGAATGTTCCAAGAAGATTCGACGGAGCAGATAAAAGATTCAATGCCGCAATTGTACATTTCCGGTCAAATGATCCGCCTACAAGCTATAGAAGAATTCTAATGTTGTATGACACTAGTAATAATTATATTTATAAATTATTATTGCTAGTCAACAAACATTCAAATTCTTCTATAGCCTATGGGCTGATAATTTGACTGAAATAGTGTAGTGATATATTGCGCTAACTAAAACAAAAAATAGAAATCAAGCAGCTAACACAACAAAATGGATATTTGTGGTAAAAATAAGTGAAAAGTGTAGCGCTAGTACAGGAATCCCCTACAGGGTGTCCCCATGTGGTATAAGAAGTAGGTAATTCAGACCATACTAATCAGAGGAAACTTTAGAAGTGAAAAAATTCAATTTCAAAATTAATAACCTTTGGGTGGCCTCTATGTTTGTCCTTAAGACTCTTGAGTATTCAAACCCATTAATCAGGACAGGTAATAGGAAGGCAACCACTATAGGTAAGTGACAAAATCAGTGATCAGTGACTTGATATAAGTAAGTGACAGAATCTTACAAACTGTGAGCAAATAATAGCACAAAAAACAAATCATGTAACTTGTGACAAAACCATGCGATATGAGAGTATCTAATGGCACAAAGTCCACTGGGGTCATCAGACCTGTGAGAATTTCAGTCCCAACATTTAATAGGAGTGACACACATGTCTTCCTTTAGGGTCAACTTGAATGCAGTATATGGTTCAGGAAGTAGTCTTCACACTTTACACAAATACAAGTGGATGGGTACCCTTACCGGATAAGATGGACCCTCATCTCACCATATGGCGGGGGGTCTTACGAGCTTTCATAGACCGATGGTCTAGTCCGGATAACACCAGGATTGTAGTCCTAGGTATGGGCGATTCCCAAGGTACGTCTGTGTCCACAGGTTAGAAATTCACACTTGGATCGTGCACAGCAGTAGCTCTCAATCGCAAAAAAGACGGGATAAAAAAGAAAAAAAGCTCCTCATAGTGTAAAAATGTAAAGTTTTAATTAAAAACAATCCAAAATGTCACACACAATGTGATAGGAACCATAAAAAAGGGAATTTAAAAAACCACACGTGTAAAGAATTATAACAAATAAAAATAAAAATAAAGGAAACAGCAGCAATTCTCCCCCTTGATGGAAGGACAAGAGTGTTTCAAAAATGCAGTAGAGATTGGGTTGCTGACTCTATGTCAATCTCTACTGCATTTTTGAAACACTCTTGTCCTTCCATCAAGGGGGAGAATTCCTGCTGTTTCCTTTATTTTTATTTTTATTTGTTATAATTCTTTACACGTGTGGTTTTTTAAATTCCCTTTTTTATGGTTCCTATCACATTGTGTGTGACATTTTGGATTGTTTTTAATTAAAACTTTAAATTTTTACGCTATGAGGAGCTTTTTTCCTTTTTATCCCGTCTTTTTTGCGATTGAGAGCTACTGCTGTGCACGATCCAAGTGTGAATTTCTAACCTGTGGACACAGACGTACCTTGGGAATCGCCCATACCTAGGACTACAATCCTGGTGTTATCCGGACTAGACCATCGGTCTATGAAAGCTCGTAAGACCCCCCGCCATATGGTGAGATGAGGGTCCATCTTATCCGGTAAGGGTACCCATCCATTTGTATTTGTGTAAAGTGTGAAGACTACTTCCTGAACCATATACTGCATTCAAGTTGACCCTAAAGGAAGACATGTGTGTCACTCCTATTAAATGCTGGGACTGAAATTCTCACAGGTCTGATGACCCCAGTGGACTTTGTGCCATTAGATACTCTCATATCGCATGGTTTTGTCACAAGTTACATGATTTGTTTTTTGTGCTATTATTTGCTCACAGTTTGTAAGATTCTGTCACTTACTTATATCAAGTCACTGATCACTGATTTTGTCACTTACCTATAGTGGTTGCCTTCCTATTACCTGTCCTGATTAATGGGTTTGAATACTCAAGAGTCTTAAGGACAAACATAGAGGCCACCCAAAGGTTATTAATTTTGAAATTGAATTTTTTCACTTCTAAAGTTTCCTCTGATTAGTATGGTCTGAATTACCTACTTCTTATACCACATGGGGACACCCTGTAGGGGATTCCTGTACTAGCGCTACACTTTTCACTGATAATTTGACTGGAAATGTACGATTGCGGCGTCATACAGTTTAGCTGCTTGTCGAATCTTCTTAGAACTTTCGACAGACACCATAAGCCTTCAATGACAGATTCGACGTTCGTATGTTTTTCGCTGCTTCCTCAAATCTTCTTCCATGTCGAATGGTCTACCCCAACACTGTCTCTATAGTGTTGAATCTTTCCCCTCTTTGTAGAATAATCTTGGATCAATAGAGTTAAGGTTAGGCACATTCGACCGCAGGTTCGATAGATACAGATTGTTATTGTCAGCGTACTGTCAAATCTCCTATCTATGTCGAACTGTTGTAGCAACGAAAACTAAAATAAAGCATTTTTTTTATGTCAAGTCTTTTTTGGATTTCGGATTCTGCACGTTCGTTTTAGTTTGTTAAAACAATAACGAAAATGCATTTGGACGAAAACGAATGCACATGTCTAAGGAATATACATCTACTATCAGGCAGAAGTCACTCTACCTGACAGTTCCAACTTCTTTCAGTGCTGGGTGCTGGATTGCAGAGGGCATTCCAGTACCTGGCACACCACTGCCACTCTGCATGTCACTGACAGCTGCACCAGGGCCCCCTGCAAGTGGCAATACCTGGTGCGGACACCCCACCACCTCACCCTTTAGAAATGCCACTAAGAGTAATTTAAGAAAAATTGTGAATGTTTACAAATGTAACTTATCTTTTGTTTCACTTTTTAGCATTATTGGTGAAAGATGTTAATATTTGTAATACCAAAAACACAGGGTATTCTGCGCTATTCAAATAGACAGCCTGGCAGTGGCAACAGCCACTCAGAGTGGATTGCATGTCTAAAATTATATTTTATACAGAGCTGTATGGACTAAAGACTGGGAGGTTGGGTTTGTCTCTCCTTTGAGTCATTCCGCTGTTTGCACATTCTGAATATAGCAAAGAATCACATTATAATCTCTTTTCATTGTAAAAGCAAGGTACTGCAGGGAGCTTCAATGATATAATGTGCAATGAATGTCCCACTAGACCAGTGAACATTTTAACAATAAGACCCATTTGTTCAGTGTGGTATGCAACCCAGTTAGAATAATGTATGTATGATATTAGTAGAGGGCAGTGGCGGCTGGTGCTCAACCAATCACCCCACACCCAGCATCTCAAGTCCACCCTTTTTTAAAGCCAGTTAGAGCCTCAGGCTCTAATTGTGCGTCTAAAAAAACATATTGGAATCCATGCATGTAGATTAGGGGCCAGCGCATGAAGTGGGGGGCGGTGCACATGCAGGTGGGTTGATGAGTGACTCATTGTCAAGTAGTCACTGGGACACCAACAACCAATGATAAGTGACTGTGATCAACCCAATTGTCCCTGTTAAATATAATGGAATGAGTAATAATACTGCTCTTGCCCTATTATTTCCTATTTTCTGAGTGTTGTCAGCAATTGGAACGCCTATCAGACTACTTGTTATACACTTACCAAAAAACTGAAAAAAATGTATGGGTATTTACATTACCCAGCCTAAACAGCAAACTTCCATTTTTTAACTAACGTATTTATCGGCGTATAACACGCACAGGCGTATAACCTTAACTTTAAAACCTTATGTTCATAATTCAACTGGAACTTCCAGGTAATTTATGAACTGGTATGCATACTTGGAAAATAACCTATCTTTGTATTATACTGTGACCCAAACCACCCTGCAGCTCCAGGGTTTTCTCAGATTGCAAGTAAAAGGTAGACTTGATGTTAAGTAAAACTGTATTCTAAAGTTGAGGCCAACAAATTCTGCATGCTACAAATGCATACCGTGTTTCCCCGAAAATAAGACGTACTCCGAAAATAAGCCGTAGCGGGATTTCGACACACAAGATCGAAATATAAGACACCCCTCCGAAAATAAGACGTAGCGATGGCGTGTCGAATCCCGAAAATAAGACGTAGCGATGGGCGTGTCGTATGCGGAGCGGTAAACAACACGTGATAGGTGTACTGTACTGGTGTGGAGCTCAGAAGCTGTAAAGAAGTGAGGAGAAGGACGCTCTGTAAAGCTGTAAAGCTTCTCCCAGCACTGACCAGCAACAGTCTCTCACCCCACACAAACACCAGGGGATAGGCGGAAAAGCTGCTACCGTACTGAGCCCAAAGAGATCACCCCAGCTCCACTGTGCTCCACATCAGCTTTGCTGGCCTATCTTTCTGTACAGCCAGACAAGATGAGTGCAAAGAGAAGAAGTTGGATATCCGAATGGTCCAAAAATGGCGTGCAGAATACGATAATCTCAGTCTGCAGGTGGACAGAGGAAATGCTAAGAAGCGCAAGTGTGGTTCAGGTAGGCAACCTTTATTTTCTGTAATAAAAATAAGACACCCCCCGAAAATAAGCCATAGTGTGATTTCTTGAGGGAAAAAAAATATAAGACGCTGTCTTATTTTCGGGGGTAACACGGTAGTATGTTTATAGTTATCATGATCTACAAAAACATCTCCCTCCTGCCACCTGTTAGGCTTAGATCATCAGCAGAATGTGTAGATAGTGATTCAGAGAAACCAGATTTCTATTAGTATGCAAAAACAATGTTTTCTGATTGCTCAACATAATTCTATACTAATAGATGAGCAGAGATAACAAAACACTCTTGGTATTAAATAACCTCCAAATGAGTATGCAATGATTGACGGCTAAGATCACAACAGGTTTCTTTCTTCACCACCTGTCGGCCAATGAAACCTCAGTGTCAAAATTTTACATGTACTATGCGCTGCACTAGGGTTTATTATGAAACTTTATTCCGTCCAAACATGTTTTCTTTTATTAGATCGGGAAAGATAAACACCATGATCATATTTTAGTGCATATCATTTCAGGCCAGTAAAACTTTCACTGACTCATGGTGCTTTTATGCTTGTTCTGTTCAGTTGCTATTAACTTTATATGCGTAAAAAAAAAACAACAAAGAGACCAAGCAAAGTGGATTTTCCAAATACTGAACAGATCACCATTTTCTATTTTATCAAGTACATTCAGAAAGCAACAGGTGTTTTAGTAATAGTATTACATTTCAGGCAGGGTCTGCAAAATGTTTCTTCTGCTGGAGGATGCTATGACCACCTGAGTAGGGTAGGTAATGCTAACTAGTGCGTAAGCCAAGTAAATATTTACCCTATGCTTCGTCCGATTTCACAATATCACTTACATCTTTTGAGAACCACTCTGTCGTAGTAGTTTAAATGTGTATATAGAAAGTAATGTTCAGTTAACCAAAACTAGGAGCCTGTTGGGATGTTTAGTGATCCTGTCAACATGGCCCTCTGTTAACCCACACAACTCCAAAAAAGGATGCAACATTAAAGTATAACTAAAGGCAAACTTTTTTTTGTTGTTTTGGATAGAGTGGAGATGGATTATAATAGAACACCTCTCTGGTTTTTATTGTTCTGTGTGTCTTTGTTAGGGAGATTCATCAGCTCTATTTGTCCTTTTTAAGAGTTTAACGGTATCGCCAAAAGTGAAAGAAAATCCCAAATTGTGGGTTGTCACTAGATAAGGGGAATAATCTTCAAATAGGGGTACTAGTTTTGTTGACCCTGGTGAGAAAGGATTCCCTCACTTTGGGGAAATTTCTCCCCACTTCCTGTTTTGTCTATGGAACAAGGAAGTGTAGGGAAATCTTGCCAATGAGACACAGAGGGCAAACACTGACATGGCTTTCCAAAACAAAGTTCCAATTTAAAGGAACACTAAAGGTTCGTTTTTTATTAGATCAATTGATTGCTGTAAGCTAGAGCATTTAAATATCACGTACCTCGTTTTTCCTTTTGACCAACAAAATTCAGTAATCCAGGTTTGAAAATGCAATTTCCTGTCTCTTCTCTTCTTGCTTTCCACCAGCATCTGAGCTGTTTTGCATGGTGGAAAGCAGAATGCGCTCGCCCCCTCCCTATGACTACAGCCCTGCATGAAGATGCTCTCTTATCCCTCACAGGCACAGAAGCTAAGCCTAATGAGAACTGTAGTTCCCATTAGGTCGTGTTGTAGCAAGAAGGAATGCGCACCACAAACCAGGAAGTCAGTGAGAATAATGATTCAGGAGTGATGAAGGTGACAGGTCGGTCTCCATGCTGCATATGCAAAACGATACGGACACAGCCCACACTACACTATGGGCCCTCCAATTCAATCCGCCCAGTTGAAAGGGGACAGATCCCCCTTTTTCTTTTTTTCTTTTTTTTTAAGCCTATCGGATTGGAGGGTGAATGGAGGGTCTAATTGGGTCCTAAGGCTGCTTTCACACTGATACACCACATTTCCTGCATGTTAGCTTCACTTTGCCATAGACTTCTATTACATCCTGAATTTCACTTTTCTGAAAGCACACCAATCCCACAGGTAATAACAGAAGTCTTACCTTTAATAACAGACTTCCATTCAGTTTTCCCCGGCTGTTGCTGTCCCAGGCAGAGTGCATTTGGTATCGATTGTGACAGGAGCTGGCGCTATACATTAAGCATCAGCTTATGCGGCTCTGCTCTGCAACTGCTTGCTTTCTTTACCGCCGGCTTCATTCACAACACTGTTGGTCTGGGATGATGGGTTGGCAACCTGCCATCTGGGCTTGCCAAACCACCATCCCAGAGCAGGAGGTCGCGGGCCACATCAGAGGGCTCTGCAGGTCAAATGTGGCCCCCCGGACCACTGGTTGGACACCCCTGGCCTAGAGAATGTACATATTTTTATATTGCAATGCATTGCAATACATCTGTTGTGGCCATATATACAGTCTGTTTAGGCTGTTTTCCTCAAGATCAAAATATGGCCATGGGTACGCCTGGCCTGAGAAATTTCCAATACAATGTGAAGAAGATTAATTATCTCTTATAACATAACAGATATATCTTTCCAGTAATATATAAATCAAAATGCTCCTCTTGTGGTTCTTCTGTTGCTTGCAACTTTATATGCCACTCACTTCAGGTCAGGATTTCCTGTGATGTGATGAGTAGGCACTGGCAGCGTATCACTTGGCAGCTTAGTCACTGATTTCACTGAGTGGCCGTATCTACACAACACATACACCGGCAGGCAGCCAATCACTGAAGAGGAACAGCGGAATGGCCAAGCTGCCAAAGCGGAGGACCGAGCAGCCAAGCCATCTCATTCGATGATCAGGCTGGGGTGAGGGAGGGACGTCAGATGTGTCAAGACAGAAAGCAGCCGGCAGAAAAAAGTCTGCAGTGGGGGGGGAGGCCCCCCTTGCCCCTACTTACAGGCACCCATGGATATTGCTGTGCTTTGCAGAGCACAGGCTGTTAAGAAAACTGCAGCGTACAAAAAAAGAAAAAAAATACATGATTACTTTTCTTTATTCAGCTTAGCATTTTCTTAGTATGGCTTAAAAATGCTGCCAGTAGTTTAAAATAATCTCCTGAAATTGATGTGAAAGTAGAGAAAAACACATATGCAGTATTTTGTCATTGTGGTAATTAAACAGTTTCACAAAATACTTATGCATACTTCCTCTAGCTTGAATAATTTTTCTTATTTATTTTAGGTACTTACCTGTATATAGCGCCGTCAATTTATGCAGTGCTTTACATATACAATCTAAGGTCCCTAACTCACATTCATACTAGGGCCAATTTAGACAGGATCTAATTAACATAACAATATGGCTTTGGTGTGTGGGAGAAAGCCGGAGTACCCTGAGGAAATCCACACAGGCACAGGGAGAACATGCAAAATCCAGGTAGGTAGTGTCATGGTTGGGATTTCAATCAGCAACCCTTTTGCTGCTAGGCAAAAGTGCTATCCCCTACATCACTGTGCCGCCCAGACTAGAATTCCATCTCCAAGCTCTAAACAACTTCATCTCCTCCCCAGCTGGGCTGACCCTGGGTATTTAAGGAGGCCTGCCCACTGCCAATCCAAGTTGGGGATTGGTCAGGGCTCCCTATAACATCCCAGGCAGCTCCACTTCTCCTCTCCTCTCTTTCTAGAATCTTCTAGAAAGAAGAGGGAGGTCTCATTGTCACTGCCTGTAAGTCATCAGCTGCTACCCTGAGCAACTCCTAGCCCAGACCAAATCCGAGCCCAGCCAGGCCTGCCTAAATGTCTCACTCTAGCACCTACCTACCTAGAGGGTGCTACATATGTGATTGCTGCAGATGTGTTTATTTAAATTAAAGTTGTTACATTGTTTATTTGCATGTGAACTGTTACATTTTTGTGGGCTTTTTCTTGTTCTATTACTATTTGTTGACTAAGGGTCCATTGGTGATGCATATAACATTATCATTTGTAACACTACCCCCAGTGAATCTGCTGTATTGTGTAGGTCCCTCTGCTCTGCACCAGTGCACACTTGCACCTCAGGTTCCTAGACTGTTCATCTATGCAGTGGACCGGTCTAACCAACACTTCCATGGTGGTAGCCAGTAGGATGCGTCCTAGACCTGCCGGCAAACCACCAGTCCTTCATACCCCTTTTTGTTAGTGGTCAGTTCAATGGACCACTTACCAGTTCTTCTCTTGCAGTGGCAGCAATTCAGTGTCCTCCTTTGCTCTCGTCTCCATGCAGTAGTTCATCCAGGCAGGAAGGTAGAAAACAGTCTATATGGCATTGGAAGCAACACTCTGCCAGATGGCTTATAGAAACTAGTACCTGGTGGGCAGACAACATTTATCACCCGTAGGTAATAATAATAATTTTTGTTTTTACATCAAATGGCAGTTATATGCCCATATCACTATAAATTGATTGAAGACTGTGACACAATTTCAAGAGTGGGAGAAAATAATTAAATACATGATAATATGACAGTATTTTGCAGTTGTACTAAAAAGTTTGTAAACCTGTGGAATCCTGTAATTATGGGTCCTTAAATGTGATTTTAGCTTTATATATAATGAACACACACACAATATGTTATATTTCTTCATCTTTACTGAAAAAATAAATTAATATGAAAAGACAATCTTTATCAACCTTTTTTTTACCCCAAAGGAGCCCTTAAAATAATTTTCGGGTCTCAAGGAACCCCTGCTAAAAAATATATGGGGAATTATTAGGAAAATCCCCTTTACATTGATGGTCATTGGGAAGAATATCCCCTTACAGTGGTGGTCAGAATGCCACACTTAGGCCGCGTACACACAACCAAATAACCGTTTTGATTTGTCTGCTGGGGTATATTGGTTTGATCGTGTACACACGATCAAAACAAAATCCCCGCCGGCAGACAGCGTGGTGACGTGGCGGTGACGTTGACGCCGCCACGTCACCATCACCAGGAAGTAAAACACTTCCGCGCATGCGTCGAATCCATTCGACACATGCGCAGGCAGTTATGTCTGCTGGTTAGCGTACTAACCAGCAGACATGTCGGACGTACGGGTTCCCAGCAGACAGATTTTAAAGCATACTTTAAAATCTGTCTGCTGGAAAAACCCGTCTGTCCGCCCGTACACACGATCGAATTTGTCTGCTGAAACGGTCGGACCGTTTCCAGCAGATAGATTCGATCGTGTGTACGCGGCCTTACAGACAGCTAAAAAGTTAATTGGTTGCAAGCTGCTGGTTCCAGCCAAGTAGTGTTAGACCTGGAACTAGGCAGGCACCATCAGATGGGAGGTTAATCGGCCACAGCTCAGGAAACTCCTAGCAACCTCTAAAAGAACCCTAGGACCATCACTGGAAGGGGACATTAAAGCGGAGTTCCACCCTTAAAATCACTTTTTTTCATTACATCCAGCATACTGGCGTCAGCGCCAGTATGCTGTTTTTTTTTTTTTTAATGCGCGTACTTACTTTATATCAAATCATTGAATTCCAGGCGTTCCGCCGAATGTCGCCGCTATAAGGCGTCACGCCTTCCGGAAACAGCCGATTAGCATTCGGCTTTTACTCGGCGCCTGCGCACAGACCCAGGAGCTGACTGCGCAGGCGCCGAAAATAGCCGGTCCTAGTTCGGGTTTTTTCGGAGGGCGTGACGCGGCTATATACGGCGCCTGCGCAGTCAGCTCCTGGGTCTGTGAGCAGGCGCCGAGAAAAGCCGAACGCTAATCGGCTGTTTCCGGAAGGCGTGACGCCTTATAGCGGCGACATTCCGCGGTGCGCCTGGAATTCAATGATTTGATATAAAGTAAGTACGCGCATTAAAAAAAAAAAAAACAGCATACTGGCGCTGACGCCAGTATGCTGGATGTAATGAAAAAAAGTGATTTTAAGGGTGGAACTCCGCTTTAAGTCATTGCACTTTAATCTCTCATAGAGTGAGACAACAGAAAGTAATGAGACAGATGTCCGGTGTGAGTCGGACCTGCTGTGCAGTATGCTGTGAATTTGCCATATAGATTTGTTAACGAGATTTCAGAAGATCTTAGAAGGGGAGATATCTATCGGTCCACACCGTTGTTTACAAGTGGAAGCAATTTTGCATAATTTTTACCATAGAAATAGGCATTCTAAAACGCTCAGTGCAAAACTATATACGGTACTATAAAGTACTTGAACAGGCAACAAAAACCCTAATTCCCCGTACACACAATCAGAATTTCCGATGGCCTAAAATCCGATGGAATTTTTAGTCGGAATTCTGTTCAAGCTGTCTTGCATACACACTGTCAGACCAAATTCCGACCGTCCAAAATGTGGTGATGTAAAACACTACGACGAGAAAAATGAAGTTCAATCCTTCCGAGCATGCGTCGACTTTATTCTGAGCATGGGTGGGTTTTTTCTCCGTCAGAGTTGCACACAGACGATAAGAATTTCCTATGGGTTTTTTTTTTCCATGTTCTATTTCTGAACACAGATGGAAAAAAGTCAGATGGGGCCCACACACAATCGGAATTTCCAATGAAAAAAGTCCATCTGACTTTTTTCATTGGAAATTCTGATCCTGTGTACGCGGCATAACCTTTTACACTTATAACCAATAAAGGATGTTTCATGATTGAACAAATGTTGCCCACTCATGAATTTTATTGTTTTTTGGGCTATGCACACTTGTCCATTTTGATGCAGAAAACACCTGCATAAAAATAAAAATCCTACATGCACTCAGTACTGCAAAAGTCTAGCTGTACAATAAATATATAGATATATGTACTTTTTTTATTTACAAGAAGACTAATTGATTATGACTATATTAAGATGTCAGTCAACATAAACTGAATGTATGCTCTTATATTAATATTTTTAAAACAGCATTGTATTTATGGTTTTCCAGCACTGATGCTGACATATTTTCCTTCTGGTAAATCTTTAAGCCCCAGGCCCTGAAAGTCAAATAACCGGTTCTACTGATTAAAAAAATTGGGTTCTATCCAAGAAACACTGAAACTTTAGACGTTGAACCTCCTCAGCTAGAAAGTGTGCTGTATTAACTTAGCAGATATGCCTGCTTCAGGTCTATCTGCACTACCCATGCTAGTTTCTATTTCATAGTGAATTGGAAACTAGGTCTTCCCCTAATTAACCACTTTAGCCCCGGACCATATTGCTGTCCAAAGACCAGAGCACTTTTTGTGATTCGCCACTGCGTCGCTTTAACTGACAATTGCGCGGTCGTGCGACGTGGCTCCCAAACAAAATTGGCGTCCTTTTTTTCCCACAAATAGAGCTTTCTTTTGGTGGTATTTGATCATCTCTGCGGTTTTTATTTTTTGCGCTATAAACAAAAATAGAGCGACTATTTTGAAAAAAATGCAATATTTTTTACTTTTTTCTGTCATAAATATCCCCCAAAAAATATATAAAAAAGTTTTTTCCCACAGTTTAGGCCGATACGTATTCTTCTACATATGTTTCATAAAAAAAAAATCGCAATTAGCATTTATTGATTGGTTTGCGCAAAAGTTATAGCGTTTACAAAATAGGGGGTAGTTTTATGGCATTTTTATTATTTTTATTTTTTTTACTAGTAATGGCGGCGATCAGCATTTTTTTCAGTACTGCGACCTTATGGCGGACACTTCGGACACTTTTGACACATTTTTGGGACCGATCAATGCTATAAAAATGCCATTGGCAGTGAAGGGGTTAACACTAGGGGGCAGGGAAGGGGTTAAGTGTGTTCCTATTTGTGTTCTAACTGTATGGGGGGGGTGGCCTCACTAGGGGAAATCACTGATCTTCTGTTCATACATTGTATGAACAGAAAATCAGCGTTTCCCCCGCTGACAGGAACGAGAGCTGTGTGTTTACACACACAGCTCTCGTTCCCCGCTCTGTAACGAGCAATCGCGAGTGCCCGGTGGCGATCTTACCCACCGGGCACGCACTCGGGGGCGAGCGGGGGGCGCGCGCGGGCCGCCGGCGGCGCGCACGCGCCCCCTAGTGGCCGCATTAGTCCCGACGTAGAATGACGGGCTCTCGCCCAGGAGAGCCGACCTGCCGCTGTAGAACAACGGCGGCTGGTCGGCTAGTGGTTAACAGTGGGAATGTGTCCGTTTTTCATATAGAAAACTGCCGCAGATTCCTTTCAGGTGTAACTGACAGCTCACATCACTCTCTCTGCCTGTGCAAGGTTAACAACTGTCCAATTCTCTCCTGCTCTGAACCGAACAGAGGGCTGGGGCAGCAGAAAGATCAGAACATGCAGCTCCAGTTCTCTGTTCACTGTGTTGCCCAGCACAGATACGGCAGAACAGAGAATTGATCGCTCCTAATTAACAGGGGAGCTTGTGCCCCCTTTAATGATTAGGAGCAGCATCAGCTCAATATCTTTCATCTAGAAGATGTCTTTGTCAGTTTTTTGTTAATTCTTCTGTGCAACTACAAATACATGAAGAAAACAGGGACAGTAGCCGGGGTTATACAGGGGGCGTTAATCACTTTTATCAGTTTTCGTTTAGTAAAAATGCATGCGGTCACTGGGATTGTTAATGTGCACCATGATGCATGTCTCTGCAGGTTCATAAATGTTTTTAACACAAACTGATGTATAACCCCTAATTCCAAAAAAGTTGGAACTGTGTAAAACAGAATGCAATGATTTGCAAATCTCTCATAGACCCATATTTTATTTACAATAGAAAGAATGAAAACAAATGTTTAAACTGATAACGTTTTTGTTTTTGACTATAGATTTTACACAGAGTCCCAATTTATTGTGTAATTGTGGATAAATATATATATATATATATATATATATATATATAGATATATATATATACTGTATTTACCCAACAAATCTGTGTCCAGGTTATATAATATGATGCGATGCAGCTGTGATGGGATTTACAGTGCGATTATCTTTTGTCATTTTTTTGCATATTCTGTAAATCGCACCAAAGCAGCGCAGTAACTATTTCCAAAATCATACCATTCTTTCTGAGTCGCTATGATGAGAATCGGCATCATTGAGAGCAATAAGATTTCTCTTGTCATGTGATTTTTTACGAGTCGCATCAGAAGTCTCACTAGTGCCATCTAATCCATGTAAAAAATTAAAATCCATGCTTGTTTTGTTTTCTGCAGCACAACACAGTTTACAGTTATAAAGAGGCCTAATTGAGGTATATGATAATTCAGTGATTGCTGTGGTTTTACTGCATTGTAATGTTAAGCAACACACAGCATGTCAGATAAAGAAAGGTACAGGATTCTGTCCAAGTTACAGAATGGAAGTGTTTTGGATTTTCTTTGATCTGCTCCTATCTATTTTTATTTCCATTGTAATTTATACTTTTATGGTAATATGAATTTATATATAAAACATGTTATCAGAGATTTCTTCCATTGTTAAAAAAAAAATGACATCAAATAAAGAATACCTATTGGATAAAGGGCTACAGTTAAGAACCTGATACTTTATAAAATGGCATAAAATGTATGGAGTGATTGGGGAACACACTTATATTATGCCAAACTTGCAAAAAAATCAAAGTTAAAGAATTATTCAAAGCAGAAATTAAGCTGGCAACTTACTGTAATAACTCCTTGGTATTATCATTTATTTGGCTACATCATATACACAGGATCAATGCTAATGAAAATTAGCATTGATCATGTGTATATGATGTAGCCAAATAAAGGATAATACCAAGGAGTTATCAAGTTGCCGGCTTGATTTCGGCTTTGGATGTTTTGAACTAGGGAGTGGGGATCCCCCAGCCTGAGCACCGAATCTCAGCAAGTATTTTCCAGTTGTGCGGTTGAGCTTGGGTATGTTATGCTTGTATAAAATAATTATTGCTTTCAGGCCTTTCCCGCAATAAAGAATAACAGTGTATAAAATGATGACTATACGTGGGTTGGCAAAAGTTGAAGAGTCAGCAATGAAACATAACATGTAGTGAAGCATTGTAGTTTCATTCATTTTGACACCAAAATGCAGCAAACATTTTGTGGCATGTCCATTAATTAGGTTGTTTTTGTGCATTAAAAGCCTATAGATTTCAATGGGCTGCCTTAAGTCAACGCATGTTAACCAAATGTCATAACACATTACTACACTTGAATTAATGCATTACAAAAATGTAAGTGGACCCTAAATATAACCACAATCTGGCAACTTGAGATGCTGTTTCTAGGTCACATTGTATTGGCATGATGTATCAGCTTTATCGCAAAGTTCAATTCCCTTCCATCGCATTGCATTTCAAAATGGGAAGCGGTGCCCAGTTATCTTCTGCTCATTTCTTATCTCTGAGAACATAGCTGTCTAAAGACCTTCTCATGCATGCTGTATGGTCAATGGATTCCAAAGGATCTACTTGTCAATGCTTCTGTAGCAATAGGTGGAGATGATGGGTCCCTGCAAGATGGAGCCTATAAAAATATTATTACATGTTCTCCCTGTGCCTGCATGTGTTTCTTCCAGGTACTCCGGTTTCCTCGGACACTCCAATGACATGCTGGTAGGTTAATTGGCTCCTGTCTAAATTGTCCCTTGTATATGTATGTATGAATATGAGTTGGGGACCTTAGATTGTTAGCTACTTGAGGGTAGGAACTGATGTGAATGTACAATATATGTGAAAAGCACTGCTAAAATTTACAGTGCTATATAAGTACCTATAATGAATAGATGAAATAAAAAATGACTCCATTGCCACTGAAGTCCTGTCAATACAAGATTTTTCTGCAGGATTTTTCAAGTAGCTGTGTTCTTAATGCTTCCAGTTGCAGATAATAATCTGTCCTGTAGAAAGACAATAGATCACTCGGTGGAGGACTTGGTACTATTTCCACTAATACAGTTAGTAGGACATAAACTTAGCTCCATACAAACAGGCTTTTGGCATATTCTGTATTTTTATACAATAATCTAATTCCTTACTTCACACCATTGGCCTCAGCAATGGCTTGTGTCGGAGGAGTATTTTGAGATGTTATTTGAAGACTCTCCGTGCTTTTCATATTTGAATTACTATCTAATTATGGCACAGTTTGATTTATTTGTGTTCAGCCTCTTGTTGATGCAGCAGTCTGTCACATTGCAGTTTTTTAAGCTCACTTATCACTATAATTACTATCATGTCATATACACTTGCTGTGCTGGTGTTTGCTGGTATTCTGTAACCTGTCCACACCAAAGGCGGGAAAGCTTAATTATGCAGTTCATATGGTTCATAAGGTGTTTTATCACTGCAGGTCTCAGAATGCTCCACCAGCCATAGCTAGAAGAACCTGGTACAATTCAGTAGCATGGTGGTCCCAGTGTGACCAGCCATAGTCTTCAATAAGAAACCAACAAAAGATGGATCTGTTAAAAGATCATGGAAAATGTTGGTTTAAACAAGTTTCTGTATACGCATACAAACTAAATTATTAAGGATTTTCCATGTTCTGCATAAAATACATAGGAAAAATATCCACAGTAAACATTACAGATAGAGTAGCAGCATATAAAACATACACAAGCTTAAAAGCTCCTTTTTTTCACAGTATAGTTTACATTAGCTGATGCTTTTTATAAATAGCAAATTGTTTGAGTGTCTTTTATCAATCAAAAGAATTGTAAACCACAACTCCAAACTAGTTTCATTAACTGGACTACAGGTGTGCAAACTACTAGCAAGTAGCTAGTAGTAATAGTAGCAATTAGCTTTTGTTGAAGTAATTAGTCTTTGGTTCAACGTCAATAACCCATATACCAATAAATGTTTGTTTTACATGTTCATTATTTTGTATGATCATTTAATATTTGGATGTCACAAAGTCCCGGTGCTCCTCACCATTCCCCTTTCCCATTGTGGACCATGTAGTCTTTGGTTCACTTACGTTTTCCTCCAGCACTGTGAATGTTTATTGGATGTGTTTAATAAATACATGACAAATTAGAATTGTTTGTGTGTTATCAGGTATCGGACCCGGTTCACACATGGGCAACACGACTTCCAGCACAGGGAGGCAACTTGGACACGACTTGAGTATGAATCATCAGGCAACTTACAAGGCAACTTCAAGTTGCCTCCAGGACAGTACAAGGCAACTTCAAGTCGCCTTCAGGACAGGAGGCTTTCCAGTGGCCAATCAAACAACAATCAGCTCTGTGGGAGGGAGGGGAGGGAGGGGTTTGCCTGAGAAATGTATGTTATCTTCCTGTATTGTTGCTTCAGTTAAGACAGTGATCAGACTTCTGAGGCAACTTCCATTGAAATCAATGGGTACAAGTTGCCTACAAGTTGCCTAGAAGTCGGATTGAAGTAGTACAGGAACCTTTTCTGAAGTCGGAGTGGCTTCATTCACTTCCATTGATTTTCTCAACCACACGACTTGGGATGACTTGTGGCAACTTCAAATCGGATCCCAGGTCGCCCCTGTGTGAACCGGCTCTTAGTCTTTTGTATGGACTTCTATATGGATCAGATCTCATTTTATGACAAATATTCAGAAAACCAGTTAATTCCCAGGGGTTCACATAGATTTCCCTGCCTTTGTCTATTGGTCCACTTTTTATTTTTAATCCTAAAACTAGTTTTGAATTATACGAGGAATCTTGTGGGCTGAGCCAATCAGTGTATTCTCTCTCTTGTCGTTTTCCCCAGAATAGAATCTGGCTTGCTTCCTATCCAGTTTTGGTTGCACTGTGCCATTGCTTTTCTCCTTTTTAACTCAATGGTTGTTTACTGTTGCTTTCAGAAAGTCAGAAAATACTGCATTACTTGTTGCACTTTTTTCAGGTGGTACTGTGAAGGAAAAGAACTTGAAAACTCTCCTTATATCCAAATACAGAAAATTGGAGATCTGAATACTTTAGTTATCACTGAGGCCTTTGAAGAGGACACTGGACGATACTCTTGCTTTGCATCAAATATTTATGGAACAGATTCAACCTCTGCAGAGATTTATGTAGAAGGTAATTTACGTAAACATGAATCATTCCCTTTGTAAAAGCTTTAGCATCTTTGCTGTTGTATTGGACATGACACTACATAATTCTATGCTCATTTTCCAGAACAGATTAAATATAGACAATTGGGAAACATGATTCAGATGAACACAAATAGCAGGCAAGGTTGACCAGGCAAGCCAGTGACGCATCTCTTTATCTAGTCTCAGTTTTCACTTTCCATACAATAGTTTTACAATGACCCAATGTGTATTGTATAAATACTCCCTCTCTGCATAACGTATGGTCCTTTTCATTGTGCCTACAAGTTGAAATGCCTTAATCACTTCAGCTCCAGAAGATTTACCCCCCTTCCTGACCAGGCCATTTTTTTTTGCGATACCGTGTTATTTTAACTGATTGCGTGGTCGTGCGACGCTGTACCCAAATAAAATGTGTGTCCTTTTTTCCCCACAAAATAGAGCTTTCTTTTGGTGGTATTTGACCACCTCTGTGTTTTTTTTTATTTTTTGCACTATAAACAAAAAAATTACTGACAATTAAAAAAAAACAATATTTTTTACTTTCTGTTTTAAAACACATCCTATAAAAAATGTAAAAAATCAAATATCTTCATCAATTTAGGCCAATGTGTATTCTGATACATATTTTGTGTATTCTGCCTACATATTTTTGCCGGCAGAGGGCACTTGCGCCTAATACCTGGAAGTACAGAATGACCTATATGTGATTCTGCGCAGCGCGGCCGCCCTGTAGCAGTAATAGGTTATGGGGCAGTTGGAGAGTGGTTATAAATGTGGGAGAGCTAACCAGTATCTACAGAGATAACCAGTAGCATATGAGATGTGTTAATCTTTTTAATCTTTTAAGATATTTTAGGGTGAAGGCTCTGGGATATCATCTTAATATCTAACATATCACTGACCTGGAAGTCATCAGTCAATGGAGACGGAAGAGTTTTGCATAGTTGCATAGTTAGTGAGGTTGAAAAAAAGGCACCAGTTAAACCAACAGAAAAAAATAATAATAAATACATTGAAAAGCTTAAAAACCTTTATATATGGAATCCTATACACACTCTTGATCCAGAGGAAGGCAGAAAAAAAACCAATAAAGCATGGTTCAATTTGCTGCAGAAGGGGATTTTTTTTTAAAAAAATTCTGACTTCTCAGAAGACAATCAGATTTTCCTTGGACCAACAGTCTCTGATGTTATTGTCTATAAAAGTTAATATCTGGTTATATTTTGTGCATTTAGAAATGCACCCAGCTCTTTTTTTAAAAAAAACAATCTACTGAGCTGGCCAGACTATTTCTTTAGGGAGTCTATTCCATATTTTCACAGCTCTCACTGTCCAGATATAAACTTTGTAATGACGTTAAAATGAATAACTCTACACTAAGTTCACTGTATGGACTACTTATGTATTTATCCCCCTTCATCACCCCTTCTCAAAAGAGAATAAATTTAGTTTAGCTAATCTTTTTTTGTAGTCAAGGTCTTCCATGCCTCTAATCAGTTTGGTTGCCCGTTTCCGCACTTTCTTCAGTTTTCTGATATTATTTTGTGATCAGGTGCCCAAAACTAAATTACATTTTCCAGGTCTTACTAATGCTTTATATAGGGGCAGAATTATGTTTCTCTCTCCCTCTCTTGAGTCCATACCTCATTTATTACAAGAGAATATTTGCTTGCTTTAGAAACCGCAGCTTGGCATTGCATGCTCATATTAAGTCTATAAATTATTAGAATACTCAGATCCTTCTTGACTATTAAGGCCTTCAGTTGTACTCCCCCTAGTATGTATGATAAATGTACATTTTTAGCCCCCAATCCCATAACTTTACTTTTATCATCATTATATTTTTATTGCCACATAGTTACCCAATTAAACAGTGTATTGGTTTGCTTGCAAATTGTAAAATTCCTGTGGGGACGAAGCTACAAAGCTTGGTGTCATCTGCAAACACAGAAATTGTACTTTGAATATCAAACGCAATATAATTTATAATCATGTCCTGTGGTGATGTAGGGGCTAGCGGGAGGAACCACAGCATGTGGCTTGGTAGTAGGTATTCAACACACCCAGAAGTGTCAGATGCCAGCAGTTCTGCTTATGGTGAAATTTTAGGACACTGTCCACTTCTTTTACAGAGTAGTTCAATATGAGCGGTTAGTGACCGGGTCAGGAAGATAGTCCTACTATGCAAAGCATAATGGGCATAGGATTACTGGAAGTATCCACACATTTTTTGCCTGGGGGAATAAAAGTAAACCTTTTTATTCTCAGGCATGTAAATATAGTGATTTATCTAAATATTCCTCTTGTAGATTAGAGTTTAGGTGTAGTTTTATGCAGTGGTGAGATGTGAAAAGGTTAAGTTCATATATGATGGTATTTTATGTAAATATTGGCAGGTTGGAAGCTAATGGTCCCATTCATAGTTGCTATTAGGGGAATGTAACGGTCACCACCGTTTACGACCTTCCATCCAACCGCGACAAGCTTATCCGACACTCCACAATCCTGCATACACGATCCATATCATTTCCCATAATCAAGACGAGACTCAGCTCTGCTCTTGTTTTCCAAGATATGAACACTTTAATGGTATTTTCTCAGATTCTTATACAGTTTCAAGCATGTGACAGTAATCACAGGACAATGCCATCTCCACTCCCCTATTCACACTGGGACTAATTATCTAGCAGACATTTCGGCACCGATACCGACAGATAAATTCCTTGAGATAATGACATCAAAACCAAATACTATCACACATTGAGTTTCCCTTTTGAATAATACACAATCACAGATAATCTTCACACATATACAAGGAACCTCAATCACATTATCTAGACAGACTTACTGTCTCTAAAGGGGTTCGATACCTTTGTACCATACACAATGTATTGTCTAGGAGTAGATGCAATTAACACCTTTCAACAGAATGAAATGTCTTTCACAAGCCGGGTCACTTAACATTTCAATAGCCGGAGCTAAGCATTGAATAAGCTTGTAATGTCCCTCTCCTGTATAACAGGTGTCAATATGGACCCCTTGTAATATGCCAGTCCTGCAATATGAATTATTATTAATGTCCCATCTCATCTAATATATGAATTATGATTTCTTTGTCACCCTATGGCCCTAGTGGACATAAGGTGACCCTAGACATAGGAGGATCTCAGTCTGTCACGGGTCATTCCGTTACAGGGAAGATAGCAAATTCTTGCGGGAGACTCAATGGGGTGTATGCAAATAGCTGCAAATGGGAAGCTCTATACAAATCAATGAGAGACTGACAGTGCCTGTAGATGTTCACATATATTGGGACATGCAGAGATAAATCAGCCTCTGTTTGCATCCAGTAGCAATTATCCACAGGTAATCGCTGCATGTCTGCATGTCTCTGTTGGGAGAAAGGATGTCCAAGAAGTTGGAGGGGATTTTAAACTATGTGGTGGGCAAAGGGTTTAGAGGAAGCGATCGCCAGTAGTTAGCGAAGGTCAGAGGGTACTAATGGAGGCACTATTGAAAATATAACCATATTACCTAAACCCTGGGTGAATGAGTTGACAAATCAAAATCGCAGCCTCAGGTGAAAATAATATGCACCCGTACAAAACTAAGAGGCATATACACAAATGCGAGGAGCCTAGTTAACAAAATGGAGAAAATTACACAAAGGGGTGTTGGACCTTGTGGGAATATCAGAAACTTGATTTGACGGCTCACACAACTGGCTGGCAACTATCCAGGTGTATTCCTTGTATCAGAGGGACAGGGAGGATAGAAGAGGGGGAGGAGTGTGCCTATATATCAAGAATGATTTACTGATGGAAGAAAGGAATTAAATCCTCAATGGGACAAGGGGGAGGTGGAATCCGTGTGGGTGGAACTTCAGAGGCAAGTGAGAAATTAATGGGGGGGGGTATATTGCAGGCACCCTAACAAACCTGAAGGAGAAGGAGGAGTTGGACCCCCTCTCACAGTTAGAAACGGCAGTGAGACAGGGCAATGTCATCATAACGGGGGACTTCAACTATCCAGATATTGACTGGGCAGCAGGGACAGATCACTCATTAAAGGCCTATAATTTCCTAAATGTCTTACAGGACAACTTCATGTCCCAATTGGTGGATTCCCCGACTAGAAATAATGCATTGCTAGATCTATTAATAACAAAGGACTCAGATCTGATCACAGATGTGGAAATACGGGACAACTTGGAATTTAGCGAGTACTGGATGATTACATTTAGCATAAATCACATGAAAAAGGAGGCACGAGGGTAGTACAAGAACACTAAATTTAAAACTAGCCAACTAAACTGCGCTTAATAGTACAAGACATTAAATGGAACCAAATCCTAGAAACATTGAACACTGAGGAAAAATGGGAGTATCACCCAGTGCATTCCAATGGGCAATAAATATAGGAGAGTGAAGGTTAAACCAGCTTCTCATTGCTTTATATAAGAGCTTCCCACCCATGGCTGTGCACTTACATTCGTCTGAGTCTTCCACTAGATATTTGCACTCTGCTCCTAATTTCAAGTGTGGATGGGTACATATGTATACTTATAATGTAACACAATTATTTTTTTGCTTAGGCGCATCATCCTCTGATTCTGAAGGTGACACGAGCAAGACTGACTTGGATCAGTACGTATGTGGTGTTCAGTTATTCTTTTATTAGATTTTCTTTTTATAAAGAAAGCATGTATCAAAAGATATGTAGAGGATGCCATTACTGACCATCTGAAAATGAAAGTTACCTTGCTAATTGATTTGGAAAACACTTGCAAATCAGGAAAATCAGAGCATGATTAGCATTTCTAATCTGCATATTTATTGCAGGTAGGAGACTTACAGATACTCTGTCACTGGGGGCAAGGTGGGAAAATTCTGCAGGTATAAAGCACAGGCACCTGGCGGTACCACATACCTGTAGCGGCATTCCAAACTTTCCTGTCACAGCTGAAGCCTGTGCTGTTCTGCCGCATTAGGGGAGTGTTGGAGCTTGCCACTATACTCCATTCCTGAGTACCCCTATTGGTCCAGAACTATGGAATGAGCAGGAGGCAGTAAAGGATGGGCAAGCTTCAGCAATATCAGAAAGTCAGAATGGCCTGAGATTTGGCCATGACAGATACGTTTGAGAGCCTGCTACAGGTAAGTGCACCTCTAACACCTGCAATTTATACCTGCATAAGTTTGGTTTAACGGACCCCCCCCCCCCCAAGAGTCTTTTTAAAGTTTTAAAGCCATTGGATAAGCACAACGGTGTATTTTTAGAAAAAGAGCTCAGCAATGGCAGACTCCATACTTACTCAATACAGGTTTCCTTCAAGGCTGGTTCTTCTTGACATAGACTTGGAAAGATATTTTTTCAGGGAAAAGAAATCATTAGGATGTCAGGTGATGTTTGGACAAAAGATAAATGTACAACATTGGGTGGATGGTTTACCCTATTTATCAGGATATTATTTACGTGTTACATGGCCAGCTAACTAGGTGTAACTCTCCAAAATCAGACATTTAACAGAATAAGATCTTTGCCAGTCAACAGCTTGAAAATGGTATATATCTTTCAGTCAAAAGCTGCAGAATAGGATCTCTTGTAATCAGCAAATCAAGAGTGGGATCTTTCTCAGTCAACAGCACCAGAATGGAACTTTTCCTAGTCAGCCATACTATACTTCATCTCTCTGTCAGCATCTCCAGAATGGGAACTCTTTCAGTCAGCTGCTCCATATTAGGATGTTTCCAAATCAGCAGCACAAGAATGGAGTCTCTACCAATCAGAAGCTCCAAAATAGGATCTCTCCCAGTCAGCATTTCAAGAATGGGACATTTTCCAGACAACAACTACAGAAGAAAAATCATATGTGCCCTTAAATAAATACATAACCTGATAGTTGCCAGTTGTATAGCTCATTTTAGCTGCACTTGAAGAACTGTTGGGTCATGTAGAAGTTTAGTAGATAAGTATATTGAACACTTCTAAGCATTATAAGCACTCATTTTTGTTCACAGAGAATTTCCAGCATGTTTCAAAATCAAAGGAAACTCTTAATTCGGTGTTGCCAAGATCAATGTGGCGGGTTTTGGCATTCCAACAGTGTGAGAGAGGATGGGCACTTATCTTACAACCCAGAGACTTAGCTAGAACCTTCAGGGCCCCAATTCAAGAAACCATGAAGGGCCCCTAAACCTATCCCAGGGCCCTTTCCATCAATCCTGGAGCCCTTTCCACTGGCCCCTTTCCATCAGTTCCAGGGCACTTTCCTTTGATCCTGGGGCCCTTCCCTCAGGTGCAAGTGCGACCTTTGCAATCCTGCTAGTTCTGCCACTGACATAAGGACACCACAATCCCAGTCAATTACATGTGGACACCATGACCCCAATCAATAAATGACATGGGGACACCACAATTCTAATCGATAGATTACATGGGGACAGCATGATCCTTATCAATAAATGACACAGGGACACCAATCAATAACCCACCTCATGTACTGCACAACTCCAACAGTAGTAGTGTCGGAACCTAGGGTAATTCTTTGAATTCCTCCATCTTCAGCACAGGATTTAGCCTAAGACGGCTGGTCATACTCAGAGGAATGGATTAGGCAACCACACGGCTGTCTTGGGCTCCCCACCAGGAAAACCAGGGTCTGGTCGCAAGTGCGATCTTTGCGACACTGGTAGTTACTACCTCTTCCTTTTAGTGAGACTTGTGTCAGAGGACTATGCTTTTAGAACTAGGACATGCACCTATCTTGTCAACATAATAAAAATACATATGCCACCTACTATTTAAAATAAAGTCTGAGCTGTTTCTTATTTTGCTATGCTGCATGATTGAAGGGTTTGTAAAGGAATTCATTTTTTCCTTAAATAGCTTCCTTTACCTTACTGCAGTCCTCCTTCACTTACCTCATCCTTCGATTTTGCTTTTAAATGTCCTTATTTCTTCTGAGAAATCCTCACTTCCTGTTCTTCTGTCTTTAACCACACCAGGGAGAAAGCCTCTTGAGGGGGGGTGGGAGGGCGATCAGGAGCGTCAGGACACTCTACTTTGCAGATAGAGCTGTGTGTTAGTTGGTGTCCTGACACTCCTGCTCGCCCCCTCCCCCCTCAAGAGCCTCGCATTATTGTGTGTAGTTACAGACAGAAGAAGAACAGGAAGTGAGGGTTTCTCAGAAGAAATAAGGACATTTAAAAGCAAAATGGAAGGATAAGGTAAGTGAAGGAGGACTGCACTAAGGTAAAGGAAGCTATTTAGGGGGGAAACAATTCCATTAAGACCCCTTTAAATACATTAATTTATATTTTCCTTGACTTAAATGCATTAAGTTACCTTTATCCACTCGTGCCTTTAATTTTGTATCTTACTTGTTAATGTTGGAAAATAACAGTTACATTATCAATTAAAGTGACTTTTTTTTTATTTTTATAAATATTTAGCTTTTATGAAACTAAAACTGTACATGGTATATACACACATACCGATGTACACCTATGAAGTATTTTTATTGATGATTAGCCCTGCCTAAGTGCTGATCTGTCTCTGGTTATTTTAGAGGTTCGCCATTTTAGTGACATTCACATTATCCTGTTAGTTTTAATTTTACCTTGTTGGTGAGCTTTGACCTCTGATTACACCTTCTCTTTCACATTGTAGCTTGCCTACTTTTGGTATATGCTATTACTATTTGTGACGGACCCCATACTCCTGAGGAGTATGTCCGCTGTATAAGCTTCCCTTGCCCGGTACCAGTACATTCCAAGATCCCTTAGCCCACCCACTAGCCGTAACTTAGTGTAGGGTGGATTAAAGCATAAGACTTTTTTTGAAGAACAGACACAAATACATATTCCTGGGGGCAATTCCCCCTCCTTGTTGGCATAGAGAAAAAGGGTGGTGTAAATGTTACATCCAATACCATGAGGCACAGGTACATTCAAACTTTTCAACAAATCTTATAAACAAAATATGGACACCCAGCCAACTTTGTCGGCGGGAAGGACAATTGAGGAAACGTACCCTTTCTTACTTTACCTCTGGTCTTCATGCTTGGAATATGCATAATACACACAGTAAAGAGGGTGGGGTAGCATTAGTGACCAGCATTAACCCCATAGGCCCGGCTGGAAGAAGTATGGCTTCTAAGTCACCCTGTGACCCTTATAGACTTACACATAAGAGGGGCTTGGAAAGTTGAACAAGGAGTTCCTTGACCTCTCTAAGGTAAGCTGGGTTCCATGGGCCCCCATGCAGTTGTGGGGTACCGATTGCATTCTCTCCCAGGAGCTCCTGTTGAGTTGATTGTTGTGTGCAGAGGTCAACAGCGCCATGCTCTGAAGCCAGCTCTTCTGCTGGAGGCTCACTGAGTTGTTCCTCCTCACCAGAAATGTCTATTAAATCTCCAGTCTCTGCAACTGGTGAATAGAGGTTCACCATCTCCTGTCCATGAAACTAATAAGATGTTATCAGTGCTGGGCAGAGGCTAGCAGGCCTTTGCCCTGTTGTCAGCACTTCAGCTTTGGGAACGACCATCTCCGGAGTTTCTGCTGCCAATTATGGGGCATGCTGCTGAACGTATTCTAGCAGTTTTCTGCATGCCCTTTCCAGGTGCTGTTCTTTCCTTAGTAAATATTCCAGATCAGGTTTAAGCTCCAAGACCCCTGCAAGAATAACATAGCCTCTTTGTATTCTCACTGGTTCTCAAGGGTAGATTCTCCTTCATCACCAAACACAAAACCATCTGTAAGGCTCTCCCACAGCAATCCAGAGTTGTTAAAGTCATAGCCCTCTGGAGAGCATTCTGTTGTCGTCCCTAAATATTCCTGCTCTGTGTGCCATTTCACAGCCTGATATCGATTGTCCAGCTCTATCTCCTGCTGGACAATCGATATCTCCCAGGCTTGGCATCCGCCACTCCCCCACCCAAAGGGACTCCTTTCACACACTTATTTTGAGACTTTCTGCTAAAGCATTAAATAGCTTCTGTTTTTTGACCACCTGCAATTTCCCTGCCAAATTTGGAAATCTGAAAATTTCCCTATGTTGTTTTATAAATTTCTAAAGCTAGATACACATGAGCTGAAAATTGTCGATTTGGCAGTTACCAGACAACTTTAGGACCCTGTATATAGCTCCTCGTCCTCGTCTCCTTCTATTGAATGAGAATGCTGAAAAAACAGCTTTCAATCAGTGCTCACAGCCAATAGCTGCAAGTACTGATCACTGCGATCTGTTAGTTTTTTTTTCATTCAGCCTGCTGGACAGAACAAAAAAAAACTTTCCAGGGTGTACCCAGCATACAGTAATTGTTAATTGCCAAACCATAGTTATAGCCTACACATACTGCTATTTCAGTCAATTGAATATGTCTTACATTGGCAGCTGTGCTATAATTGTGATCTGCTTGTTTTACCTTAAACTTTTTCTGCTATTTTGTGTAATTTTGTCTTTGCGTTAGTAAATTTTGAGCCAAAATATTCAGATGAATGAATATCAACATGTCACTGACTTTGCTGTATTGTTGTGAAGGTCACAGGCTGAACATCTGTCATTAGTTACTCCAGAGATACCAAAGGAAGCTGTTTGCCAAGAGAGAATTGTTCCAATTACAATTGTACAGAATGTACAACCAACAATGATACAGCAGGTAAATAATATGTGACATGTTCATATATAGCAGCTAATAATAGAAAATATCATATATCTTAAATAAGTTAGTCACAATGCATCACATTTATAGGAAGTGGAAGATACGTACAAAATTGAACCTTTGCTGTAAAATTTAAGCTTTGCAACACCCTTTCTGCCTCTCAAGCTTCCCCATTTGTCGCTACCACCAGTCATTAAATTTACTAGTACAAAAGCTCAGGAGTTTTGTATAGTGCCAGATTTAGCAAATTACATCCATTTTTTTTTTCTAAAATATAAAATCTAGCCAGTTACAATTTTTTAAACATACAGCTGATGTAAATGTAGTTATTGCAATTACTGAATATAAAAGATACAATAATTCAGCCTGCTCTGAAATTAAATAGACACAAATATTTAACAGACTCATACATTTTTCAATGTGAAAGATCCGCCATCATAGCTAAATGTTCAGCTTATTGGGTAGATCTTGAATTTCAAAAATAATGGGCACAAAGAGAGGGTGATTCCTCTCAGCAAAGACATAGACAGCAAAAAAAAAAAAAAAAACTATCACTGATTTAACCTTTCTCTACACTATTTAAAATGTATTTTGGGAATTGCACCTGTTAAATTTATTTTCCTTTCTAATTTATTGATATTTCACAGGACCCAAATACATATCTACAAGGATTGGATGGTAGACCATTAATGGCTGCTCCTGTTTTCACCAAGGTAAATTATCTCGATCTGCTGTAATATAGGCAAATACATTACACAAACAATACATCTTTTTTTTATTATTATTGATTAAATAAATCGTTCTTAAATTACCCAGACTGGAATATTACAGAAATGTAATCCATTTTATCTACTAAGAAAATTTGTTGACTTTTTCACAATTTAGATTTCTATATTATATACAAATCATCTACCTGTTTCCACTGTGAAACAGAAAATTAAATGTAATTAATCCTACTCTTTCGGTTTATGCGTCTCTGTTTCAATATGTGAATACAGTTGTTTTGTTTTTGTTTTGTGAAACTAAAAATAATTTGACACCCTAGACATGTCCCAATATCTGTTATTTCCTATTTTTTCCCTACGCTTTATTTAACAGACATTGCAGGACATAACGGCCTCTGAGGGTCAGTTAGTTGTGTTTGAGAGCAGAGTGAAAGGATCTCCATATCCAAAGGTGGAATGGTACAGGGAAGGAACTCTGATTGAAGATTCTCCAGATTTTCGAATTTTGCAGAAAAGTATGTAACTACTGTTTTATTTTTTACTACTGTCAGCTTCTTAGTTGGTTTGTATAAGATTTTTTTGTGATGTTAGTCATTCTTTTTTTTTAAGCTACAACATTTAAGCCTCGTACACACGATCAGTCTATCCGATGAGAACGATCTGAAGGACCGTTGTCATAGGTTAACCGATGAAGGTGACTGATGGTCTGATGTGCCTACAAACCATCAGTTAAAAAAACAATCATATCAGAACACGGTGACGTAAAACACAACGACGTGCTGAAAAAAAACGAAGTTCAATGCTTTCAAGCATGCGTTGACCTGATTCTGAGCATGCGTGGATTTTTAACTGATGGTCGTGCCTACTAACGATCGGTTTTAACCTATCGGTTAAGAATCCATAGGTTAATTTTAAAGCAAGTTGGCTTTTTTTTTAACCTAAGGTTAAATAACCTATGGGGCCCACACACGATCGGTTTTGACCGATGAAAACGGTCCATCAGACCGTTGTCCTCTGGCTATCCTATCGTGTGTACGAGGCCTTAGACTAATTTTCTCATTAGTAACTTTAAGGCCTAAATTATGAACATCTTGTAAAAACCAATGATGTGTCGGCCTACATAGCATAACTACATTACTGTAACATCCTGAGTTGAAATTAATTGTTGTGGTATAAACCAAATAAATTTTGCAGACTTACAAAAATAGGCAGGATAGTATTAAATGCAGAATTCATATCTACACCCAAATAACGGTAAGACAGTCTATCCACAAACTTACATTATATGGCCGAAAGGATGTGGATACTTCAAAATAGTAAATTTATTTGCACGAAAACTAGGACCACATAGTCATGGTTTTGGTTTAACAAGTTTGCTGTGGAGGAATTCAAGTAGCCTGTATAGAACCCTGATGTAAATCCTGTTTGAATACCTTGGGATAGATTGTAATGCAGATTGCATGCCAGGTCCCTATAATAGCCCATGGTTTTTGGAACATCCATAAACTTAAATGGGTGTGATGGTTAGTGTTCACAAACTTTTGGCCATATACTGTAGAATAGTCGTTAAAACTTTATTTGGCTAATTGTTCATACTATTGTGCTTTCATAGATAACCTAGTCTGACAAGCCAATCAATAAAACTAGAAGCTTGTAAAACTGTCTTTTTGCAAATGTTTATTTCAGCATTGGTATATACAGTATATAATATATATATATATATATATATATATATATATATATATATATATATATATATAAACACTTTTTTGTGGTAGTGAAATTTGTTACTACTTATAGAATGATCTTTTGTACAAAAGGTTGTTTATTTAAGGTATTGTCTTTACATCTGGTAAACATTGTTATATGTCTTTGGGTAGCCCAAGATTTCTAAATAATGTAGGTTTAATTTGTACCCAGCTTAAAAACTAACAATGCTATAGCTGTTGCAAGCAGAAGCCAATTGCAAATACACATTCTTTAGTTCAATTTTATTTTATTGTATCAAAAACAAGATAACAAACTGTAGACCATTAACAAGATTTTAACAATTTTCATACACACAATTATGTTTTAAGTCCTTACACTTCAAAAAATGTAATTTGAAATAAGGATAAGAATAAATGCTTTTTTTTTGTCTCTTTCTAGAGCCTCGATCTATGGCAGAACCAGGTAATAGCTTGAACCTTGAAAGCAATCCCTTATGATCCTTAAAAGTTTTTAAAACATGTTTACATGACAATCCAATACTAAGGCATTCTTTATGACAAACTATTTAATATAAAACAGCTACTTCAATAACAAAGGGTCAGTCTGCCCAAAGCTGATATCTTTTTTGTTAGATGCTGGAGGGTAAAAGACCTGGTAGTCTCTCAGGGGCTCTAATGGTAAGATCTCTGCTCTTTAACCACTTCATTACTGGGCACTTAAACCCCCTTCATGCCCAGACCAATTTTCAGCTTTCATCGCTGACGCATTTTGAATGACAATTGCGCGGTCATACAACGCTGTACCCAAATTATATTTTTATTATTTTTCTCCCACAAATAGAGATTTCTTTCGGTGGTATTTGATCATCTCTGCGATTTTTATTTTTTGCGCTATAAACAAAAAAAGACAGATTTTTAAAAAAAAAAACACAATGGCCCAGATTCACAGAGCGATTACGCCTGTGCAACTGGTGTTGCGCGTGCGTAAGTCTAAATGTGCGCGTGCGTTTAGATGCGCGCGATTCAGAAAACGAATTACGCCCGAAATCAACTTTTTTTTGTCCGGCGTAATTTCGTTAGACAGACGCATCCGTCCGCGCAAAAATGCGCTAGACACACCATTGATTTGCTAGTCAAATATGCTAATGAGGGAGTTGCGGGGATCCACAAAAAAACGCAGTTGCTGCGCAGGCTACGCGATGTGCGCAACAGCAAAATGTCCTGTCTAAAGTTAGAGCACCTAAAAGCTGGTCTAAAAAATGAAAAAAAGTCTACTTGTCAGATAAAGCAACACTGTTAGTGAGGAGTTCAGCAGTCACACGTGTTGCCCAACAATCTGTATGCCAACATGCCAGGGGCATCGTCGCGCATAGCTATACTACTGACTTTAGATGAACAAAGAAGGAGGAGGGCACGGAGGATGGCACTAAGGAGGGCACGGGAGATGTTTTTTTTTTTTTTTTATTTGCTTATATAAAATTTACAATTTAAATTAATCTAATACAATATTCTTATCTGATACAAGCCCCTCACTCTTCACTTGATATATCACACACGCATAGACATCTTTGGCATGAGTGATTCTGAGGTGTCTCGCATCTTCAGATTCACCCCTCATGCCATCATGGAATTACCACAACCTTGCAGGAGGACATCACCAGCCCAACACATGGCACCACCCATGACACCCATGACAGCTACATATACAATCAGAGCCCCATCCCCACAGATTTCTAACAGAACATGTATGGGGACAGCTGGCTGGTTGGTGAGTGACATGGGTGGCAGGCATGACTATCCCCTCCCGTGATGCACACCTCACAAGTGGCACATGCATGACTAACATCCTCCTGTCTTTTCCCTTCAAGGTGACTCTGCATATGCACTGGGACCCCATCTCATGACCCCATCTCATGCCAGCTCACATTATGCATCTTTACACGTTAAACACACACATTAATCATGGCACAATGAGAATGCATGCATGCACACCACTGTGGTCCCTAGCACACACACCCCACATCCTCATCACATTGGATTGGCACCAGTCCACCATGCAGGACTTGTGAGCTGCAACGCCATGCCACGGCTCCAATTATGTCACTGTACATTCATACACCATTCACACAGACCTGGGGATCACTTCTCCACCACAAATGAGGGTGACACCCCTTTTCCCGCAGGAATATCACCCCCACATTCCAAAATCATACACAAACAGAACCAAAAAAATTAAATAAATGACGAGCAAAAAAAAAAATGCCCAGCAAAAATATAATTTAAACAAAATAACAACAAAGAAAACACATAAAAGACAAAAATCACTCTGCAAAACAGTCCTCAAATATCTCAAAGACACGTCACAAACAAACAAAAGCACCTTGCTGTAGAGGGAGGGATACAAAGGGATGTATTTTTGCAAAGGAAGTGCATTTGTGTCTGTCTATTTATGCTGTCTGCGTAGTTCATAAAGTTGCCCTAGTCCATTTCCAATTTCACTGATTGCGCCGCTCCCGAGTTGTGAGCATGCGCACATCGGAGCTGACCATGGTCTCCTTCAAGCGCGCATGCGCGAGCCGGCCGGCCCTTCATTTGCATGGGGTCACGGCTCATTTCAATGTAACACGCCCACGTCCCTCCCAATTTGTATTACTCCTCCTTACGCCTCTGGAAAAAATCTTACGCTTGCGCAATTTCCTGCGCAAAAGCTACGTGAATCGGGGGATTACGCGGCTAGATGGCGCAAGTCTAACGTAATGGCGGTGCGCTACGCCGGACCGATAATGCGCCGATGTACGTGAATCTGGGCCAATATTTTTTACTTTTTGTTATAATATCCCAATTTTTTTTTTTTAATAAAACATTTCCTCGGTTTAGGCTGATATACGTATTCTTCTACATATTTTTGTTAAAAAAAAAATTGCAATAAGTGTATATTGATTTATAGCGTTTACAAAATAGGGGATAGATATATGATTTTTTTTTTACTAGTAATGGCGGCGATCTGCGATTTTTTTTTTTGTCAGGCCTGCGATATTGCGGCGGACGTATCGGACACTTTTGATACAATTTTGGGACCATTCACATTTATACAGCGATCAGTGCTCTAAAAATGCACTAATTACTGTATAAATGTGACTGGCAGTGAAGGGGTTAACACTAGGGGGTGAGGAAGGGGTTAAATGTATTCCCTGGGTGTGTTCTTACTGTGGGGGCGGGGGACTGACTGGGGGAGGTGACCGATGCTATGTTCCTATGTACAAGGGACACAGCATCTGTCTCCTCTCCCTGACAGGACATGGAGCTCTGTGTTTACTCACAGAGCTCCACGTCCCTGCTGTGTCACCGCCGATCGCGAGTACCTGGCGGACACAGCGGCTGCCAGGCACACGCATCGGCTTCCCAGCGATGCGCCGGGCACCGTGTTTCCCCGCTGCGCGCCACCCAGCGGCACGCAGGGGAATGTAAACAACAGGACGTCCAAAGACGTCCACTCGGCACTTGAGAGCTGCGCTGTGGACGTCTTTTGTCTATAGCGTGGCCCTCTAGTGGTTAAACCCAACTCCAGGCAAAAATAAAATTGAAATAGTACATTGTGCATCATTTACCTTAGATATCCGTTTTTCCAAACGCCTCTTCCTCTATGAGCCAAGATAATTTCCTGCCCTAATACCTCTTTTACACCGTCATTTTAGTGATGCTTATTGGCCGCTAGCAGGGTGCTTTTAACCCCTTGCTAGTGGCCGCCAAAAAGCGCCACTGCTGAAGTGCTTTGTAAGTGCTCCCTATTTTTTTCAATGGGCATGGGCAGTGGAAACATATGCTCCTACATATGCTCCTAAACTGCTCCAAAGATGCTGCGTGCAAGGCTTTCACTCTGGGGGTTCCGTGGTGGCGATTTACAGTTGCTATTTTAGCCCTTGAGCGCCTGAAAAACGTCTCAGTGTGAAAGGGGTCATTTTTCCTGCACGTTATAATCTAGGACACCAGTCCCCTCACCATCGCATGAGTTCCACTGCTTCTGGAGCGAAGACCTCGCTGCTGGTAATATTTTCTCCGCCACTAGGTGATGCCACATCACGCATGCAGCAACGTGGGCACGCATGCAGCAACTTGGGCACCTAAAAAAAAGTCACATGATCATAGCTTCAAGGAAATTAAAATGGGAATTTGGATAGCTTTTTTTCATTCCAGCGGATAGTTAGGACGGTGGGAAGAAGGGGTGAGAGGGAGGTTGCTAATATCCTAGATTTTAGTGTTGCGGAGCATGCATAAAATTTAGCTCTATGAAAACACGGCTAATGTGTGACTATCTATTCATTTACTAATACATCAAATATAGAAACTGAGAGATACAAAACTGACTATGTTTTCTTCCACAGAAGAGATATGCACTTTAGTCATTGCAGAAGTCTTCTCTGAAGATTCTGGCATGTTTACATGTACAGCAAGTAACAAATATGGAACCACTTCAAGCATTGCCTATTTGACTGTGAAAGGTAAATGTATTATTTATACATGAGCTTACATTAAGGTCTCATTCATGGTGCAGAAACATTAACAAATAATTGTTCTCTATATGCCCTGTTCACACCACCACATGCATAGGAATCTGCAATGTGTACGCAGTTTTTTGCACAGGAAAAAAACCTGACGTGACATCAACATTGGTGTGAACAGGGCACATAACTGACACGCATGAAAACCGATGTCAACATGCATAAAAACTGACTGAAATGCACATGTGTAACTGCAGTTACACCTCTGGATCTGGAATCTCCAAAAATATATAGTTGAGATCACCAGCATCCAACCACAATTAAAACATCAGTTTTGTCTAGGTTAAAGATTAATAGCGTGTTATATTGTATAGATTTACTTTGCTTGATCTATTGCTGTCACACTGCTTGCTGACTCAGGCTGTACCCAAATGCATAATTCATTATCATGTTTGTCTTCTGCACTTGGCTGGCATGCTCCTCATATATCAGTCACTATTCCTGATTATAGAACCATCTGCTGCACAGCCCGTCATTTTGGATTCCCTGCATTTCACTGTAATTATACCAACATTCCTTTGCATACAGCTTTCATAACATTATTGTTTGATGTATAGCAATGCACAGCTTTGCCATTTTAAAACAAGAAAAATATTTATGTCATTTATTCTATTATTATGAAAAGCAAGTTTTTTGTCTCATCAGAATTTTTCACATATAAGGATTGTGGGGGTGGTTTACTAAAGAAGTAGTAACAAAGAAAGTTCTTCTTGCAGGTTGTATTTTTCATTTGAATTTGTTAATAAGGTGAAACTGTTTCCTTTAAATACTCAATCATGTGGAAGAGAAAATAAAAATCAGAATTTTAGTTCGCACTTCAATAATTGAACAGAACTTTACCTCATTCATGAATCTACAGCTACCCATACATGTGGGTTAAATGAAAGACACAGGCTAATCTATTAGTTACTTTGCGTTGATGGAGAAATCTCTCCTGACAGTTAATGTATGCAGACAACTGTAGCACCCATGGCTGTCTGAATACTGAAACAATGACTGCATCTGATAGAAATTAGAATTATGGAATAGAATAGACCATTTTCCACGTGGCTCCTTCGATTTCTCAATTAAAGTTTGTTGATCTACGTGGTGCCAACATTGCCACCTACAGCTCAAATTTGGATGATTCACCAAGTATCGGACAAAATTTGCGCCCTGTTTGACTAGCTCAAAAAATTTCAATTTACAAAAGTGAGCATACTTTATTCCTTTAGTAAATTAACAGCAGTGTGAAACCATGAAAATCGTTCCTATATGCCAGCATGCCAACAGCGGATCCAGGGGGGGGGGGCAACAGGTCAATTGCCCCCTCCCCCGAGGCAATCATGTCACATTGGCTTTTTTTTTAATCTTTTTTTTTTAAACTGCTTTGCGGTGCCTGCAGCTGCCGCTGCCGAGTCTCTCACTCTCTCTCTCTCTCATCACCAGAACTGGTAGGCTGCCTGTCCTGAGGCTGCTTTGAGCTGTAGCTGACTGCAGCGCTCCCCTCTCTCCTGCGTGTATGACATCGGGCATCTCTGGCTGTGTGTGAGAGCTAGATCTGTGTTCGGCTGTGCTGCCTGTGCTAGACCTGCTCGTGTGATAGTAGATGGAGATGGAACACTGATTGAATCAGTGTTTTGTCTATCACACAAGCCCGTCTAGGGGGGACCTTGCTCGAGCACACTGCCCTGCCGAACACAGACCTACAGCTCCTGTTTGTTCCATGACACACGTCGGGAGAGGAAATACCTGCTGTGTGTGATCGAGGCAATGCCATGGTGAGTGCCATGCACAGTGTGGCTGCATTAATAGACAAAAGTGGGCCTGCATTCATAGACAAAAGTGGGAGTGCATTCATAGACAAAAGTGGGAGTGCATTAATATACAAAAGTGGGAGTGCATTAATATACAAAAGTGGGAGTGCATTAATATACAAAAGTGGGAGTGCATTAATATACAAAAGTGGGACTGCATTAATATACAAAAGTGGGACTGCATTTATATGCACAGTGAGACTGCAATGATGGGAACTGATGAGGCTGCATTGATCTCTTGTACCATGTCTGCAGTCTCTGACCATCCCTTGTACCATGCCTGCAGTCTCTGACCATCCCCTGTACCACGTCTGCAGTCTCTGACCATCCCTTGTACCACGTCTGCAGTCTCTGACCATTTCTTGTACCAAGTCTGCAGTCTCTGACCATCCCTTGTACCACGTCTGCAGTCTCTGACCATCTCATGCACCACATCTGCAGTCTCTGACCATCTCTTGTACCACGTCTGCAGTCTCTGACCATCCCTTGTACCATGTCTGCAGTCTCTGACCATCCATTGTACCATGTCTGCAGTCTCTGACCATCTCTTGTACCACGTCTGCAGTCTCTGACCATCCCTTGTACCATGTCTGCAGTCTCTGACCATCTCCTGTACCATGTCTGCAGTCTCTGACCATCTCTTATACCACATCTGCAGTCTCTGACCATCTCTTGTACCATGCCTGCAGTCTCTGACCATCTCTTGTACTACGTCTGCAGTCTCAGACCATCCCTTGTACCACGTCTGCAGTCTCTGACCATCTCCTGTACCACGTCTGCAGTCTCTGACCATCCCTTGTACCACGTCTGCAGTCTCTGACCATCTCTTGTACCACGTCTGCAGTCTCTGACCATCCCTTGTACCATGTCTGCAGTCTCTGACCATCTCTTGTACCACGTCTGCAGTTTCTGACCATCCCTTGTACCATGTCTGCAGTCTCTGACCATCCCTTGTACCACGTCTGCAGTCTCTGACCATCCCTTGTACCATGTCTGCAGTCTCTGACCATCCCTTGTACCATGTCTGCAGTCTCTGACCATCTCTTGTACCACGTCTGCAGTCTCTGACCATCCCTTGTACCATGTCTGCAGTCTCTGACCATCTCCTGTACCATGTCTGCAGTCTCTGACCATCTCTTGTACCATGCCTGCAGTCTCTGACCATCTCTTATACCACATCTGCAGTCTCTGACCATCTCCTGTACCACGTCAGCAGTCTCTGACCATCTCTTGTTCCACGTCTGCGGTCTCTGTCCATTCCTTGTACCATGTCTGCAGTCTCTGACCATCCCTTGTACCATGTCTGCAGTCTCTGACCATCTCTTGTACCACGTCTGCAGTCTCTGACCATTCCTTGTACCACGTCTGCAGTCTCTGACCATCTCCTGTACCATGTCTGCAGTCTCTGACCATCTCTTGTACCATGCCTGCAGTCTCTGACCATCTCTTATACCACATCTGCAGTCTCTGACCATCCCTTGTACCACGTCTGCAGTCTCTGACCATCTCTTGTACCACGTCTGCAGTTTCTGACCATCCCTTGTACCATGTCTGCAGTCTCTGACCATCCCTTGTACCACGTCTGCAGTCTCTGACCATCTCATGTACCATGTCTGCAGTCTCTGACCATCTCTTGTACCATGCCTGCAGTCTCTGACCATCTCTTATACCACATTTGGAATTCAACAATAGGTGTGTAGCAGGGTGCAGTCCACATTGTCAGGATTCCCCTTCTTAGTGTTAAGCTGCTTTCAGGAGGGATGTGCCCAGGATATAAGAGAAGGTGGTGCAAGGAATAGAGAATTGCAGTTGGGGAGCAGCACTTGTACAATATAGTGGTCGTGTAGGGCTTGAACGCTTTCCTTTTTTGGGAGGGCAGAATGCAGCTGGATCCACAGTTGGGAGATTGCAGTAGGGTGTATTTTCTACTGATTAGTAAGTACTGCAATACTGCATGCCCCTCTGATAGACTCTGACAATTGGTAAAACCATTATTGAAAGTTATCATTTGGAATTGTACCATATTTTTGCAACCATGTTCTGGAAAATAACTGACTGTTGTTGGTGTTTTATGCTTTGTAGTTCAGGCTAGGTAAAGTTTTAAACCAGAAGAGAAATCTAAGCTGGAGAAGAGAATTAGACCCATCAGCACTGATAAAAATGACCCTGTTGGTCCTAGCACTAGAACTACTAGGACACTAATGCATTTGGCCTGTAGTTCACCTCTTGTGCCCTGCATTGTACTTGCGTCAAAGGACTTTTACATCCCCAAAGGCTTGCATGGGAATGCAAGCTCCTTTGAATGCTCCTTTGAAACAAGCAAACAGCCCATTGACACAGGCCCTAAAGTGCATTACATAAATAAATAATGAAGGATAAAAACCCTGTCGGTTATTGCAGAGTACTTCAAATGTATCTTTTATATGCTTTATTGCATGTATTCCTGATAAAAAACTTCTTGTTACAGGTTCCAATGAAAATGAAAATCAAATTCCCATAACCATTAGCACAATCAACATTGATGCTTTTAAGCGGGAACCTTTGCCAGCAACTCCAACACCTCCACCACCACCACCACCTGTGGTGGAATCACCCCCAAAACCCAAGTTGGAGGGAGTTCTAGTGAACCACAATGAACCAAGACCAAGTTCTAAAATTGGCTTAAGAGTTCATTTTAATCTGCCAGAAGATGACAAAGGAAGTGAAAGCTCATCTGAAGATGGTTTCAATATTGCAAAGAACTATGAGTCGAATAGTCAGGATATGTTAAATGGCCAGTCATACGCAGCATTTATAGCATCTTCAAAGGAACCTCCACCAGTATTTGCCAAGCCTAAACTGTAAGTCATTTTGTGTTACATACACTATATATGTACTAATTTTTATTCTGAAATGCTATTCTGTATATGCAGTAATTATATGCAATTTTTGTCGGCATAGAATATCAGTAAAGTGAGAAGGAAATACAGATGGGATAACAGAATTTTTGTTGGAGTACTTCTTCTAAATCATATATATGAAAATATGATTTAGAACAAACTGATAGCATGTGATCTTGACCCTCATACAGTCTTTGTTAGAAACCAGAGCAACCAATCATCTTTTCCAGTTCATATGGAACTCTTATAGACTCTCTGTTATGAGTGATAGCCACCACGTTCAGAGAGGAAGATAAAGTCAGTGGTGTTTGCCACTTTAAAAATTACATGCTGATCCGAAGCTTCAGAACAGTACCTATTCAAGTTTTTATAGAAATATAAGCAGTTCAAGTTCAATGAATAACCTGAAATGGCATAAGGATGAGCTATAAACTGTTATATAAACAGTATATGGTTGTTGTGTTACTCTTCTAGACGCTCTATTATGAATGATAGCCACCACGTTCAGATGAAGATAAAGTCAGTTGTGTTTGCTACTTTAAAAAGTACATGCTGATCAGAAGTTTCAGAACAGCACTTTTTACAGTTTTTGTTTTTTTGTTTTAGAAATATAAGCAGTTTAAGTTCAATCAATAACCTGAAATGATATAAATGTGAGCAATAAACTGTCAAAGATTGTTTAGGTTTCCAAAAAATGAAAAATAATGTACTTTTCTGAGTTATGCAAAATGTTTCCTACACCTTTAAAAGGTGCTTGGATAACAAATGTGGCAGACCCAAAACCTACAGCGGAATCAGCAGACAAGTTTCTGGTAGTCAAACTAGCACATTATAAAATACATACCTTAGAACAAAGCCTTCCAGCGGTGCGCTGTCACTACTGAAAGGGCTGACATCTTCCTCCAGTCTTTCTTCTGGGACCGCACACTCTGGCTATGTGATTGGCCAGAGCCGTGATTACGTCACTTCCACGCATGCGAGCCCTTGGTTCTGGCATGAAGCTCTAAAGGTCCGGCAAAGTATGTTTAACCTTCAGAGTGCACGTAAATGGCTGCATTGAGGGTGAATATGTCCTAAATGGTGCACATGTAGGACATATTATTAGGCTTGCCTGTAGGGCCCTGTACACACGAGGAGACATGTCCGATGAAATCGGTCCGCGGACAGTTTTCATCGGACATGTCTCTTAGAATATTTTGGTCTGATGTGTACACACCATCAGACCAAAATCCCTGCGGACAGAGAACGTGGTGACTTAGAAGACACAGACGTCCTGAAACAAGGAAGTTCAATGCTTCCACGAATGTGTCGAATCAATTCGACGCATTCGCGGGATTTCTGTCCGATGGTTGGACGTACTAACCATCGGACATGTCCGACGGACAGGTTTCCAGTGGACAAGTTTCTAAGCATGCTTAGAAACTTTTGTCCGCTGGAAGCCTGTCCGCTAGGCCGTACACACGATCGAACATGTCCGCGGAAACTGGTCTGTGGACCAGTTTCAGGAGGACATGTCTCATCGTGTGTACGCGGCCTAGGTAAAAATTGCCAAGCGAGCTTTACTATTGCTTTAATTCATTACTAAAATGGCTAAATTAAACAAAGAAGCTTGTTTAGGTCATTAACCATAGCATAGGCGTGCGCACAGGGTTTGCCAGTTGTGCCTGGGCACACCTTAATCACCCTGTTCTGAGGAGATTCCCCCTGCTGCTTGGCTGCAGAGAAAGGGACACAGGAATCTCTGTCCTCAGTCTCAGTCAAAAGTGAGACATCGGGGGTCTGTTTAGACCCCTGATATTTCACCAAAGCCCTCCAATGAGGCTCCTAAAAAATATAAAATGTTCCTAAAAAAAAATAAAAAATGGTAAAAAATGTAAAATAAATGGTAAGTAATAATAAAAAATAATAATAATGATAAACTACTGACACCAATCTCTGCTCTAGTGACACTGTCTATTGCCCTGCTGCTATATGTATATGTTGTACAGGACGCCAGGGTTGGGTCCTGGATGGACGCTACATAGCGCCAATTTTTGGAATCTGGTCCCTTTAAACGCTGGTTCAGGAGGTCACCCAGAGGGGGTGAGAGGTTCCGGAAAGTTAAAATAGATCCAGAGAGGACGAGCTAACGGTGCTCTCTGTTTTTCTCTTTATGTTATTTGGGGGTCCGGAATTTCGGAGGCTCTGAAGTGACAATTGGGAGGGAAGAGAGCCTCCCCTTCTGACCCCTGGCTTCAGGTACGCAAGGAGTTAACCTTATCCAGGAAGTCAGTTAAAAGGAGAGGAAGTGCTGACAGAGGGTGGAGGAGTGTAGCAGTAAAGGTGTCTGCAGAAGTTGTAAGCCTGCTGAGAAGGACTGAGAGACCCACCAAACCGTATGTGCCTGTATTTTGTTTTGTTTGCTGTGCTGAAAGGAAAAGAGACTTTTCATTTGTGCTAAAGATAAACAGGACTTTTGTGTTGATGATTTTCCCCATGCTGAAGTAAGCGTTGTTTTTGGTTTGGTTTTGCAAATAAAAACATTTTTTTTTCATTATCACAGTTTAAGCACTTGTCTCGCTGAGCTAAAGAACCCCCAAAGTTCACAACTGGTGTCGAATGCGGGCAAAGTGCATTTGCAGGCGCAAAAACCGTTTAAAAAACTGACATTTAAAGAGACAGTGTACTTATGGCATGTCTTGGGTGAAGTCAGCCCAGACATTACAAACAGCACGCAACGACATGGAAGAGGTCATTAGGGCTTTGGCTCAAGCCACCGTGACCCAGCAGCAAGCCACCGTGACCCAGCAGCAAGCCACCGTGACCCAGCAGCAAGCGTCAGCAGACGCCAACCATCGCCATGAGGAAGCGATGGCTCAGCAGCAGCAGGCCCTGGCACAGGCTATAGCTGCGCAGCAGGAAAACACACGGCTGCTAGCCGCCCAGTTTACAGCCCAGCAGGAGTCCACTCAAGCACAGGTGGCTGCCTTGCAGGAAGCACTACAGAGGCTGACTCAGGGACAAGAGCAATCGGCCGTTGCCGTTAGCAACCCAGTGTCTGTTAGAGCCAGCCATTTCTTGCAAAAATTAACACCCAGCGATGACATGGAAGCCTTTCTTACCACCTTTGAAAGGATAGCAGAGAGAGAAGCATGGCCCCGGGACCAATGGGCCGGCATTGTTTCCCCTTTTCTCACTGGTGACCCACAAAAGGCCTATTTTGACCTCCCAGCTGAGCACATCAAAGACTATGAACGTCTAAAAGCTGAGATCCTGGCCCGCCTGGGGGTGACCACAGCTGTCCGGGCTCAGAGGGTGCATCGCTGGCGGTACAAATCGGACCAACCACCCAGGTCTCAAATGCATGAACTAATTCAGTTAGTTAAAAAATGGCTGCAGCCGGAAAAGTTGACAGGACCACAAATGGTGGAACGGGTGGTGATGGACTGGTACCTACGGTCCCTACCAGATGACCTACAGCGCTGGGTAAGCCATGGAAACCCCACTAACGCTGACCAGCTGGTCGAGCTGGTCGAACGGTACACTGTGGTGGAGGACCTGCTTGGGCCTGCCAAGCGTCGGGAACTCACACCAAGGATACCCAGACCAGCCACCACCCCGAGGAGAGAAGCCTTGCCAGATGTTGGAATCCGCAGATCAACACCGTCTGCCATAGGACCACGGAGATCGGTTCCTGTGCCAAAGATGGGAGACATTCAGTGTTGGCGATGTCGGTCCTGGGGGCATACCCGGGCACAGTGCCCGCTCCAGGAGGAGCCTATGGATTGCGGGGCTGCCCGAAGAAGCTCTTTCTATGCACAAAGAGTGTGTGCCACGCATCTTGACCTGGCATCCGGACAGTTCGAGTGTGAAGTGTGGGTAAACCACCTTCCGGCCAGGGCTCTACTGGACTCTGGTAGCATGGTCACGCTGGTACATGCCCGGGTACTTGGAAGGATTGGTCCAGTAACTAAGACCCTACGGGTAGTGTGTATCCATGGGGACACCAAGGAGTACCCCTTGGTCCCAGTAACTGTGTCCTATGGTCAAACCTCGGTTACCCAGGAGGTTGGGGTGGTAAAAAGCTTGATACATGATATCATAGTGGGACGGGACTGTCCAATATTTTTGGAATTATGGAACCAGGTACAGACGGGTCTGCCAGGTGAACTAAGGACACCAAGTTCAGAAGGGACAGAGTCTGGGGGATCCGGGCCTGAAACCTCCACAACACACCCCTCTAATGTAGAGAGACTTGGTAGTGATAATGACGTTGCAGGAAATCTTAGTTCTAATAATAACAGTCCTGTGTCCGGTCTGAAAACCGAGTTGACCTCTGAGGGGGGGGAAGTCTCCCCATTACAAGTCATGCTGGGGGAGGATGACGAGGAGCTTACCCCGGTTGAGGAGGGTGAGGGGGAAACATCCCAGAGGCCAGTGCATCCAGACCTGGACGTACCCAGGGGTGCGTTTGGCACCGCCCAGTTACAGGACCCTACCCTGGTCAACGCTCGAGAGCAGGTTTCTGTCATTGATGGGGTTTCACAGATACCAGATGCAGATCAGAGGTTTCCTCATTTTGCATTGAAGGGGGACCTAGTCTATCGTGTGGTTGAGAGCCGAGGGGAACCCATAGAACAGTTGCTGGTCCCTCAACCGTATAGGCGGATGCTCCTTGATCTAGCCCACAACGATGCACTAGGAGGACACCTGGGGGCGGAGAAAACGGAGGCCAGGATAACCGACCGGTTTTACTGGCCAGGGGTGAAGGCTGAGGTAAAGAGATATTGTGAGTCTTGTCCTGTTTGCCAGTTAACTGCCCCGGTGCCTCGCTATAGAAACCCCCTAGTACCCTTGCCAATTATTGAGGTCCCGTTTGAGCGGATCGCTATGGATCTTGTAGGACCCCTGGTAAAATCGGCAAGGGGGCACCAATACATATTGGTCATCCTGGACTACGCCACTAGATACCCAGAAGCAGTCCCGTTAAGAAAAACATCCTCTAAGGCCATTGCCCGGGAGTTATTTTAAATGTTCTCACGAACCGGGTTCCCCAAGGAAATATTAACGGATCAGGGCACCCCTTTTATGTCCAAGGTGATGGCGGACTTGTGCAGGCTGTTTCAGATTAAGCAGTTGCGGACGTCCGTCTATCACCCACAGACCAATGGCCTAGTTGAGAGATTTAACAAAACTCTGAAGTCTATGTTAAAAAGAGTCGTCCAGAAAGACGGGAAAGATTGGGATATGTTGCTCCCTGCCCTATTGTTCGCTATCCGGGAGGTACCACAGGCATCTACGGGTTTCTCGCCGTTTGAGCTAGTGTACGGACGGAGGCCAAGGGGGTTGCTTGATCTGGTAAAGGAAACATGGGAAAATGAGTCCTCCCCGCACAAAACCGTGGTGGAACATATTTCTCAAATGCGAGAAAGGGTGGCTAAGGTGATGCCGCTGGTAAGAGAGCACATGCAGAAGGCTCAGGATGCCCAAAGAAGGGTATATAATCGGTCGGCTAAAGTGAGACAGTTCCAAGTAGGTGACAGGGTAGCTGTCCTAATACCAACGGTAGAAAGCAAGTTCTTGGCCAAGTGGCAAGGTCCGTTTGAAATAGTGGAGAAAGTGGGTGAGGTAAACTATAAGGTACACCAACCAGGGAAAAGAAAACCCTACCAAATTTATCACGTAAATTTGTTGAAGTTCTGGAAAGACAGAGAACCGGTGTCCGCAGTGGTGGCGGTACAGTCAGGGGACCAGGTAGGGATCGACCTGGTGCAGGTTGCGGCTACCCTAACTAGGCCCCAAACCCAGCAAGCAAAGGAGTTTCTGCAAAGGAATAGGGACATGTTTTCAGGGTTGCCAGGACTCACCAATGTCATCGAGCATGACATTGTGACCGAGCCCAAGGTGACAGTCCGGCTTAAACCCTACCGTATCCCAGAAGCTCACAGGGTGGCAGTGTCTGGAGAGGTGAAAAGGATGCTTGAACTTGGGGTCATCGAAGAGTTGCAGAGCGAGTGGTCCAGTCCGATCGTATTGGTGCCCAAACCCAATGGTACTCTCCGCTTCTGCAACGACTTTAGAAAACTCAACGAGGTCTCCAAGTTCGATGCATACCCCATGCCACGGGTAGATGAGCTGATTGAGAGGTTGGGTCCGGCCAGGTACATCACCACACTGGATCTCACAAAAGGTTACTGGCAGATTCCCCTAACCAAAGAGGCCAGAGAGAAAACAGCTTTCTCTACCCCGGAGGGTCATTTCCAATACAAGAGAATGCCGTTTGGTTTACACTCCGCCCCCGCCACATTCCAAAGGGCCATGGACAAAACTTTGCGTCCCCACCAACGGTATGCCTCCGTTTACCTGGATGACATTGTCATTTTCAGTACGGATTGGGATTCCCACCTTCCCCGAGTACAGGCAGTGGTAGACTCCTTGAGAAGGGCAGGGTTCACCATCAATCCGGAGAAGTGTGCGGTTGGGGTGGAGGAAGCCAAGTATCTAGGATACATTGTAGGTAGAGGGTTAGTGAAGCCCCAAATGAGCAAAGTAGAGGCCATACAGGGCTGGCCCCGGCCCCTAACAATGAAACAGGTCAGAGCGTTTTTAGGCCTAGTGGGGTACTATAGGAGGTTTGTCCCCAACTTTGCCACCATTGCGGCACCGCTGACTGACCTCACCAAAGGCCGAAAGTCCATCATGATCAAATGGAATGCCGAGGCTGAAAAGGCATTTCAAAGGCTTAAGACGGCACTATGCCAGGACCCGGTACTTGTAGCGCCGGACTTTTCTAAGGATTTTATAGTGCAGACAGATGCCTCAAGTGAAGGGCTAGGAGCAGTTCTGTCTCAAGAAATCAACGGAGAGGAGCATCCAATAGTTTTCCTTAGTAGGAAACTGACGCCAACTGAGAAAAACTATGCGGTGGTGGAACGCGAATGTCTTGCCATCAAGTGGGCTTTGGACTCCCTACGGTATTTTCTCCTAGGCAGGAAGTTTCGCCTCATATCAGACCATGCTCCTCTTACGTGGATGAGACAGAACAAGCACACCAATGCCAGGGTAACTAGGTGGTTTCTGTCTCTGCAGGAATTGAACTTTGTGGTGGAGCACAGATCCGGGAAACAGCATCAGAATGCCGATGCCCTCTCCCGAGTCCACTGTATGATGGCGAGTGGTGCCTCCAACACCTCCGCGTTGAGGCAGAGGGGGGGGGATATGTACAGGATGCCAGGGTTGGGTCCTGGATGGACGCTACATAGCGCCAATTTTTGGAATCTGGTCCCTTTAAACGCTGGTTCAGGAGGTCACCCAGAGGGGGTGAGAGGTTCCGGAAAGTTAAAATAGATCCAGAGAGGACGAGCTAACGGTGCTCTCTGTTTTTCTCTTTATGTTATTTGGGGGTCCGGAATTTCGGAGGCTCTGAAGTGACAATTGGGAGGGAAGAGAGCCTCCCCTTCTGACCCCTGGCTTCAGGTACGCAAGGAGTTAACCTTATCCAGGAAGTCAGTTAAAAGGAGAGGAAGTGCTGACAGAGGGTGGAGGAGTGTAGCAGTAAAGGTGTCTGCAGAAGTTGTAAGCCTGCTGAGAAGGACTGAGAGACCCACCAAACCGTATGTGCCTGTATTTTGTTTTGTTTGCTGTGCTGAAAGGAAAAGAGACTTTTCATTTGTGCTGAAGACAAACAGGACTTTTGTGTTGATGATTTTCCCCATGCTGAAGTAAGCGTTGTTTTTGGTTTGGTTTTGCAAATAAAAACATTTTTTTTTCATTATCACGGTTTAAGCACTTGTCTCGCTGAGCTAAAGAACCCCCAAAGTTCACAATGTATATATACACACACACACATACACATGTATGTGTGTTTCAATTTTGGGGTGCACACCCTAATGCAATGGGCAATATGCACCTATGAACCATAGCCAGAGGATTACTGAAGATAGGAAGAAGGACCTTGTGGACCAACAAATCAAAATGTCAACTCTTCAGTTCATCCCACAGGGTTCTTATGTTCTGTTGATTAGGCAAAACAATAGTTCCTCGTGTTGTAACACCCACTGCCAAAAAAGAGTGTTATGGTCTGGGACTAAAAAATTGATATTTAATTTTCATTGTAGAAAGACTGCTACAAGGATGTTTGGCCGTAGTATCTGTACAAAGTGTCTACTTTGGCAAATTAGACATTTTAATTAAACCAAACGACTCCATGATTTCATTTTTTTTTCCAGTTGTTCATTTGTTCTATAATTTAATTTTAGAGTACGTTGCGACATTGAACTGTGTAACTGTGTATATTTTAATAAAGATTGGAAATGGGTTGTTCCAAAATGTTTTGTATTGTAGATACAGTTTCTATATGGGTATACAAAGTCATGTGTGACAACAAAATGTAACTTGAATTACAACCACCTTAAAAAACATAAAATGCCCTAATTTTAAATAGAATAAAACAGTTACTGCAGGGCTAAAAAAAAAAAAAAAAAAAAAATTGAAAACTATCATTTTTTCCGTGTTTTCAATTCGAGATTTTCCTAGCTTGTGACGGAAAATATTAGTTATATGAAGACAGGAGGCGAGTATCTTATGCATTAATCTTTCCTTTATTAATGCCCATAGCAGAACAAACAACGTAATTTACTGAAAGTGAAAACAGAAAAAACTGTATGGGACTACAATTCCCAGCAGGCCTAGGGTATCCGTAGCCCCTCCTATCCTGTCCCTCTATATAAGGTTAGCCCCATCTAGGATCTTCCTCTTTCTTATGCGAATCCTACCGAGTGGAAAACAGGATCTTCATTTGAACAGTCTAGTAAACACCGGGGTCTTCGGCCAGCCGGCCCGACATCCCAGCCTCCGGAGGAAATTGGAGTAACAGCAAACCAGTCCCAACGGGGACTAACTAACCAAACGTCTTTGGGACAGTCGGTCATCCGTATACAGGAAAAAACTCTTCCCGATCAGCAGGTCGTCAGTGTACAGGAAACCTGAATGCGATCAATACCCTGAAAGAAAATGCTAAATCGTGACAGGGTGGGGTAGGGAGGAAGATACTCGCCTCCTGTCTTCATATAACTAATATTTTCCGTCACAAGCTAGGAAAATCTCGAATTATATATCAGACAGGAGGCTCATATCTTATGCAGGTTCAAAGCTTAACACTGAATAAATTAATATGAATATATGACGACTATATTATACGAACTTTAAGTGGAAAAGTGTAAGCTAACCCTCACAAAACTGACATGGAGACATGATCCTCTGGTCTAAAATAAAATTGGCGAAAGGTGGTCTCAGAAGACCAATCAGCCGCCATTAGGAGATCTGTAAGACAACCACCCGCCGTAACAACCTTGGTAGCCATAGCTCCTCTGGAAGAGTGTGCCCCAAACAGGGTTATATCTATGCCCGCCATTGCCATGGCTGACTTAACCCAACGTGCCAAAGTGGCGGAGGTGACCGGGAGATGAGGTCTGACATAAGACACTAGGAGTTGGGAGAAAACAGAGGAGCGTAGATCAGCGGTATATGTCTCATAGGCCTGAAGGCATCTAACTACACAGAGTTTCGGGTGTGTAGGGAAAAAAGGGTAAAACACCGAATGAAGGTCTGTCTTGGTCCTACGAACCACAGAGAATTTAACTTTCTTGAGGTGAAAACTGTCATCTGGAAATGTCCAAAGCCCTGACGTCGGACACCCGTTTGATCGAGACCAAACACAACAGGACTGTGAGCTTATAAGACAGAAGCTTGAGAGGCAACGCCTCATTGTCCTCCCAAGAAGAGAACATATCGAGGACCTTGGCGACATCCCACGTGGATTGATATTTTGGACGCGGAGGTCGTTTGAATCTGATGCCCCGCAACATTCTACATATCAGGGGGTGTTTGCCGATAGGCATCGCATCCACCGGGCAATGGTAAGCTGATATGGCTGATCTGTACACATTTATGGAACTGTATGATTTGCCTGAATCGAAAGAGTCCGCCAGATAGTTCAGTACGATAGTTACAGGTGCCTGTATGGGATCAACCTGTCGTTGATCACACCAACATACCCAAAGTTTCCAGGCTGATCGATATGCCGATCGAGTCCCGGGGGCCCAGGCCAGGGAGAGGAGATCTCTAGCTGATCTAGAAAGGTTGTTGTCCGGATCTGGCAACCCGAAACCAGCGACGCCAGGAGGGTCAGTGTGCCTTCCGCCACTAAGGGGTGAGTGCCCTTCGTCGGATGGGAAAGGATGTGAGGGACAGACGGCAGAAGTCTGGGACAGTCTATGACCATTCCTAGAAGTAGTGGGAACCATGGTTGAGACGGCCACCATGGGGTGACTAGCACCACTGTCGCTCTCTGGTTGGCTATCTGTAATAGCACTCTGGGGATCATGGAGAATGGGGGGAACGCGTAATGCGTCTCCCCTATCCAGGAATGACGGAACGCGTCTACTGCTGAGGCCTCCGGATCCGGTCTCCAGCTGAAGAATCGGGGCAGATGGTGGTTGAGGCGAGAGGCGAAAAGGTCTATGCCTAAGGGACCCCAAAGAAGATTCAGTCGGGTGAAGACTGAACGGTCCAGACGCCAATCGCTGGAGTCTAACAGATAACGGGAATTCCAATCTGCTATCGTATTGGAAATACCCGGGATGTACTCTGCCATAGGGATGATGTTGCGGGAGAAGCAGAAATGCCAAATGGTCTTGGCAATATCCGCCAGGATTTTGGATCTGGTGCCCCCTAAGCGGTTGATGTATTGCACCGCTGCAATATTGTCCATGCGTAATAATACGCAGCAATTGGATTTGTCTGTTAGGAAACTCTGGATAGCGAACTGGGATGCTAGGAGCTCCAATGCGTTGATATGTGTAAGAGGGTTTCCTTGTTGGACCAGGTCCCTCCCGTCGCGGTCTCGCCTAAGCGTGCGCCCCAGCCCCGACGACTTACGTCCGATTCTATAATGACATCTGGACATGAGTTGAAGATCGTTTTGCCGTTCCACTCGACGGCATGACGAAGCCACCACTGCAATTCGACCCCAGCTTCCGCAGATAGAGGAACCCTGTCTGCGTATCTGAGGCCCTGTCTCAGATGAAGGATCTTGAGCCGTTGTAGGGCCCTGTAGTGAAGGGGGGCCGGAAATATGGCTTGAATGGAGGACGCAAGCAGGCCTACCAGGCGGGCTAAGACGCGTAATGATAGATAATTCTTGCGTAACACCGCTCTGATCTCCTTGCGGATAAGTGCTAATTTTGTCTTGGGTAAGCGGAGGACAGCTTGTTTGGTGTCCACCATGAAGCCCAGGAATTCCATCTCTTGGGCCGGTGTCAGAATCGATTTTTCTTGGTTGATCAAGAAACCTAGATTTTGGAGAAAGTCGATCGTCCAAACCATGTGGCGTAGAGCTTGTGATTTGGAGCATGCCATAATGAGGATGTCGTCTAGGTAGATAATTAGACGTACACCTCTGCTCCTTAGTGACGCCACCACCGGTTTCAAGAGTTTGGTGAAACACCATGGGGCGGATGACAGACCGAATGGAAGGGATGTGAATTGCCAAGTGCGTCCCCCCCATCTGAAGCGGAGTAGGTGTTGGGATTCCTGGTGTATGGGGACGGTGAGATATGCGTCCTTTAGGTCCACCTTCACCAACCAATCCCCGGGATGGAGGAGATCTCGGAGACAATGGATACCTTCCATCTTGAAATGCCGATATGCGACATGTTGGTTCAAGTCCCGCAGATTTATCACGGGACGGTAGCCTCCCCCTTTCTTCTTGACTAGGAATAGGTTGCTGACAAACCCCGGGGAGTATGAGTCGACCTCGACCACGACCTGTTTGACAATCAGATCTCGGATTTCCTTGTCTATAAGAACAGCGTTCTGTTTCGCAAATCGAATAGGGGGTGGTATCACTCCCAGAGTTGGTGGGGATAGAAGTTCTATGTGGAAACCTGAAATGGTGTCTAGTATCCACGTATCTGCCGTAATCGCAGACCAGGCGTGGGTAAAAAGTTTTAGTCGGCCCCCCACAGGTGTGTGAGAAGTTGGAGTGTAGGTAGTACTCACCGGAATATGGACGGGAGCGGGGATATCCTCTGTTACCACGTCCTCTCCAAGGTCTTCCTCGGGGCGGGAAAAAGGGTGCTGGTTGCGCCACGGTGGTGTACGGAGGGGGAGCCTGGGTGTATGGAGAAGGGTTTGCCCTTTGAAAAGGTCTGAAACTGACATTGCGGCCGGCAGAACGACCCCTACTTCTGCCGGCCCAGGGGAAAACCTTACTGGTTGTAGATCTTTTGAGCGAGGTTTGCGCCTTGTCTAGGCTGTTGAAGAGCCCTACGAATTTATTAATATCCTTCACCAAGGAATCACCGAACAGCATCCCCTCTGCTGCCGGACCTGGTTCAGTTTCTGCCAGGTGAGCTAACTGTGGATCAAGTCGCATCAAAATGGAGCGTCTGCGCTCGACAGAGCAGGCGGTGTTTGCGCTGCCCACTAGACATATGGCCCTTTGGGCCCACCCACGTAGCTGGGTTATATCAACCGTTTGGCCTGAAGTCGCGGCCTGTTCTGATAGATTTAAAATCTTTGTTAATGGGCCGAGGAGATCAAGAATCCGGTCCTGTATGGCTTTAAAGGAACGGTCTATCCCCTTTTTGGGGAATTTTCCTGTTTTGAACAGATATTTAGATAGAATGGGATCTATCTCGGGTGTCACGACCACTGTTTTAGGAATATGTGGTCGAGGGCATTCAGATCGCAATTTATTGCGATTGGACCTCTCAAGGGACCTACGTGCCCAGAATTCGACATACTGTGACACGTGGGGTAAGGGGGACCAGTCTCCAGAACGGGGATGGGATATAGCATCTGGGTGGAACAGAGGTTCGCCCTGCATATCAACAATGATTTTGCCCTGATTTCCAGGGTTGGCGTCGTGTAAGAGCGCCAATGCCCCCGCATCCTCCTCATCTTCGTATTCGGACTCAGAGACCTCAGCCTCGCCCGACTCAGCAGAGGTATCGTCGTCTGATAAGACCACGTATGAGTCAGGTTTTGCCCGTTTAGCTGAACTATGCCTCTTTGGTGACTCCCTGAGGCCCAGGGGTTGAAAGGAGTCCGAGGAATGCGTGGGGTGGCAGTCCGAGTGGGGAGCTGCTCTATGCATATTATTTGCTTCCCCTGCCGGGGAGTCATGGGTCGCCACAACGTGCTTCCTCTTATGAGAGGATTTGCCTTTTTTTGTTTGCGGTTCACCGCTGTGTGGTAACATTACAGGGGGCAGAATTTGTTGTGGCACAGAGAGAGTGGTAGCTGCAGCCAGAGCAGCTTGTATGGATTTGGTAATCAAATCTTGTATTTGTGTTGTGCTCAAGAACTGTGTTGAGCCCAGTGCCAGCTCATCGCCCAGAGGGGGGATTGAATCTTCCCCAGCCATTCTGTAGTATATATGTGTATATATATAAGTATTAGGGGGGAGTGGGTTCTGACCACTGGGTGTCTGGGGGGCTGATCCTTGCTGAATTATCAGAAGTTTAATTGCAATAAATAGAGAGCTATCGATATGAAGGGGGTGACAGGGATAGGAATAAATTCCTATTAAAAAACGCTAGCTAGCTACCTAAGCGATCTAGAATTCACTAGCTGACTAGCTCCGGCTCCTACCTCCGACACTGCAGGCGTAGAATATCCTGCGTTGTGAGGAGAGCCGGAAAAGGAAGTCACGGAGCAGGCGAAGTCTCGCGAGACTACGGCTCCTGAGTTCTCATTGCTGCAGATGCAAGTGACTGAGTGGGCGAGTGAGATCCGCCCCTCAGTTCCCGCTCAGGACGGCGATTGGAGGATGCCTAGAAGGAGCAAAAATCATACAGTGACGGCGCGAGAGAAAAGAGAGAGAGGAGGGAGGAGGGGGGAGAGCCCGTGCACGGAGATCTAACCCTCCCCCGTGTGAATCCAGGAGAGTTGCGGAGGAAAGGAGGGGGATGTATACCTCCAAGATGGCGCCGCCGGAGGGAGACAATGTAGGTCAGATAAAATGAAATAAGATACCTGACATCGGGACACCCGGTAACGGGGGAAAAAAGGAAAAAGATGTACTAAATAAGACAAAGAATAGGAGACAAAACACCCTAGTTTCCAAAACGGGGGTAGTAATAATATCGAAATATAAAAAATATATACTCATCTTGTAGAGCTCTGCCATGAGCAGAAAGAAAGAGGAAGATCCTAGATGGGGCTAACCTTATATAGAGGGACAGGATAGGAGGGGCTACGGATACCCTAGGCCTGCTGGGAATTGTAGTCCCATACAGTTTTTTCTGTTTTCACTTTCAGTAAATTACGTTGTTTGTTCTGCTATGGGCATTAATAAAGGAAAGATTAATGCATAAGATATGAGCCTCCTGTCTGATATATAATTAAAGGATATCTAAACCTCAAAACAAACAGATGTGGTGGCTGCATTGTTTTCTTTCAATCATTTGTTGTTAGCTTTTTAGCTTCTTTTTTTTTTACCTGGTGATTATCACAGTAAAACTCTTCCTCTCCAAGGATGATAACGATTTCTCAATCTTCTGTATCAGGGCAACAGAAACGAATTTGGACTATGGAACTCAACCCCACCTCTAGCGTCCAAAACATAGAGGGGTTTAGTTCTGTAGTCAATGTAATTCATAACAGTTGACACAGGCAGAGGTTACAGGAAGTTATCTACTCATGAGATTTCCAGGAAGATCAACAAGCATATTTTCTTTTTAACCACTTAAGCCCCGAGCCTGTATTTTAGATTCAGTGTTTACGAGACTAAAACATTTTTCCCTTCTCGTCTTTCAGGACAGCCACAATAGAGATAGGCTTCTCCTCTTCCTTAGGAAACACTGCACAGCCTTTAAGAACTTTCCTCCCCCCTGCCAGACCTCAGTTCTTAGTGTTTCCTCCGGTGGGGAGACACTGCAGAGGAAACCAGGCCGGTGCAGTCAGGGGACTGTGGCTTTTTTATCTTCTAGGGGAGCAGGGGCCTCCTAAAGAAAATTCTTTTTGGGCAGGTACTCACCGCCAGACACACCCCAATCCAGGTCGAGCACGGCTGTTGGCTTGAGGGGGGACCCCTATCGTGTCCACAGGACCATGACGGGGGAGGCCTCCAGGACACCCTGTTCTCTACAGGCCGCATATTTTTTTCAATTTCATGGGCCGAGTGGTGGGTGACGTCATTCGACGGCGCGTCCGGTTCCGGGTCGCGGCGCTGATAGAGGCCCAGCGTGTTTGCTGGAGGAGTCTGATGTTTGCTGGGGCGAGTTAGACACAGCGCAACCACCCCAGGATGTCGGCGACTTCTCCGGAACGGGGCACGACCAAGGAGGCTTCCTCCAGCCAGCCTAAGGTAAGGGTTCCCTGGGGAGGGGTCCCTAAACCTGAGGCCTTGTCTTTTTCCCCCACTATTCCTCCTTGGTGGTTGGGGGGGAGGGGAGGATAGGGGAACCTAGCAGGAGGGTCTGTTTTTAGGTTTTCCCCAGGGTTGTAACCCATATGTTTTTTTGTTTTGTTTTAAAAAAAAAAAAAGTTTTTTCTTGCTTTGTTTTAATGTGTGGGGCCCCTTTGTTCCTATGTCTTTCAGAAAAGCCTGGAAAAAACGGGGAAGACTCACGGTTCAAAAAATAAATGTGCCTCCTGTAGGGACACTCTGCCTGAGTCTTGGTCCAAGGTGTTGTGTAGGGAATGCATTCACTCCTTGGTCAGGGAAAGGGATGAAGAGCAGGAAGGCAGCTTAGCAGCTTCTGTTAAGGAGCTTTCCTCTACTTTTGCTTCCTTCAAATCTTTATTTGAAAGGCTGCAACCTCCCACTGTCCCCACACAGGTTACAACCCAATCAGTTGAACAGGGTCTTGCTCCTGTCACACCTGAACCTACAGCAATGACAGTTGATCTTGCAGGCCCTTCCCAGGCGGAACACTCCCTCATGAAGAGTGTTGCCTCGGGTTCTCAAGCTGAGTCGGAGGATGAGGACCAGGACGGAGAGTCCAGGAAGCCCTCAAGATATAAACTGTCCCTGGACGAGGTCGAGGACTTGTTAGGGGCCATTTACATGACTCTGGGCATCCAGGCCGAAAGTAAAACTCTTAGCCTCCATGACCAAATGTACAAGGGTCTGGGGGAACAGAAGAGAAGGGTATTCCCTGTGCATGAACTTCTAACTGATACTATCAAAAAGGAGTGGCAGGATCCTGAAAGAAAGCCCTTTTTTTCCCAGTCCCTTAAAAGGAAGTTCCCATTTTCTGAGGATCCTGCATCCATTTGGAACAAAGTGCCTAAATTGGATGCGGTATTCTCCCAAGTATCTAGAAATACTGACTTGGCATTCGAGAATATGGGAACTCTTCCTGATGCAATGGACAAGAGAATGGATTCCCTTTTGAAAAAAACGTGGGACTCGGTTATGGGGAACCTCAAACCAGAATTAGCTGTTACGGTGGTGGCCCGTAATTTAGAACATTGGCTCTCTAAATTTCAGGAGCACATTGAGGCTGGGACAGATAAGGATACCATTCTGTCCTCCTTCCCTACAATGTTCCGAGGCATCGCTTACATTGCGGACACATCGGCCGAATCGGTCCACATGTCAGCCAGGTCGGCAGCTCTGGCCAACTCTGCCAGGAGAGCCCTCTGGCTCAAGACTTGGCCAGGGGACATAGCCTCCAAGTCCAAGCTGTGCGGGATACCTCTTACAGGGGATCTCCTGTTTGGCCCAGGTCTTGAGTCAGTCTTGGATCGTACGGCGGACAAAAATAAATCTTTTCCCCTGAGACGTAAAGAGTGACAGAGGAAGGGAAGGGGTTTTACTCACACATTTTTGTGGTGAGGAAACCCTCAGGGAAGTACAGGTTAATCCTAAACCTAAAACCCCTAAACAGGTCCATCGCATACAAAAAGTTCCGTATGGAATCAATCTTTACGGCCAGGGCCCTCCTTCCACAGAATTGCTTTATGGTCTCCCTGGACCTCAGGGACGCATACCTGCACGTACCCATCGCAGAGGGGTCTCAAAGGTATCTACGTTTAGCGATAGACCTAGGAGGGGAGGTGATGCACCTTCAGTTTCAGGCTTTGCCATTCGGTCTATCCTCCTCGCCCCGCGTGTTCACCAAGGTCCTGGCAGAACCCATAGCATTTCTGCGGCTTCAGGGAGTGGGCATCATAGCCTACCTGGACGACCTGCTCCTGTTTGCAGCATCTCCAGAACTACTATCCAGAGATCTGGAATTAACCAAGAGAACCCTATCGGGTCTAGGGTGGCTGTTAAACTTAGAAAAGTCCAGCCTGTCACCGTCACAACGAATTTCTTACTTAGGGTACCTTTTGGACTCCACCCTCCTAAGGGTCTTTCTCCCCTTGAAGAAGGCCCTGAAACTAGACGGGGCGGTGGGCACCCTACAGGGCAGTCGTCAGGTGTCGATCAGGTCCCTGATGTCGACCCTGGGCCTGCTTACGTCCACCCTTCCGGCTGTCCAGTGGGCAGGCCTTCACTTCCGGCCCCTGCAGGCTTTCCTCCTGAAAATCTGGGATCACAAGATAGAGCGTCTAGATACCCTAGTGCAGGTCCCAATCCAGGTAAAGAGGTCCCTCTGGTGGTGGAGGAAGATTTCCAATTTGTCGCAGGGTCGTCTATGGCATATTCCGGTTCCTCAGGTGGTAACCACGGACGCAATCGGCAAGGGTGGGGGGGCTCACCTAGGGTCCCTTCCGGCGCAGGGCGTATGGAAAGGTGCCGAGTTGGGGAAGTCCTCCAATTGGAAGGAGCTGAGGGCGGTCGGTCTAGCCCTCAGATTCTTCCAGGAAGAGCTTCAGGGACACCACGTCCAGGTACGGTCGGACAATGCTTCGGCTGTGGCCTATCTGAACAAACAGGGTGGCACGAGAACTGTAGTCCTGTCGGCCGTTACAACAGAGATTCTTCGCTGGGCCAAAGCAAACACCCTGTCATTGTCAGCGGTCTTCCCAAGAGGAATAGAAGACAAGACGGCAGATTTTCTCAGCCGAAGTCAGCTGAGAGAGAGCGAGTGGGCTCTCAGTCAGGAAGTCTTCCATCTCCTAGTCAGGAGGTGGGGATCTCCAGAGATAGACCTGTTTGCGTCAAAAGAAAACGCGAAAACCCCTTGTTTTTTCTCCCGGAACAAGGGAGAGGGAGCAAGGGGGGTAGGTGCCCTGTCCCAGAGCTGGAGGTTCGGGATTTGTTATGCCTTCCCACCACCAGTGCTTTTACCAGCAGTTCTAAGAAAGTTCCAACTAGAGAACACCTCTCTGATTCTAGTGGCACCTCACTGGCCCAAAAGGGCTTGGTTCTCGGTCCTCAAACAACTGACCATGGAACCTCCCTTCTTCCTCCCATCCACAAGGGATCTTCTCTCGCAGGGTCCAGTCCTTTGCCCACACCCACACAGGTGGAACCTAGCGGTGTGGTTACTGAGGAGACCTTGCTAAGGTCTAGAGGGTTTTCTGAAAGGTTAACTGCCACCCTTCTTAGTAGCAGGAAGAAGGAAACCCGCTCTATTTATAGGAAGGTCTGGCTTCGCTTTAATGAGTGGTGCCTAGAATTTTCCTGTTCAGTGCAGAACCCCTCTTCAGTGTTGGAGTTCCTACAGTGTGGGGCAGATAAGGGTCTTTCAGTCAGTACCCTTAAGAGTCAAGTTTCCACCCATAGTGTATATCTAGAAAGACCACTGGCCAACAACCCCTGGGTAATCAGGTTCTTCAGAGCGTTATCTAGACAAAGGCCGTCCCAGGGGCCCCCCTTCCCCAGGTGGGATTTATCTTTAGATCTACAGGCCCTAACAGGGTCTCCCTTTGAACCCCTAGATGGATGTCTGTTGAAAGAATTGACTTTAAAGACAGTCTTTTTGGTTGCAGTGACCACTGCTAGGAGGGTCAGCGAGATAGAGGCCTTGTCAGTTAGACCCGCCTTTTGTATTGTTTTTCCGGATCGAGTTGTTTTCAAAACCGATCCGGCCTTTTTACCTAAAGTAACTTCTAGATTCCATAGGAGTCAGGAGGTAGTTCTACCCTCTTTTTGCCCTAATCCCTCAGGTGAAAGGGAAGTTTGGTTTAGTAAGTTGGATGTCAGAAGATGCATCCTGCACTTCTTAGAGCTGACCAAAGATTTTAGGAAGTCAGACTCTTTTTGTTTTATTTTCTGGAGTTAGGAAAGGACAGAAAGCGTCCCGGTGCACAATCGCTAGATGGCTTAGACTAGCTATTGAACAGGCATATACCTTGTCTGGTAAGGAGGTCCCTACAGAAATTAAGGCATACTCTATGTGAGCAGTGGCTGCTTCTCAGGCTGAAACGGCTGGAGCCACGCCAGAACAAATATGCAAGGCAGCAACTTGGTCCAGCTACACCACCTTCGTCAAGCAATATAGAGTAGACTTGATGTCGGCAGACGACCAGGCCTTTGGGCGAAAGGTCCTGCAAGCCACAGTCCCGCCCTAGTTGGTGAGTACTCGATTATCCTCTCTATTGTGGCTGTCCTGAAAAACGAGAAGGGAAAAATGGAGTTACACTTACCAGTAACATGCTTTCCAGTAGTCTTTCAGGACAGCCCTGGTTACCCACCCGAAGCTATGGAAGGTTTGATCCAGGAACATAGTATGATATTGATGCCTAACTATGGATTACTAACATGTTCTTGTGTCTCCCCAGCTGACCGGAGGTGCTCGTATAAAAACTGAGGTCTGGCAGGGGGAGGAGAGTTCTTAAAGGCTGTGCAGTGTTTCCTAAGGAAGAGGAGGAGCCTATCTCTCTATTGTGGCTGTCCTGAAAGACTACTGGAAAGGACGTTACCAGTAAGGCCTTGTACACACGAGTGAATAAATCCGCTGAACATGGTCCGACGGACCATTTCAGCCGAAAAATCCGCTCGTGTGTAGGGGCAAACGGACCGTTTTGGCCGGATTCCTCCGGCGGAAAATTTCCAAAGCATGCTTTGGAATTTTTCCGCCAGAGAGCTGTCCGTCAGATATGTCCGCTGGTTAGTACGGCAAACCAGCGGACATATCTGCCCGCACATGCGTCGTATCCTGTGAATGGATCCGACGCATGCGCGCGGAAGTGTTTACTTCCTGGTGCGGTGACGTGGCGGTCACGTGTCGGCGTCAACGTCACCGCCGCGTCACCGCGCTGTCCGAATTTGATCCGATGGTGTGTACAGCCATCGGATCAAAGCAATCCGGCGGACCGTTCCCATCGGATCTATTCCCTCGTGTGTACAAGGCCTAAGTGTAACTCCATTTTTTTTTTTGGCTATAAGATTACTTAAAACCCCCAAACATTATATATTTTTTTTCTAACACCCTAGAGAATAAAATGGCAGTCATTGCAATACTTTTTGTCACACCGTATTTGCGCAGCGGTCTTACAAGCGCACTTTTTTTGAAAAAAACAAACACTTTTTTAAATTAAAAAATAAGACAACAATAAATTAGGCCCAATTTTTTTACATATTGTAAAAGATAATGTTACGCCGAGTAAAATGATACCCAACATGTCACGCTTAAAAATTGCGCCCGCTCGTGGCATGGCGTCAAACTTTTACCCTTAAAAATCTCAATAGGCAACGTTTAAAAAATTCTACAGGTTGCATTTTTTTAGATACAGAGGAGGCCTAGGGCTAGAATTATTGCCCTCACTCTAACGATCGCGGTGATACCTCTTTTGTGTGGTTTGAACACCGTTTTCATATGCGAGCGCCACTCGCGTATGCGTTCGCTTCTGCGCGCGAGCTCGTCGGGACAGGGCGTTTTAAAAAAAAATGTTGTTTGTTTTTGTATTTATTTTTATTTATTTTACCAATTTTTAACACTAAAATAAAAAATTATCACTTTTATTCCTATTACAAGGAATGTAAACATCCCTTGTAATAGAAAAAAGCATGACAGGTCCTCTTAAATATGAGATCTGGGGTCAAAAAGACCTCCGATCTCATATTTGGGCTTAAATGCAAAAAAAAAAAAAAAAAAATATGTAAAATGTAATTTTTCAAATGACTCTTTAAGACGCTGGGCGGGACTGAAGTTTTGACGTCACTTCCGCCCAGCAGAGCTACGGGGACGGATGAGGGAAATTTTTCCCTCACTCGCATCCCCACTGAGCACGGGAGAGGACCCGATCGCCTCCGCCGCTACCGACAGCTCCGGTAAGCGGTGGAGGGCTCGGGAGCGCAGCGGGAGGGGGGGCCTTCGCCCGCCACCGATAATGGCGATCTTGCGGCGAATCCGCCGCGGAGACCACCGTTATCGTTTGACTGACCGCCCACTGAAGAGATGGATATCTCGATTGTGGCAGCAGCTGCTGCCGTTACCGAGATATCCATCTTTAAAGTGATGATGTATAACGACGGTGGGCGGTCGGCAAGTGGTTAAACTTATCATACAGATGTATCAAAACACTTTTAATGGTACAGCTAAACCTTGGATTGCAAGCATAATTTGTTCCAGAAACATGCTTGCAATCCAAAGCACTTGTATAACAAAGCAAATTTCCCCATAAGAAATAATGGAAACTCAAATGATTCATTTCACAACTGTAGCACTACCCCCAGAGGAGCTGTTGAGTATTTTTGGGTGGCACGTTACCTCTATCTTCTCGCTGTCCAGGGTGAAAAAGAGAGTCTGAAGAACTTCAATGTCTACACAATGCACTTCTTTTTCTGGGATTTATTTGCAGAAGCTTAGTAGAGAAGAAGTAAAGGGGTGGAAGGGTAGGTAGGTTCAGGTGCATAATCACAATCAGGAAACACTCCTGCTTCCAGCAAACAGTTCTTGTCACCACTCTAGCCAGAGTGGGTATTGCTCACCCGGATAGGTCCCGCTTACTGGCCCAGCAGCCGGGATTGCCCACGAAATAAAGTACAGTCTCTGCCGCAGACCTTCCTTTATGAGGAGACGCTTTTGGTCCAGAATCCTTTGCCACATGATTCAGCACCTGGATCTCTCCAGCTTAACTTTTGTAGAACTTAGATCCGACAGGCGACCACCGTCAAGCCTCTCAGTGTATGGTGCATCCTTCATTGAAGTTTCCAGGCTTACTCCCAAGGTATCAGCCTCTTGCATGGCCCTCTCCAGGATAGGTCCTCCCCTGGCTTTCTTCATCAAGTGGCTTTCTCCCGCAGGACGGACAGCACAGGATCACCTCTTCAGAAAGCAGGCCCCAGTCTGACTACTGGGCCTACCAGGCGAAGCCACGACCCTGGACCAACGTGGTCCTGGAGTCAGGATACAGGAACACGCTTCTCAGGCCAGGCGGGCCACGAGGCGTGAGCAACGAACCCCGCCAATGACGTCTGTCCCTTAGGTACCCCTCCCAGCATGCACAGCGGGGCTACCACTCCCACTGATTTGCTGCTGAGGGGAACACCCAATACACCCTGACCTTGCTGCTGCCACACTTGGCCTGAGATGGTAATGACACCCCCAAGTGAACAACGGTGTAACTCCCAGCACAGCCATGGCTGGAACAGAGGCTAAATTTGCCATTAATCATTCTTGTCTGAGCCAAATAACAGCTCAGACCCCCAGTAAATTGAAAGCAGCTCCTGTTCAACAGGAGCAGGGCGCTACACAACCATTTATTCATAAGTCCTTCAGTTTATGGTCCATATAAAAATTATAGTAATGTAATAGGTTGTGTAACCATAAAATGTCCATCCATAAATAGAAGCCTCCACAAGGGGGTTAGAAGCAAAATCCAGCAGGAGCTACAGAGTATAAAAGAGAAGAGAGGCGCCTCTAAGTGTAGCAATATTGTTACTAAATGTTGTACCTTCATTAAATGTAACCATATTGCTACACTTAGAGGGGCCTCTTTTCTCTTTTATACTCAGTTGTGACATGACGCTACTTGTACATCAAGACATCACTTGTATATCAAGTCAAAATTTATTTGACATTTCTTTATCGTACATCACGGGACACAGAGCGCATAGCCATTACACTTGGGTTATATGGGTACCTTCAGGTGTGGACACTGGTGTAATCAATTTCACAGGAAGTTTCCTCCCTATATAACCCCCTCCCAGTGGGAGTGCTTCAGTTTTTTCGCCAGTGTCTTAGGTGTTGGTCACGTCTAGCTGTCCCTCGGAGGTCTCGGGACCCAGGATAGCTAGCCGGATCCGTCCGAAGTGCTTCAAAGCCAAGGTGTACGGTACCCGGGCCCTGCTGGAGTGGAGTTTTGCCTATAATGCCTCTCCTTGGAGGGCTGGATTCTGGGCTCCAGTGCCTTAGTCTCTTCCAAGAACTAAACGCCACTGATGCCAGGATGCTATATAGGTCCAGGGGTGTGGGTTCCTTAAACACAGGACCCCGGTCCCTGAAGGTCCAAGACAATACCCACAGAGATGGGGGAAGGCTGGGCCTCTTGCAGTTTGCAATACCCTGCGGCGTGGAGCAGGTAAGAGGGAACCTGCGGGACTTGGTTCGACAGTAGGTATCCCCCTGGGGGTTCTGGGTTGGCTAATGTTATGCTTGTGCATCAGCCACTATCTCCACTATGTCTTTTGAGGCAGGATGGGATGTACTAATGTTTACCCAGATAACATGTAGATATATGTATGCTTGTTTAAGATATATATTTTGCTACTCCCCCCAGATTTGCCTGTTAGCATGGATACTGCAGCCCCCACATACTATAAAGAGGGAATGCTGGTGAAACTCCTGTTTCTTAGGAAGCCTATGGGGACAGCTTCCTCTATGTGTGCACTACATTGAGAATTAGTGCTTACCTGGTGTCAGTTTGGGCTGCTGGCGTTGGTCCATGCTTCTCCTCTGCTCCCTGCTTCCTCCATGTTCCTATTCCCGTTTACGTAACGGAAGAAATGCTAGCTACCACCCTGGGTGGGCTAGAGGAAAGGTTAACGGCTTTGATTGCCCGCTCTTTGCCAGGTGGCAAACGGGCTAGATCCCCGTCACCTAGATTGGTGTTTTCAGATGCGGGGTCTCCTCGCCGGAGGAACAGGACCCACAAGGGGATCAAGCGGACCAGAGTCCCGACGGGTCAGACATGGAGGGTTCCACTCTAGATAAAAAATTTCGGCTTCTCAAGCCGAGAGCCTGTGGATCCAGTCTCTGACAGATATTGTTCGCACTGCTTTTAAAAAACTTCCAGTGTCAGAACTATTAGCCCCTGCAGTATCCTCATTAGGTTCTTTAAAGGCACCATTAACTTGGGTGTCTTTTCCAATTCACCCCCTTCTGGAGAGCGTGTTTTGTTCAGGATTGGGCTCGACCTGATAGGATCTTTTTCCCTCCTAAAAGGTTCACTATTTTCTATCCTATGGAAGAAAAATTTGCAAAGAAATGGGCACTCCCTACTGTGGACGCGGCCATTTCCTGCGTGAATAAATCCCTGACCTGTCCGGTTAGAAATGTCCAGATGTTCAGAGATCCGGCCGACAAAAAATTGGAGACCCTACTGAAGGCTTTGTTTACCACAGTAGGTGCCGTGGTTCAGCCAGCAGTGGCAGCCATTGGCGTTTGTCAGGCTTTAAAGAAACAGTTGTTAAAAGGACATGCCGGCTCAGCAGACTCGTGAATTAGCAGACCTCCCAAGGGCTCTCTGCTTTGCAATAGATGCTATTAAGGACTCCGTTCAACTCTCTGCTGTTGGTTCATATGCGTCGTCTTTTGTGGCTAAAGAACTGATCAGCAGAGGCACCCTGCAAAAAACTTTTAGCAGGATTTCCCTTTCAGGGTGGAAGACTATTCGGTGAAGACCTAGATAAATATATCCAAACCATATCAAGTGGTAAAAGTTTTTCCTTACCGGTCAAGAAAAGACCGCGCGGGCCCGCGTTTAAGCGACGGGCCTTTTACTGGCTCGGCCCCTTCAGCTTCCCGTCAGTATCGACGGCCTCCCGGGCGTTCAACATTTAATAGCCGCCCACAGGGACAAGCCGCGGCAAACAAGAGGCCATGGTCTCGCAAGCCGGCTAAACCTGTCATCAAGTCAGATTCATGAAGGGGCGCCCCCACTCTCTTGGGTGGGCGGAAGACTTCGGTTTTTCTCCGAAGTGTGGAAAGCCAGAATTCCCGACTCTTGGGTTCGGTTTGTGGTAGCCACGGGCTACAAACTAGAGTTTCGAGAAGTCCCCCCTCCTCATTTTCGGGGGTCAAAGTCTTCCAAGCGGCCCATTAAAGAGGGCCTCTCTCGTAAAGGCATTGAATCGCCTCTGGCTCCAAGGAGTAATTGTAGAAGTACCAACCCAGGAATGGGGTCTGGGATTCTATTCCAACCTTTTTTATAAATACCCAATGGTGACGTCAGGCCTATCTTAGACCTCAAACGCCTAAATCGCTTTCTAAGATGTAGACCTTTCGTATGGAATCCATACGTTCGGTGGCAGCCAGCCTACATCATGACGACTTTCTAGCATCTATAGACATAAAGGATGCTTATCTGCACATGCCAATCTACCCGGCACATCACAAGTTTCTTCATTTTATGATAGATCAACGTCATTTCCAGTTCGTAGCCCTCCCTTTCGGGGTGGCAACAGCTCCGCGGGTATCCACAAAGGTGTTAGCCCCGGTGCTGGCCGTCCTAAGGACAGAAGGCATTTTGGTCCTGGTATACCTGGACGATCTCCTGCTTTTCGACAGATCAGCTTCCAACCTCAATCATGCAGTAGTCCGCACAGTTCGGCATCTAGAGGAGTTTGGGTGGATTTTGAACCAAGAAAAATCGAGGTTGCAACCCACAAAACAGTTAGAATTCTAGGCCTTCGGCTAGATACAGTCGGCCAGAGGATATTTTTTCCTCAAGCAAAAGTCAGGTCATTGACTCAAACAGTTCAAATAGTCTTAGGCAAGAAGAGGCCGACTATTCGCCTAGGCATACGACTGCTGAGGAAGAGGGTGGCCACCTTCGAAGCAGTGCCCTATGCCCAGATCCATACCAGAGTTCTCCAGGCAGCCATTCTCTCTGCTTGAAACAAGTCCATGCAGGCACTAGTCCGTTAATTCTCTCAGGGGTCCGGCGCAGCCTGTTCTGGTGGCTGGTCCCTCAATATTTGTCAAAGGGGAAATCCTTTTGCCCCATCACATGGAAAATTTTAGGAAGACTGACCCAGCAGGGACAGTGATAGGAGGCAGAAAGACTGCTTCCCATTAATATCCTACAGATCAGAGCTGCTCGGTTGGCCCTGGTCGTCTGGACTCTCCCCCTTCAGGGTCTACCAGTAAGGGTACAGTCCGACAATGCCACGGCGGTGGCATACATAAACCACCAAGGGGGCACAAGGAGCCTAGTGGCTCAAAGGGAAGTAAACCTGATTTTCTCATGGGCCGAAGCCCATGTACCCTGTATCTCCGCAGTTTTCATCCCAGGGATAGACAATTCTCAAGCAGAGTTTTGAATCTTCAACAGTTGCTCCCGGGGGATTGGTCTCTTCACCCCCAGGTATTCCAAGACATTTGCCAAGGATTCGGAGTTCCCGATGTAGACATCATGGCAACGAGAGTCAACAAGGAATTGGACAAATTCGTATCCTGAGCCCGGGATCCCTCGGCCTACGGGACCAATGCGTTGGTTTGCCCCTGGCACCAGTTGTCTCTCCTGTATGCGTTCCCTCCACTGCAGATGATTCCCCGCCTTCTACGAAGGATCAGGGTGGAGCGCAGGTCTGTGATCCTGGTGGCCCCAGCCGGGTCCAGGAGGGCTTGGTACGCGCCCATCGTGAGGATGTCAGTGGGGGCACCGGGGCCACTCCCCCTGCGCCCAGACCTGTTATCTCAGGGCACGATATGCCACCCTGCTTCACAGCAGCTAGATTCGATGGCTTGGCGGCTGAATCCCTAATTCTTAAGGGCAGAGGCCTCTCAGCCCAGATCATATCTACGTTGATTCTGGCTAGGAAACCAGTCTCTAGAAATATCTATTACAGAGTCTGGAGGACCTATGGGGAGTGATGCGAGTCTCAAAGAGGGCATCCTCGTAAGTTTTATCGACAGGATCTTGCGATTCCTCCAGGTTGGCGTTGATAAGGGATTAGCTCTTAGTACTCTAAAGGGGCAGGTGTCTGCCTTATCGATATGGTTTCAAAGGCCTTTGGCCGCGCATTCGCTTGTGAAAACCTTCTTGCAGGGGGTCTTGCATGTAAATCCCCCTATTAGAGCTCCCCTCTGCCCCTGGAATTTAAAACTCGTCTTGTCAGCTTTACAAAGACAACCGTTTGAACCTCTGATAGAAATCCCTCTTGTGCTGCTAACCCGAAAGTCGGTTTTCTTGGTGGCTATGGCTTCGGCCAGAAGGGTCTCCGAGCTGGCAGCCTTGTCTTGCAGGGAACCGTACCCGATTCGGCATAAGGTCAGAGTGGTTCTGCGGCCTCAACCTTCTTTCCTTCCTAAGGTCATATCCAGTTTTTACTTGAATCAGGACCTAGTCCTACCATCCTTCTTTCCTACTCCCCAGTCCAGAGAGGAAAGACTGCTTCATACTTTGGACGTGGTCCGAGCCATGAGGGTTTATCTCAGGGCTACAGAGAAGATTCGGAAAACAGATGTGCTTTTTCTTCTTCCGGATGGCCCCAAAAAGGGTCAGCCGGCTGCCAAGTCTTCCTTGGCTAGGTGGATTAAGCAGCTGATTTTTCAGGCCTATGGTCTGAAACGCATTCCACCTCCCTTATCAGTTAAAGCCCATTCTACGAGGGCCATGAGTGCCTCTTGGGCGGCACACCATCAGATCTCTATGGCACAGGTTTGCAAAGCGGCAACCTGGTCTTCTGTACATACGTTTATTAAATTGTATAAGTTGGACGTCGCAAAAGCTACGGACGCAGCATTTGGGCAGGCGGTCCTACGGGCAGCAGTATAGAATCCTCTGGCCCGGTTCACGCCCCCTTGTTTTTCTGTTGGTGGAGCTATTTTTTCTCCTGATAATGTTTTTATTTGGCTATTCTTGGCCTTACGGTCTCCCTCCCTTCATAGAGCATTGCTTTAGGACATCCCAAGTGTAATGGCTATGCGCTCTGTGTCCCGTGATGTACGATAAAGAAAAAAGGATTTTTAATAAACAGCTTACCTGTAAAATCCTTTTCTTGAAGTACATCACGGGACACAGAGCTCCCACCCCTCTTTTGGGGAACATTGTGTAACCTCAGAGAAATTGCTTGCTACAAAACTGAAGCACTCCCAGTGGGAGGGGGTTATATAGGGAGGAAACTTCCTGTGAAATTGATTACACCAGTGTCCACAACTGAAGGTACCCATATAACCCAAGTGTAATGGCTATGCGCTCTGTGTCCCGTGATGTACTTCAAGAAAAGGATTTTACAGGTAAGCTGTTTATTAAAAATCCTTTTTTTTGCTTGTCTTGCAAAACGCTCTCAAACCAAGTTATTCTTAAACCAAGGTTTTACTGTATATTCAACATGTGTTCCAATAAATATCCACGTAAGAGAAGTTCATTGTTACATACACTTTAAAGGTTGTGACCGAATAAACGTCATCTTTGTTCTTCCAAAACTCTCAATTAAATCTCAATCTCCCAATCTAAAGCCACCATTACCACTCTTATCTCCCATAGATTTTTCACACATCACTGCCTACTGGGCCCATGAATTTAGTGCTGTCCTGGGTAGTGATGAGTCCAATGTTCGAGTTGAACGTAAGTTCAACTTGAACATCGGGTGTTCGCCTGTTCACCGAATAGCGAACAATTTGGGGTGTTCGCGACAAATTCAAAAGCCGCAGAACACCCTTTTAAAGTCTATGGGAGAAATTAAAAGTGCTAATTTTAAAGTCTTATATGCAAGGTATTGTCATAAAAAGTGTTTGGGAACCTGGGTCCTGCCCCAGGGGACATGTATCAATGCAAAAAAAGTTTTAAAAGCGTCAGTTTTTTCAGGAGCAGTGATTTTAGTAATGCCCAAAGTGAAACAATAAAAGTGAAATTCCTTTAAATTTCATACCTGGGAGGTATCTATAGTATGCCTGTAAAGTGGCGCATTTTTCCCGTGTTTAGAATAGTCCCTGCACAAAATTACATTTATATAGTAAAAAGGTTATTTAAAACTACTCGCGGCTATAATGATTTGTCGTGTCCCGGCAATACAGATAATTAATTGAAAAAAAACGGCATGGGTTCCCCCCCAGTACATTACAAGGCCCTTTGGGTCTGGTATGAATATTAAGGTGAACCCTGCACCAAATTTAAAAAAAAGATGGCCCTTATCCGAGTACGCAACCTGGCAGGCCGCAGGAAACCCGTCCACATGCCCTCTAAGACCCCCAAAGCACCTTGTACCCATGTTGATGGGAACAAGGACCTCATCCCCACAATCCTTTCCCGGTGGTTGTGGGGATCTGCGGGTGGGGGGCTTATCAGAATCTGGAAGCCCCCTTTAACAAAGGGGACCCCCAGATCCTCGCCCCCCATGTGAATTGGTAACGGGTACATTGTACCCCTACCATTTCACAAAAAAAGTGTAAATTTTTTTAAAAAACACAGTAGACAGCTTGGGACAAGTCCTTTAACCACTTAAGGACCCCCGCACGCACATATACGGCCACAAAATGGCTCGTACAGGCACAAGGGCGTAAATTTACGTCCCCGCCTTCGTGCGGTTCGGGGGTCCCATCGGGACCCCCTCCGCGGCGTTCGGGGGTCCCCCTGGCTCCGGGAGCGATCCGGGACGAGCGGGCGGATGTCGGTTTTTACCCGCCCCCCCCGCGATCGCTCCCAGCCAGCGCGCGCTCCCCCTTTGTGTCACTTCCTCCTCCTGTGTAAACACAGGAAGGGGGAAGTGATGTAATCTCCCATCGCAGCGGTATTTCCAACCGCTGCGATGGGAGAAACACCTCGCAGTAAGTGTGCACCAACATTACACTGACACACACACACATAGGCATACTTAACCCCTTGCGATCTGCCCCCCCACCCCCCCTGTCACAGTGTCACTGAATGCAGTGATCTAATCACTGCATTTAGTGTCAGTGTGACAGGCAGTGTAAAATCAGTTAGTGTTAGGTTCAGGATAGCCCCCCCACCCCCCCAATAAAATTTTAACCCCCTGATCACCGCCCTAGTTAACCCTTTCACTCCCTATTGCCAGCGTCACTAAGCGATCATTTTTCTGATCGCTGTATTAGTGTCGCTGTTCCCGCTAGGTAGCTATTTTTTTTTATCGCGTTTTTTTTTTTTTTTACTAAAGACATGTGGCTAAATAAATTTTGGCCTAAATGTTTGACTAAAATTTCGTTTATTTGATTTTTTTTTAACAAAAAGTAAAAAATAGTTTTTTTTTTCAAAAATGTCGCTCTATTTTTGTATATAGCGCAAAAAATTAAAATCGCAGAGGTGATCAAATACCACCAAAAGAAAGCTCTATTTGTGGGAAGAAAAGGACGCAAATTTTGTTTGGGAGCCACGTCGCACGACCGCGCAATTGTCTGTTAAAGCGACGCAGTGCCGAATCGCAAAAACACCTTGGGTCATTTACCAGCGTATTAGTCCGGGTCTTAAGTGGTTAAAAAAAATTTAAAAAATTCCAGCGATGTAATCCATTCTGAAGTGGAAGATACAGAGAAAAAAAACAGACATGATCTGCCTCCATGGGAAAACCCTGTTGCATCAGAGGGGGACGGGGTCATCCATACATGTCACTGGGTAACCCTGTGGCATTTCCCCATTGCGCCAGAGGTGGGCGGGGTCACCTGTGCATGTGATGGGTTGCCCCGCTCTCAGCTATCAGAGCTGCCATGGCAGGTGTAGCATCATTCGGCGGGCACCTCCCATGAAGATGGATCGTGTCAAGGGTTGTTTTTTGTATCCTCCACTCGAGACTGGATTACATCCCTGGATTTTTTTTCTTTTTTTTTTAATAAAGTAAAGTATTTGTCTCAAGCTGTCAACTGTGTTTTTTTTTAATTTTTGACGCTTTTTTTGTGAAATGGTAGGGGTACCAATTCACATAGGAGGGCGGGATCTAGGGGGTCCCCTTTGTTAAAGGGGGCTTTCAGATTTCGATAAGCCCCCCGCCCGCAGACCCCACAACCACCCTTTTCCCCATCAACATGGCCGCTCTCTCTTTTCCTACGGCCTGCCAGGTTGTGTGCTCGGATAAGGGTCTGGTATGGAATTTGGGGGGACCCCACACAATTTTTTTATTTTGGTTCAGGTTCCCCTTAATATTCATACCAGACCCAAAGGGCCTGGTAATGGACTGGGGGGGGGGGGAGCCAATGACGTTTTTTTTTTTCAAACACTTTTATCTGTATTGCCGAGATGCGTCATTATAGCCACGAGTAGTTTTAAATTATTTTTTTCCCCTTTAGAAATGTCATTTTGTGCAGGGACTGTTCCAAACACAGGAAAAATGTGCCACTTTACAAGCATACTATAGACACCCCCCAGGTATGAAATGTAAAGGAATATTTCATTTTTTTTTGTTTCACTTTAAACATTATTAAAATCACTGCTCCCAAAAAAAATGCAGTTTTTAAAACTTTTTTTTGCATTGATACATGTCCCCTGGGGCAGGACCCAGCCCCCCAAACACTTTTTATGACAATAACTTGCATATTAACCTTTAAAATTAGCACTTTTGATTTTTCAAAATCAATATCCAGGTAAAAGATCCGAGGTGTTTTTACAATTTGGCACTGCGCTGTTTTAACTGGTAAATGCTCGGTCATGCAATGTTTTACCGAAACAAAATTTGCGTCCTTTTCTAGTTTTTGTTATAAGAAAAATCGAATAAAGTAAATTTTAGTGAAACATTTAGGTCAAAATGTATTCAGCCACATGTCTTTAGTAAAAACATTTATGACTGCCTATCTCATTTCTTGAGGTGCTAAAATGGCAGGGCAGTACTATACCCCCCAAATGACCCCATTTTGGAAAGTAAACAGCCCAAGGAAACTGCTGAGAGGCATGTTGAGTCCATTGAATTTTTTTATTTTTTTTGTCAAGTGATTAAATAATGAAAAAAAAATGATATATTGCTCACACATGCCATGGTTATATGTGGAATTGCACCCCAAAATACATTCTGCTGCTTCTCCTAAGTACGGGGACACCACATGTGTGGGACTTTTTTTGGGAGCCTAGCCGCGTATGGGACCCCGAAAACCAAGCACTGCCTTCAAGATTTCTAAGGGCATACATTTTTGAATTTACTCCTCACTACTTATCACAGTTTTGAAGGCCATAAAATGCCAAAATAGCATAAAACCCCCCCCAAATGACCCCATTTTGGAAAGAAGACACCCAAGCTATTTGCTGAGAGGCATAGTGAGTATTGTACAGCTCTCTTTTTTTTTTTTTTTTTTAATGATCAAAGGAAATTATTATTATTTTATTTTTTTCAAAACTTTGTAACAAAAAGCGAGATCTGCAAAATACTCACCTTACCTCTCAGCAAATAGCTTGGGGTGTCTACTTTCCAAAATGGGGTCATTTGGGGGGGGTTCTGTGCCATCTGGGCATTCCATGGCCTCCGAAACTGTAATAGGTAGTAAGGAGTGAAATCAAAAATTTACACCCTTAGAAAGCCTGAAGGCGGCGATTGGTTTTTGGGGTCCCGTACGCGGATAGGCTCCTAAAAAGTCTCACACATGTGGTATCCATACTCAGGAGAAGCAGCAGACTGTATTTTGAGGTGTAATATGCCCATGCAGTTGTCAATATATCATTTATTGACAACTTTATTGACAACTTTGCGCAAAAAAAAAATATATATATATTTATTTTTCCCTGCAACTTGTGTCAAAATATAAAATATTCCATGGACTCAAGATGCCTCTCAGCAAATAGCTTGGGTGTCTACTTTTCCAAAATGGGGTCATTTGGGGAGGGTTTTGAATTGTCCTGGCATTTTATGCACAACATTTAGAAGCTTATGTCATACATCTCTTCTAACCACTTGAAGACAAAGCCCTTTCTGACACTGTTTACATAAAAACTTTTTTTTTTTTGCAAGAAAGTTAAGTTGAACCCCAAACATTATATATTTTTTAAAAGCAAAGGCCCTACAGATTAAAATGGTGGGTGATGCATTTTTTTTTCTCCACACAGTATTTGCGCAGCGATTTTTCAAACGCATTTTTTTGGGGAAAAAATACACTTTTTTTTTAATTTTAAATCACTAAAACACACTATATTGCCCAAATTATTGATGAAATAAAAAAGATGATCTTAGGCCGAGTAAATGGATACCAAATACGACATACTTTAAAATTGCACACAAACGCGCAGTGGTGGCAAACTACATACATTTTTAAAAGCCTTTACAGGTTACCACATTGAATTTACAGAGGTCTACTGCTAAAATTACTGCCCTCGATCTGCCCTTTGCGGTGATACCTCACATGCATGGTACAATTGCTGTTTTTTTTAACCAGAAAAGCAAGTTTATTGAGATGTGTTCAAGTTATACAAGACATACAATACAGCTTTCATTTCGTCTTATCACACAAAGCAAACAAATATACATAATCCTCCCTCATTGCAGTTATGATTCATAAGCCTACTTGCGGTGACAGCCCCAACTGGCGTACAGGAGGAACCTAATCGTACCTTTATTCTAACTCAGTTCCCCCCTCCCTATGATCCAATACATCACTCAGTGCATGTCTCCCTGTCCTCCAGCCACCGGTCCCAAACATTTGAGAACTTTTGAGGACCCCCCCTGTGTATATAGATAATTTTCCTATAAGGCAGTACAGTGTTCATTTCTTTTTTCCAGTCCCTCAGCGTCGGAGCCACTGCCTGCATCCAGGCCTTTGCCACCACCTTCCTAGCTAAGAACAGCGATTCACATATAAATATGGTCTGGTACTTGTCAACCTCCACATCAGGCAGTAACCCCAATAAGCAAAGCTTCGGGTCCATTCCCACTGGTGTTGCCATATTGTCATGCAAGAAGTGCGTCACCTGAAGCCAGTAGGCCTGTATATCCGAACACTGCCATAGCATATGGAAAAAGGTTCCTTCCACCAGCAAACATTTAGGACACATTGAGCTCCTTGTGGGTTGAAACTTCGCCAGTCTTAAAGGTGTAAGATAAGCCTGGTGAAGTATGTACAGCTGTGTCAGTCTATCTGAGAGCTTGGGAGATGCAACCTTTACCCCCTCCATAACTTCCCCCCAGTCCTCTGTCTCAATCGTTCCTACGTCCTGCTCCCACTGAATTCTCGCCTTCTGAACCACCCCGTTTATCCTGTGCTGTCTAATGACGTAATATATATTGGATATAAGTTTGGTTGAATCTGCTCCAAAGACAACATCTAACACCGGCGGGGTACTAAGATCTGGTGTCACCTCTGCCATCTGCTTCTTAAGTGTGTGCCTAAGCTGCAGGTATCTGAATAGGAACTGTTGCGGGAGGGAGAACTCCCCCCTCAACACCGAGAATGACTTGACACCGCCCGGCTCCAGTACCTGGGACAAGTATAACACCCCATATGAAGCCCAGAGTCGAGCATCTGGCACTGAGTTCAGCTCAGGCAAGCCCCCATTATTCCAAAATGGTGTGTGTTAATGCATATGTAACCGTTTTTGTTTTTTAAGGGCTATATCCCACACTCTCTGATGGTGCAATAGCATTTCGGCCCCAAACTGCGGCGTCCTGCATCCTCCCTGTCCCTTCCTGAACACCACTTGGCAGGGAGTGTGGAAAGCACTTGGTTTGTTACAGACCGGTACAATTGCTGTTTACATATAACATATAACTCCAGACAGACGCTTGTGTTCGCCTTTGCGCAAGAGCAGGGGGGGACAGGGGTGCTTTTTTTATATATTTATTTATTTTATTTTGCTTTTTTTTTATTTTATTTGTAAACTGTTCCTTCCATTTTGTTAATTTTTTACCATTTTTATTGTTATCTCAGGGAATGTAAATATCCCTTATGATAGCAATAGTTAGTGACAGGTACTCTTTTTTTCTCTAGGTACTCTAGATCTTTCCTTTGCCCTCAAAGCATCTGACCACACCAAGATCAGTATGATAAAATGCTTTCCCAATTGCGCTGTTTATATTCGGGGGGGGCATTCCCTCCCACTGAATGTAAAAGCAGTCTAGAGGCTAGATAGTCGCTAGGACTGCTTTAACATGAGTCGACCGCTGGCTGAAAAGAATGATACCAAGATGATACCTAAACCCGCAGGCATCATTCTGGTATAACCATTCAAAGTCCAGCAACATACCAGTACGTTGATGGTTATTGTTGGACATGTATTGTAATCTTTTTTTTCATGCAGCCTGTTGGCTGAACGAAAAAAAGATTGGTCGGTGGGTATGCCCACCATTTGAATACCTCCCTTCATCCACACACTTCTAATTATGGGCATACATTCACTATTTATATATGCCGAAGCATGGGGGCATCCTCCCGCAAAAAAAGAAATTACGTGTGCACACGGTCAGACTTTTCCACGGGAAAGCCTCCTTAGTAATTGTCAACCGTATGTACGCGGCATTAGGAGCAAAATCCCTCCTCCGCCCCTAATGCCCTTTATATATTGTGGGAGCAAACGCTGTTGCTGTCAAGATAAATAAGTCCGCGCAACAGCAGAATGGCGTACCTGAAAACAGTAGAGTAAATTAGATACCTGAAAAGAAAGCATGAAAAAACATAACAATAAAACTTTGCAGAATAGAATACAGTAAAAAAAGAGCAGAACAATAGAGAGGGAGAGAACAATAAAAACGACAACTATTTTTTATTTTTTTTATTTTATATTTTTTTTGTTTTTATTTTTTACTTAGAAAACGCTTAAAAAAAAAACTGTTAGCGATCGCAGGGATCAGGCCTGTCTCTGCGAACGCTGCAGTTATGTGTGTTGTGTTTTGTAAGTGACAGTGATCGATCGATACTGCACTTGGGTGGGTTGGGCTGGGGGCAGAGGGGCAAAACGCAGGTCCTAGCGGGTATCTGGGCTGATTCCGCTAACAATGCGTTTTTGGGTACCCTAAACTGCTGGGAACGCTAGTATAGATCTGATCAGATCAGGTATCGATCCATTCAGATACTATACCACTAAGGGGCGTGTATGCTTTGCGCGTGGGTGTAAGCTTTACTGGCACGACGCAGGGCGACGCAGACCCTAACTGACGCTAAAATGTAATTGATATCACCTGCCGGGCGATCAGGGGATTAAACTTTTATTGGGTTATATACGGCGGGTGCCCTGATGCCATAAACTGCAAACTAACTAACTAAAACCTTTATTAGGTAATATATGGGGGTACCTGATGCTTTATAAAAACCTGGCGGCGAACCTAAATAACTAAATAAATAACTGGCTAACCAGCGTCACCAGTGACACTTATATGGTGATCACAGGTGAAAGGGTTAACTCTAGGGACAATCAGGGGTTAAAACCTTTATTTAAAACATTTATCGGGGTACCTAACGCTATAAAAACCTGGCGGCGAACCTCAAAAAATAACTAGCTACCTAGGCACCAGCGACACTAATACATCGATCAGAAAAAGGATCGCTTAGTGACGCTGGCAATAGGGGGTGAAAGGGTTAACTAGGGCGGTGATCAAGGGGTTAAACCTTTATTAGGGGGCTACCCTGGACCTAAAGGGGCCTAAGACTTACTGCCCTGCAACTTTTAACTGTCACACTGACACTAAATGCAGTGATCAGTAAATAAATGATCACTGCAATCAGTGACACTGTGACAAGGGGCTGGGGGGGTGATCGGGGGGTGACTGGCGGGGTTAAGTGTGCCTGTGTGTACTGGTGTCAGTGTGCTGTTGGTGCAACTTACTTGTGATGTCTTCTCTCCTCTCGCCAGACGAAAATACCGCCGAGAGGAGAGATGACATCACTTCCTCTGCCTGTGTTTACATTACACAGGCAGAGGAAGTCCTTCGGCGGAAGGAGATTGGCTGGGAGCGATCGCGAGGTGGTGGCCAGTAACGAACAGCCGCCCCCTCATCCCGGATCGCTCCCAGAGGCTTACGGACCGCCGCATGTACCGGGGGGGTCAGGATCGGACCCCCGACCCGCGGGAAGGCAGGCACGTACAGGTACATACATGTGCCTGTCCGTGCCATTCTGCTGACGTATATCTACATGTGGCGCTCGTTAAGTAGTTAACGGTGTTCTTATGTTCGTACTAGTTTTTTGCCTGTTCGCATGTTCTGCTGCAAACCGAACCAGGGGGTTTGGCTCATTCCTAGTCCTGGGTGATAAATAGTGTTGATTTGCTAAAGAAAAATAGAATGTTCCCTATGCAAAATAAACATTTACTTACAAAAGCTAAGAAGTATTCTCCTCAGAACAGATGTAATAATTAGTATCTTCTTATACGTGTTAACCAATAAATATTATTGTGTATTTTACAGAGACCCGATGAAATTACAACAGCTACATAATCAGGTTGTCAGCGAGCAGCAATTTCAACCTTCAACCTCCGATTCCACAGCAAGAGATATCCCACTGAATACAGCTGTCCAAAATTCTGGATCACCTTACATGTATGCTCGTCCTCAGCAGCAAATTTCAAGTCAAGATCTAGTAAATGTGTACCCACTGCCTACAGCTAACACTGTTGCGCCTATAAGGCCATGGACAGCTGCCACTCAGAATACTACAAGCACTTACCCTGAGTTTGGAACATTTTTGTCCTCTACTGGGCAATCTCCATTCAATGCTACAGAGTCAACATTATCCTCACCACCCTCTACACTGCCAAGCAAGAACCAATTCCAAGCACAGACTGTATTACAAACTCCTGTCTCTCCTCCACGGATTCAAAACCCTGTTGCCTTTCTTAGTTCTGTTCTTCCTTCATTACCTCCAACACCAAATCCAACAAATTCAATGGGCCTGCCAAAGAGTACTTCCATGTAAGTCGTCTCTCACATATAAAAGTATTACCTTGTTAATATCTGCCAATTGAAAGATGAGGTTGGATTTCAATGAGACATATATATTTTCAGCTGTTAAAGTGGTTGTAACCCTAACAAAAATAAAAAAAGATCCTGTTCCTTTAAGGCATGATCTATAGCACAGTGCTTGTGCCATGTAATTTTCCCCTTCCTATATTGCAATATACCTGGTTGATCCTGTCTGTTCCTGTGTTCACCTGTCTGTGCCGACCACAGTAATCGTGATTGCTAGGCCATTAAACTGTGGTCAGTTTACGTGCCTCCGTCAGCCTGCTCTCTGCTGTGAGAGCCTCTCCCCCTCCCTCCTTGCCTGTCAGCATGAGAGCCAATTTCCTCCCTGTCCCTACCACCGCTATTCAGCTGCAATATGCAGCAAAGATACATGTCTCCCCTCCAGATTATGCTGGCATTAAGGCCGCGTACACACGAGGAGACAAATCCAATGAAAACGGTCCGACAGACCGTTTTCATCGGACATGTCTCTTGGGATGTTTTGGTTTGATCAGTGTACACACGATCAAACCAAAATACCCGCGGACAGACAGCACGGTGGCGTGGCATTGGCGTTGACGTCGCCACGTGACCGAATCAGGAAGTAAAATACTTCCATGCAGGCGTCAAATCCATTCGACGCATGCGGGGGATTTCTGTCCGCTGGTTAGGCGTACTAACCAGCGGACATATCTGACAGACGGCTTTCCAGCAGACAAGTTTTAAAGCATGCTGGAAACCTGTCTGCTAGCCTGTACACACGATCAAATCTGTCCGCTGAAACTGGTCTGCGGACCAGTTTCAGCAGATATATTCGATCGTGTACGCGGTCTAACAGTGTATGTGGTTTTTTTATTTATGAAAATGCTAACCACCTTCTCCCACACTGTGCGGTCACGTGAATTCCCTCAGCTGGCCGGCTGACGTCACAGGGGAATCTAAGCCCCTCCCAGCAGCGTTGTAATAAAACGTATTTAGCCTTTTCATGTTAAAAACAACATACACTGTAGTTAATGCCAACATAATCTGGAGGAGATACCAATCACTATGTGACTTTACAAACACTTTAATGTCAATGGGATAGATATAATGTCTTAAAGGATAAGGCTTCATTTCCATGGACGTTTTTACAGCCACTTTTCTGAGTGTTTTTTACAGCTTAAAAACGGCTCCTCATGTTGGTCTATGGCCTCATGCCCACCATGACGTTTTTGAGCTGTAGATGGCTGAGCCGTTTTTAAGCTGCAAAAAAAAAACAGGACCAGTGCGTTCTGAAGCTCCAACAATAGAGCTGTAAAAACGCCAGACGTTAAAAACGCTCAAAAACGCTACCTGCCGCATTTTTGAGCTCTAGCTAAAAAAAAAAACACTAGCTGACGGCCGTGTTTTTACAGCCGCCCCTTTCCTCGTTCTGAGCGCGCAGTGGGGAACTGCTGTGCTGGCCATGTCCCTTGGACACAGCCAAACACAGTTCGCGGAAATAGCCAATCACAGCGGCTATTTACAGCGCGATCTGTGCGGCCAATGAGAGATGATCTCATATGTAAACATATGAGATCATCTCTCATTGCCGACTCTCCCCTCCTCACACAGACACCGCGTGTGAGGAGGGGAGAGCAAACGGAGTAACTGGTCACTTTTTTTTTTTAAATCACTAATGGGTTCCCCCAGTACCACCTGTGCCCCCCAGTACCCCAGTGCCCACCAGTACCACCGTGTGCCCACCAGTACCACCGTGCCCACCAGTACCACCGTGCCCACCAGTACCACCGTGCCCACCTGTGCCCACCAGTACCACCATGACCTCCAGTACCACCGTGCCCACCAGTGCCACCAGTACCACCTGTGTCCAGTGCCCATCTGCCACCTAAGTGCACATCTGCAATCAGTGCCCACCTGTGCCACCTCAGTGCCCACCTGTGCCACCTCATTAGTGCCCACCTGTGCCGCAGTCAATCAATGCACAGTACCCATCTCATCAGTACCCATCTCAGTGCCACCTGTGTCGCCTCATTAGTGCCACCTGTGTCGCCTCATTAGTGCCACCTGTGCCGCCTCATTAGTGCCATCTGTGCCGCCTCATTAGTGCCATCTGTGCCGCCTCATGAGTGCCCACCTGTGTCCACCAGTACACAGACCTCATCGGTGCACATCAGTACCCATCTCATCAGTACCCATCTCAGTGCCACCTGTGTCGCCTCATTAGTGCCACCTGTGTCGCCTCATTAGTGCCATCTGTGCCGCCTCAGTGCCATCTGTGCCGCCTCAGTGCCATCTGTGCCGCCTCATCAGTAGCATCTGTGGGCATTTGTACTTTCCTGGCTTGTTAGTGTCTCAAGAAATGAGAGAGGCCTTCAGTACATCAGGTGTGATCAGATGTGATAATTTTTTATGATTTGCACTATAGCTTTTAGACTCTAAAATTTTCACACAGACCAAATAATTTCCAAAAACTTTGGGTTATTTTTTATCAAAGACATGTTGTAGCAGTATAAATTGTGGCCAAAATTTATGAAGAAAAATTAATAATTTGCAAAATTTTATCACAGAAACTAAGAAAAAAACGTTTTTTTTTCAAATTTTCGGTCTTTTTTTATTAATAGCGCAAAAAATAAAAAACGCAGAAGTGACCAAATACCACCAGAAGAAAGCTCTATTTGTGGGGAAAAAAAAGACAAAAAAAATCATTTGGGTACAGTGTTGCATGACTGAGTAATTGTCATTCAAGTGTGAGAGCGCTGAAAGCTGAAAATTGGTCTGGTCAGGAGGGGTGTTTAACCACTTTGCAACCGCCCTATAGAGAAAGTAAGACTACAGGGCGGTTGCTCAATTCTAAGTGGCCGTTAATTAACGGCTTCTTAGAATCGCGCTCCCGCGCGCCTCCTGAGGCGCGCACACGGGAGCATTCGTGACCGCCGGGTCCAGAGGACCCGGCGCATCACGGATCACGGTAAATTGCCGCTAATAGCGACGGTTTACCACGTGATCGCTTCGTCCAATGACTGAGCGATCACTTGTAAACAAACTGGCGTCATGTGCTGGCGCCGGTTCCTCCCTCTTCTCTCTGTACCGATCGGTACAGTGTGAGAGGAGAGGGGAGGGAGCGGATGGCAGCGCCAGTGCTGTGGGCTGGATCTGTGACAAATGTAGTCACAGATCCATCCATCCCTCCCTGCTCAGCCATCCCTGCTGCAATGCTCTGCAATACTGGGCATATGCTGGCAATACTGGGCATACGCTGGCAATACTGGGCATACGCTGGCAATACTGGGCATACGCTGGCAATACTGGGCATACGCTGGCAATACTGGGCATACTCTGGCAATACTGGGCTTTATACTGGGCATACTCTGGCAATACTGGGCATACTCTGGCAATACTGGGCATACTCTGGCAATACTGGGCATACTCTGGCAATACTGGGCTTTATACTGGGCATACTCTGGCAATACTGGGCATACTCTGGCAATACTGGGCATACTCTGGGCATACTCTGCAATACTCTGGGCATACTCTGCAATACTCTGGGCATACTCTGGGCATACGCTGCAATACTCTGGGCATACTCTGCAATACTCCGCAATACTCTGGGCATACTCCGCAATACTCTGGGCATACTCCGCAATACTCTGGGCATACTCCGCAATACTCTGGGCATACTCTGCAATACTCTGGGCATACTTTGGGCATACAGCGCCCCTGTCCCCGTGAGCTTGCATGCAGAAGCGAATTCATACGCAAGTCCCGCCTCCATTTGAAAACGGTGTTCAAACCACACATGTGAGGTATCTCTGCGAACGTTGGAGCGAGAGCAATAATTTTGGCCCTAGACCTCCTCTGTAACTCAAACATGTAACCAGTAAAAATATTTAAAGCGTCGCCTATGGGAATTTTTAAGTACCGAAGTTTGGCGCCATTCCACAAGCGTGAGCAATTTTGAAGGGTGACAAAAAGGGGTCATTTGGGGGGTATTTGTACTTTTCTGGCATGTTAGGGTCTCAAGAAACGAGAGAGGCTGTCAGTACATCAGATGTGATGGAATTGATCAATTTTCAGTAATTGGTACCATAGCTTGTAGACCCTATAACTTTCACCCAGACTAAATAATATCCAACATTTTTTTTTTTTTTTACCAAAGATATGTAGCAGTATACATTTTAGGCCAAATTTATGAAGAAAAAATACTTTTTTGCAAAATTTTATAATAGAAATGAAGAAACATTATTATTTTTTGCAAAATTTTGTTCTTTTTTCATTTATAGCAAAAAAAATAAAAACCGCAGAGGTGATCAAATACCACCAAAAGAAAGCTCTATTTGTGGGAAAAAAAGGACAAAAATTTCATTGGGTTACAGTGTTGTATGACTGAGTTATTGTCATTCAAACTGTGAGAGCACCGTAAGCTAAAAATTGGTCTGGTTATTAAGGGGGTTTAAGTGCCCAGTGGTCAAGTGGTTAAGTGCCCAGTATGGAAGTGGCTAAGCTGTAAAAAAGGCTAAAAATAGTGGCTGTAAAAACGTCCATGGAAATGAAGCCTAAGAGTGAAATGTAGTTGTTTTCATCCATAAAATTCCTTTTGCATTTTGATGGTAAATATAATTCCTTTTTATTCTTAGAGTTTATGTAGCTGTTTGTATGGGATTTAGCTGTATTGCAGTAGTGCAACGAGGTTCACTGATAAGATAGGCTCAGTTTGATCACACTCAGAAATGTGGGATAGTTTTCTTCATATGATGTGACTGTTTTAATTCAAAGTCCAGCCCAGGGAGATTGCAGGAACTGTGTGTAGAAAGATGGCCAAAGCACCAACGGTTCGTTCACTAACTTTCAAACACATACTACAGCCAGGCCCGGACTGGCCATAGGGCATACCGGTCAAATGCCCGGTGGGCCGCGGCAGCCCGCGCGCCGTTTGCGGCCCGTGAACCACCTTTGTGGCCCGGTGCCGTTTGCGGCCCGGGAACGGCCCTCGCGGGCCGTATGTCACGTCTCCCCAGTAGTGTACACCACCAACACATCGCCAGATAGAGAGAGATCAGCTGGGGTATCAAAGCCAGCTCTGACACTTCTCCCCTCCCCTTGCTGCCCTCACGACCAGTTAGAGGAGAGGAGCTGCTGCTTCTACTCCTCCCCCTCCTCTCTTCCGCTCCTCCTGTGTCTGCCCCGCTCACTCTCCTGACAGACACTGTTCTGCTGCCTAAGGGATGTGGGCGGGAATATTCAAGATAAAGCCAAACAGAAAGGAAAGATGGAGTCTGATATCCATCCATCCAGTCAGTCCCTCCTGCCTCTGAGTGAGTACTGTACAGTGATGTAGGGGGGCACTTCATCCCCTTCTCTCTCTCTCTCTCTCTCTCTCTCTCCCTCTCTCTCTTCACCTTTCTTTCTTTCTCTCTCTTTTTCCTCTTTTTTTTGTTTTCGTTTGCGCCCCCCCCAAAAAAGATTTGAGCACCAGCCTCCACTGTAGATAGATAGCTAGATAGATAATAATCTATCTAGCTATCTATCTACAGTGGTGGCTGGTGCTCAAAATTTTGGGGGGGGGGCGCAAACGGAAAAAAAAAACAATTGCAGCCTCACCGTGCCCATCAAATGCAGCCACTGTGCCAACAATTGTCACCACTGTGCCATGTCATCAAACGCAGCCACAGTGCCATCAATTGTCACCACTGTGCCATGCCAACAAACGCAGCCACTGTGCCATCAATTGTCACCACTGTGCCATACCATCAAATGCAGCCACTGTGCCATGCCATCAAATGCAGTCACTGTGACATGCCATCAAACGCAGCAGCTGTGCCATCAATTGTCACCACTGTGCCATGCCATCAAACACAGCCACTGTGCCATCAAGTATCACCACTGTGCCATGCCATCAAACGCAGCCACTGTGCCCTTTAATTGTCGCCACTGTGCCAATTGATGCCACTGTGCCCTTTAATTGTTGCCACTGTGCCCATTGTCACCACTGTGTCCATTGATGCCACTGTGCCCATTGTCGCGGCTGAGCCAGAGGGAGCACCACCACTGTCTATTTATCTTTTTATCTTTATCTATCTTCCTTTCTATCTATCTGTATCTATCTATATCTATCTACCTATCTTCCTTCCTTTCTATCTATCTATCTATCTATCTATCTATCTATCTATCTCTATCTAGCTTCCTTCCTTCTCTCTTTCTATCTTTATCTACCTTTCTTTCTTTATCTATCGTCCTTCCTTCCCTTCTTTCTTTCTATCTTTATCTATATTTCTTTCTTTATATATCTCCCTTCCTTTCTATCTATCTATCTTCCGTTCTTGCTTTCTATATTTATCTATCTTTCTTTCTCTATCTATCTATCTATCTATCTATCTATCTATCTATCTATCTATCTATCTATCTATCTATCTATCTTCCTTTCCTTCTTTCTATATTATTCATTATTTCTTTATCCATCTTCTTTTCTTTCTATCTATCTATATCTATCTATCTATCTTCCTTCCATCCCTTCTTTCTTTCTATCTTTCTTTCTTTATCTTCCTTCCTTTCTATCTTCCTTCCTTCCCTTCTTTCTATATTTATCTATCTTTATTTCTTTATCTATCTTCCTTCATTCCCTTCTTTCTTTCTATCTTTATCTATATTTCTTTATCTACCTTCCTTTCTTTCTATCTGTCTATATCTATCTATCTTCCTTCCTTCCCTTCTTTTTTTCTTTATCTTCCTTTCTATCTATCTATTTATTTATCTTCCTTCCTTCCCTTCTTTCTTTATCTTCTTTCCTATCTATCTATCTATCTATCTATCTATCTATCTATCTATCTATCTATCTATCTTCCTTCCTCCACTTCTTTCTTTCTATCTTTTATCTTTATTTATCTTCCTTCCCTTCTTTCTATCTGTATCTATCTTTTTTCTTTATCTATCTTCCTTCCTTCCTATCTATCTATCTATATATCTATCCATCTTTCTTTATCTCACCCCACATCCCATCATTAACCCCCACCACGCCCCCCCCCCCCCCCCTGGGCTGCTCAGTCTAAAATGCCCGGGCCTATTTTTTGTCCCAGTCCGGGCCTGACTACAGCTGTCCAAAATTCTCAGGCAGGTTAAAATTATTTTTTGAATTACAATGACTGCCCAATTGGCTCTTCACTTAGCAATGGGTTTTTTTCACCTTCCAAAGTGAATGTTATTAAATAAAGTGAACCTATATTCACTTTCTATACCCATGTGCAACAGAAGTTATAAAAAACAGGATATTTACTAGAACATGACATTTATATGGAAGTGAACACCGCTTCATCTTATTCACAAAGCTCAGTGAACATTCACCTTTATAATCTTTAATCCTTTGGTACCTCAACCTCATTGTGAACTATGTTTTAAGTATTATCAAATTGTATCTATATACTTTTTCTTAAGTTTTAATAGAGTGGAGAAAGGCTAAAACCCCTGTCGGGGTTAACTTCTCCGTAATGAGGGTTACACGCGCTTCATTTTTTTATCCAATTGATGTGCATTTAGTCAACTGGCCAAAAAAATATGGATTGCTTTGCATCAGTTCATGAATACAATCTTATTTCTTCAGTTGTTCAAATTACGAGATTACATGGAAGAAAAAGAGATGTGATGGTCAATTTATGATCAGAAGTTATTTTTGCTATCAATTAAAATCCACTTCTTTGTCCACCTAAACCTTTCAATATCTAAAAGCACTACTTTCGTCTTGGTCTTACAGCATTAATAAGAAGCTTCTATAATAAGGTGACCAGATTTTTAAAATGAATTCCGGGGACATTTTTTTTTTTTTTTTAATTGGCAAATGGTAAATTTTATAAGCATATTTTCCTAAATGATATATGCAGTGTATGGATGTGTGATTATGTATGATATACATGTTATTTCTCACGCTTCCTCCATGAGAAAAAAAAAAGATACTTAGATTATAGAGAAAAATGTTGGGCAGGGGCAGCCAGTGGCATCTCCAGTGTTTATATTTAGGGGGGGGGGGGGCACATGGGGGGGACAGGGAAAAAAGAAGGGGGGCCATCTATAAATGTGTCATGCTACTGTACATCCAAAAACATGTATTTTTTTGGGAATTTTATGTGATAGACCAACACAAAGTGGCACATAATTGTGAAGTGGAAGGAAAATGATAAATGGTTTTCAAAATTGGCACCTGGGGCGGATCCAATATCTAGCATCCCTCCCCCCAGGCAGACAGGCAGTGCACTGTATGTCGACGTCAAGTGATGTTAGGGTAGAATACTGGGAGATTGGGGTGATATAGTGCCAGGTTAGAGTGATAGTGTCAACGTAGGTGATATACAATAGTGGCAGTGCCAGGTTAGGTGGTATATAGTAGTGGCAGGTTAGGTGATAGTGCCAGGCTATGTGATATACAGTTATGCCAGGTTAGCTGGTAGTGGCAGGTTAGGTGATTGACAATAGTTCCAGGTTAGGTAGTAGTGGCAGGCTAGGTGGCAGTGCCAGGTTAGGTGGTAGTGCCAGGTTAGGTGGTATACAGAAGTGCCTGGTTAGGTGGTAGTGCCAGGTTAGGTGGTATACAGTAGTGCCAGATTAGGTGGTAGTGCCAGGTTGGGTGGTATACAGTAGTGCCAGGTTAGGTGGTAGTGCCTGGTTAGGTGGTATACAGTAGTGCCAGGTTAGGTGGTATACAGTAGTGCCAGTTTAGGTGGTAGTGCCAGGTTAGGTGGTATACGGTAGTGCCAGGTTAGGTGGTATACAGTAGTGCCAGGTTAGGTGGTAGTGCTAGGTTAGGTGGTATACAGTAGTGCCTGGTTAGGTAGTAGTGCCAGGTTTGGTGGTATACAGTAGTGCCTGGTTAGGTGGTAGTGGCAGGTTAGGTGGTATACAGTAGTGCCTGGATAGGTGGTAGTGCCAGGTTAGAGTGGTAGTGCCAGAGTAAATACATGACATGAATACATAAGAGTCCTGTCCACCATTTCCATCAGCTGCACTAAAAGCATGAATCTATGACTTTCCAGTGCCAGGTTAGTACCTGTATACCATACCTCCCCCCTCTCTCTCTGTATACCATACCTCCCCCCTCTCTCTCTGTATACCATACCTCCCCCTCTCTCTCTCTCTGTATACCATACCTCCCCCCTCTCTCTCTCTGTATACCATACCTCCCCCCTCTCTCTCTCTGTATACCATACCTCCCCCCTCTCTCTCTCTGTATACCATACCTCCCCCCTCTCTCTCTCTGTATACCATACCTCCCCCCTCTCTCTCTGTATACCATACCTCCCCCCTCTCTCTCTCTGTATACCATACCTCCCCCCCTCTCTCTCTCTGTATACCATACCTCCCCCCTCTCTCTCTGTATACCATACCTCCCCCCCTCTCTCAGTATACCATATCTCTCTCTCTGTATACCATACCTCCCCCCCTCTCTCTCTGTATACCATACCTCCTCCCTCTCTCTGTATACCATACCTCCCCCTCTCTCTCTGTATACCATACCTCCCCCCTCTCTCTCTGTATACCATACCCCCCCTCTCTCTCTCTCTACCATACCTCCCCCCTCTCTCTGTATACCATATATCTCTCTCTGTATACCATACCTCCCCCTCTCTCTCTGTATACCATACCTCCCCCTCTCTCTCTCTCTGTATACCATACCTCCCCCCTCTCTCTCTGTATACCATACCTCCCCCCTCTCTCTCTGTATACCATACCTCCCCCCTCTCTCTGTATACCATATCTCTCTCTCTGTATACCATACCTCCCCCCTCTCTCTGTATACCATACCTCCCCCTCTCTCTCTCTCTGTATACCATACCTCCCCCTCTCTCTCTCTCTCTGTATACCATACCTCCCCCTCTCTCTCTGTATACCATACCTCCCCCTCTCTCTCTGTATACCATACCTCCCCCTCTCTCTCTGTATACCATACCTCCCCCCTCTCTCTGTATACCATACCTCCCCCCTCTCTCTGTATACCATACCTCCCCCTCTCTCTCTGTATACCATACCTCCCCCTCTCTCTCTGTATACCATACCTCCCCCCTCTCTCTCTACCTCCCCCCTCTCTCTCTGTATACCATACCTCCCCCCCTCTCCTGTATACCTACTCCCCCTCTCTGTATACCATACCTCCCCCTCTCTCTCTCTGTATACCATACCTCCCCCCTCTCTCTCTGTATACCATACCTCCCCCCCTCTCTCTGTATACCATACCTCCCCCCTCTCTCTCTCTGTATACCATACCTCCCCCTCTCTCTCTCTCTCCCCCCCTCTCTCTCTGTATACCATACCTCCCCCTCTCTCTCTCTCACCCCTCTCTCTCTGTATACCATACCTCCCCCCTCTCTCTCTGTATACCATACCTCCCCCTCTCTCTCTGTATACCATACCTCCCCCCTCTCTCTCTGTATACCATACCTCCCCCCTCTCTCTCTGTATACCATACCTCCTCCCTCTCTCTCTGTATACCATACCTCCCCCCTCTCTCTCTGTATACCATACCTCCCCCCTCTCTCTGTATACCATACCTCCTCCCTCTCTCTCTGTATACCATACCTCCCCCCTCTCTCTCTCTGTATACCATACCTCCCCCCTCTCTCTCTCTGTATACCATACCTCCCCCCTCTCTCTCTGTATACCATACCTCCCCCCTCTCTCTCTGTATACCATACCTCACCCCTCTCTCTCTGTATACCATACCTCACCCCTCTCTCTCTGTATACCATACCTCACCCCTCTCTCTCTGTATACCATACCTCCCCCCTCTCTCTCTCTGTATACCATAACTCCCACCTCTCTCTTTCTGTATACCATACCTCCCCCTCTCTCTCTCTCTGTATACCATACCTCCCCCTTCTCTCTCTCCATACTCCACTCTCTCTCTGTATACCATACCATACCTCCCCCCTCTCTCTCTCTGTATACCATACCTCCCCCCTCTCTCTCTCTGTATACCATACCTCCCCCCTCTCTCTCTCTGTATACCATACCTCCCACCTCTCTCTCTCTGTATACCATACCTCCCACCTCTCTCTCTCTGTATACCATACCTCCCCCCTCTCTCTCTCTCTGTATACCATACCTCCCCCCTCTCTCTCTCTGTATACCATACCTCCCCCCCACTCTCTCTTTGTATACCATACCTTCCCCCCCACTCTCTCTCTGTATACCATACCTCCCCCCTCTCTTTCTGTATACCATACCATACCCCCCCCCCTGTCTCTGTGTACCATACCTCCCCCACTCTCTCTCTGTATACCATACCTCCCCCCTCTCTTTCTGTATACCATACCATACCCCCCCCCCCAGTCTCTGTGTACCATACCTCCCCCCTCTCTCTCTCTGTATACCATACCTCCCCCTCTTTCTCTCTCTCTCTCTCTCTCTCTCTCTCTCTCTGTATACTATACCCCCCTCTCTATCTCTGTATACCATACCCCCCTCTCTCTCTGTATACTATACCTCCCCCCTCTCTCTCTCTCTCTCTGTATACTATACCTCCCCCTCTCTGTAAACTAACACCCCCCTCTCTGTATACTATACCTCCCCCCCTCTCTGTATACTGTAACTTCCCCCCTCTCTGTATACTATACCTCCCCCTATCTCTGTATACTATACCTCCCCCTCTCTCTGTATACTATACCTCCCCCTCTCTCTGTATACTATAACTCCCCCTCTCTGTAAACTGTAACACCCCCCTCTCTGTATACTATACCTCCCCCTCTCTCTGTCTACTATACCTCCCCCTCTCTCTTTAAACTGTAACTTCCCCCCTCTCTGTAAAATATAAGTCCTCCCCCTGTACCTCAACTGTGTCGTTCTGGCTTTCCATCACATGCAAGTCTCTCTGGCTCTGCAGGCTGGTCGGGTGTAGTGTGGCCTCAGTCTGAACACGAGTGTCAGTCTGCGGCCCGCCCCCTTCCTGCTTCTTTCTCCCATTCAGCAGAGCGGCCAGCACAGCTATGCGTGTCTGTGTGCAATCAGCTGTGCACCGCTCGGGACGGGAGGGGAGGAGAGGGGTCGGGGCTGGATCCGCAATACATCGGAACTGAAGAGGGAGAAAAGCAATAACCGCAGTTGGACTCGGCAGCCCCTGCCTGCGATCCGGGGACAAAACCGGGGACGATCTTGGACTAGGGACCCTCTCCTTAATCCGGGGACTGTCCCCGGAAATCGGGGACGTCTGGTCACCGTATTCTATACCCATTTTGCACCCTTCCTACTCCATATCTTCCTATGCCCTCAGTTTTTTCAGAACCATGTTTTGTGATTTGCCTCAGCTGACAAAAAGCCAAATGCCTCAAGACATACTATTTTCATACATTAGAAACAAGGGGTGTCCTAAATTTTACCAAATACTTCCTAGCTGTCCAGATTACTCTATCGATCTCTCCTATACCGCGTAACATCCTCCCTTATGGGTCGATTTGGAAGCACTTTACTGCTGTCTGATCCCTCTCGCATGGCTCCCCTCAAAATTCAGATCTATAAGCCCCTCTAATGAGCCACAAACTCAGAGCCTAAGCCTTCACTATGTACTCCAGCAATACAGATTTTGCCACACCTGCCCCTTCTCCCTCTTTTAGGTAACCCACTATATTTTCTAGGGCTAGAGTCACCTAGAGCATTTCACTGGTGGCTCTCTTATGAATTCTATAACCTCTACTTTTTTATCAACAGTCACACTGTTTACACCTGGGTAGAAATAAGGGACAAGTTTCAGGCTAAATCTCCTGAACTGTTTACAAATTAACCACTTAAGCCCCAGACCATTATGCAGCTAAAGGACCAGGCCACTTTTTGCGAATTCGGCACTGCATCGCTTTAACTGACAATTGCGCGGCGTGGCTCCCAAACAAAATTGACGTCCTTTTTTTTCCCACAAATAGAGCTTTCTTTTGGTGGTGTTTGATCACCTCTGCGGTTTTTATTTTTTGCGCTATAAACAAAAATAGAGTGACAATTTTGAAAAAAAAATGCAAATATAAAAATATTTTTAATTTTTGCTATAATAAATATCCCCCAAAAATATATATAAAAAAATGTTTTCCTCAGTTTAGGCCGATACGTATTCTTCTTCATATTTTTGGTAAAAAAAAAATCGCAATAAGCGCTTATTGACTGGTTTGCGCAAAAGTTATAGCGTCTACAAAATAGGGTATCGTTTTATGGCATTCTTATTAATAATTGTTTTTTTTACTAGTAATAGTGGCAAACAGCGTTTTGTATTGTGACTGCGATATTATGGCGGACACTTTTGACACTATTTTGGGACCATTGTAATTTTTACAGCAAACAGTGCTATAAAAATGCACTGATTACTGTGAAAATTACACTGGCAGTGAAGGGGTTAACCTGTAGGTGGCGCTAAAGGGGTCAAGTGTTCCCTAATGTGTGTTTCTTACAGTAGGGGGCGTGGCTGGGCATGTGATGTCACTGATCGTTGTTCCCTATGACAGGGAACAGACGATCAGTGGCAGGCTCACTAGGAAGCACAGGGAGAGGTTTGTTGACACTGTTCTTCAGCTCTGTGACCCGATCGCGGGACACCGGCGGCAATCGGGTTCGTGGGTCCCACGGGCGCGGTCACGGAGCCCAGGACCAGGTCGCGAGCATGGCCCCATCGGCGTACTCGTGACCCACAGCTGGGCTTTTTAAAGGGGACGTACCTGTAATATTTGTGGGGAAAAAAGGACATCAATTTTGTTTGGGAGCCATGTCGCACGACCGTGCAATTGTCAGTTAAAGTGACGCAGTGCTAATTCGCAAAAAGGGGTCTGGTCCTTTAGCGGCATAATGGTCCGGGGCTTAAGTGGTTAAACTACATACACGAATGCACACAAATGTTATTTTTCAGTCTTTAAAACACAACCTTGGTTCATGGGTATATTAAAAAATGTACTAATAAATCATATGCAAATATCTACTGTGCAAAATGAGCAATATATCAAACTGTGCAAAATAAACAAAAGTCCAAAATAACTCTGATAAGAAAAGTGCTGAAATAACGTCCACAATATCTATTGTAAACAAATAAGTAAAGTGCTGAAGTGACTGTGATGAACGTAGTGTCAAAACAGTGTCTTCTATACGAAATCTTTGTGTCTACCACTCATTGCTCTCTGGACTATTACCTCAGTAAAGAGTATCTTGACGATATCCTTAACTGGGAGGATGGGGGTAGATCTCCTGGTCTTTGAATCCAGTAATGACAGGTGGTGTCTCTCCAGGTTATGTGTCCCAAATAAAGATGATGGCTTCCAAACTCCCCAGCGTGATTATTCGAAGGGGTCAGGCAGGGGCGTTGCTAGGTGCCAAAAAGACCAGGGGCTCCAGCCCAAAGCCATGCTGGCACCAGGGAGGGGAGGGGGGGGCTAAGCGGGGTCGGAGGAGTGGCGCGGCGCAGGGTGACCTACCTGACACACATACCCTGACCTACGTGAGTGTGTCAGTACACACACACACACACTGACATGTAAGTAGACCCTGCACAACTTGGGAGCAAATATCGTCATTCCAGGTATACAGTATGTATAGTCACTGACCAGACTCCACTGACACCAGACTCCACTGACACCAGACTCCACTGACACCAGACTCCACTGACACCAGACTCCACTGACACAATCACTGACCAACATTGCGTGACCTACCTCAGCCGATGCAGCCAGGACTCGAGTAGGTTCAGGAGCCGAGGAGGAAGGAGCACAGAAGAACGTACCTTAGCCGTGGTGTGCCCGTCAGAGTGCAGCCACCGCCGAGCAGGGATGCGGCAGGCAGCTGTGGTGTGCGGTCAGCCATAGGAGGCTCAGAAGCTGTGCTGTGGAGAGCATGGAGCAAGCAGGGAGCGGGCATAGCGCGACAGGCGGCATTGTAACTCCCGCCTTCTAAGCTTGCAGCGCCTATGATGGACGTCACAGTTCCTGCGATCTCGGCATTGGATCAGTGGGACGTCCATCATAGGCATTGGGCTCCAGAAGGCGGGACCAGCAGCCTGCGATCGGACTCGGCGGCACTCGGCAAGAATCGGGGCTAAAAATGGCTACCTTAATGCCTGGGACTCTGGGCTTTACGGAGACCCATTCGGGGCTCCAGCCTCCTAAGCCAGGGCCTAACGACGCCTCTGGGGTCAGGCATATAAAGGAGATTAAAAAAAATCTGCCGGGGGCGTGGCCTGGACATGGCTGAGTGAGGAAGCAGATCTTTGGAGCTCCCGGCCTTGTCCTCCCTTTCACCGGCCAAAGATCTGAAAAAACAGGCATGCAATCTGCCAAAAGGAATAGGAATAAAGGGACAACACGACTGACCCGCTCCGGGGTGAAAACAGGCAACCTACACCACTATTTCCACCCTCAAGAGCCAATCTCTCCGGGAGCAAGAGTGGCGGCGCCACGTGGCAACTTACATGGCGGCCTGATGGAGGATCCGGACCAGGGGGCCTGGCTCTTCCACCCAGACGACATGTCAGAGGACAATACCGCGCCGGGTACACCGGAGGCACACCCGACCATGTCTACCTCCGCTGCAAGATCGGGGGGCACGCCGGCTGAGCGAGAGATACGGGCACTTCTGCAAGCCCTCCCTACCCGGTCAGATATAGAATCACTCATACTGAAGCTGGAGGAAACACACCGACGTGACTTCCAAGAGGTGAGGGCGGAGGTGTCCACGTTAACGGACAGAGTGTCTACAGGCGAGAGCTCCCTGGCAGCCTTAGAACAGCGAGTGTCCGGCCTGGAGCGAGACAGAGACCTCCATAGAGAAGCGGCGGTCACACTCCAACTGCACCTCGAGGAGGTCGAAGACAGAAGCAGGCGCAATAATTTGCGTCTCCGGGGGATACCGGAATCGATAGAACCTGATACCCTAAACGAGTCGCTGCTGCTATTGTTCCGAGACGTACTGGGAGACCCGGAGGAAATGGTAGAGGTAGATCGCGCTCACCGCGCACTAGGCCCGAAATCAGATGACCCTGACAGACCTCGCGATGTTGTGTGCCGGCTGCTCCGCTACGCACAGAAGGAGCGCATAATTCGGGGAGCGTGGGAACGAGGAGAGGTCCTGCTAGGAGGAACAACGATCAAGGTGCTGCCAGACCTGTCACGTGCGACGCTACGCCGGCGGGCGATGCTGAAGCCCATCCTAGACCTGGCGAAACAACAGGGCTGCACTTACAGGTGGGGCTATCCGCTTGCAGTCACCTTCAGGAAGGATGGTGCTGCGTTCACCGTGCAGACGCCGGCGGACCTTCCAGGCCTCTTCCAATTCCTGGACACAGACCAGATCCCCGTCCCAGACTGGCTGCAGCTCCTCCCTCGCACCCCTGGCCGAGGAGGCCCTTCGATGTTCAGGCCCGGGTTGGGCGCTCGGCAGCAGGGTCGAGAACGGAGGAGACGCCGCGCGCCATCGGGCGGAGAGCACCGTGAGTAGGCCGTAGGCCAAAATCCCCGATCCCTCGCAGACTGCCATCCCTCTGCTGAGCCAGCGAAGCTACCTCCCCCCCACCCCCCCATGTTTACCCTCCCTACCGATACTACACCCAGGATCCCACTGTGCTGCATGGGCATGTAAATTCCAGGCTGATGCCGTTTATTACAGGGCTGTCCCCCCCCATCGTATATTCCACTCAAGACCCGAGCAGGAGGCCCGGGGTGCGGGATTGCTCGTGTTGTGAAAAACAGACCCCCGCCCAACCTCCCTGAACACTTTTTTGGGCTCCCGCGCTGTTAGGGCGCGCCCTGATTGTATGGAGACCGAATGGAGACCCATGTAGCCCTGACACCCCTTCCCGGGCTGAAGGGCTGCAAGCCACACCCTTGTACTACCACCCGGGGCAGCCCCCTACATGGCTAGACCGAAACTGCCTACTCACTTGCTAACCTGGGTTTTAAGGCTGTAACATCTTGCAGACCCCCCCCCCCTCCTCACATCGGGGCTTATCCTCTACCTTTGATTTTATTGATACCCAGGGGAGTGGAGAACTCTGCACTCTTGGTTCATCCCCGAGTTGGCCCACAGAGTAGTTTTTTGCCCTTTTTATTTATTTTATTTTTCTTTTATTTTTTCTGGGCCTCCGCGCTGTTAGGGCGCGCCCTGCTCTCCCATAGAACAAACACACATCACCCACCCTTCGCCCCCTACATGACCGACAGACATTGTAGGCGAACGCCTGACGGACTTGTGATGCTGCAGTGTTAAAGAGCGCCGTGTCTCTATCCGCCACCCCCCCCCCCCTGCTTATGCCGTTTTTTACAATAATGGGGACTGACACCACTCCTTAGATGATACACCCCGCATGGAAACTGTCCCATGATGGATGCCAGGAACGCGGGGTGAGCTGCAATGTTGATGGGGGGATGGTGGCGAAGTTACGGGTGAGGAGACACTCTGTGAAGAGGGATCCGGGTGGTGGGTGATCCTCCTGGACTGGTTGGGTGAATTGGGACTGTATTTCCATGTTTGGGAGGGGAGAGCTGCTGGATGCTTAGGATTATGTTACGGGGGGAATTGGGGATACTCCACCCGACAGATTTACCTATATTACCCCTGGTTAGACCTCTAATTTACCTGTTTCTGCAGTCCTTGAGAGTTTGCATATATAAGTTGGAGTTCTACAACTGATGTTTTATGCCTTACTTCTTGCCTTACATGTTTTTTCTTTTTTATTGTTTTTGTTGTCCTTTTCCCTTAAAACTTCCTGCATTGACAATACATTACCACAGATTGCACTACTGTTATTGTATTCCAACACCTGATATGGCCGGGGAGGGATTGATGAGACCGGGGGCTCCCACCACCGGCCTTGTCTCTCCACCTACCCACATAGGCCTGCGCTCATTCGCCAGACTACTTCTGGTGAGCGTTCTAGCCATTTTAGGCTGAATTAGACTTTCTTCTTGACCTCACCGCCTGGTGCTGGTTCTTCCCTGTGGGCCCCCTCCACGTTCTGCGTGGGCTCACGTCTCTTAAGCTTTCCTCTTTTCTTCTTTCTGGGACTCCAGACTCTTGGCCCACACTAGGCCGCACAACACTCCCTCTACCTGATCACCCATTTCCGTCCCACCCCTTGCCCGCGAGCATGGATACACTAAAGATTATGTCATTAAACGCCAAGGGCCTAAACACCCCTGAGAAACGTAGAATACTACTACATGACATCCGTAGCCAGAAAGCTGACATTGTTCTTTTACAGGAGACGCACTTTAGAGAAGACAGACTTCCAATCTTGAAAAATAGGTATTACCCCACGGTCTACCACTCCTCCTACTCGGAGGCGAAGTCCAGAGGTGTCTCGGTGCTTATAGCGGCCGGGGTACCCTGGACTTTGGGGGACGTTCACAGGGACCCTGGGGGACGATTTCTGTTTATAAAAGGCCGGATTGGCACGACAGATCACCCTGGCGAACCTCTACGCCCCAAATGAGCATCAGGATAATTTTCTGCTACGACAACTTAACCGCCTGACGCGATACACTTCCGGACATTTAATTATAGGGGGCGACCTTAATATCCCTCTGTCACCACGGGAAGACACGTCCACGGGACTGTCCTCGACATCCGCTAAAACCCGCAATCACATTCAGACGGCGCTACACACTTCCCAACTGGTGGACGCGTGGCGACTGTTCCACCCAGGGGAAAAAGACTTCACCTTTTTCTCTAGACCCCACCAGGTCTATTCCCGAATCGACTACTTCTTGGTACAACACAGAAACCTGAGCGCGGTTAAGGACGTCGAGATAGGGTCGATCACCTGGTCGGACCACGCCCCGATCACACTGACTTACGCCCTATCGAAGCACGGCTCTGAACGGAGTCACCCCTGGAGACTGAACGAATCCCTACTACGAGACCCCGACATCTTAGCAGACGTAGTTAAGGAACTGAGACACTACTTTACAGACAACACCACCCCAGACAGTAAACCAGAAGTGGTGTGGGAAGCCCACAAGGCATCCTTATCAAACACGGGGCCAGGCAAAAGAGGATGAGGACGGAACGACTGACCACTTTACTAGCCACGCTACAGACCTTAGAGTCACAGCACAAACGAACACCGACGAGACAACTGGGCATAGAGCTTGATACCACGCGGAGACGGATCACGGACATTCTTACATACAAAGCTAAGGCAACCATTCAAGTCTGCAGACGGAAGGTATATGAGTCGGGAAACAAATGTGGGAAGATGCTGGCCCGCTCTTTGCGCACGCAAAACAGCACGTCATACATACCACATGTGGTTAACCGGGAGGGGCGGAAGATATCGGTCCCGCAGTCAATCTCTCGTGAGTTTAGAGACTTTTACAACACCTTATATAATCTACCCACTACACCTCTGAACGCCGGTGCAGACTCTTCCAGAGACTACCTGAACTCCTCGGCTATGCCAACCCTACCCTCAGACATTAGGGACCGACTCGAGGGACCTATTACCCTACCTGAATTACAATTGGCCTTGGGCAGCACCAAACAGGGGAAAGCCCCGGGACCGGACGGGCTAACCGTAACATATTACAAGACACTCCTTCCATCCCTGAGCCCCCACCTGATTTCTTTATTTAACAATCTTAGTACAGGGACTAGACTACACGCATCGACGCTGCAAGCACAGATAGCGGTTATTCACAAGGAGGGGAAGGAGGGGAAGGACCCGAGCCACTGCGGGAGCTACCGCCCTATCTCTTTGCTGAACGTCGATCTTAAACTCCTTACTAAGATCCTCGCGACTAGAATTCAAAGCCACCTGCCGAACCTGATCCACTTAGACCAAGTTGGGTTTGTCCCCACTAGGGAAGCGAGGGACAACACCGCTAAGGTGCTGAACCTCGTACATACAGTGACCCATCCGCCAAAGTCAGGGCCAACGGAGTCCTATCAGAGCCATTCCCGATCACCAACGGGACGCGCCAGGGGTGTCCCTTATCACCCCTGCTGTTCGCACTCACCCTTGAACCCTTTTTACGTCACGTACGAGCGAACCCAGACATCTCAGGGGTTAAGGTGGGAGGTGGAGAGCATAAAGTCTCCGCCTATGCGGATGACCTGCTCTTCTCTCTGACAGACCCGGGAACATCCCTTCCCGGTCTGATGAGAGAATTTGAGATCTACGGACAACTCTCCAACCTCAAAATAAATATGGGAAAGTCGGTAGCGATGGGGGTGGGAATCCCGAGCCCAATTCTAGAACGCCTTCGCAGCAGTACCGGACTGCAGTGGACGGATACGGCCCTAAACTATCTTGGTACACGCATCCCCCCGGCCCTCTCCCAAACTTTTAAACTTAACTTCCCGCCGCTCCTGAGAGAGGTCCAGAAGTTGTTAGATCAATGGACCACCGGTCTCCACTCATGGTTCGGCAGATGCAACATACTGAAGATGTCCATATTGCCGAAATTTATATACCTCCTCCAAGCCCTCCCCATTCATATACCAGCTACCTTCTTTAAACAAGTTCAGACCGCGTTTAAGACCTTTCTATGGGCTGGGAAACACCCTCGGATTCACAGATCGGTTCTATCCCTACCTAAGAATCATGGGGGAATGGCCATGCCCGATATCCGAGCATACTACCACGCTGCCCACCTGAACCGTCTAGTTGACTGGTGCCGACATAGGGGCACCAAACTGTGGCCTCACCTGGAGCAAGCCCAGAGCGAGACCCCGTTACAGAGAGCACCATGGTGCTTCGCGACACTACACAGCTCGGTACGACTTCACCTCTTAGTAGGAAACACGCTCAAGGTCTGTGCTAGACTACTTTCTCAAACAAAGCGGACAGCGGGGATCTCACCGTTATATCCTATATTGGGCAACCCACAATTTGAACCGGGAATACGAGACATACGATTTCGCGCTCTGAGAGATTCAGGCACTTTCCAGGCCTCCCACTTTAGCGTAGCGGGACGGTGGAAGACGCTTACGGATCTGATGGACCCGAGCGGAACTTACCACTTGGATTTCCTGAGGGCCAATCAACTCAGCCACTTCTTACACACCATGGCACCCCCCCCCCCGCGGGCACTCATTCCCTTACGACTTTGGAGGAGCTGTGCTCAGGCACGGAACCGCTACCACACGCATTATCCATAATATATGATACACTTATCACGCCGGCGGAGGGATATCGCATCCCGTGCATTGCTAAATGGGAACAAGATCTACACTGCACGTTCTCTACCACGAAAAGGCAACACATATTGACATTCGCTCACAAGTCTTCCATCTGCACAAAAATCCAAGAGACAAATTATAAAATCATGACTCGCTGGTACCGCACACCGTCCCTACTTAGCAAACTGTTCCGAGCGACTTCAGACTTATGCTGGCGATGCCAGACCGAAAAGGGCACACTGCTCCATATCTTCTGGTCCTGCCCACGACTGAGACTCTTCTGGACGGAAGTCAGAAGGATATCCCAAAAATTTACAGACAGACTACTTCCCGACGACCCAGCCTTTCTACTGTTACATGCCAACGACATCCCAACACGAGTGTATAAAAAATCCATTATTAGACACCTTCTTGATGCCGCAAAGGCTTGCATCCCCCTCTGCTGGAAATCCACAGAACCACCGACCGTAGCAATGTGGCTACGGAAAGTGGACGACATAAATAAGATGGAAGATCTGATTCTTTCGAGCCAAGACAGACAAGAAGTTCACATACAAACATGGCGACTGTGGAACATGTACACTTATTCAGATGAGGGACAAAATCTCAGGAATCCGACCGGACCCCCGGGGTCTACCCCTTCTGTCCCTATTAGCTTAAGGGCTGATACACTGGACCAAACGCAACACAGCTAGGACCCTTAGACATATAAATCCATGCTCGCGGGTGCTCCCAGCCCCCCCCCCCTTTACACGCCCCCCCGGCCGGGATTTCTCCCCACGGGGTGACTCCATTCTCTGACTTCTCAGGATACGCCTGGGAAGTTACTCCTATCTGCTGTCCCTCCTCTTTCTCCACTCTTGCTATCCCTTAGAATATTAGGAAAAGGCGAGCAGATCCGCGGATCCCTGGTTACACGTCGTATACCATGGGACATTAAATGCTACCACTGCGATGTTTGCAGAAGTACTACCTGTACAGGGTAGTTGTTACCGCTATGCGATGATCTATGGGATATCTTATTTACCCTTAGTAACAGTATATTTACTTATGACTAAACCTTGTTTGTATTTACATCTATGAATAATGCTGTTTCTGAATATTGCTGTGATCCATGTGAGACGCTCTTTGGTGTGTGAAAATAAAGAATTTTGAAAAAAAAAAAAAAATCTGCCATAGTGCAAAACATATAATAAAGTAGGTTTATTTAAATGGGCACTTACAAGAAAAAAGTTAAAAACAGCAGAGATGTACAAACTACAGCGTTGCAGACACCTCTTATTTCACTTTCTGTTTGCTTGGTATCCGGCCACTCCCTATGCATTACATCACGACACGTGACTTTATTAAGTCTGGCTGTATTGCTGATGTATATATTGATTCCATTCTGAATCCTTGGGGATCGATGAATAGGTTCAGAGATCTTAAGTTTGATGCCGCGTACACACAATCATTTTTCAGCATGAAAAAAAACTAAGTTTTTCAGCATGTAGAAAAAAAACTAAGGCCCAGATTCAGATAGAATTGGATTCTCGTACCGTATCAGAAATACACTACGCCGCCGTATTTTACCTGGCTCTACGTGGAATCCAGGTAGATTTTGTCCAGTAAACGACGGCGGCGTAGTGTATTTCTCCCGTCGCAATCCATCTACGCGAGTAGGGGGCGTGAATCATTTAAAATAGGCGCGTTCCCACGGCGATCGAACTGCGCATTCACCCATTCGCAAATTTCCCGCCGTGCATTGCGCGAAAACACGTCGTTACGTCATTCGTTGTTTGAGTAGCGTCGTTTACGCACAATCCTCGTCCCGAACGAGTTACGTAAAACAAAAAAAAAAAAAAAAAAAATCGACGCGTGAACGACGGCCATACTTAACATGGGCTACGTACCGTTAGACCAGCAAAAAGCTGGTCTAACAGTACGTAAAAAAAAATAGACGAAAGCGATTGCGAAGACCACTCGTATCTTCGTGGATCGCCGTAAAAACACATTTGCATATCCCGACGCATGAAAACGACGCAAACTCCTCCCAGCGGCCGCAAATATATCGCAGCGTAGATCCGAAGGCTTACGAAGACGTAATAAAAGAAAAATAAGTGCAGCGCTAGTGGGCATGGGATTGCATGAAGCAATGTAGACCAATCCCATTTACATGGGTAACATTATAATGATGTAGTCCAAAAACAAAAACATATATAAAGGGTGGTGAAACCCTATATGCAAACAGGTGAAGTGTAAATAACAAAACAAGTCCTTCAAATCAAAGCAGGCAAGTCTTCATATAGAGCCAAAAAAATACAAGAGAGAGATGCGCCAAACTAAGTGCAGTATGTCGTTTTTAATCAGTAGTAAATTGGTACAATAAAGTAACTACTCACAAACATTGGGTAATATAGGCATTGGTGTGGCTATGAGGCCGGGGTCATCATAAGAGGTTCCTCCGGAAAAGGTTTGACGCTGTGAAACGCGTAATCCGATTGGCTGGCCGGGTCCCTCGCGTCACTTCCGGGGCGACGACGATACGCCGCGCTCCACGGTGGAACGCACGCCACATCAGACGGCTCTTCCTGGTTTCCTGTGTCCACTATACCACACTTGCGGCTCACAAGCCTGGGACGAAGAAACCTTTTCCGGAGGAACCTCTTATGATGACCCCGGCCTCATAGCCACACCAATGCCTATATTACTCCATGTTTGTGAGTAGTTACTTTATTGTACCAATTTACTACTGATTAAAAACGACATACTGCACTTAGTTTGGCGCATCTCTCTCTTGTATTTTTTTGGCTCTTCTAGAGGCTTGCTTCTGCTTCAGGTGCTGCCGCTAAGTTCCCACATCTATCTAACTGCTGAAACTGGACTGTCCGGAGTATTTTGTTACCATATGGACTTATACTGATTGATGTTTATTTCAACTTTTATTTTTAGACTAGGTTGCTTGCTCAAACTGATTGTGCGCCACAAATTTATTTTTTCTATAATTTATTTTTTATCTTTTTCAATTTATTTTTTCTATATAAGTCTTCATATAGAGCACTCCTGTCCACCGCTCATATGTTGATGGAGAGACTGATGGTGCCCGTGGTCAGCACGGATGGGCATACAGGTAAACCAAACAGGTGAATGAAAAAAGATGGGTACTCTTACCACAAATGTTGGACACATATGCCAGGAGCAATGTGTCAGGCCGCGTACACACGAGGGGATATGTCCGCTGAAAACGGTCCGATGGACCGTTTCAGCAGACATCTCCGCTCGTGTGTATGGGCTAGCGGACAGATTTGTCCACCCGACAGATTTCAAAGCAAGCTTTGAAATCTATCCGGTGGGAATCTGTCCGCCCGACATGTCTGCTGGTTAGTACACTTACCAGCAGACATGTCGGCTCCCACCGCCGCCGCGCCGCTGCCGAATGGATTCGGCGCATGCGCGGAAGTGTTTTACTTCCTGGTGCGGTGACGTAGCGGTGACGCGGCGGCGTCAACGTCACCGCCGCGTCATCGCCACGTCACCGCGCCGTCCGGCGGCGGGGAATTTGATCCGATGGTGTGTACACGCCATCGGATCAAACTCCCGATCGGACATATCCGATGGAAATGGTCCGCGGACCGTTTTCATCGGATATATCCGATCGTGTGTATGGGGCCTCAGATGCGCGTGTAAGAGCTCCTCGGATGGACGGCTCTATGGGGAATGATGATTCAAAAGGTTGTGGATCTTTCCCAGGAATCATAGGGTCCAAGATGGAGAGTAGTTCCAAGATTTCAGATGGAGTAACACTCGTATGTATCCAAAAAAAGAGAAAAACTCCACATGGTGTAGTTTGTTTTAAGAAAAGTAAGCCTTTATTAGGCTGAGAAATGGTAAAACAATAAAAGCAGAAATAAAAATGTAGATGCCAGTACTCTGGAGAAGATCTGGCACACGTGATCACATGTGTATAAAAGCGCGTGGTAGTTGGGTATGAGGAAGCTATGTACCCGACATGTTTCGAGCTAATGCTCATCGACAGGGGCATGGCTCCTTCACCCACTCCACGCTATATATATAATGAAAGGGACAGTTCACTGTGTCCAAAAGCAGCTGCAATCAATTCATTAGAATTAACCATACTGATTAACTACGCCCACTGGTGTCTGCAGACAACAGCTATAGTTAGGCTTGTCCAGCCGTATAATGATCCCATTGTGTGCATTCATTGGTCAAAATGAGTGGAAGTGACCTGACTAGTGAGGATCATGGGAAGTGGCCATTGCGTCAGGCAAAGCATCAGCCTATGGGAGATCTACTACGAGTGTGTGTTAATGCGTCCCTATGTGGGGATGCGACGCGGTGCGTCATCAGCCTGAGTAGCCTATGGAAACTAGACAGGGAGGCGTGAACGAGGAGACGTACATCCGCGCGACTCCACGACTCGATGAATGAACAACACAGCAACACGACGCAATACGTCACCATCACATTCCCGCGTAAGGGCGCGACGTGGTGCGTCATCAAACGGTGCGACCTATAGGAAATAGGAAGAGGGATGTAAACAGTGGTTGACGTGCGTGGAGAGGCGTGCGTCAGCGTGGCAACCCGACGCGATGACGGAACAAAGCGACGAGTTGTTCCATTCGCTCAAATTATGACTCTATATTAGAAAGGCACTTTGAGCGAGCAAGAGAACAGGGGGACCCGCGTTCAATATACCTCAATGACCCAACAAGTCATGAGAGAAAAAAATTGGATGTTTAATCATGTGATTCGAAGAAGGTGGACATATGTGATTCGATGACATTACTAGGGGAATGAGCATGTGTATTCGGATCCTGTTAATAGAATGTGTGTATATAAAAATGACATGTTATACTGCATCTATGGGTAATTAACCCATGATTAGGGCAATATTATTAGGTCAAACTGTAAATCATGTTTAATGAGCAAAAAAGAATAAAAAATTGGTGTGTGGCAGAAATACTCCACATGTTAGGCCCATTGATAATAGGAGGGTCGAATCATTCCCATCAATAACTCAGAATTTATCAATTGCAGTGCGTGACACAGTCAATTGTCAATATCAGGTCTTAACACGTATTTAGGAGATACATCAAACAAGTACACAGATATACATGAATTATACATATAATCTCAACTCCACAAACTCATGTACAAAAACACGGTGGAAAAATATTAATCAAGTCCACTGAGATCAGGTAATATTAAGATCTGTTAATAAAAGCGTTAATGTCCCACTCTATATTTAACCCATAAGGTGAGAAGCAGCGAAGCTGGTATATCCAGAACATTTCTAGTTGGGATACTCCTCTAACCCTTGATTCACCTCTCCAGTGAGGGGTGAATTTATCTATGACCTGAAAGCTGGTTCCTGTAGGGTTTTTATTATGGCATTCCAAGTAGTGTTTAGGCACACTGTGATTAGTTTTGCCTTTCCTGATACGAGTGATATGTTCATTCACTCTAATTGCAAAGGTACGTATGGTCCTGCCTACATACTGTTTCTTACATGGACATGTAAGAAGATAGACTATGTATTTAGTGTGGCAGGTGACAAAAGATTTGATCTGGTAGGTGGTGGCCGTTACAGTTGAGGTGAAGTTATATATCTTTCTATTTGTTAAGATGTTAAGCAAACAGACATTGCATGTTCTACAGGCATGGAAGCCTTTCACTTCCGGAAAAAACGAGGGTTTAGTCGGGGGGTCTGACACATTAGGGGCTAACTGGTTTCTCAAAGACTTTGCCCCTCTGAATATTACACTCGATTTGTCAGGCAAAGCCGGGCCCAAAAGGGGGTCACATTGGAGCACATTCCAGTGACGATTTAAAATCCCTTTTAGCTGTTTGTGTTGTACAGAGTATTGAGTAATAAAGGCCCATTTGAACTTATTATCAGGCGTTCGTTTCGGCTTTTCCTTAATGATAGATGCCCTAGTGTACAAGCACAAACACTCAGGCTTAGATTCCTTGAGAAAGGATATCTACCCACAGCCATTGATAGTGATATAGAACGGGTCTCCAACCTTGATAGGGCATCAGATGGAGTAACACTCGTATGTATCCAAAAAAAGAGAAAAACTCCACATGGTGTAGTTTGTTTTAAGAAAAGTAAGCCTTTATTAGGCTGAGAAATGGTAAAACAATAAAAGCAGAAATAAAAATGTAGATGCCAGTACTCTGGAGAAGATCTGGCACACGTGATCACATGTGTATAAAAGCGCGTGGTAGTTGGGTATGAGGAAGCTATGTACCCGACATGTTTCGAGCTAATGCTCATCGACAGGGGCATGGCTCCTTCACCCACTCCACGCTATATATATAATGAAAGGGACAGTTCACTGTGTCCAAAAGCAGCTGCAATCAATTCATTAGAATTAACCATACTGATTAACTACGCCCACTGGTGTCTGCAGACAACAGCTATAGTTAGGCTTGTCCAGCCGTATAATGATCCCATTGTGTGCATTCATTGGTCAAAATGAGTGGAAGTGACCTGACTAGTGAGGATCATGGGAAGTGGCCATTGCGTCAGGCAAAGCATCAGCCTATGGGAGATCTACTACGAGTGTGTGTTAATGCGTCCCTATGTGGGGATGCGACGCGGTGCGTCATCAGCCTGAGTAGCCTATGGAAACTAGACAGGGAGGCGTGAACGAGGAGACGTACATCCGCGCGACTCCACGACTCGATGAATGAACAACACAGCAACACGACGCAATACGTCACCATCACATTCCCGCGTAAGGGCGCGACGTGGTGCGTCATCAAACGGTGCGACCTATAGGAAATAGGAAGAGGGATGTAAACAGTGGTTGACGTGCGTGGAGAGGCGTGCGTCAGCGTGGCAACCCGACGCGATGACGGAACAAAGCGACGAGTTGTTCCATTCGCTCAAATTATGACTCTATATTAGAAAGGCACTTTGAGCGAGCAAGAGAACAGGGGGACCCGCGTTCAATATACCTCAATGACCCAACAAGTCATGAGAGAAAAAAATTGGATGTTTAATCATGTGATTCGAAGAAGGTGGACATATGTGATTCGATGACATTACTAGGGGAATGAGCATGTGTATTCGGATCCTGTTAATAGAATGTGTGTATATAAAAATGACATGTTATACTGCATCTATGGGTAATTAACCCATGATTAGGGCAATATTATTAGGTCAAACTGTAAATCATGTTTAATGAGCAAAAAAGAATAAAAAATTGGTGTGTGGCAGAAATACTCCACATGTTAGGCCCATTGATAATAGGAGGGTCGAATCATTCCCATCAATAACTCAGAATTTATCAATTGCAGTGCGTGACACAGTCAATTGTCAATATCAGGTCTTAACACGTATTTAGGAGATACATCAAACAAGTACACAGATATACATGAATTATACATATAATCTCAACTCCACAAACTCATGTACAAAAACACGGTGGAAAAATATTAATCAAGTCCACTGAGATCAGGTAATATTAAGATCTGTTAATAAAAGCGTTAATGTCCCACTCTATATTTAACCCATAAGGTGAGAAGCAGCGAAGCTGGTATATCCAGAACATTTCTAGTTGGGATACTCCTCTAACCCTTGATTCACCTCTCCAGTGAGGGGTGAATTTATCTATGACCTGAAAGCTGGTTCCTGTAGGGTTTTTATTATGGCATTCCAAGTAGTGTTTAGGCACACTGTGATTAGTTTTGCCTTTCCTGATACGAGTGATATGTTCATTCACTCTAATTGCAAAGGTACGTATGGTCCTGCCTACATACTGTTTCTTACATGGACATGTAAGAAGATAGACTATGTATTTAGTGTGGCAGGTGACAAAAGATTTGATCTGGTAGGTGGTGGCCGTTACAGTTGAGGTGAAGTTATATATCTTTCTATTTGTTAAGATGTTAAGCAAACAGACATTGCATGTTCTACAGGCATGGAAGCCTTTCACTTCCGGAAAAAACGAGGGTTTAGTCGGGGGGTCTGACACATTAGGGCTAACTGGTTTCTCAAAGACTTTGCCCCTCTGAATATTACACTCGATTTGTCAGGCAAAGCCGGGCCCAAAAGGGGGTCACATTGGAGCACATTCCAGTGACGATTTAAAATCCCTTTTAGCTGTTTGTGTTGTACAGAGTATTGAGTAATAAAGGCCCATTTGAACTTATTATCAGGCGTTCGTTTCGGCTTTTCCTTAATGATAGATGCCCTAGTGTACAAGCACAAACACTCAGGCTTAGATTCCTTGAGAAAGGATATCTACCCACAGCCATTGATAGTGATATAGAACGGGTCTCCAACCTTGATAGGGCATCTATCATTAAGGAAAAGCCGAAACGAACGCCTGATAATAAGTTCAAATGGGCCTTTATTACTCAATACTCTGTACAACACAAACAGCTAAAAGGGATTTTAAATCGTCACTGGAATGTGCTCCAATGTGACCCCCTTTTGGGCCCGGCTTTGCCTGACAAATCGAGTGTAATATTCAGAGGGGCAAAGTCTTTGAGAAACCAGTTAGCCCCTAATGTGTCAGACCCCCCGACTAAACCCTCGTTTTTTCCGGAAGTGAAAGGCTTCCATGCCTGTAGAACATGCAATGTCTGTTTGCTTAACATCTTAACAAATAGAAAGATATATAACTTCACCTCAACTGTAACGGCCACCACCTACCAGATCAAATCTTTTGTCACCTGCCACACTAAATACATAGTCTATCTTCTTACATGTCCATGTAAGAAACAGTATGTAGGCAGGACCATACGTACCTTTGCAATTAGAGTGAATGAACATATCACTCGTATCAGGAAAGGCAAAACTAATCACAGTGTGCCTAAACACTACTTGGAATGCCATAATAAAAACCCTACAGGAACCAGCTTTCAGGTCATAGATAAATTCACCCCTCACTGGAGAGGTGAATCAAGGGTTAGAGGAGTATCCCAACTAAAAATGTTCTGGATATACCAGCTTCGCTGCTTCTCACCTTATGGGTTAAATATAGAGTGGGACATTAACGCTTTTATTAACAGATCTTAATATTACCTGATCTCAGTGGACTTGATTAATATTTTTCCACCGTGTTTTCGTACATGAGTTTGTGGAGTTGAGATTATATGTATAATTCATGTATATCTGTGTACTTGTTTGATGTATCTCCTAAATACGTGTTAAGACCTGATATTGACAATTGACTGTGTCACGCACTGCAATTGATAAATTCTGAGTTATTGATGGGAATGATTCGACCCTCCTATTATCAATGGGCCTAACATGTGGAGTATTTCTGCCACACACCAATTTTTTATTCTTTTTTGCTCATTAAACATGATTTACAGTTTGACCTAATAATATTGCCCTAATCATGGGTTAATTACCCATAGATGCAGTATAACATGTCATTTTTATATACACACATTCTATTAACAGGATCCGAATACACATGCTCATTCCCCTAGTAATGTCATCGAATCACATATGTCCACCTTCTTCGAATCACATGATTAAACATCCAATTTTTTTCTCTCATGACTTGTTGGGTCATTGAGGTATATTGAACGCGGGTCCCCCTGTTCTCTTGCTCGCTCAAAGTGCCTTTCTAATATAGAGTCATAATTTGAGCGAATGGAACAACTCGTCGCTTTGTTCCGTCATCGCGTCGGGTTGCCACGCTGACGCACGCCTCTCCACGCACGTCAACCACTGTTTACATCCCTCTTCCTATTTCCTATAGGTCGCACCGTTTGATGACGCACCACGTCGCGCCCTTACGCGGGGATGTGATGGTGACGTATTGCGTCGTGTTGCTGTGTTGTTCATTCATCGAGTCGTGGAGTCGCGCGGATGTACGTCTCCTCGTTCACGCCTCCCTGTCTAGTTTCCATAGGCTACTCAGGCTGATGACGCACCGCGTCGCATCCCCACATAGGGACGCATTAACACACACTCGTAGTAGATCTCCCATAGGCTGATGCTTTGCCTGACGCAATGGCCACTTCCCATGATCCTCACTAGTCAGGTCACTTCCACTCATTTTGACCAATGAATGCACACAATGGGATCATTATACGGCTGGACAAGCCTAACTATAGCTGTTGTCTGCAGACACCAGTGGGCGTAGTTAATCAGTATGGTTAATTCTAATGAATTGATTGCAGCTGCTTTTGGACACAGTGAACTGTCCCTTTCATTATATATATAGCGTGGAGTGGGTGAAGGAGCCATGCCCCTGTCGATGAGCATTAGCTCGAAACATGTCGGGTACATAGCTTCCTCATACCCAACTACCACGCGCTTTTATACACATGTGATCACGTGTGCCAGATCTTCTCCAGAGTACTGGCATCTACATTTTTATTTCTGCTTTTATTGTTTTACCATTTCTCAGCCTAATAAAGGCTTACTTTTCTTAAAACAAACTACACCATGTGGAGTTTTTCTCTTTTTTTGGATACATACGAGTGTTACTCCATCTGAAATCTTGGAACTACTCTCCATCTTGGACCCTATGATTCCTGGGAAAGATCCACAACCTTTTGAATCATCATTCCCCATAGAGCCGTCCATCCGAGGAGCTCTTACACGCGCATCTGACACATTGCTCCTGGCATATGTGTCCAACATTTGTGGTAAGAGTACCCATCTTTTTTCATTCACCTGTTTGGTTTACCTGTATGCCCATCCGTGCTGACCACGGGCACCATCAGTCTCTCCATCAACATATGAGCGGTGGACAGGAGTGCTCTATATGAAGACTTGCCTGCTTTGATTTGAAGGACTTGTTTTGTTTTTTACACTTCACCTGTTTGCATATAGGGTTTCACCACCCTTTATATATTTTTTTGTTTTTGGACTACATCATTATAATGTTACCCATGTAAATGGGATTGGTCTACATTGCTTCATGCAATCCCATGCCCACTAGCGCTGCACTTATTTTTCTTTTATTGTGTACTCACAGGGTGTTTCACTGTTAGTGCTGGCTGCTTCCTTTCTTTCCTCACACTTCAGCAGCGCAACTTTACTTTGTTTTGTTTGTTCTACGAAGACGTAAGCCTCTCGGATCGAAGCCCGAAGCCGCCGTATCATGGTTTGAGGATTCAAACTAGTGATACGGCGCGCAAAATTTGAAATTACTCCTGTCTAACACCAGTTAGACAGGCGTAATTGCTTTATGAATCTGGGCCTAAGTTTTTTCAACTTCATCAATAAAACGACACACACCATCGCTTTTAAAAAATGATCTAGCAAAGCCTGGTGACGTACAACACGTACGACGGCACTATAAAGGGGAAGTTCCATTCGCCTTTGGGCTGCTTTAGCTGATTCCGTGTTAGTTAAAGACGATTCGCGCTTTTCTGTCTGGTACAGCGTGATGAATGTGCTTATTCCATTATGAACGGTAGTTTTACCAGAACGAGCGCTCCCGTCTCATAACTTGCTTCTGAGCATGCGCAGGTTTTTTACGTCGTTTTAGCCCACATACGATCATTTTTTACAACCCGAAAAATTACATTGTTTAACCACTTAAGACCCGGACCAATACGCTGGCAAATGACCCAAGGGGTTTTTTGCGATTCGGCACTGCGTCGCTTTAACAGACAATTGCGCGGTCGTGCGACGTGGCTCCCAAACAAAATTTGCGTCCTTTTTTTCCCACAAATAGAGCTTTCTTTTGGTGGTATTTGATCGCCTCTGCGATTTTTATTTTTTGCGCTATATACAAAAATAGAGCGACATTTTTGAAAAAAAAACAATATTTTTAACTTTTTGTTATAATAAAAAACCAATAAACTAAATTTTAGTCAAACATTTAGGCCAAAATTTATTTAGCCACATGTCTTTAGTAAAAAAAAAATCGCATTAAAAAAAAATTAGCTACCTAGCGGGAACAGCGACACTAATACAGCGATCAGAAAAATGATCGCTTAGTGATGCTGGCAATAGGGAGTGAAAGGGTTAACTAGGGCAGTGATCAAGGGGTTAAAACTTTATTGGGGGGGTGGGGGGGCTACCCTGACACTAACACTAACTGCCTGTCACACTGTCTGTCACACTGACACTAAATACAGTAATCATACATGTATGATTACTGCATTCAGTGACACTGTGACAGGGGGGAGGGGGGGGGGGCGATCGCGGGGGTTAAATGTGTTTGTGTCTGTGTGTAAGTGTGCTGTTGGTGCAGACTTACTTGCTGTGTTGTGATCTCTCCTCAGCGGCGCTTGAAACAAACGCCGAGGGAGAGATCAGATAGCTTCCTCCTTCCTGTGTTTACACAGGAGGAGAAAGTGACAGGGCGGGGGGGCGCGCGCATTGGCTGAGAGCGATCCGGAGGGGGCAGGTGAAAACGGATAGCCGCCCCCTCTTGTCGGATCGCTCCTGCAGCCGCGCGGACCGCCGCATGTACGGGGGGGGGGTCCGATCGGACCCCCGATCCCCCCCAAGGCACCAACGTATATATACGTTGATGTGCCTGTCGGTGCCATTGTGCCGACGTAAATGTACATGCGGCGGTCCTTAAGTGGTTAAAACCACGTTAAAAAATGCATCATGTTTGAAAAACAAAATTGTCGTTTTTCAGAACCATGAAAAATTATGTGTAGCCCACACACGATCATTTTAAATTACGTTTTTGAAAAACAACGTTTTTTTCATGCCGAAAAATTATCGTGTGTACGCGGCATTAGTCTTGCCTGAGGTCCCCTGACACCTTGGGTTCCAAGGAGATAGGTGAATAAACACATTTTGTGTTATTTTGTAGAGGGACTGATATAATTGCATTCTTCTGATTCGGTTACAAATTCTAGCAAATATTTTCGTTTTCACTGGTCTTGTGGACAAAAATATTCGGTGGCTTTTCTCAAAACACTATCTTGTAGGCCATTTTTATTGTCTTTTGGACCCATTGTTCCCTGACCTTTTCTGTCCATACCCTCCAAAAGCCTGTCAGCCTGGTACCCACCTAAAAGAGTTGGATGATTACACTGAGAAAATGTTTTTTTTTTGGCCTTTACACCTCTTAAAATGGAGTTCTGCGTTCCTCTCCATTGGCCCTTAACATGTTTCCAGCCAGGCCTATATGATCTTGCCTCTCTTTTTCGCCATCAAAGAGTGCTCTATGAGTCTCGCTTACAAATTTACAAGGTCTATGAATGCTTCTGCCAGAAAAGCCGCTATTAGATTTAGTTTTTTCAATGCTGTAATGATCCTAGCCCTCTCCACTCTAGATCTTAGTGCTGTCTCCACATGACCCATACCTTTAAGGCCATAGAAATGGAGGTTAGCACTATGATCGTAAGACAGGCTGCGCCTGCCACCAAGTATATCTTCCTTTATAGCTGTGATATATAGATCTATAAATGAAACATCAAACAAATGTTTGGAAAATTTCTCAGATATTTCCAGCACTGGAGACAACCCCTGTCTGTTCTGAGGTACCTCTTTTTTTAGGCCTACTCTTCAGTGTGCTTGTATTAGCAACTAGATGTATACCATTAGCTACGGCTTCCTGGATATAATAGAAAAGGGGGCGAATGGGGGCGAAGGACTAGTGGCTGAAGTTAGACCTAGGGCTGCCCATTCAATGGTTTGGGAGGGACTATCTCGGTACTGATGAGAATTCATAGAAACATAAATGGTATAAAAAGAGTTTATTGATATATAAAAATTGCAAAAACAAATAATTGTACAATTCAATGATTGGTCAACGTCGACTAGTTTTGCGGGCTTGCCGCTTCGTCAGGACAGCCAATCTACAGAATAATGCAATAAGAATATGTAATAAATACCAGCGATACAGTATACAAATGGTAAAAAACATTGATAAAAAAAAGCTCACCGATTGAGTCAATTGATAATATGCGGAAGCCGTGCGGCCCAAGGGGTGCTCCCCCCACGGCGGACAAGGGGATGGTTGGTCGTGCAAAGATCTGGGTGTAAACGTTATAAAGTATATATATCAATATAAGGATAGTCTAATTGATGCGGTCCCGGCTGCCTGTACCTCCCACCCACGGCGGACCTGTGTCTCCCCTGGCGGGGGTGTAGCATTGTCCCGCCCCCTCTTGCTCCTTCTCGGCTTGGGGCTCCCCGCCCCCTGGCTTGAGTTGAGCGTACACGCATAGCTGCGCACACTGTGTCGTACGGAGAAACTGACTTGGTGACGTCACGGCGCGGCCGTCCGACGGCGCCTATGGCGTCTCCAGGTTGGGATGTGCTTATTTAATGGCCGATTGGCCTTTTGATAAGCAGCGTGATCTGTCTATCCATGGCCCGACGGCAGGGCTTTCAGAGTCCCTGGACATGATCGGCAGCACTCTGGGGCTTTCCTTGGACGCAGCTCATGCTACCCTCCAGCTCATGCATTACCATGCAATTGTCACCCACACGGATACCTTCCTTGATTACATTATTCTGGACACACCATCTAAATCTGGGACCCTGTTTCCCCAGCGCCATCTCCCCACTTTGCTGCCTTGTCCACGCCTCCGGCCCGATAGATCTGGTGTGATACCACCAGGCTCCCTTTGTTCCATCATGACCCGGTTGCATCTCCTACTATTTCTTCCCATGGTAAGTTTCCACACACCCCTCCCTCTTTCACCCAATTTGGGAGACTCCCAATTCCCCCCTCCCCCCTCCACTTCCCCTCTCCCAAAACCCCCCCCCCTCTCCCCATAGTTTCCCCCCCCCCCCATCTCGCTACAATTCCCTTCTTCCCCTTCCCTTCTTTCCCTCTTTCCCCCCCCCCTCCCTCTTTTCCCTCTATCCCTGTTCCCTCTTCCCCCCCTCTTCTCTAGCCCTTCCCTCTGTCTTCCCTCGTCCCTTTCCCCTATCCTTCACCTTTCCCCCCCTTTTCCACACATCCTTCCCAACCCCCACCCCACCCACTCCATGGGAATTAATATAATTTTAGATCCTTATATTGATATATATACTTTATAACGTTTACACCCAGATCTTTGCACGACCAACCATCCCCTTGTCCGCCATGGGGGGAGCACCCCTTGGGCCGCCCGGCTTCCGCATATTATCAATTGACTCAATCGGTGAGCTTTTTTTTATCAATGTTTTTTACCATTTGTATACTGTATCACTGGTATTTATTACATATTCTTATTGCATTATTCTGTAGATTGACTGTACTGACGAAGCGGCAAGCCCGCGAAACTAGTCTACGTTGACCAATCATTAAATTGTACAATTATTTGTTTTTGCAATTTTTATATATCAATAACCTCTTTTTATACCATTTATGTTTCTATGAATTCTCATCAGTATCGAGATAGTCCCTCCCAAACCATTGAATGGGCAGCCCTAGGTCTAACTTCAGCCACTAGTCCTTCGCCCCCATTTGCCCCCTTTTCTACTATACCTGGGATGAAAAGGTACTATTTTACTTAATATACTTGAGGCAATACTCCCCATTTTGTTCCTGGATACAATGCTTGATTCTGATCGCCTCCTGATCTGTGGCCACATCTTTAATGCACAAAGGAGTTTTCCGGGACCCAACACAGGCCCTCAGCAGGCTGCCCCTCGGACATATTTGTGCCTTGTGCGGCTGTGGCGAGCTCATAGCTAGAGATTCAAAAAGTAATATTAATATAATCTTCGCTTTTTTTTCTGGCCCTTTAAGATCTCTTCATAGCTTACCAGCAATGAGGCCGTAAATTTCACCAGGTTGCAGCAGAGGGAAAGTGTCGTGGCACCAACAGCAACAGAAGTGCTGAAGCAGCTCTGCCAGTACTTCACATGGCCACAGCAATTCTCATTGGCGCATAAGCAATGCGCACCGGTGGACACGCATGGACCGTGGCGAAAGGGTGCTAGCATGCAAAGAGGTGCGTGCACGAGCGTGCGCTGGACCGTGCATGCGCATGCACGCCCCAATGTAGTTTTGGTGCCAATGAGCCTTTATAAGAAAGCCTGTTAGTGATTACAGTTGCTGCAGTGTGTTACTGAGTTGGCTTGTCCTTGACCTCCTCCTACTTCCTGTGTTTGAGCCATCCAACTAATCATGTATGCTCCGATACCCACCTGGCTCCTAACCTTGGCTTCCCCCAACCTTGCTCCAGTCTTGGCACTATCCTAGACCTGCAACATCTCACAGATGCCACCTGTCTGCTGACACTCTTACACACCAGCTGTACTCTGAGACTTTCTGCACACAGTCCAGCAGGTGACACGTGCTACTTTGGGCCTGACCTCTCCTGTTTCACCCACAGGGGGGTCTGGAACTTAGCCATAAAGGAAGCCCTCTCTCCGTTGGCCTTCAGCACCTGGTACATGATAGAACGCCTGCAGGTGAGAGCTGATTAAAGATCAGGAAGGGGAAAAGGAAATAAAAAAAAAAACATAAGCCCACTAAAAATTGCCAGAACCAGATCCACACCACCCAGAGCATTCCGCAGACTCACTGCACACTGACCTACACAGTGGGCTGCTGTCACTGTGGCTTTCCATGTCGCCACCATTGTGGCTTCCAGTTTAATGCAGGGCAGTTGCTAAACAATGCCTGTTGCTTACTCTCCTAGCCCTCCCGCTCATGACATCAGCGCCAACCTATGGAAAAGCCGAGGAGAGTGGCCGGGCAGCCCTAGTAGAGCACAAGAGAGACAGGTAAAAGAAGGCTCCTACTAATAGCACGTCACAGACATAGAAATGTGAGGTTCTTTAAGCCATCTATGCCTGCGGCCCTGTCACTAAGGGTGTCCAGGTTTTTAAGAGGATTTACCTCTATCACTCTGGACCTTCAAACCCCATGAGAGACCGAACCTGGGTGGGGAGGTTCGACAGGGGGAATTGCTACTATGCTCTCTCTCTAATCGCAGGTTTTTGGTGGCCTGGAATCGACCAAAAAAGGAGAACAAGAGGAAACGGGAGGGACTCTGTTTATGTGCTAAGGTAAAGGTGGTCCTGAGTGTTCATAGGAGTATACTCAGGTGTGTAGAGGCTGGCCAGGAAAACTAGAAACAGATTTATTTAAAAAACAAGAAAAACGAAATGTGCAGATGTTCAAGTAATCATGTCTATAGCCCTGTATTGGTAATATCTTTAGTCAGCAGAATTAAGTTTTAGATCATTTTATGAGGGAAAACGAGAAATCATTTTATGAGGGAAAACTAGAAACAGATTTATTTAAAAAACAAGAAAACTAAATGTGCAGATGTTCAAGTAATCATGTCTATAGCCCTGTATTGGTAATATCTTTAGTCAGCAGAATGAAGTTTTAGATCATTTTATTCTGTGCCTAGAATTAGATGTTATTCAAATAACAGATTATAATATAGTAACAATACAATGTCTTTTTAATCCCAGGCCTCTTCAAGCTACACTAAAGAAAAATTCACATCTTGTAAGGTTTACACCTCAAGATCAAATTCGTGAAAATAAGAATTTGGTGGTACGGGAGTTAGAAAAGAAACTCTCTTTTAGAGAGGATGCACTCCCTCGGCAACAGGTGTGTAATGTCTATTATATAGTGATTATGTCATCCTACTGAATATGTTCATTGTTTGGCTTTCATGCTAATCCTGTGGCTTTAAAGCAGATTTGAACCCTACCTTTATGATTCCACTCCCAGCATCTTAAAGCCTCTTCCTGTCTACATGCACTCACACTAGCATCAGCTCCTCTGGACTGGCTTTCTGATAATAACAATACCTGTATGTCAGCATGATATGTCAGAGATGCACAAGATAAAGTGACAAAGCAGGAGACAGGAACAAACTAACACTTTGTTTTAGGAAGTGACTAAATAAGGAATAACCAGGTGTTATTTTAAGATGAATCTGTCATGAAAAAAATCTGGGGTAAGGGTGCAATTGCAGGGAATATTTGTTTGGCTGTTATTCCGATACCTTATGTCCCATTTTTTCTGAGTTGTCCAGAACAAGTGAGCATATAAAAAAGTTTGCGAAAAATCTACTTTTCTAAATGTGATTCTATGTTAGACAGACTAGCAGGAAATGGAAAATTGAATTACAGATACTTACCATAATATTTCATTACCGATGGCTCCATGTCAGCACAGCTGGGTCACAGGCCCTGCACCCCCCCCCCCCCCAATGCCTCCAGAACCAAACTCATACATTTTATCCTACCTGCAGCCTCTGCATTCTGTAACTAGTCCTACCAAGCTGGGTGGGAATAGTGCTGACATGGAACTTGTTAGGAAAGGTAAATTACAGTAGGTATATGTCATTCAATTTACCCTGATGGCTCCATGTTACCACAGCTGGGAACGAACTAGCCACACAGGGGAGGGATAATGCTACACACTCCTTAATTCTGGCTAAAAGCAAAAGCCAGGATGCCTCTGCCAAACTCATCTGTCATTGAGGCTCCTTCTATATTGACACCCACGTATCTGCCTTGCACATCATCTCTGGGAACACTTGGCCTACTGCCACTCGCAGGGCCGTCTTTAATATGGTTTGGGCCCTGGGCAAAAAAATTTTTTTGGGACCCTCTCCAGCTTATTTTGGGCCTGGCTGGTTCACATGTATGTGTTTTGGCGGCCCTCATTTGTGCAGGCACAGCAGCCTATTGATTTGAATGGACTGCCATGCCTTTGTTTCCTGCAAAAAAAAGGTGCATTCAGCATTTTAAAAATACAGTTGCCTTGAAATCCATTCTACTTTTGCACCATGCTACTTACCTGCAGTTCTTGCACACACAAATGCACTGCGTTTTTTAAAGTGTGACCTAAACGTCTAAAAATGCAGCAAGTTTGACAGTGCAGGAACTGCAGATAAGTCACAGCAGACAGCAGAATGGACAGACAGTGCTGTATTTCATTGCTTGATGGGCATAGGTGTGCCGTGTATGCAGCCTATTACATGAGGCATGCACTTTTCTTTGCAGGAAAATTCAAATAAATGGGCTGCTGTGCCTGCGCAAATGTGGGCCATCAAAACACATACATGTGAACCAGCCAGGCCCAAAATAAGCCCATGAAGCAGTTAAATACATACAGTAATGCCATGTGCTCTGAGGCCTTACTCAGCCTGGACTGCAGGTCTGGTCTGTGATTTAAAGAGTTCCTGTATTTTACACATGGCATGGCCTGGGGTCCCATGGTGCTAAAGCAGAATGGACAGACAGTGCTGTGACCCCATGCCATGCCATGTGTAAAATACAGGAACTTTTTAAAACACTGACCAGGCCTGCAGTGAATCATTAAATATTATAAAGACTTTTGGCACACTCTACAGAAAACTTCTATTTACAATATAGTTTAGCAAACAGTGACATACCTTGAGGACAGGACATGAAGAAGAAGTCAGCCTCGGGAAGATCAAACTGGGGATGCTATAAAATCACATTCTAATTCACTTTTATATACAAGCAGCACCCAGTGGCAGGAAGGGAGAAGTGCACGTCTAAAGGGAGGCCAGGGGTGCTGTCCATTTTAAAACACTGGGAAGGGAAGCAGTACTGTGTGCCGCTGATGATTTTCAGCACTGATTTGTGGGCAGCACAGGGGCTTAACGGGCGGCTCTGCTTTGGGCCCCCAACAGTGACAGGGCCCTGGGCAGCTGCACCTGTTTGCCCTATGGTAAAGATGGCCCTGGCCACTCGTAAGGTCAAAACCCTTATAGTGGAGAGTGCTGTGATCCCCCTGGCACAGCCAACCCTTTCAACTTGTAGGCCTAAGAGATGAGCTTCACCAACCAAGAAGAGGCAATAATCTTGTTTGAAGCCATGAAATCATTACGCGCTCCACCTAAAATCCTGGATTAACAAAGCTTTGTCCACATCCAATGGGCTAACTTTTTGGGTACTCCCCAAAGGGGACATGGGAAAGACAACTTCTTGTGTGATATGGACTCTGAAGGTCACTTTAGGCACAAATTTAAGCATCGGCATGAGTACCACCCTGTCCGGGAAAAAATGAGAAAGGGTTCTTTAAACCCCAAGGTCGATAATATCAACATTATTCTGGCTGATGCAAAGCAGTTTTCAGTGAGAGGTACCACAGGGAGCCAATTTGGTTGAAGGCATCTGATGCCAAAAAGTCAAAACACCAATGGGAGATCCCATTTCGGGAACATCAATCCCTTACGGAGATTTCAACCAAATTGCAACTTGAAGAACAGTATAATTAAAGTGTTACTAAACCCACAGCAGTAGAATCAGTCTGTATATGCAGTAAAGCATGCTTGTTATACTCACTGTGGAACATAAGGGGTTAACCCTCTGCATTGTGTAAAAAAAATGATTTGATCCTGTCTCCTCTGATCCTCCTTTTCTTCCTCTGTCCTTAATATATTACCTGATAATACAGAGCCATGGACAGGGTGCACATGCTCAGTTTGGTGTGCATTGCTAAAGAGTTTTTATTTGTATTTTATTTTCTTTGGCACAGGGCCAATCAGCACTGTCCAGATAGAGGGTCAGGGGTCCTGCATCCAGCAAGTGCAGAATTAAAACTCCCCCTACAAGCTTTAACCAGCTGTTACATTTCCATACTTGTAGGAATATAAAATATCAAGTTTCGAACAGAGGCTGATGAATGAGATAGAGTTTCGTTTGGAGCGCACCCCGGTAGATGAATCAGATGATGAAGTTGAACATGATGAGATCCCAACAGGAAAATGCATTGCACCTATCTTCGATCGTAGGCTGAAACACTTCCGTGTTGTAGAAGGTGCATTAGTCACATTTACGTGCAAAGTTGTTGGAATACCTATACCAAAAGTAAGTGAAATGGTTTGGAGTGCTAAAAGAGAATGAATAGTGTTTTACATATGTTTTCTCAAATGTAATATGTTTAGGGGTAAAAAATAGTTATTTTGTTTCACATTTACCCTTTTGTAGCCAGCTGGTGGCAAGTCCAAATCTGATGCTCTTGGATTTCAGAGTGGTGATTTTCTGCTTTGCTGTAGTGTACAGAATAACAGGATCTCATAGAACTTAGCAGGTAGTTTACTAAAACTGGAGAGCGTAAAACCTGTAAAAACATGTTTTCCTAAATAGCTTCCTTTACCTTAGTGCAGTCCTTCTTCACTTACCTCATCTTTCGATCTTGCTTTTAAATGTCCTTATTCTGAGAAATCCTTAATTCCTGTTCTTCTGTCTGTAACTACACACCGCAATGCGAGGCTCTCTCCCTGGTGTGGAGAAAGCCTCTTGAGGGGGGGACGAGCAGGAGTGTCAGGACACTCTCTACTTTGCAGATAGAGAAAGGAGCTGTGTGTTAGTGGGCATCCTGACACTCCTGCTTGCCCCCTCCCCCCTCAAGAGGCTTTCTCCACACCAGGAAGAAAGCCTCACATTACGGTGTGTAGTTACAGACAGAAGAACAGGAAGTGAGGATTTCTCAGAAGAAATAAGGACATTTAAAAGCAAAATCGAAGGTTGAGGTAAGTGAAGGAGGACTGCACTAAGGTAAAGGAAGCTATTTAGGGAAAAAATACATTTCCTCCACAACCCCTTTAATCACAGCCAGTGAGCCAAACTGGAGACTGAGGGGGTGGGGCCGAGCTCTGTGTGCGAATGGACATACAGAGCCACAGCTCTGGGGGCTCCCGGCAGGAGGGAGGGGCCAGGAGCACTGACATGGGACCTGAGAAGAGGAGAATCCGGGCTGCTCTGTGCAAAATCACTGCACAGAGCAGGTAAGTATAACATGTTTGTTATTAAAAAAAAAAAAAAAAGATTTTAAATACTGCTTTAATTTTAAAATAGGTTTTTAGAAATGTTTATCATCTTATACAGTTTAAAAAATACATAAATACAGTTAATCTAAAAACACTGTAGTTTCTTCTTAAATTATTGGATAAGTCACTTCTGGCTGTTACTACCACAACAGTGTAAAAAATATAACATGTTTGTATCTTTATCTGTGATTAGCTTTTTAAGTCACATTAGACCAAGCGGTAGTTAACTCTTTGCTACCACTTGTTCCTACAAGTAAGCCTTATAAATCGCAGCTGCTCCCAATCCCACCCAAAAAACGTATTAAATTTGCATTACAATCACACTGTCTTTAGCACAAATCGCAATGCAAAATCGCACTGAACTCCAGAAAAAATCTGCATGAGACTCGCACCCATTTACATTGCATAAGTGTGAACCCAGACTTAGAGCAAGCGGGGGACAAATGCTGCACCCACCTAGGTAAGTATGATTTTATAAAAGCCAAACCTAGAATGTCTTCAGTATCTGTATAATTATAACAAACTGAAGTTTTTTATATAAAGACCGTCATATGTAGCACTAGTGTGTGCAATAAAGTAGTATCCAAAACTAAAAACAGAATGCTTTTAGGTATGCTTTAGGCTTACTCAAAAAAGGCCTTATACTTAGCACTGGACATGAGTAATAAGAGCAGGTTTCATAAGAAAAATGGGGGTTATTTGTACTTATACTTCCCTCCTCTGTGCAGTTGGTTTTGCACAGGGCAGCCTGGATCCTCCTCTTCTAAGGTCGCTCTTCAGTGCTCCTGGCCCACCCCTCCTGTCGAGTGCCCCCATAGCAAGCAGCTTGCTATGGGGGCACTCGAAGGCGGAGTCCCAGATCTGTGTATCCATTTAAACATGGAGCCCCGACCCGCAGGGCCGACTTACTGAGTGGGCACGACTGGGCACGGCCCGGGGGCCCCACTGTCACCAGGGGGCCCCAGAGCCGGACAAATCCCCCCCCATAATTCGGGTGAGAGTGAGAAATGTTGTTGCGGCGGACGGCGATTGGCACCTGTACAAGCTGTGCCTGGGCTTGTGTCCTCCAGCCAGTGTGGGAAGTACCTGCACTGCAGCCGGCCCCTCCATCACCACCCCCCCCCCCCCGCTGGATGCGTTCTCATACTTTACCGAGTGCCGCCGCCAGCAGCACTAACTCTCTGCCCCCTCCTGTGACTGCTTCCTCTCTCCCCATCACCTCCTCTCTCCCCATCACCATGCCTTCAGTGGTGAGCGATCCAGAGTCCCCCATCGTCGGATCCCCCCCATAATGTGCAGATCAGCAAAGCAGCAAGCTCCCCCTTCATACCCCACTCCAGAAGTGCCACGAGTCCCCCCTTACCTCTGTCAGCTCCTCATCTTCTCTGCCAAACCCCCCTCCTCTTTGCCAAACCCCCCCCCTTGTCTCTGCCAGACCCCCCCTGTCTCTGCCAGACCCCCCCCCTGTCTCTGCCAGACCCCCCCTTGTCTCTGCCAGACCCCCCCTTGTCTCTGCCAGACCCCCCCTCATCTTTGCCAGACCCCCCTCGTCTTTGCCAGACCCCCCTCCTCTTTTCCAGACCCCCTCCTCTTTTCCAGACCCCCCTCCTCTCTGCCAGACCCCCCTTCTCTCTGCCAGACCCCCTTTTCACTGCTAGACCCCCCTCCTTACTGCCAGACCCCCCACCTCACTGCCAGACCCCCTCCTCACTGCCAGACGCCCCCTCCTCACTGCCAGACGCCCCCTCCTCACTGCCAGACGCCCCCTCCTCACTGCCAGACGCCCCCTCCTCACTGCCAGACGCCCCCTCCTCACTGCCAGACGCCCCCTCCTCACTGCCAGACGCCCCCTACTCACTGCCAGACGCCCCCTCCTCACTGCCAGACGCCCCCTCCTCACTGCCAGACGCCCCTTATCTCTGCCAGATGCCCCTTATCTCCTCCAGACCCCCCTTATCTCTGCCAGACCCCCCTTATCTCTGCCAGACCCCCCTTATCTCTGCCAGACCCCCCTCCTCACTGCTAGACACCCCTCCTCACTGCTAGACACCCCTCCTCACTGCCAGACACCCCTCCTCACTGTCAGACACCCCTCCTCTCTGCCAGACCCCCCCCTCCTCTCTGCCAGACCCCCCCTCCTCTCTGCCAGACCCCCCCTCCTCTCTGCCAGACCCCCCTTCTCTCTGCCAGACCCCCTTCTCTCTGCCAGACCCCCCTTCTCTCTGCCAGACCCCCCTTCTCTCTGCCAGACCCCCCTCCTTACTGCCAGACCCCCCACCTCACTGCCAGACTCCCTCCTCTTTGCCAGACCCCCCTCCTCACTGCCAGACCCCCCACCTCACTGCCAGACTCCCTCCTCACTGCCAGACCCCCCCTCCTCACTGCCAGACCCCCCCCTCCTGTCTGCCAAACCCCCCCTCCTGTCTGCCAGACCCCCCTCCTCTCTGCCAGACCCCCTCCTCTCTGCCAGACCCCCTTCTCTCTGCCAGACCCCACTTCTCTCTGCCAGACCCCCCTTCTCTCTGCCAGACCCCCCTTCTCTCTGCCAGACCCCCCTTCTCTCTGCCAGACCCCCTTCTCACTGCCAGACCCCCCTTCTCACTGCCAGACCCCCCTTCTCACTGCCAGACCCCCCTCCTCACTGGCAGACCCCCCTCCTCACTGGCAGACCCCCCTCCTCACTGCCAGACCCCCCCTCCTCACTGCCAGACCCCCCCTCCTCTCTGCCAGACCCCCCTCCTCTCTGCCAGACCCCCCCTCCTCTCTGCCAGACCCCCCTTCTCTCTGCCAGACCCCCCTCCTCTTTTCCAGACCTCCCTTCTCTCTGCCAGACCTCCTTCCTTACTGCCAGACCCCCCCACCTCACTGCCAGACCCCTCTCCTCACTGCCAGACCCCCCCTCCTCACTGCCAGACCCCCCCTCAACTCTGCCAGACCCCCCTTCTCTCTGCCAGACCCCCCTTCTCTCCGCCAGACCCCCCTTCTCTCTGCCAGACCCCCCTTCTCACTGCCAGACCCCCCTTCTCACTGCCAGACCCCCCTTCTCACTGCCAGACCCCCCTCCTCACTGCCAGACCCCCCCTCCTCTCTGCCAGACCCCCCTCCTCTCTGCCAGACCCCCCCTCCTCTCTGCCAGACCCCCCCTCCTCTCTGCCAAACCCCCCTTCTCTCTGCCAGACCCCCCTCCTCTTTTCCAGACCCCCCTCCTCTTTTCCAGACCCCCCTCCTCTTTTCCAGACCCCCCTCCTCTTTTCCAGACCCCCCTCCTCTTTTGGGGGCAGCTGCAGCACAGAAGGTTTTTCACCTTAATGCATTAGGGTAAAAAAAAAACTTGAGACTTTACAACCACTTTAATGCCTCGTATACATGTACAGGATTTCCGGAGGTAAATAGTCTGCCGGGAATCCTAAGGAGAAAACGGAGAACCTGCTCGGTAACTTTTTCCCCTACACACGACCGGGTTTCCCGACAGGAAAACTTCCATGAGAGCTTTGGTCGGGAATCCCGGCCGTGTGTATGCTCCACCGCAGTGATTCCCATAAAAAAAACTGCCGGGTTAAAAACCGGCGGGGAAAAAGAGAGCTGGTTCTCTTTTTTTTCCCGGCATTTTTCCTGTCGTGAAAACTGCGATGGAGCATACACAAGGCCGGTTTTCCAGACGTGCGTACAAGGCTTTACTCTCCAGCATCTACCAAAAAAAAAAAAACAAGATAAACTTTGTGTGCACTGCCCATATATGAAATGTCAAATTTCACTACAGCCTGTACTGAGCTAGAGGTCACAGCACCGGATTTACCAATCTCTGATCACCTGTACTGTTTTCAAATGTAAGGCCGCGTACACACGGCAGAGAACCTCGACGGGCAGAACACATCGTTCCGCCCGTCGAGGTTCTCTCCCGGCCGTCGAATTCGGCGACCCGCCCGTCGGGAATGGCAACCAGCCATTCTTCCAGGCGGGCCGTCGAGGAAATAGAGAGCGTGCTCTCTATTTCGGCTCGACGGGCTTCCCGACGGGAAGCTCGCTGAGACCGTACACACGGCCGAGGTCCTCGCTGGAATGTGCATTCCAGCGAGGTTCTCGCTGATTTTCAGCGAGAACCTCGGCCGTGTGTACGGCACCTAACAGGTTAAAGCTAATGTTATATTATTGACATTGTTTTAGGTATACTGGTTTAAAGATGGAAAACAGATTTCAAAGAAAAATGAACACTGTAAAATGAGGAGAGAAGCAGATGGATCCTGTTCTTTACATATAGAATGTGCCAATAATGATGATGATGGAAATTATACAATCATGGCTGCAAATCCTCAGGTAACATGAACAGCTTTTTTTTTTTTTTTTTTTTTTATATCAAAACCTTTTTATTCCAGCATATGCTCACATAATACATATAATCAGTGCATTTGATCATATGGAACAATACACATACAGAACATCTTAAGTCATATGTCCGTATGATTTTACATTATCTGTAACAATTTACATATATATGTAATATACATACATCTATATTTTTATATCCCCCCCCCCCCCCCCAACCCAGCGCTGTATCCTGGCATAGGCCAACAAGGCCCAGGCCAGCACATTGCAGAGGGGCAGCATGGAAAGAGTCCCCGCCGGCTTGCACTATTTGTGTAGCACTGTTAGTGTAGCACCAGTCTTATGGGGCGGACTGGGCAGAGAGGCAAGCATTCCGCAACTGTGGGGGGGGGGGGGGCAGAGCTTCTAATTTTGACTGTCCTATCATCCTGGACCACAAACCTTCCTCACTGTGCTACATATTTCTGCTGTTATATCTTTTTAGTCCTCTCCATAAAATTATCAGAATTTTGTGCCTAAAGTAGAACTATAGGAACACTTTTTTTTTCATTTTGGATAGGGTAAGGGAAGGGCAGGTCTTTAACAGCAAGGGGTGTGGCCTTGACAGGAAGGGTGGGTCATATTTAAATTAGGGGGTGCACGAGTTTAGTCAGGCCTAGGGCAGCACAAAACCTAAATACATCACTGCCCCAACCACAAAACTACACCCAGTGCCTTTGTGCCCCGGTATATTCTTCCATCAATACATTTCTCCCAGATCTGTTTCCCCACCCTCCCCTCCATCGACCACACAGGCCAGGTCACAACATGCAAAATCTGTCCTTTACCAATTGTGGTGGCGCAAGGCTAATATTCCTCAGTCAAGGTTGCCATGTAGAATCAAAACTACTTCCTGCGGCTGTATACCAGCCGTTGTCTAAGGCCGCGTACACACGATCAAATCTATCTGCTGGAAACGGTCGGCCCGACCGTCCCAGCAGACAGATTTGATCGTGTGTACGGGCGAGCCGAATGATTTGGCCAGCCGACAGATTTAAAAGCATGATTTGAAATCTGTCGGCTGGGAACCCGTCCGCCCGACATGTCTGCTGGTTAGCACGCTAACCAGCAGACATGTCTTCTCGCACGCGCGTCGAATGGTTTTGACGCATGCGCGAAAGTGTTTTACTTCCTGGTGCGGTGACGTGGCGGCGTCAACGTCACCGCCACGTCAGCGCGCCGTCTGCCGGCGGGGATTTTGGTTTGATCGTGTACACAATACGTCCCCAGCACACAGATTTGTTCAACCGATTTGAACAAATGTGTCTGCTCGTGTGTACAAGGCCTAAGGAGTAGGGAATTAACATAAGAGATCAATTGCTTCCCTGTAGGCAATTCAATTTCTAGCTAGATACATCAGTCTAGTTATCAATTCCATTCGGGAACGTTTCAGCGTCAATGGCCCCAAACAAGAACATGAACAGGTTTTATGTGCAAGTTAAATATTATGTACATTTCCTAGTGTTGCTAAGGAAAACTTTTTTTTTTTTTTTTTAAAGATTATTAGATAGTGTATACAAAATAATTTTTCATTAAAAAAAAAAAAACAACCTTGCTAAGCATTATTTTCATCTAAACTAGTGACAGAACATTGGCCCAGTGTACTTCTGCAAATACTATGATATACAGTATTACTCTTAATCTGCTATATAAATGTGGAATAATTGAAAGAATTAAAACAAAAAAATGGACCTCTGCAGCTAAGCTTATCAAAGCTCTAGATAGTGAGGACAATCACAGACACTCTCACACTTTTTGTATGCATATTTTTACATTTATTATGTTAAGGATGCTAACAAAATATAATTGTATTTATTAAATGTATTACACAATTGTAATTTAATTTACAATAATACATATTCATATTTACAATCTACAACCAGCCCTTAGCACATACAACACTGGTTTCTATTAGCCTGAATATGTTTTATAAATTAAAAGAACATTTCACTAGTCTGAATAGATAAATAGATAGCTTTATTACACATTAAGGGCCAGATTCACGTACATCAGCGCATTTTTTGACTGGCGTAGCGCACCTCCTTTAGGTTAGACTGCCGCAATGTAGCGGCGCAATCACCGTATTCTCGTTTGAATTGCGCAGAAATTAGCGCCTATGCAACGTAATTTCAGAGGCGTAAGGCGGAGTAATTCAAATTGGGAAGGACGTGGGCGTGTTACATTGAAATGAGCCGTGACCCCATGCAAATGAAGGGCCGGCCGGCTCGCGCATGCGCACATGAAGCAGACCATGGTCAGCACCTCTGTGCGCATGCTCACAACTCTGGAACGACGCAATCGGTGAAATTGGAAGTGGACCAGGGCAACATAATGAACTACGCAGACAGCATAAATAGACAGACACAAACGCACTTCCTTTGCAAAAGTACATCCCTTTGTATCCCTTCCTATACAGCAGGGTGCTTTTGTTCTGTTGTTTATTAGCATTTGTTTGTTTGTTTGTGACATGTCTTTGAGATATTTGGGGACTGTTTTGCAGAGTGATTTTTGTCTTTTATGTGTTTTCTTTGTTGTTATTGTTTTTTAAATTAGATTTTTGCTGGGCATTTTTTATTTTTGCTGGTCAATTTTTATTTATTTTTTTAGTTCTGTTTGTGAATGATTTTGGAATGTGGGGGTGACATTCCTGCCGGAAAAGGGGTGTCACCCTCATTTGTGGTGGAGAAGTGATCCCCAGGTCCGTGTGAATGGTGTATGAATGTACAGTGACATAATTGGAGCCGTGGCATGGCGTTGCTGCTCACAAGTCCTGCATGGTGGGCTTGTGCCAATCCAATGTGATGAGGATGTGATGTGTCTGTGTTAGGGACCACAGTGGTGTGCATGCATGCATTCTCATTGTGCCATGATTAATGTGTGTTTAACGTGCAAAGATGCCTAATGTAAGCTGGCTCCTGCAGGCCCTTTCTTACAGCGAAGTTGTGCAGCATGCAACATGTACCAATGATCTGGCATACAAAGTTTGGGGAATATAACAGGGTACCATGGGGGGTTCCGTATAGGAGTCATGAGATGGGGTCCCAGTGCATATGCAGAGTCACCCTGAAGGGATAAGACAGGAGGATGTTAGTAGTGCATGTGCACCTTGTGATTTCAGCATCATGGGGGGGGGCAGTCATGCCTGCCACCCATGTCACTCACCAACCAGCCAGCTGTCCCCATACATGTTCTGTTCGAAATCTGTGGGGATGGGGCTAGGATTGTATATGTAGCTGTCATGGGTGTCATGTGTTGGGCTGGTGTTGGGCTCCTGCAGGGTTGGGGTGAATCTAAAGATGCGAGACACCTCAGAATCACTCATGCCAAAGATGTCTATGCGTGTGTGATATATCAAGTGAAAAATGAGGGGCTTGTATCAGATTAGATTATTATATCCATCAAGGTTTTAAAGGGCTATTGAAAGATAGTGAGACCGTGTTTGTAATTTGTATGTATGTTATGTATTGATGTATATATGTATGTATTTTTTTTGTAAAAATGTTTATAAAAGCAAAGATTTTTTTTTTTTTGGAAAAAAAAAAAAAAACCTCTCCCGTGCCCTCCTCCGTGCCCTCCTCCTTCTTTGCTCATCTAAAGTCAGTAGTATAGCTATGAGCATGGATGCCACTGGCATGTTGGCATACAGTTTGTTGGGCAACATGTGTGACTGCTCAGCTCCTCACTAACAGTGTTGCTTTAGCTGACATGTAGACGGATTGTCTAATTTTATACCACCTTTTATATGGTTTAATTTTAGACAGAACGTGCAGCTGTTGCGCACAGCGCGTAGCCTGCGCTGTACCAACGTTCTTTTGTGGATCCCCGTAACTCCCTAATTTGCATATTTGAATAGCAAATCAATGGTCTGTCTAGCGCAGTTTTGCGCAGACGGATGCGCCTGTCTATTGAAATTACGCGGGTCAAAAAAAAGTAGATTTCTTGCGTATCTAGTTTTGGGGATGCGGCGCATCGAAACGCATGCGCAAATTTAGACTTACGCCGCGCATCTCCTGTAACGCCGACGTAATCGCTCTGTGAATCTGGCCCTAAGGATGTTCTATTTGGCCTAAAACTTGTTTAAACAAAATCGTGTGATAAACATCGGTGTGATTTTATAATAATTTACATTACAGTCTTAACTTTTTAGAGGGAAAATTTTAGGCAAACCATATGCACATGTGTTTAATTATAATCTTATATTCACACAGATGATTGTATATGACAGCAGCTTTAATGCCAGTAATCTGCACTTAAACTTCACTTTCATGGGAAAAAATATAGCAAATAAAATATATATATATAGCATATATAATTGCAACACAAGTCATATTGTAATTGAATGTTAATAAAAATGATCTTTCCTTTTCAATCTATGGCTCATTAATTTTCTGTATATTGCAATGCAATATCACCACCTGGAGGTGTTCTGTACACCGAATGTGTGTACAAAATGCCCCTCAGAAATGTAATTTCCTGCTTGTGTGATTGGTCTCTGATTTTCCCAGAAATCTGCACTAGGATGCAAGTCAGATACAAAAATGTATTTGATGAGAAACTCCCAATAGGAAATCACATGTAAAGGCATGCAGACCCTGCAATTTTCCCCATTAGCGCCCAGCAGGTGCTGCAGATGATTGATAATTATGAAACCACTCCCATTAGATTTAGTTACCACATGGACACAGACAGACACACAGGGGTTTCTTCTGAATAACAAAAGGTAGGAATCTGCAACAAAGTTTGTTAAAATTCTTGCAATGTACAAAGATCACCCAGAGGGGAATGTTTTTTTTTTCTCCACAAAAGTATTCTTTAAAAAAGTTTAAATATTTCCTGCAAATAGTTGTGGCTTGTAAATAAGTTTAGCTGTATTTAAGTGCGTCAGCATTTTCAGGGCTTCAGGCCAATACCCGTTCTTGGGGAATGTTATAAACCAAGCACCTTCTCTTCCTTCTGGTGGGTGTGCAATTGAAATGGAATACAGAGCAAATCTGGCATTTACTATTGTGTGCCTGCTTGACAGAAGAAGACTGAAGGCCAGTTCACATTATAGAAATGCAGTCTGGATGTGTTCCAGATGCTTTTTTGCATGCATATTTTTTAAGTGTTTTTGATAACATTTTGGATGCATTTTTGTTGCGTTCCAGTGCTTTCTTTCTCTCCCTCTTTTCTCTTCATCTTAAATAAGAACATGTGTGTTTTTGGTGCATTTAGGTGCGTTCCGTGCATTTTTAATGCACTTTACCATGTTCCGGTAAAGTTCAATGCAGAAAAATTCTACTTTCTTTTATGGAACTGGAACGCACTAAAACTGACCACACTGGTGTGAACTATGCCATTGAAAACCATATAACCTACTATGCATGCATTTTTTTATGCAGAAAAAAACACACTGGACTGCGTCTAGTGTGAACTGGCCCTGAGGTAGTTAGAGAGGGGTGACATCAGCTGCTGCAGGTAATAAGTGAATCTGTTGGGAGCACAGGCACAGACAATCATGAGCTGCCTTTCCTCCTCCATATATCCAGGAAAGTGGCTGCAAACACAACTCTGTTTGCAAACCCATTCCATTTCAAAAAGAAAAGGGAAAGTGTGTATTTTTCTGCTGCTAAACACAATGCATGTTTAATTGCAGATAGCTCTTGATAGTTAGAGATAGTCAACCCTGTACGCATCACTTTCCCCCATTTTCCTAAATGCAGCTAAGCTGTATGCAACTAAACATTGCTAATCGTATGAACAACATAATTACTTTGCATTGTGTGGATCCAGCACACTCTCCCTGTGCCTGCGTGGGTTTCCTCCGGATACTCCAGTTTCCTTCTACATTCCAAAGACATGCTGGTAGGTTAATTGGCTTCTGCCTAAATTGGCCCTAGTATATGAATGTGTTTTAGGGACTTTAGATTGTAAGCTCCTTGAGGGTAGGGACTGATGTGAATGTACAATGTATATGTAAAGTGCTGTGTAAATTGACGGCACTATTTAAATACCTAAAATAATAATACTAAACATAGCGAAACTCTGGGGCCGCGTACACGCGGTGAGACATGTCTGCTCAAACATGTCCGACGGACCGTTTCCAGCGGACATGTCTCATTGGATTTTGGTCCAATGGCGTGTACACACCATCGGACGAAAATCCCCTTGGGCTGAGGACGCGGTGACGTGTCTGTGACGTTGACGCCTCCACGTCACCACTCCATTCGACACATGCGCGGAGATTTCTGTCCACTGGTTAGTGTACTAACCAGCGGACATAGCCGACGGACATGTCTCCGGCGGACAAATTTCAAAGCATGCTTTGAAATTTGGAGAAAGAAAGTGCAGCGCTATACTAATTAGTTTTGTGAAAATGCTGCCAAATTCACATGACATAACAATGTGAAATCAAACAAAAATTGTATGTAAAAGCATAGTAAAAGACAATTGTACTCAACATGTGTGGAATACTGATATAGTCCATACATATGTTGGCAAACTGATGAGTGAAAAAACCAACCAAACAAAATAAACAAAAATGAATAGTTCATAGGTGTGTCCCAAATGGATGAATGAAATCTTCACATATGATGCCAGTTCAAGGAAATTAAGACAACAATGATGGCTTGTCTGTAGCAACCTTCAGACTATCAAAATCAATGGAAATGGATACTCTTACCAGCTGTGGTGGACTTGCATGTTAGTACTAACAGCAAGTCAGATCAGGCATGGTGGTCACAGCGGACCCTGGGCTCTGTGCGTGAAAGGTTTTGCAGCGATGGTCACTCCAGCTGAGATGATGGATTCAATCTTGGTCAGATACCTCACTTCAGGGACAGGAACCCGGATAACAAAAGGCCAATGGAGGGATGGCCAGGCTCATTTATCAACACAACATGTGTGGCATGGGAAAAAGAAAAAAGAAATGCTCTCAATGGTGCAGATCAAAAAACCAATGAAGGCTTTATTTAAAATAAATGAATAAAATCACGTGAAAAATATATCTAAAAGCAGTATGGGGTACTATGGATGTTACCCGACTAGTTTCGGCTCAAAGCCATCAACAGGGGCATCTGCCCCTGTTGATGGCTTTGAGCCGAAACTAGTCGGGTAACATCCATAAATAAATAAAGCCTTCATTGGTTTTTTGATCTGCACCATTGGGAGCATTTCTTTTTTCTTTTTCCCATGCCACACATGTTGTGTTGATACATGAGCCTGGCCATCCCTCCATTGGCCTTTTGTTATCCGGGTTCCTGTCCCTGAAGTGAGGTATCCGACCAAGATTGAATCCATCATCTCAGCTGGAGTGACCATCGCTGCAAAACCTTTCACACACAGAGCCCAGGGTCCGCTGTGACCACCATGCCTGATCTGACTTGCTGTTAGTACTAACATGTGAGTCCACCACAGCTGGTAAGAGTATCCATTTCCATTGATTTTGATAGTCTGAAGGTTGCTACAGACAAGCCATCATTGTTGGCTTAATTTCCTTGAACTGGCATCATATGTGAAGATTTCATTCATCCATTTGGGACACCCCTATGAACTATTCATTTTTGTTTATTTTGTTTGGTTGTTTTTTTCACTCATCAGTTTGCCAACATATGTATGGACTATATCAGTATTCCACACATGTTGAGTACAATTGTCTTTTACTATGCTTTTACATACAATTTTTGTTTGATTTCACATTGTTATGTCATGTGAATTTGGCAGCATTTTCACAAAACTAATTAGTATAGCGCTGCACTTTCTTTCTCCACGTTCACTTCGACTTTGTTTGTCTGTGTGCTGGCTGCTACATTGTTTTTTGTTTTTTTCTTTGATAATTAGCGCAGTTGTTTTTCCCACTTTCCATGCTTTGAAATTTGTCCGCTGGGAAAACATGTCCCCTAGCCCATACACACGATCGGAGATGTCTGCTGAAACGGTCCGTCGGACCAGTTTCAGCAGATAAATTTGATCGTGTGTGTACGCGGCCCAAAATTTAGACACCCTTGTGAATGTAGCCAAAGAGGGATGAAAAATCACAAGACATTATGGCCACAAGATGGCGCAGTTGTTACTTGCAATGTCAGATACAGGATAAATAATATATTTGGTCTTCGGATGCAATTTGCCATATATACATGATATTTTATACTAAACATAGGGGGGCAGATTCACAGAGAATTAGATTCTCGTAGAGTATCAGAAATACACTACGCCGCTGTTTTTTACCTGGCTCTACGTGGAATCCAGGTAGATTTTGTCCAGTAAATGACGGCGGCGTAGTGTATTTCTCCCGTCGCAATCCATCTGCGCGAGTAGGGGGCATGAAGCATTTAAAATAGGCTCGTTCCCGCGGCGATCGAACTGCGCATGCTCCGTTCGCAAATTTCCCGCCGTGCATTGCGCGAAAACACGTCGTCACGTCGTAGTAGCGTCGTTTACGTACATTCCTATTCCCGAACGAGTTACGTTAAAAAAAAAAAAATATTTTCAAATCGACGCGGGAACGACGGCCATACTTTACATGGGTTACGTACTGTTAGACCAGCAAAAAGCTCCTCTAACATTACGTAGCCAAAAAAGGACGTAGGCGATTGCGAGGGAAACTCGTACCTTCGTGGATCGCTGTAAAAACTCATTTGCATATCCCGACGCATGAAAACGACGCAAACTCCTCCCAGCGGCCGCAAAAATATCGCAGTGTAGATCCGAAGGCTTACGAGGACGTAAGCCTCTCGGATCGAAGCCCGAAGCCGCCGTATCATGGTTTGAGGATTCAAACTAGTGATACGGCGCGCGAAATTTGAAATTACTCCTGTCTAACACCAGTTAGACAGGCGTAATTGCTCTGTGAATCTGGGCCAGGGACTTTACATACATTTGACTTTACACTTGACATACATTTGACTTTATTTTGGGAATTCATTAATAAAGCTGTCAGCCTTCTGTCAGATCAGAACTATTCAACACAGATTTACTTAGTGTTGAAAGAGTACCTACAGATGGACTGTTAACTACCTAGAAATTATGCCCTTTCTTAAATGTCCTACTCCGTATTAATTCCAGCCTTAATACTTTCTTATGTTATACTTTGCCATTGTTGATATAGATTATATTTTATTTTTCAGGGAAGAATCAGCTGCTCTGGACATTTACTTGTACAGTCAGCTCCACTACGTCCTCGTTCAATTCCTACTGTACTGGCCCACAGGTAATGTCTTTATTACATACTCCTGTCATTGATTATCATACTGACCTATCAAACTGGAATGCACATGGTTCACAAGCACAGGGACTTGCATATTACCTGTGTAGCTTGTGCTACTATTCCCAAATGGGCACCCAAAGCATGAGGACCCATTAGGGGTACTATAAAGCAATGCATAGAAATCTTGTTGGAGGCACAGACATAAGGGATGGAAGGAAATCATACTCTCCATCTACTGCTGTTCATCTAGGGTTAGGTAATCTGAATGCTCAAAGTACATCTAAAGCCAAAACTTTTTTTATTTTGTTATTAGTTATAGAGAGAGTAGGGAATGGATACAAGCCCCGATATGCTTTGTTTTAGTATATGTGTCCCACTAGATTGAATTGCTTTATTCCCCAAGATACAAAATAATGTAATGTCAGATTTCCTTTTTTAACGGGGTTTTATTTCAATTCAAAACAGTGTAGCATTATATACAGTGCCTTGAAAAAGTATTCATACCCCTTTTGTTACGTTGCAACCAAAAACATAAATGTGTTTTATTGGAATTGTATGTGGCACATAATTGTGAAGTGGAAGGAAAATATAAATGTTTTTCCAAATTTCTTTACAAATAAATATGTGAAAAGTGTTGTGTGCATTTGTATTCAGCCCCATTTACCCCTAACTAAAATCTAGTGGAACCAAATGCCTTTGGATGTCACCTAATTGCATAATTTACTCTCAGTATAAATACAGCAGTTTTGTGAAGCCATCAGAGAACCTTAGTGAACAATTAGCATCATGAAGGCCAAGGAACACACCAGACAGGTCAGGGATAAAGTTGTGGAGAAGTTTAAAGCAGGGTTAGGTCATAAAAAAAAATATCACAAACTTTGCACATCTCACGGTGCACTGTTCAATCCATCATCTGAAAATGGAATGAGTATGGCACATACCTACCAAGACATGGCCATTCACCTAAACTGACAGGTCGGGGAACTAGAGCATTAATCAATGAAGCAGCCAAGAGACCCATGGTAACTCTGGAGAAGCTGCAGAGATCCACAGGTCAGGTGGGAGAATCTGTCCACAGGACAACTATTAGTTGTGCACTCCACAAATCTGGCATTTATGGAAGAGTGGCAAGTCCTTGTTGAAAGAAAATCATAAGAAGTTCCATTTACAGTTTGCAAAAAGCCATGTGGGGGACACAGCAAAAATGTGGTAGAAGGTGCTCTGGTCAGATGAGATCAAAATTGAACTTTTTGACCTAAAAGCAAAACGCTATGTGTTGTGGTATACTAACACTGCACATCACCCTAAACACACCATCTCCACTGGGAAACACGGTGGTGGCAGAATCTTGTTGTGGGGATACTTTTCTTTAGCCAGGACATTTGAGCAGGTCGGAGTTGATGGAGTCAAATACAGGGAAATCTTAGAAGAAAACCTAATAGACTTTGCAAAAGACTTGAGAATGGGGCAGAGGTCCACCTTCCAGCAGGACAATGACCCTAAATATACAGCCAGAGCTGCAATGGAATGGTTTAGATCAAAGCATATTCATGTGTTATAATGGCCCAGTCAAAGTCCAGACCTAAATCCAACTGAGAATATGTGGCAAGACTTAAAAATTGCTGTTCACAGATGCTCTCCATCCAATCTGACAGAGCTTGAGCTATTTTGCAAAGAAGAAAGGGCTAAAATGGCAAACTCTTTGTGTGCAAAGCTGGTAGAGACTTGCAGCTGTAATTGCAGAAAAAAAGGTGGTTCTACAAATTTTTAACACATATTTATTTGTAAAACAAAAATCATTTATCATTTTCCTTCCACTTTACAATTATGTGCCACTTTGTGTTAGTCTATCACATAAAATCCCAATAAAATATATTTACGTTTTTGGTTGTAACACGACAAAATGTGGAAAATTTTCAAGGGGTATGAATACTTTTTCAAGGCACTGTACATGTAGTGCTACACTCATAGAAGCCGCAGGATCTCTGTCCAGGTCTTCCCCACAGGTTTTGCCCTGCAGCCAAGCACATGTTTCTTCAATGACCAGTTTAGGGGTGTTGTTTTTATTTTTGGGAACTTGGATAGGGTTGAGAGAAGTAGGTGGAATACTACAAAAACTTGAACTATGTACACTTAAGGACTTGGGAATTCTTCAAGACAAGCTATATTAAAGTCTGTGCTTGTAGAAAACAGTAGATTGTAGCTATAAAGTAGTAGTAGTAGTAGTAGTAAACTGTAAATGCCTCTCTTAGAGCCACAAGAACAGAGTTCCTTTAAATGGAAGAATATATGGACGGCAAAAGCACAAAGGTCCCCAAAATCTTTTAAGCGTCTGTACTCACACAAGGCCCAAGGACAGCTTGTTGCCTCCCCAGCTTTCTTTAGCACCAAGGTCTCAGCATCCAGGCCTTTAGGTCGTCCACCTAAGGCCCCATGACAAAAGACAACAGCACATTTGGCTAGGGCAGTGTGCCCTCCAGGCTGGACTTATGCTCTCTGTAAAAAGGCCCTGAGCTCAGTGTGCTCACATCATATATACAGTTTCCCAGCATGCCTTTAGAGCCTGTGTCTACTATTGTGATAGGCCAGGGCTGTATCCATATTCATGTTGCCATCTTAAAGAAAAGGTTGATTGGTTCCGCGCGAATGGCTAAATGTAATGAGAACTGCTGCCCCTACAGATACAGCTACCTGGGTGGGTTATAAGATTAAAAGTTTGAAAATAAGTTGTTCTTAAATCTGGGGTGTGGGTGCTCCCAACCAACTCTTTAACCAGCACTATACATTTAAACAACTTAAGTGCATAAAATATAAATTGACTAGTGATGAACATAACTCAAATACTTAATGTGCACATAGTGCAATCATAAAAAAAGTGACTAGTACTATACATAACCATTATAAGAAAATCCAAAGGAACGAGTGTTCTTCAATTCTACGCAACTTCAGTGCTTCAGAAAAAATGTACAGTAGATATATGCAATCCTTAAAAATATATATATAAAAGTTCCAAAGTGACAGGTGCTCTTCAATTGTATATCCTTAGTGCTGGTGCTCCTTAGAGGGCCCCTATAGGTAATGCGATCACCAGAAATACTCACTCCTCAAGGGGAATATGCGCATTCACAGTATTTGCCACTGTGCAGCAGTATCCAGATCCAAGGCTTAGTTTGCTCTTAATATCTATTCATCTGTGCCTTCCAAATGTAGAAGACATGTACCTATCAAAACACAAACTTAATCTCTCTAATTCCTAGCACCTATCTATGAAGGTTCTACATACACATAAATATACAGTGCAAGAATATACACTTCAGATAAACTGAAGGTACAGAAACAGGCTCCAAGTACAAACAGGAGACTATGATGGACTATTAGGATTTACAAAACCTCAGACGAACTGCATTAACAAGGATTGTATTGAGGTAAGGAGGTAGGCATAAATGGTGTGTGTAGGAATGAAGACAGACCAATGGGGCTTAAACACAGGGAAGAGACCAAGAAAGGGTTTTAGAACAAGAATTAGCTGGCAATAGGGGTAGTAGAATAGTGTCAGGAAAGGCTCAAGCCTAACAACACATGGGGGCAAGTATGGGGGCAATAGTATGTTAGGACCACAGGAATGACATTGAAGATAAGGCCAGGGTAAGGAGTGGGGTATGGACAGGTAGGGACAGGAGAAAGGGTCACATGGAGGGTGAAATGTTGCCAATTTATCCTTTTGTATGGATGTTAGTTTTTTGTAGCACATATACTGTAGGTGTACATTCGGGAGAGAAGCCTGGAAATGGGATGGCCTATTTTTTCCAGGCTTTCACAAATGTTTGCTTTGCAGCTGTAAACATCTCAGATGGGTTTTAGGGGCTAGGCATCCCAAATGTTTCTTTTTTAGAAGTGCCACCACTGGGTGTCTGCTAGTGGGGTGACCCAGCAATTTTGCTTTGAGTATATAAACATGAGACAGAACCTTCTGCTAATAGGGCAGCCCCAACATGTGTTCTTAAAGGAATCAGGAGACTGGCTACGTCTTAAACAAGCAGACAATGTGCCTGGTACAGAGAGACAGAATTCATTCCAGCCCTCACTGGGGAGAGGTGCTCCAAGTTCCCTTTCCTAGCTTAAAATGTGTTGGGGAGGAAAAATTGCATGGAAATCATTAGGCTGTATATCAAGGAGATGCTTAAGGGGAACACGGGATGTTTTTACAGATTGATTGATTAGCAGGTAATTATTTTTAAAGATTATTTAAAGATTTCTGTTGAGGGAATTTTGTGATAGTCTTTTGGGGAATCAAAAGTCCTATTTGAAGTATAATTTTAGGGTAACACTCCCCTTGTGTTACCAACACGTAGGTGGTGTGCAGCGTGGTACAATGACAATAATTCTCATGCCTGGGCAGGGAATGGGATAGAATTGGCTTAGTAGAATATTTTCTCATCGCTGTGGGGAGGCATAGTAGACTGTTCAGTGAAATTGGTGCAGTCGTATAGCCTTCCAGACAAACGCATAGTGGGACATTGAAGATAAAGTGTAGTAGGGTTATTTGGAAATTACCCCTGATGTAGCAACTCAAGAGATGAGGATCACTCAGAAAGACCTATATAGTTGCCAAGAAGGTGAGAAGGAAATGCAATTAATCATTTAGCTGCTCAACTCAAGAATATCGTATTCTTTCAGTCCCCTAAGGCCGCGTACACACGATCGGATATGTCCGCTGAAACTGGTCTGCCGACCAGTTTCAGCGGACATATCCGATCGTGTGTACGACCTAGCGGACAGGTTTTTCCAGCGGGCAAATTTCAAAGCATGCTTTGAAATTTGTCCGCTTGAAACCTGTCCGTCGGATATGTCTGCTGTTTAGTACGCCTAACCAGCAGACATAAATCTCCCGCATGTGTCGAATAGATTCGACGCATGCGTGGAAGTATTTCTTTATCGTACATCACGGGACACAGAGCGCATAGCCATTACATATGGGTTATATGGGTACCTTCAGGTGTGGACACTGGTGTAATCAACTTCACAGGAAGTTCCTCCCTATATAACCCCCTCCCACTGAGAGTGCTTTAGTTTTTTCGCCAGTGTCTTAGGTGTTGGTCACGTCTAGCTGTCCCTCGGAGGTCTCGGGACCCAGGATAGCTAGCCGGATCCGTCCGAAGTGCTTCAAAGCCAAGGAGTACGGTACCCGGGCCCTGCCTGCGTGGGGTGTTGCCTATAATGCCTCTCCTTGGAGGGCTGGATTCTGGGCTCCAGTGCCTTGGTCTCTCCCAGGACTAAACGCTACTGATGCCAGGATGCTATATAGGTCCAGGGGTGTGGGTTCCTTAAACACAGGACCCCGGTCCCTGAAGGTCCGAGACAATACCCACGGAGATGGGAGAAGATTGGGCCTCTTGCAGTTTGCAATACCCTGCGGCGTGGAGCAGGTAAGAGGGAACCTGCGGGACTTGGTTCGACAGTAGGTATCCCCCTGGGGGTTCTGGGTTGGCTAATGGTATGCTTGTGCATCAGCCACTATCTCCACTATGTCTTTTTAGGCAGGATGGGATGTACTAATGTTTACCCAGATAACATGTAGATATATGTATACTTGTTTAAGATATATATTTGCTACTCACCCCAGGTCTGCCTGTTAGCATTGATACTGCAGCCCCACGTACTATAAAGAGGGAATTGCTGGTGAAAACTCCTGTTTCTTAGGAAGCCTATGGGGACAGCTTCCTCTCTGTGTGCACTACAGTAAGGATTAGTGCTTACCTGGTGTCTGTTGGTGCTGTTGGCGCTGGTCCATGTTTTTCCTCTGCTCTCTGCTTCCTCCATGTTGTTTCAGCGTGGGGGGGGGGTGCGCGCGCGTGGGCGCGTGCACGCCGCCTTTTATAGCGTCGGCGTGCGTTGGGGGGGCGGGCCAGCAGCGTCAGGGTCAGTTAAAAGTAAAACGTTTCTCTCTGGCTGGTCTTTTCCCTCCTGGAAGCAGAGGAAGAAGGACACAGAGCGCGCAGCTGGGTCTTTTGGCCACAGTGACACCCAGTGGCGGTTTGTGGATCTTCAGGTCTAGGACTTGGTTCCACTATTGACCAGAAAAAAAAAAAAAAAAAAAAAGAGTTTTTTTGCTTAAAGGGACTCAGCCTTAGATCCAGCAGTATCTGAGTCAACCTTGGACTCCGGCTAACGGGCATTGGTGTTGCAATACTCACAGGTTTTCCTCAGTATTGCCACCTCCCAGGCGGGAAAAAAAAAAAATATATATATATATATATATATATATATACAAAATTTTTCATTTTCCTCAGCCTGTTCTCATATTAATTACTCCTAGCTACAACAGTCAGGTGTTGGCTATAGGGGTGACTCAAGGTTGTGCAATGGCTCCAAAGGGATCAGGACCAGCCAAGGCTGCAAAAGGTGCCAAGAAACAAAAGGGGTCTCCATCGGGGTCAGAGGATTTGGGCCAGGCTTCAACGGCCCCACCCTCACCAGTTAGACCACCGAGTAGCATAGTACAAGAGCCATTGGGGGTGCTGGGGGCAGAGGCGGCCCCCGATCCACCCATTCCCGTTTACGTAACGGAAGAAATGCTAGCGACCACCCTGGGTCGGCTAGAGAAAAGGTTAACTGCTTTGTTTGCCCGCCCTTTGCCAAGTAGCAAACGGGCTAGATCCCCCTCACCTAGTTTGGTGTTTTCAGATGCGGAGGTCTCCTCTTCGGAGGAACGGGACCCACAAGGGGATCAAGCAGACCCAAGTCCCGACGGTTCAGACATGGAGGGTTCCACTGTAGATGAATATTTTTCGGCCTCTCAAGCGGAGAGCCTGTGGATCCAGTCTTTGACCGATATGGTTCGCACTGCTTTTAAACTTCCAGTGCCAGAACTAGTAGCCCCTGTGGTATCCTCATTGGGTTCTTTAAAGGCTCCATTAACTTGTGTGTCTTTTCCGATTCACCCCCTTCTGCGGAGCGTGATTTACCAGGATTGGGCTCGACCTGATAGGATCTTTATCCCTCCTAAGAGGTTCTCTATTCACTATCCTATGGAAGAGGAATTTTTAAAGAAATGGGCACTCCCCACAGTGAACGCGGCCATTTCCTGCGTGAATAAATCCCTGACCTGTCCGGTTGAAAATGTCCAGATGTTCAAGGATCCGGTCGACAAAAAATTAGAGACCCTACTGAAGGCTTCTTTCACCACAGTAGGTGCCATGGTTCAGCCAGCGGTGGCAGCCATTGGCGTTTGTCAGGCCTTAAAGGATCAGGCAAAACAGATATTAAAGGACATGCCGGCTCAGCAAACTCGTGAATTAGCAGATTTCCCTAGGGCTCTCTGCTTTGCAGTAGATGCTATTAAGGACTCCATCCAACAGGCATCCCGTTTATCTCTGCTGGTGGTTCACATGCGTCGTCTTTTGTGGCTAAAGAACTGGTCAGCAGAGGCACCCTGCAAAAAGCTTTTAGCAGGGTTTCCCTTTCATGGGGGAAGACTATTCGGTGAAGACCTAGATAAATATATCCAAACCATATCAAGTGGTAAAAGTTCTTCCTTACCGGTCAAGAAAAGACCGCGTGGGCCGCGTTTAAACGTCAGGCCTTTGCAGGCTCGGCCCCTTCGACTTCCCGTCAGTATCGACGGCCTCCCGGGCGTTCAGCAGTTAATAGCCGCCCACAGGGACAAGCCGCGGCAAACAAGAGGCCCTGGTCTCGCAAGCCGGCTAAACCAGTCATCAAGTCAGATTCATGAAGGGGCGCCCCCACTCTCTTGGGTGGGGGGAAGACTTCAGTTTTTCTCCGAAGTCTGGAAGGCCAGAATTCCCGACTCTTGGGTTCGGTCCGTGGAAGCCATAGGCTACAAACTAGAGTTTCGAGAAATCCCCCCTCCTCATTTTCAGGGGTCAAGTCTTCCAAGCGACCCGTTAAAGAGGGCCTCTCTCGTAAAGGCGTTGGATCGCCTCTTGCTCCAAGGAGTAATTGTAGAAGTACCAACCCAAGAAAGGGGTCTCGGATTCTACTCCAACCTTTTTTATTATACCAAAACCCAATGGCGACGTCAGGCCTATCCTAGACCTCAAACGCCTAAATCGCTTTCTAAAGATTCAGACCTTTCGTATGGATTCCATACGTTCAGTGACAGCCAGCCTGCATCAAGGCGACTTTCTAGCATCTATAGACATAAAGGATGCATATCTGCATGTGCCGATCTACCCAGCACATCACAAGTTTCTTCGTTTTATGATAGATCAAAGTCATTTCCAGTTCGTAGCCCTCCCTTTCGGGTTGGCAACAGCTCCGCGGGTATTCACAAAGGTGTTAGCCCCGGTGCTAGCCGTCCTAAGGACAGAAGGCATTTTGGTCCTGGCATACCTGGACGATCTCCTGGTTATCGACAGATCAGCTTCCAACCTCAATCATGCAGTAGTCCGCACAGTTCGGCATCTACAAGAATTCGGGTGGGTTGTGAACCAAGGAAAATCGAGGTTGCAACCCACAAGACAGTTGGAATATCTAGGCCTTCGGTTAGATACAGAATGCCAGAGGATATTTTTACCTCAAGAAAAGATCAGGTCATTGACTCAAACAATTCAAATAGTCCTAGGCAAAAAGAGGCCGACTATTCGCCTATGCATGCGACTGCTGGGAAAGAGGGTAGCCGCCTTCGAAGCAGTGCCCTATGCCCAGATCCATACCAGAGTTCTCCAGGCAGCTATTCTCTCTGCTTGGAACAGGTCCATACAGGCATTAGACCGTCCATTAGGTCTTTCCCCAGGAGTCAGGCGCAGCCTGTACTGGTGGCTGGTCCCTCAAAAATTGTCAAAAGGGAAAACCTTTTGCCCCATCACGTGGAAAATAGTAACCACAGATGCCAGCCTAACAGGTTGGGGGGCAATCTTAGGAAAACGGACCCAGCAGGGACAGTGGTCAGAGGCAGAAAGTCTGCTTCCCATCAATGTCCTAGAGATCAGAGCTGCTCGGTTGGCCCTGGTCGCCTGGACTCTCCCCCTGCAGGGTCTGCCAGTAAGGATACAGTCCGACAATGCCACGGCGGTGGCATACATAAACCACCAGGGGGGCACAAGGAGCCTAGCGGCTCAAAGGGAAGTAAACCTGATTTTCTCATGGGCCGAAGCCCATGTACCCTGCATCTCAGCAGTGTTCATCCCAGGGATAGACAATTCTCAATCAGATTTTTTGAGTCGTCAACAGTTACTCCCGGGAGAGTGGTCTCTTCACCCCCAGGTATTCCAAGAGATTTGCCAAAGATTCGGAGTTCCCGATGTGGACATCATGGCAACAAGATTCAACAAGAAATTGGACAAATTCGTATCCCGAGCCAGGGACCCCTCGGCCTACGGGACCGATGCGTTGGTTTGCCCCTGGCACCAGTTTTCTCTCCTGTATGCGTTCCCTCCACTACAGATGATTCCCCGCCTTCTACGAAGGATCAGGGTGGAGCGCAGGCCGGTGATCCTGGTGGCCCCAGCCTGGCCCAGAAGGGCTTGGTACGCACTCATCGTGAGGATGTCAGTAGGGGCACCGTGGCCACTCCCCCTGCGCCCAGATCTGCTGTCTCAGGGCCCGATCTACCACCCTGCTTCACAGCAGCTAAATTTGATGGCTTGGCGGCTGAATCCCTAATTCTTAAAGGCAGAGGCCTCTCAGATCAGGTCATATCTACGTTAATTCAGGCTAGAAAGTCAGTCTCTAGAAATATCTATTACAGAGTCTGGAGGACCTATGTGGAGTGGTGCGAGTCTCAAGGAGGGCATCCTCGCAAGTTTGTTATTGACAGGATCTTGCGATTCCTCCAGGTTGGCGTTGACAAGGGGGTGGCTCTTAGTACTCTAAAGGGGCAGGTGTCTGCCTTATCGATATGGTTTCAAAGGCCTTTGGCCACACATTCGCTTGTGAAAACCTTCTTGCAGGGGGTCTTGCATGTGAATCCCCCTATTAGAGCTCCCCTCTGCCCCTGGAATTTAAATCTGGTCTTGTCAGCTTTACAAGGGCAGCCGTTTGAACCTCTGACAGAAATCCCTCTTGTGCTGCTAACCCGAAAGTTGGTTTTCTTGGTGGCTATGGCTTCGGCCAGAAGGGTCTCCGAGCTGGCAGCCTTGTCTTGCAGGGAACCGTACCTGATTCTGCATAAGGACAGAGTGGTTCTGCGGCCTCAATCTTCTTTCCTTCCTAAGGTCATATCCAGTTTTCACTGGAATCAGGACCTAGTCCTACCATCCTTCTTTCCTACTCCCCAGTCCAGAGAGGAAAGACTGCTTCATACTTTGGACGTGGTCCAAGCCATGAGGGTTTATCTCAAGGCTACAGAGAAGATTCGGAAAACAGATGTGCTTTTCGTTCTTCCGGATGGCCCCAAGAAGGGTCAGCCGGCTGCCAAGTCTTCCTTGGCTAGGTGGATTAAGCAGCTGATTTTTCAGGCCTATGGTCTGAAGCGCGTTCCACCTCCCTTATCAGTTAAAGTCCATTCTACGAGGGCCATGAGTGCCTCTTGGGCGGAACACCATCAGATCTCTATGGCACAGGTTTGCAAAGCAGCAACATGGTCTTCCGTACATACGTTTACTAAATTTTATAAGTTGGACGTCACAAAGGCTACGGACGCAGCATTTGGGCAGGCGGTCCTACGGGCAGCAGTATAGAATCCTCTGGCCCGGTTCACGCCCCCTTTTTTTCTGTTGGGTGGAGCTATTTTACCTCCTGATAATGTTTTTTGTTTGGCTATTTTTGGCCTTACGATCTCCCTCCCTTCATGGAGCATTGCTTTGGGACATCCCATATGTAATGGCTATGCGCTCTGTGTCCCGTGATGTACGATAAAGAAAAGAGGATTTTTAATAACAGCTTACCTGTAAAATCCTTTTCTTGAAGTACATCACGGGACACAGAGCTCCCACCCCTCTTTTGGGGAACATTGTGTAACCTCGGAGAAATTGCTTGCTACAAAACTAAAGCACTCTCAGTGGGAGGGGGTTATATAGGGAGGAACTTCCTGTGAAGTTGATTACACCAGTGTCCACACCTGAAGGTACCCATATAACCCATATGTAATGGCTATGCGCTCTGTGTCCCGTGATGTACTTCAAGAAAAGGATTTTACAGGTAAGCTGTTATTAAAAATCCTCTTTTTACTTCCTGGAGTGGTGATGTGGCGGCGTCAACGTCACCACCACGTCACCGCGTCCTCAGTCCGAGGGGATTTTCGTCCAATGATGTGTACACGCCATCGGACCAAAATCCGAGGAGACATGTCCGCTGGAAACGGTCCGTCGGACATGTTTGAGCGGACATGTCTCCTCATCTGTACGCGGCCTAACAGTATGGTATGCCAGCAACAGCATTGACTGCTATATCTGCCTCCTTAAATCATCCACATCTCAAAGTAAGGAGGGTTAGAACCTTGTCAGTGTTATTTTTTTTTTTTTTTATATGCAGAGAACACTCTGAAGGACACTGCAGGCTTGACTCTATCTCCTGTATTATATGAACGAAACAAAAAAATGCAGTGCAAAGTGAAGTAATCAGAGCAAGGGTGTCGAACTTAATTTAGTCGCAGGCGGCATCATCAATATGGTTGCCCTTGAAGGGCTGGTTGTGTCTGTAAAATTATATAAATACACTCCTTGTGCTGTTGCCAGGAAGAAGCAGGGGCAAAGCTGGGAAGCAGAAAGGGCAGGGTCTGGAAGAGGACCAGAGGAGGGCTGATGTCAACTGCCGGAGTCTGGTAAATGCTGAGATAAGGGGAGGCAGAGAGACAAGGGGGTGCTACATCTGCACAGAGAGCACAGGATCTGTAGAAGGAGTTCTGTCCTTCTGACTGCTGCCTATTGCTCAGGCAAGGTAGGCGCAGAGATGGAGGGGATGCTGCAGCTGCAGCAGAGGTGTAAGGGCCACATGAAATGGATTGGAGGGCCAGATTTAGCCCACGGGCCTTGTGTTTGACACATGTAATTTACAGCAAAAAACATGTAGAGAGCATATACCACTGTACATTATAAATAGGGCCCTAAGTGGTCAAGGAAACTCTACACATTTATCTAACTACATTTTTATCGTGTTATCAATGAATGCATCTATTTTATTAAGATTGCATATCCCTTGTGTAGGGCGAGGCCACGTCAGGCAGAAGTGGAAAGTGAAGCTGTACAGGAAAGATTCTTCCGCCCATACTTTCTCCAAGCTCCTGGAGATATGGTGGCACATGAAGGGCGGTTATGCAGGTTAGACTGCAAGGTAAGAAATATAGGCCTACTTTATGGTATTCTATTAAATGTCCTTCCTATACTAATTCTAAGAAAGAAATTCCAAAATTATTTGTTTTAACAGGTGAGTGGTCTACCGCCACCAGACATTATGTGGCTTCTTAATGGAATACCCGTCTCACCAGATGCCACTCACAAAATGCTGGTCAGAGAGAATGGAATTCACTCACTTCTCATCGATCCTCTCTCACAAGCTGATGGCGGGACATACACCTGCATTGCCACTAATAAGACAGGACAAAACTCATTCAGCTTAGAGCTGAGTGTGATGGGTAAGATTGCATGTGATATGTTGTTTTAAACCTAGAGTGAACAGTAGGCAAGTACTGGAAGGCATTACCAGTCACTTGCTAAAAACCTGTAGTCTTGCTGATAATTATCCTGAGATTTGTATTTCCTAGGACAAGTTAGAGCATCATGTTCTACAATATTACTTAAATAAAATAAAAGTGGCACTGCCACTTTTCCTCTTAAGTGACAGTGCCTGTGTACAGGCACCTCACCCACCTATCGATGTTGACCTCAGTGGTGTCAGGTGACATCACTCCATCTGACATGTAACAGTAACTAGGCCTAGCTATTGCCTTCTAGGCCTGCACCATGAGTGGAGGTCACTGGCCCCAACATGCCAGGAAGCACTTCATTTTTGCTGGCTGGTACAAAAAGTAGTGGCTGGCAGGGAGGGTATCAGAGGCTCAGGGGAAAATGGCAGTGTCTCTTTAAGTAGTGTTAGCATTATATTAGGATTTTAACACCTGTAGTTTATGGCAAAGTGCTTCCAAACACTGCGAGTGATGGTCTTCCCTATGGCTTTATATTACAAAATGGCTTGTATACAATTTTATATTATATTTATTTTAAAAGTATGAAAACGTTTTTATTTTTTTGTAAGCGATTCATTTCTGAAACACTAGATGTAGATTTCCATGCATTTTTTAAAAATGTGCCTATTTAACCTTCCTACATTTTTCCCAATTTTTTTTTCAGCAAAGGAAGTGCAGAGACCACCTGTATTTTTGGAGAAGCTGCAGAACTCTGGAGTACCAGAAGGTCACCCAGTTAGATTGGAGAGTCGAGTTATTGGGATGCCTCCTCCAGTCTTCTACTGGAAGAAAGACAATGAAACCATTCCAGCCCACAAACCTAGGATAAGGTATGTACTGACACTGTTCATTATCATGGTTATCTGTGATAACTAGGCTATCATGTTTTTACATTATACTTATGTAATAACGTCTTTGGGATTAACACAGAAATTCATAAAAGGATGTTTGTCCAGCTAGTAGTTGATCATTTTTACAACAGATTGTTTCATAATTATATAGCCCAATATATCTTTAGCATGCATGCTATGAATGAAAGATAGTTTTCTAACTCCAATGAGTCATGAGTGCCTGGAAACCATTACAAAGACAACACTATATTGGCCATCATGGAATATTGTAGCCAATCAACTTTTTGCCTCAGGAAAAACTACTAAAGCCAGCCATACATGGAATGAATTTTGTTCCAGTTCAGCAGGGACCGCCTGAATTTGAATCCATGTATGGGCAGGTTGGTTGTATAGAAGTTGATCTACTGAAAGACTTCTGTACAACCACCGTATTGGAACATTTTCACTCGATCAGCACTACTAACTATAGCAGGCAGCACTGCTCAGTGTATTCCAATTATGGAAAAATGTCCCCACTCTCAGAACAAAAATGTGTGGCTGGGGTAATCAAAGTCCTTTTTTTTATTTTTTTGTTCAACCAAAAAATTATTTCAAATGTATGTCTGCTCAGAGTGTGTGCTTGTAACATTGTATATGATGCATTTTAGCCAGATATTCTCATTTCTAAGGGGGATATATTTTTATTTTAAATGCTGTTTAACATGAGATGCTCTGTTCACTTTCGTTGTGTACAATACAACAGACCTTTGTTATATTACTTCCATATACTGTGTGTTCAAATTATTACTCAAGAGAGATATTGTGATTTAGATCTATTTTTCCTGAGATTTCTTGTTATCGTGGCTGCCGATCAGAAGATAATATAAGTCACTCAGTATTCTCTTGACCAAAAGGTGTAAAACGGAGGTCCTGTTCTACGTGGTCTGATAAATATTATTCATCAGGATTATGGCATATAATAAATTGGAATTGTAAATGCCCATCTATATTTGCCCCATATTTATATGTCGCATTTGATTTTCCAAATTGTGAGAAAGATATGTGCTGTTTTTGCCTATTTTGCAGTATGCACCAGGATGCCACGGGGTATGTGTGCCTTCTCATCCAGCCAGCTAAAAAAGAGGACGCAGGGTGGTATACATTGTCGGCAAAGAATGAAGCAGGGATTGTGTCCTGTACTGCTAGACTTGACATATACGGTATGTTTAAGTGCATTCTAATATATGAAAATAATAAAGACTATAACTAAGGTATATTAGCAAACATGCAGTATTCCTTTGGACTGGTAAAAATTTACAAAAGAGACATGCATGTTATCTGATAGTGTATTATAAGAGAAGCATGTTACCAATGACAGTGGTATGGGAACTGTACATAACCACAGAGAGTTGTATGATAGATGCACATTATTTTAGATATTTCAATAAAAGCTGGATAAAGAGAAAATATTCAGTGAGGTCTGGGTGCTACTAGAGCTACCTGGTGCATTCATATGTACTACTCTCTTTAAATCTTCACTATAATATAAATTCTACTGTCACCTGGCATACATTTGCATGTCAAATTAAATTAAATATTTTTTTTTTTAAATGTTAATAAAATGGGGTTACCAGAGGGGTTAGGGTAAGGTGACCAGATTTTTTAAATGAAATCCGGGACAATTTTTTTTTTATTAGCAAATGGTAAATTTATTTATACGTATATTTTCCTCAAATTATATATGCAGTCAGTGGTGTAGCGTGGGTTGTCAGCGCCCGGGAAAAAAGCAAGAAATTTCCACCCCCCGCCAGATTTTTAGCACTCCCTAAATCCCTTCCACTACTACAGTAATACTGACCAACGTGATTCCTACATTAGAAATAAAGGAAAAAACTGCGCTAATATTGGTAAAGGTAAAAAAGCTGCCACATACAAACAAACAAAGTCAACAAAATATAGAAACAAAAAATGTAGCGCTAATATGAAAATCACATTTGTATACGGTGAGTATATAAGAGCCACTAGCACTGAACAGAGAGTGGCCCAAATGGAGTGCTCAAAGTAAATAGAGTTCCAAAGTCTATATGTAGACAGGTGGGTGATCATCCAATGAGGGGAAGACAAGCGAATTTCTATAGGTCACAATCTCATCGTGATCAGAGGAAAACTTAAATGCGCTTACCAGATGGGTTGGACTCAGGTACTGTACAGTAGTGAGTCAGACAGGCACTGTGGTATTTGGGAACGGGGACCACTGGAAACCGGGAGGCAGGATCACAACAGATGACTGGAATTGAGGCTGGGAATCCACATCAGACCCAGGTGTACCTTGAATGGTGTGGAACGTCAGGTTGTAGATTCCAGGTGGGATCCTTGAGCCAAAAATCAAAGGTTGGAGGCCTAGAATATGGCTGGGGCTCACCAAAGCCGCAAGGTGGATGTTATGTGGAAAAAGGAAGAACAAGAAGCTCCAATAGTGCAGATGAGTACAACCAATCAAGGTTTATTGATAAAAGTCATAAAAACTAAAATATGACATATATTAAAAAGTGATCACAGATTGGCAATATGGGGTGCTAGATAGCGGTATTCCGATGCGTTTCGGCTGAATAAGCCTTCAACAGGGGCATAAATTGCACCCCCATATTGCTCTCTTATATACACATGAATGACCATCAGGCCCATCCCCCTGCGGGGCAGGGCTTGGAACAGGATGTGATGTAATAGGTATAACTTCCAACCACATAAACATCAAATCTTTCGATCATGTATCACTAAACATCAAATACATCTCTCAAACAATTAATATAAACATGAAAGATTAAAAACTTATGATGTTAATATATACTGGATTAATATAATAGAAATTCATAACTCATAATTGACAACAATGTTGAAACTGTGTCACCCAGTGAATGTGTCCTCCAATTTCTATGTATGGGGACACCACATTCACTGAAACCTCTATTAAATAAAGTGGATGATCTGCCCCCTGAGGCTGCATAATAAGACACAGACCGCACGGAGGTCAACATAGGGGACGGCTCTGTTATAATCCAGCAATGCTGTAAACATGCTAAAACTGTGTTACACATCCGTGCAGCGCTCATAAACCTGAGCGCGCACCAAGTGATCACACTAGGGCCTGTCTTAAGTGTCCCAGGGTACCCATTATTTATTATCTGTCCATAAGGATCCATTAAATCCCCCAGGAAGACCAATCGTCAGCGGGATAGATTCGGTCACTTCGCGAATAGGAAAATATATTGACAATTATCTGCAACCGCTAGTCAAATTAGTCCCTTTGTATCTGAAAGACACAGGGGACACTATTAGAATACTAGAAAAGATTAGACACCAGGGTGACATCCTACTAGTCACAGCTGATGTGGCAGCATTATATACTTGCATACCACATCATCTCGGGCTATCTGCTGTAGAAACTTTTCTAACCAGGAACTCCCTGCTCCCCATTGTACAGAGAAATTTCATCATGGACCTTTTATTGTTTGCCACCTAACATAATTATTTTTGGTTCCAGGGAGTATTCTATTCCCAAATTAGGGGCGTGGCCATGGGGGCTAAATATGCCCCCAGTTTGGCCAATTTATTCATGGCCCAGTGGGAGGAGGATGCCGTCTATGCCCTTGGGAGACCTGAGCTCCTTCTATGGGCCAGGTACATAGACGACATCCTCTGCCTCTGGAAAGGAGACAGAGATTCCCTGGATGTTTTCATGAGCCAGCTCAATGACAAAGATCGGGGCATCTCTCTATCCTATGAGGCTAGTGCCTCCTCCATACATTTTTTGGATCTTGAGATTGCCATCACTCATGATAGATTGGAGTTCAAAACCTACTTTAAACCCACCGACCGCAATGGTTTCATTCCGGTAGACAGCTGCCATCATCGGAGGTGGTTAGAGTCTGTACCCCGTAGTCAATTCATGCGCCTAAGGCGTAACTGTACTAAGGACAGTGATTTCCACTTGCAGAGTGACCTCCTTCGAGCCAGATTTCTGGACAAAGGATATCAACCTGCATTATTGGATAGTGCCATTAACTCTGTGTCAACTATCGACAGAGCCTCCCTCCTACAGGTGAGACCTAAGGTGAACAAACAGGACAATTTCAAATGGTCCCTGTTTACAAATTATTCTATTCAACATAACAAGATCAATAAAATTCTAAATCGACATTGGAAAATCCTTCTGAATGACAGGATCTTGGGACCGTCCTTACCCAAGAGAGCTGGCATTATTTTTAGAGGGGCTCGCTCTGTTCAAAGTGACATAGCTCCCAACACCATAGATCCCCCCAAAAAAATATCTTTCTTTCCAGAAGCCAATGGATTCTACCCTTGTCGCACATGTAACGTCTGTGTTGTGAATTCCACAACAAGACGCAAAATTGACTCATTTACCTCAACAGTAACCAATCGTGTATACAATATGAAGCAATTGACCACATGCTTCACAAGCCATATTGTATACCTTATAACATGCCCTTGTAAACGCCAATATGTGGGGCGAACTATAAGGAACTTCTCCATTAGAGTCAACGAGCATGTTACCAAGATACGTAAACGCTGCCCTAAACACACAGTGTCACGTCATTACCTTGAACACCATAACTCTGATCCAAGAGGTTCTCTGTTTCAGGTCATCGACAGATTGGTCCCTCACTGGAGAGGAGACTGCAAAATAAGGGGAGTCTCGAGACTCGAGACTTTCTGGATACATGAGCTTAGGTGCTACACCCCCTATGGTATGAATGTTGAATGGGACGTCAACTGTTTCATTAACCAGGGGTGAGTACCTAAGTCTCCGGTACCTACCTCTTCATTGTTTAATTTCCATGTTGCTACTCAGTTCTTTTGTTTATATTATTATCTTATTTTTCATAATGTATGCATGGGGGACTTGCTGTTACAGGTGGTCTCTGTCATCCCAGTCTGGGCGGGACTGCTTTGATTATCCTGTCGGTATACTCTTTGCATATAAGGTCTATTTCACCAGTTTGAAGCTTGTAGGATCTATTTGATCTTCTCTAAATGGCTGTTTAGGTTGCCATAACTATGGTATATAATTCATTCAGCCCTATTTAATTCTTCAGGTTTTGGCATATGTGTAACCCCTATGGTAACAGCTAGGGGGCAGTATGTCCAACTCTATGTCGCACCAGCCGCGCTTTCCATTAAACACGATATGTTCTGTGGATATTTAATGGCTCCGGATCACGGATCTGGTTGGAGCGCTGTCTGGTCCCTCTCAGTGTCCCAGATTCGGAGATGTGCGTGTTTTCCTGTCACAATCTCCTCCTCTCGGCCGCTGACAGGTGACACCGATCACATGATGACCCATATGCTTCATCATTGGTGGAGATGTCACACACTACATTTCCCATGACCGCCGCCTAGCTCCGAGCCGCGGTCATGTGACTATCGGCTGATCATGTGATCTATTATGACGTTGAGCCTCGGGATTGGCCGCATATACGGACGGTCCCCGATGGTTTATTCACAATCATACATCCAATTCATATTACTATCAGAGAGACACTTAAGACAGGCCCTAGTGTGATCACTTGGTGCGCGCTCAGGTTTATGAGCGCTGCACGGATGTGTAACACAGTTTTAGCATGTTTACAGCATTGCTGGATTATAACAGAGCCGTCCCCTATGTTGACCTCCGTGCGGTTTGTGTCTTATTATGCAGCCTCAGGGGGCAGATCATCCACTTTATTTAATAGAGGTTTCAGTGAATGTGGTGTCCCCATACATAGAAATTGGGTGACACAGTTTCAACATTGTTGTCAATTATGAGTTATGAATTTCTATTATATTAATCCAGTATATATTAACATCATATGTTTTTAATCTTTCATGTTTATATTAATTGTTTGAGAGATGTATTTGATGTTTAGTGATACATGATCGAAAGATTTGATGTTTATGTGGTTGGAAGTTATACCTATTACATCACATCCTGTTCCAAGCCCTGCCCCGCAGGGGGATGGGCCTGATGGTCATTCATGTGTATATAAGAGAGCAATATGGGGGTGCAATTTATGCCCCTGTTGAAGGCTTATTCAGCCGAAACGCGTCGGGTTACCGTTATCTAGCACCCCATATTGCCAATCTGTGATCACTTTTTAATATATGTCATATTTTTGTTTTTATGACTTTTATCAATAAACCTTGATTGGTTGTACTCATCTGCACTATCGGAGCTTCTTGTTCTTCCTCTTTCCACATAACATCCACCTTGCGGCTTTGGTGAGCCCCAGCCATATTCTAGGCCTCCAACCTTTGATTTTTGGCTCAAGGATCCCACCTGGAATCTACAACCTGACGTTCCACACCATTCAAGGTACACCTGGGTCTGATGTGGATTCCCAGCCTCAATTCCAGTCATCTGTTGTGATCCTGCCTCCCGGTTTCCAGTGGTCCCAGTTCCCAAATACCACAGTGCCTGTCTGACTCACTACTGTACAGTACCTGAGTCCAACCCATCTGGTAAGCGCATTTACGTTTTCCTCTGATCACGATGAGATTGTGACCTATAGAAATTCGCTTGTCTTCCCCTCATTGGATGATCACCCACCTGTCTACATATAGACTTTGGAACTCTATTTACTTTGAGCACTCCATTTGGGCCACTCCCTGTTCAGTGCTAGTGGCTCTTATATACTCACCGTATACACATGTGATTTTCATATTAGCACTACATTTTTCGTTTCTGTGATTCCTACACTGACCACTACACTGACCTACTTGATTTCTATACTGACCACTACACTGACCGACCTTATTCCTACACTGGCCTACCTTATTCCTACACGGACCTACCTGTTCCTACACTGACCACTACACTAGGCTACCTGATTTCTACACTGATCTACCTGATCCCTACACTATCCAATACACTGACCTACACTGAGTTCTATACTGACCACTACTACACTGACCTATTTGATTCCTGCACTACCTAAACCCCCCCCCCCCCACACACACACATGAACAGTGTAGATTGGTTTCTTTTGCTCACCTTTCCATGGCCTCCATGATAATCCATCGATGCAGGGCTCTCCCCAGCACCAGGTACTGTTCCCGACACCAAGCTGCTCCTCAGTATCCCCTGCCAAGAGCTTCTCCAATAGTCGCCATACGCTCTGCACCGCCCCTCCCCTCCACCATTCTGACACACACACAGGCCGCCCGCATGAGGGACAGGCTGGACCACAGGAGTCCCTGGGCGGGGGGCAGTAATGATTTTACACCCCCCCTAAATGTTGCACCCCAAGAGTACCAGACTACCCCCATGCCACTGCAATCCGAGGAAAAACTGGCTCCGGGGACAGTGTCCTCAATCCGGGGACTGTTCCCGGAAACCAGGGATATCTGGTCACCCTAGGTTAGGGACTACCTGATCAATGGAGAAAATGAAGACAAGCCCCTGTCCAGAACAACCAATCGAATGCTTTATATATTACTGTTAATGAATTGGGGGGGGGGGGGCACGTTTATTGAAACAACAGAGCAAAGGAGACATTGCGACTGATTTACGAAAGGATTTGAGAGCCTTAAAGGGGTTGTAAAGTTACAAGTTTTTTTACCTTCATGCATCCTATGCATGAAGGTAAAAAAACATCTAGCAGCACCGCCCCCCCCCGAGCCCCCGTTGTACTTACCTGATCGTTCGAATCTCCCGGGCGCGTCCACGTCGTCCTCTTCGGTTCCCAGCCTGGCCGTTGATTGGCTAGGCTGGGCGGATTGATAGCAGCGCAGCCATTGGCTAGCGCTGCTGTCAATCAGGGCGGATGACGCGGCGCGCTGGGGGGCGGAGCCGAGTGATACAGTCGGCGGCTATGGCCGCCGCTGTATCACGGGAGCGCGCGCTCGCAAAAGCTTTCCTCCATGCGAGCGCCCTCGCATGAAGAAGGAAAGCTTTTGCGAGGAGGAGCCCAGACAGCCGCCGAGGGACCCCAGAAGACAGGTTTCCGGGCCACTCTGTGCAAAACGAACTGCACAGTGGAGGTAAGTATAACATGTTTGTTATTTTTGTTTAAAAAAATCCCTGACTTTAGTGACCCTTTAAACTGAACAATTTGTGGGAATATTCAGTACAAAGATCCAAATCATGTGAAAAGCAAAATTCTTGTTCACTTGAAATACCAAATTCATGGGTAGATGCTTTTCACACACAGATAATTGAATTGAAAATATACATATTTTTTCAATGAAGGTTCCAAAATATCTCTAGTGAATCAGCCTTCTTATATCTTTCAGCTATCCACTGCAGATTTGACAGCCTATTGGGGAACCAGTATTCGCCTTCATGTAGAGACTTATGTCTTTCACTGTGAGGAGATGTTATCGTAATGTTCCTCTTACTCAGGAGATAGAAGGGCTTAAAACCCAATACTAGTGCCCCATCACTGGTGTCAGTGGGAAGAGTAGTGCCCCATCATTAGTGTGAGTGACAGGAATATTGTCCCATCATTGATGTCAGTGGGAGGAATAGTGCCCCATCATTGAAATCATGGGAGAAGTAGTGCCCTACCTCTTCTGTCAATGGGAAGAATAGTGTCCTATTGTTGGTGCCAATGAGAGGACTAGTGCCCCATTGTCCATGTTCGTGTCCGGAACTATTCCCCCCTATTGCAAACATTGGGGGGAATAATGCCCCAAGGGCCAGATAAAAAAGCAAGCAGGGGCCGCAGTTTGAAGAATACTGGGTTAGAACCTGGTTTTTCTTGCTGTGCACCCTTTGGGGAGATTTACTTTCATTTACTACAACAAAATGAAGTGATGGCATGGATATCTCTGATGTGGACAGAGACAAAAACAAAATGATTAAGTGGGTTGAGGGCAGGTTAGAAAGTTTATCAGGTTTATATTGCTCTCTGAGTCTTCCATTCCTGGTGGCACCAGGACCCTCTTATTTCTTGTCCACTGGAGAGAAGTGGAGAGAATGAGGACA